>CM052700.1:35610130-35700486 GCA_028551405.1 Uromys caudimaculatus
ATCCTCACCAGCATCTGTTGTCACCTGAGTTTTTGATCTTAGCCATTCTGACTGGTGTGAGGTGGAATCTCAGACTTGTTTTGATTTGTACTTCCCTGATGACTAGGGATGTTAAGCATTTCTTTAGGTGCTTCTCAGTCCTGTGAATTTCCCCAGTTGAGAATTCTCTGTTTAGCTCTGTTCCCCATTTTTTGATGGGGTTATTTGGTTTTTTGGAGTCTAACTTCTTGAGTTCTTTGTATATATTGGATATTAGCCCTCTATTGGACATAGGATTAGTTAAGATCTCTTCCCAATCTGTTGGTTGCTGTTTTGTCCTATTGACAGTGTCCTTTGCCTTACAGAAGCTTTGCAATTTCATGAGGTCCCATTTGTCTATTCTTGCTCTTAGAGCATAAGCCTTCAGTTCTTTCAGACAGGAAAATTTATGGGTCAGAGTTTAACTGTACGATAGCAACCCCATCACTCATTTGATTCCCTGTCTTTCTGCTGGAGGTGGGCTCTACAAATTCCCTCTCCCCACTGTAGGGAATTTCATCTAGGGTCCCTCCCTTTGAGTCCTGAGAGTCTTTCACCTCCCAGGTCTCTGGTACATTCTGGAGGGTTCCCCCACCTCCTACCTCCTGAAGTTGCCTGTTTCTATTCTTTCTGCTGGCCCTCAGGGCTTCAGTCCTTTTCCCCCACCCAATACATGATCATGTTCCCCTCTTCCCTCACCCCCGTCCCTATTCCCTTTTCCTCCCAGGTCCCTCCCTTGATCTCCCTTTGTGGTTGCTTTCTTCTCCCTCCCAAGTGGGACTGAGACGTCTTCACTTAGGCCCTTCAGCTTGTTGATCTTTTTGAGTTCTGTAGACTGTATCTTGGGTATTTTGTACTTTTTATTTTTTCTTTCTTTCTTTTTTTGGCTAATATTCACTTATTAGTGAGTAAATACAGTGCATGTCCTTTTGGGTCTGAGTTACCTCACTCAGGATGATAATTTCCAGTTCCATCCATTTACCTGCAAAACTCAGGATGTCCTCATTCATAATAGCTGAGTAGTATTCCATTGTGTAAATGACCCACATTTTCTGTATCCATTCCTCTGTCATAGGACATCTGGGTTGTTTCCAGTTTCTGGCTGTCACAAATAAGGCTGTTATGAACACAGTGGAACACGTGCCCCTGTGGCATATGAAGATGATAGGGGTCTTTACAGAGGAAATGAATAAATCCCTTACATAAATACAGGAAAATACAATGAAACAGGCGAAGGAAAGGGATAAGAAACCTGAAAATGGAAATATAAACAATAAAGAAAGCACAAACTGAGGCAATCATGGTGATGGAAAACCTAGGAAAGAGAACAGGAACTGCAGACACAAGTAGCACCAACAGAATAGAATACAAGAGATAGAAAAGAGAATCTAAGTTGTAGAAAATACAATAGAAGAATATGATATATCAGTCAAAGAAATGCTAAATCTAAAATGTTTCTAATGCAAAACATACAGGAAATGTGGGAAACTATGAAAAGACAAAACCGAAGAATAATAGGAAGAGGAGAAGATTCCTATGTAAAAGGCACAGAATAATATATCTTCAACGAAATCATAAAGAAAATTTCCCTAAAGAAAGAATTGCCTATAAATGTATAAGCAGCTTCAAAACCACTATAGAGTAGACCAACAAAAAAAAAGAAAGAAAGAATGAATGAATGCAAGAAAGAAAATCCTCCAACCACATAATAATGAAAACACTAAACTTACAGAATAAAAAAGAATATTAAAAGTCACAGGAATGAAAGCCAAATAACATAAATGGAGACCTATTAGAATTACACCAGAATTCTCAACAAAGACTTCAAAATCCAGAAAGACCTGGGCAGATATCATACAGTTTCTAAAAGATCTCAGATGCCAGCCCAGACTATGTTCACCAAACCTTTCAATCACCGTAGATGGAAAAATCAAGTTATTCCATGACAAAACTAAATTTAAACAATATCTTTCCACTAATCCAGCCACACAATGGATACTAGAAGAAAAACTCCTACACAAGGAGGGAAACTACACCCTAGAAAACACAAGAAATAAATAATCTCCATCAACAAAACCAAAAGAATAAACACACATACACAGACACACACATGAATGCACACATACACATGTGCTAACATCAACATCAGAACAACAGGAATTAATAATAATTCATCATTAAAATCTTAATGTTATTAATAATATTAATGGTTGTTAATATTATATTCATATTCATATTGATAATCATTCAACATCAATGGACTCAATTCCCCATTAAAAATACACAGGCTAACAGAATGGATATAAAAACAGAATCCATCATTCGGCTTCATGCATGAAATACACCTCAGAAACAAAGATAGACATTACCTCAGAGTAAAGAATTGGAAAAATGTTTTCTAAGCAAATAGTCCCAAGAAAAAAGATGGAGTAGCCATTCTAATATCTAATAAAACAGACTTTCAACTGAAAAGTAAAAAAAAAAAAAAAAGATGGGGAAGGATATTTCATATTCATCAAAGAAAAAGTCCACCAAAATGGCATCTCAATTCTATGCCCCAAATGCAAGGACACCCAAGTTGGTAAAAGAAATATTACTAAAGCTTAAATCACCCACACATTAACAATGAGAGAATTTAATTCCCCACTCTTACCAATGGACAGGACACAAACTAAACAGAGAAATAATGGAACTAGCTGATGCTATGAATCAAATAAACCTAACAGATATCTACAGAACATTTTACCCAAACACAAATAAATATACCTTCTCAGAACCTCACAGAACCTTCTCCAAAACTGACCATATAGTTAATCACAAAGCAAGCCTCAACAGATACAAGAAAACTGAAATAACTCCCTATATCCTATCAGTCCACCATGGATTAAAGCTGGACTTAAACACAACAGAAGAGAAAGCCTATAAACTCATGAAAATGGAGTGTTTCTTTACTCAATGATCACTGGTTCCAGGAAGAAATAAAAACAGAAACTGATGATTTTCTAAAATTCAATGAAAATGAAGGTACAACATAATCAAACTTATGGGACCCAATGAAAGCTATGCTAAGAGAAAAGGTCATAGCACTGCCTTCATAAAGAAATTGGAGGCATATCATATTAGCAACTTAACAGCACACCTGAAAGCACTAGAACAAAAAGAACTAAACATACCCAGGAGGAGTAAATGGCAGAAAATAATCAAACTCGGAACTGAAATCCATATATTAGAAACAAAGAAAAAAGTACAAAGGATCAATGAAAACAAGAGTTGGATTTTTTTTGTTTTTGTTTGTTTGTTTGTTTGCTTTGTTTTGTTTTAATAGTAGAAACAAGGTAGGCAAACTCTTGGCCAAAGTAACTAAGAGGCAGAGAGACAGTAGCCAAATTAACAATATCAGAAATGAAGATGGAGACATAATAATGGACACCAAGGAAATCCAGAGAATCATTAGGTCTTACTTCAAAAGCCTATATTCTACAAAATTAGAAATCTAAATGAAATGGATAACTTTCTAGACAGGTACCCTTTACTAAAGTTAAATCATGATCATATAAACTACGTAAGTAGTCCTATAATCCCTAAGGAAATAGAAGCAGTCATCAAAAGTCTCCTAACCAAAAATGCCCTGGGCAAAATGGTTTTAGAATACAGTTTTGCTACATTTTCAAAGAAGAGGTAATACCAGTACTCCTCAAACTATTCCACAAAATAGAAACAGAAGGAACACTGCCAAATTCATTCTATGAGACCACAGTCATTCTGATAACAAAAACACACGAAGACTCAAAAAAGAAAGAATTTCAGACCAATTTCCCTTAGAAAACAATAATGAGGAAATACTCAATAAAATAACCATAAATTGAATCCAAGAACACATCAAAAAGATCACCCACAATGATCAAGTAGGTTTTATCCCAGGGTTGCAGGGGTGGTTCAATATATGAAAATCCATCAACTTAATCTATCATATAAACAAAATGAAAGGAAATAAACCACATGATCATCTTATTAAACACTGAACAAGCCTTTGACAAAATCCAACACCCCTCCATGTTAAAAGACTTGGCGATATCAGTGATACAAGGCACATACCTAACCAAAATAAAGGTAATATAGCTAGCCAATAGACAACATCAAATTAAATGGAGGGAAACTTAAAGCAATTTCATTAAAATCAGGGACAAGACAGGTTGTTCATTCTCTCCCTATCTCTTTAATACTTTAAGTCCCAGATAGAGTAGTAAGATAACTAAAGAACATCAAGAGAATATAAATTGAAATGGAAGAAGTCTAAATATCCTTATTCTCAGATGATATAACAATAGTATACATAAATGATCCTAAAATTTCTACCAGAGAATTCCTACAGCTCATAAACACCTTCAGGAAAGTGTTAACTCAAAGAAATCAATAGCCTTCTATACAAATGAATAACAGGATAGAATATATTTAGGAAGGTAACACCCTTCACAGTAGCCTCAAACAATATACAATATCTTAGAGTAATTCTAACCAAGCAAGTGAAAGACCTGTATGACAAGAACTTTGTAGAAAGAAATTGAAGAAGATATCAGAAGATGGAAAGATCATGCATGCTCACAGATTGATAAGATTAACATAGTGAAAATGGCCATCAAACCAAAATCAATCTACAGATTCAATGCAATCCCCATCAAAATTCCAACACAATTCTTTATTGATCTTAAAAAAGTAACTGTCAACTTCTTATGGAAAAACAAAAATCCTAAGATAGCTAAACAGTCCCATACAATAAAAGAATTTCTGGAGGTATCACTGTATCTGACTTAAAGCAATAACACAGAGCAATAGTAATAAAAACTGCATAGGATTGGTATAGAAACAGACAGAAATTGAATCAAAGACACAGAAATAAACCCACACACCTAAGGACACTTGATTTTGACAAAGAAGCCAAAACCTAACAATGGAAAAGGGTGAGCATCTTCAGTAAATGGTACTGGTTTAACTGGATGACTACATATAGAAAAATGCAAATAGATCCATATCTACCACCCTGTACAAAACTCAAGTCCAAGTGGATCAAAGACCTCAGCAGAAAACCAGATACATGAAATCTAATAGTAAATAAAGTGGAGAATAACTATGAACACATTGATATCAGAGACCACTTTCTAAACAGAGCACCCCTAGCTCAGGCACTAAGATCCATAATTAACAAAAGGGACCTCAAGAAAATGAAAAAAAAAATAAAACTTCTGTAAGGCAAAGGATATAATCAATAGGACAAAACAGCAGAATTCTCTACAGAATGGGAAAAGATCTTCACCAGCCTTACATCTGACAGAGGACAAATATCAAAAATATATAAAGAACTCAAAAAGTAAGACACCAGCAATCCAAATAACCCAATTTTTAAAAAATGGAGTACAGAGTTAAAGAGAGAATTCTCAACAAAGGAACCGCTAATGACTGAGAAACACTTTTCAAAATATTCAATATCCTTAGTCATCAGGAAAATGCAAATCTAAAATGACTCTGAGTTTCCACATTAAAGCCATCAGAAAGGCTAAGATCAAAAACTGAAGTGACAGCACATGCTGGTGAGGATGTGGGAAAAGGGGAACATTCCTCCATTGTTGGTGGGAGTGCAAACTTTACAACCACTCTGAAAATCAATTTGAATGCTTCTGAGAAAATTGGAAACATTTCTACCTCAAGACCCAGCTATACCACTCCAAAGCATATACTCAAAAAATTTTCCACTATTCTACAAGGAGACTTACTCAACTATGTTCATGGCAGCTTTATTTGTAATAGTCAGAAACTTGAAGCAACCTAGATGTGTGTCAACTGAAAAAATGGATAAAAAAATAAATGTGGCTCATCTACACAATGGGATATTACTCAGCTATTAAGTCATGGACAATATGAATTCTGCAAGTAAATGGAAGGAACTAGAAAATATCATCCTGAGTGAGGTAACTCAGACTCAAAAGTACATGCATGGTACATAGTCACTTATTAGCCCTAAAGTAAAGGATACCCACGCTACAATCTACAGACCCAAAGAAACGAAATAACAAGGAGATCCCAAATAAGGATGTTTGAATCTTACTGAGAAGGTGAAATAAAATAGACATCTGAGTTGGTGGAGGGAGGGAACTGGGTGGAGGGGATGGGGAAGCAAATGGGAAGTTGTACATCAGGTGTAAGTAGGGCATAAGAAAGAGAAAGAAAATAGGCAGCAGGCAGGTAAGGGGCATCCCTAGGATATGACAGAGATCTGCAATGAGGTGGAGGTCTATGGGGGTGATGCCAGCTAAGAGCTCTAGCACTGGGGAATATAGAGCCTGAAGTGGCCCCCTACTGTAGCCAAACAGCACTCCCAGTGGAGGGATAAGGACAACAATCCACCCAGAAAACCTTTGACCAAAAATGTGTACTACCTACAAGATGTGAAGGAATGAAGATGGAACAGAAATGGAGGAAATGGCCAACCAATGACTGGCCCAAATTGAGACCCATCCCACGAGCAAGAACTAATCTCTGTCACTATTAATGATATTCTGCTATCCTTGCAGACAGGAGCCTAACATAACTGTCCTCTGAAAGCTCTACCCAGCAGCCAATAGAAAGAGATGCAGAGACCAACAGCCAAACATTAGGCAAAGCTCAAGGAGTCTTCTGGAAAATTTGGGGGAAGGATTGGGGTACACAGATGGGATAGGGACACCACAAGGAGACCAACAGTTAATTATCATGGACCTTAAGTGGCTCACAGAGACTGAACCACTAACCAAGAGCAAATACAGACTAGACCTAGGCCTTCCACACATATAGCAAATATGCAGCTTGGTCTTCATGGGGTTCCCCCGACAACTGAAGTTGGGGCTGTCTCTGAATCTGTTGCCTGCCAGTGGATTCCATTCCCCTAACTGAGACACCTTGTCTGGCCTTCAGGAAAAAGGATGCACCTAGTCCTGGAGTTATGTGATGTACTAGGGTGGGGTGAAACCCTGGGGAGTGGCTCCCCTTCTTAGAGGAGTAGGAGAATGAGGATGGGGAAGGGACTGCCTGAGGAGGGAATGGGGAGGGGATACAACAGGGATATAAAGTGAATAAATAAGTAAATTAATGAAAGAAAAGTTTGAAAGCTCACACATAAACTATGCTCAAGGCCATGGTGACTGTCACAAACCCATGTTATCTTTGTCTTTATCCTTGTGCCTCTCTCATCTGCAAACCTGAATGATAAACCTCACCAACTTTGTACAATTTCATTCACAGAAGGAAATTATCTTAAGAGAAATATATAAGTTAGGTTGTAGAATTTTATTTACTTTTCTAACCTTTTGTAATCTATAAACTTGGTCATAGTTACATTATTTATATGATACAGTTTCAAAAATCATATAATCACATAGAACACCAATTTTGAGACAGTTAAGTGTGTCTCTTTCTTAATGCCCATACTTTGATCGCTATGTACTATTCTTTCCTTAGTAAAGGTTGTATATTGCCTGATGTCAAATTTTCTTGAAATTCTTTCTGCAGCTGAAGCCAACACCCCAACTACATCTGAGAGGCAGTAGCAGGTGAGCCTACTGATGTCACTAGAAAATGAAACTTCTGAAGAATGAATGATCTGGAATTAGTCACAGAATATATGTTAGTCAAGATATACCTATGTATAAGTAGGTATGCAAATAGTCAGGCATATAAGTGTAAGGCATATTTTTAATAAAAAGAACCCATGACTAGCAAGAAAAAGGAATTACGTTTTTAAAAAACTCTTGAGCTAACTACCTTCTATGATATGTGCAAATTTTTAATTGATCCTCCTAAGGACCCACATAAGATAGTTACTAACTTTTTCATTTCAAATTGGGGCAACTGAGAATCAGAAGAAAAGTGTCTAAGTTTAAAAACTAAATTATTGCTAAAGCCCTGGAAAGAAATAATTGCCTGGATTTGGAAAATGGTAGCCATGTCTTAGTATACTCTTAATAAGGTATTCCATGATAACTGTGAAGAATAGCTAGAAAATAATAGTTATCAGAAAACTGCAGAGCTCAGTAACTAAGTTAGAGAGAGAGAGAGAGAGAGAGAGAGAGAGAGAGAGAGAGAGAGAGAGAGAGAGAGAGAGAGAGAGAGAGAGGGAGAGAGGTGAGAACAAGTGTAGATACATCAGGACATCAGGAGCCTTGCTTGGTATTTCTTTACAAAACTCTGAGAATTAGGGGAATATATTATTCCTCACACTTCAGCAAGCTACAGAAATGCATGATTGATAGGTACTCTGGGGCTATGTCACTTTCTTTATAATCCATGTTTGCCTGAATATTCAAATAGAAGCCAGTTACGAAAATAAAGTTTTGAAGTGTGCAATTATTTGATTAAAAGAAACAACTCCCATCTTTTATGTTACCACTTCTCATATGCTATGCACTAAGGCCAGAATTTTGTAAACCACCTTTTGTAATGTGATATGAGCAGCAGCCCCAAAGAAAGCGATTATTAATCATTACAGACTCTACATTAAATTACATCTAATCAATAGTGTCTCTACACATGAAGTATCTGAAGCTCAAGAACATGAAATAGTTCTCCAAGCTCAGAGAGGCAGCAGGTAATAATGCAAGAGTCAAGCTTCCAGCCACAGTACTGTGGAACCACCATTTTTAAGTCCTGGCTTTTTTGTGAATGCAAACATGTCAGGTACCTTCCCAGCATTACAAGTGCTGAAGTGGGACATAGAGTTAGATCAAGGCCAAAGAATGACAACACATGCATACTTACATACATACACATATACCTACACATGCATGTATAAACACACACACATATACATATACATATACATATACATATACATATACATATACATATACATATACATATACATATACATATACATATACATATACATGGATGGATAGATGAAGTAGAGCCCCCTAAGCTCCCATGTTATTTCTTCTCTCTGGCCTTTTCATACCTTCTTAGACAAAAGTTCTCTAAAAAATAACCTCATAGATAAAATGTTACATTAAAGGCAACTTGCAGAAGGATGTTGATATTATGTGAAAAGCAGTGTTTCATTCTATGAACTCATTGTAAGTATAAAGCTAGAGTTTCACATGGTCTCCCTTCATCATAGTGCACCTGTGGCTTCATCCTTGGACCTGACCTAGAATGAATGTTTTTCCTTGATCAGAAATTTGCCCCAAGACTTTTCTCTTTTCAGTGTAATTGTGAAAGCTATTTCTATTCCTTATGCAGCCTTTGCTTACTATTCTATGAGGAGGGAGTCACATTCTATCATTGATTATAACTTTCTTAAATCTTTCTAGCAAACAATCTCTTGAAATATTCTTCCTAAAGTTATATGAATCAAATCAGGAATTCTATAAATTCATCAAAACAGCATTAATTCATGAAAGTTCATCTTATGTAAACATGTAGGAAATCTGCCCAATAGGATAAGCTAATGCGAGAATCCTTAGACTATGTAATAATGACAGGAAAGGTCTATCAGGAACAAGAAGCAATCCTGGGATGAAATCTCTGAAGGCCCTGCAATTCAGAACTTACCCTGTGCAGCCATATAAAGCAGTTGGGCCATTTCTAGAAAACTTACTTATTTGCTTTAAGTCTTTCCTAGATGAACCATAATGTCTAGTTTAACTTCTGGTCTTATATAATAATGTAAAACTATCTCTATGTCAGTGGCAAGGACAAAATTCAGAAATTTCTCAGTAGAATATTCAGATCTTATAATTTATGGTTGTTAATTTTGAAAAAGTATTATATTTCCCTGAGCCTCATTACCCTTCACAAAATATGTACACGGTAGTACATTGCAGAATTAATGTGAGGAATGAAGAAGGTGATCTTAGATTACTATCTGGCACGCCATAAATACTTATCAATAAACTAAAGATACTGTGTCCTCAAAACAAATGCTTAGCATCCTCTGCACTCTCATTTTACACACAGAGAGCCTGTACATCTGGGGAATTTTTATTGGTCTGTTTTTACAGATTAAAACCAAAAATATAGCATCAACTCAATTGTTCAATGGGAAATATCAAAGGTCACTTGTACACTTAGATAACTATTGAAGTCTTGCATGTTCCATGATGGCTTTAGTATGGGAAGTGTTGGAAAATTCAGTTGCCACCCTAAAGTTACTAGAGTTTATCTTGAGAGTAGTGATTAGAATGTAGTTTGTTAAGGAGTAAACCTAAACTACAGTGATGGCCACAGGACAAGAGATAGGTGTAAGTTTGGCAAGGGTTATAAGACAATATGATCTTTGGTTGACAGTCAGTAGTTTGAGTTATCACACAGGAGGAGAGGACAGGCTAAGAACTGTTGTCAGTATAATTTAGTTATCTTCACAGCAAATCTTGTCCAAGAAACTTTTAATTGTGTGTGTGTGTGTGTGTGTGTGTGTGTGTGTGTGTGTGTGTGTGTGTGTCTGTGTGTACAGATATCAAAATGAGGTGTCTTCTACTGCTCTACATTTAGTTATTTATTTGTTTGTTTGTTCATTCATCTGTTTATTTATTGAGACAAGCTCCCTCATGGAACCTAGAAATCACATTTCAACTAGACTGACTGGCCAATAACCCCCCAAGATCTACCTGTCTCTTCCAACTTTTCCAACCAACACTAAAATTTTAGATACATCTCTCAATGCCATCTAACTTAGGTTCTTATGCTTACACAGCAAGCATTTTAACCACTGAGCACCTCTCCAGTTCCCCAGGAAGACTTTCAAGTAAACAACAACATATTTCTCTGTTTGCTTCAAGAATGTTATTGCAGTTCTATGGTCATAGCAAATAGTTTACTCAATGAACAAACAACTCGTTCATATTAACAGACAAGAGTTTCTTATGACTAAGTCAAGACTTACCTTATTATGTTCCACAACCCCAGATTATTACAACTTTAATTTAACATAATTGTTTTCTGTTTTATAAAAATTTTAGAAATTATCTCAGAATTTAATGCATACATACATTTTGCTAAAACCAAGCCCAATTCTTTTTCCTCTCATTCTCCTCCTAACTCCACCAAAACTTTTTCCTCTAAATTTCATGCACTCTTACTTTAAGACCACAATTCTGCTTTGTGGAGCCTGTATGTGCATGGATTGGGGTCAGTCTCCTGAAGCACAAATACTCTCTCAGAGGTCACTTCCCTGAGCAAATTGACTCTCCCTCCCCTAGCAGCCATCAATTGTCAATTGCTCCTCAGATAGGGTTGAGAATTCATGGCACCCTCCACTATCCATTCTGTAAATTTGAAAGTCTTGAGATTTTGCATGTCTTGTACATGTAGTCACAGCCTCTTTCTGTTAATTTGTTCAATGCCCCTATTATGTCTGACTAATATTGTTTCCCTGAATCCCTTGGAATCCCTGTGCCCTCTTCTTCAATGATGCCTGAGCTTTAGAAGTGGGAATATGACATAGACACCCTATTTACAGCTGACCATTCCATGGTCCTTCATACTCTGTGAGTTCATCAGTTGTTGGCCTTTGTATTAATCACTATCTACTGCAAGAAGCAGCTTCTCTGATGAGAGTTGAGAAATGTAGTAATATCTGTGTATAAATATAAAAACTCAGAGGCCAGTTGATTATTATGTACATTTGTTGTAGTAGTAATAGTAGCAGTAGTAGTAGTAGTAGTAGTAGTAGTAGTAGTAGTAGTAGTAGTAGTAGTAGTAATATGTTCTTCCCTAGGGCCTATGACTTATTCATCTTGTGGAGTGAGCTTCAAATCCAACCATGAAATGGTTGGTTACTCCCAGAACGTTTATGCCACTACTGCACCAGTACCCACTGGTGTATCTTGCCAGGCTGGTCAATACATCACACAGAGTTCACAGCTGGGTAAGACTGCTGACTACTATTTCCCCTCTGTAGTACAACTATAGACTTCCATTACTATGAAACCTAGCCAGTAGGGATGAAACTTCCAGTTCATTGCCATTTTGATTTTTCCATGTCCTATGACTCATGTGTGTGGTATCTTTTAAAAAAGAAATGTAAGCTTTCTGAATACCTGATTGAAACATCTTGAATTTCTTTTTACTGAAGCATTAAATTGTTTAATTTATCACAGTTGAGAGAAATGGTTAATGATATACGTATGGGTATGTATGTACATATGTATGTATCACCAAAGAAGATACCCCCCCTTGACAATCATCACATAAATGCCATAAATACTTGAAAAAAGAAAAGTTCTCAAAAGTTTCTAAGCTTTTACCATTATTCCTATTATAAGTAGAAATCAATAGAACAGTAACTACTATTGCTAAGTTGAAACTGTGTTTCTTTGTCAGTCTTTATTATCTGACATGTGTCTCTCTGTAGCTGGGGTGTATATTATGAGATTTTATTTACAGATTTGTTTCCAAATGTGGTTCTTTGACTGAGAGATAAATAGTATGTATTTTACTTCTTGATCCTTGTGTTTTCTTACATATTTAAAAAAAAAAAAAACATAAGCCTAGGCATTTATCCAAAATTTGCATAACTGCAAATTAACAACAAATTCTGCTTATGTACCTTAAAGCAACATTAATTACAACTTGATCGGAGGTGAAGGGCTATAGAAGCCAAGGTCATTTTTGAGTGGAATGCTGTTATAATCTCTGTAAATGCTCTCAGCTATTTTGTTAATTTTCATCCATGTTCTCTAGAGACATATTTTGGAAAAAAAATTGATTAATTCCAGCTGAAGAGGTATCTGTTTCTTAGGTCTGCTTTGAAGGATGTGCAAAACGACACCAAATTGATTGCACAGGGCAACTGCAAGCACTGAGTTTCCCAGCTAGCCACAAAAGCCGGCAGCATAATTAGGAAGCCAGGACAAGCAGGGGAAAGGGAAAGGTTAGTGGAAGGATGAATGGAAGAGCAAGCAAAAGAGAGGGATAAGTGTGTTCACAGAGAAGCAGCCAGGTCACAAATGAAAAGATAAACTATAGAATAATAAAGGTGGGCTTAGCCTACTCTCTGGATTTTAAGAACAAGGAAACAATGAATTCTTACCAAACCATTGAGCCACATACCTTTCTCTTTGTTATTTGGGTGATGATGGAGAACAACTCTCTTCACAGGGAAGAACATGGGTGTGAAACTATGAAGAGCAGGAAGTTGAAACAAATCCACCCAAAAAGATGAACTGTTTTCACTAGCTTTGTTCCAGCCTGTAGGATATACTCAGGGTCGCCCAGGGATCTCAGACTGCAGCAGCAGCCCCCAGTGGGCCGGCAAAATGTCTTCACTCTGGGCTCTAGAGCTTCTACTTGACTAATGCACAGCCAGAGAACCTGTTGGAGTCTGCAAGTCCAGAAATATGACAGATTCCTAGCCATCAGACAGAGATACACACCAGCGTAGAGGTTTTTCTCTACTATAATGCATTCTGACTGAAGGAAAGAAATCTTAAAGTTGAAACCTGCCATGGGTGACAAAATGCAGTCAATGGAAAGCAGGCTAATGTGTTAAATATTTAATACCTGCTGATTGCTTTTGATCTCTCAATCACAGTATGCAGGTGAATTTCTCTCTATTTTAAAAGCCTTTCCCTCTAGTATTTTATTCACAGTTTTAATATTAGTATATCAAATATTCATAATGAAAATAGAGAGGCCATTGGCAGACATAATATAGAACACAAATCATTTCCGAGGTGTACAGAGTGAAACCACGTGTCCTTTCCATTTCTCATACTCAGGCATATGTTTGCCAGCACAATGGTTACTTTAACTGTGCCCTTCTATATCCACGTGCATATCAGATCTTGTACACCAGAAGGATTCCTGCAGCTTTGAAACCATTTATTTTAATGCCTGTAAAACATCCCATGATACCATTTACCCTAAATTACCTAAAACTTTTACTGGTATTGGAACATGTAGGTTATTTTCAAATTGGTGTGATTATGAGTTACATTGAAATAATTCTTCCTCATACATAAATTTATGAACTCATCTCTGAATGATTACATACAATGAATTTCTAAAGTAGGACTAATGTTCCAGAGACTATGGTTGCTTTAAGCCCCTCAAATTAGAAGAGTGGGCTGTCAAATGCAAACACTAATGTGAAATATAAACTGTGGGCAATTCAATTATACCCTGAGGCCCTCTTATCAATAGGAATGCAAGGCTACAGGATCCCTAAGTATATTTAGAAATTCAGAAACAAAGAGCTTGAAAACTACATCAGAAAGGGACTATGTATAGAAACTGCTGCAGGCTGTTTTGGCAGATTGGTTCTTTTGTTTGCATGTTTGCATAAACCCTTTGAAAGTTGAACTCTCCTCTAAGTGTGTCACAATCATGTCTGAGTATCTTGGTCTGAAGGACTAGACTGTGGTATAGAACAACTCCCCCCCAGTGGTTCGGGTTAAAAGAATGCTTACATGGTGCCAACCAGGTTCTTATAAATCATATTTGAGATTTCATCTCTTTTTTAAAATACCAAACCAATACTCAGCAAAGGATATGGATTTCAACAAGGGATCTTTATAAAGGCAAAGGGCCCATACTGAGAAGACTTAGCTTGTTGAGAAACGTGCTTGCCATGTGCCCATGTAAAAACCTGGGAACAGTAGCTCAGTTTTACAGTGTTGGGGAGTTACACTGAGAGCCTTGGACCTTGTTGGCCAACCAGTTGAATTCAATTGATGATGACTGTGTTTAGGGAAAGATTCAGTCTCAAAACAAACAAATGAAAAAAAAAAACAAAAACAAACAAAAAAACCCTTTGATAGCAATTGAGAAAGATACTAGACCTTTATTTTTTTTACCTCTATATGTGTATGCAATTGTTTAATTCTCTCTCTGCAAGACTAAGGCTCAAAGCAGAATACTGAACATCTGCCTCATGCTCTCTCCTGATGGTTGCACAGCTCCAACCTTGCAACCTCAATCTTAGCTGCTTACAATGCTGTGACTGGACTCCAGTAGAACCTGTCTTAGTTCACTCATACTCAACAAGAAGCAGCATGGAGATGTAATGATGTGCAGGTCTGGGGCAATGCATAAACCAAAATCCATGAAAAAAGGCTTCTCCCTCCTCTTCCTGGGCAGAAGATTCTGAGGGTCTTCACAAGGCCCTTGCAGAGACAAGAGCAGTCTCCTAGAAGGGACATCTGAAGCCTCATCAAAAATAAACAAACAGCAAACAACAAACAAAACAAAATAATGTTCCTTAGGACATTTTTAGACACTCAGATGCCATATGCCCAAATGTACATATCTGTGACTCCATCTTTCTCAGATATTGTGATAAAAATGTGCATCTGAATGAATCTCAAAAAACTGGAATTGGGAGACATTGTGGATAGTGTGGAAACCTAGAGCAGTGGAAACTTGCTGGAATCTATGAGGGTGACATTAGAGAAGATACTAGTATTGGAGAATAAGGAGTCTGAACTAGCCATCTTTTATAGCCAGGCAAGGCTTCCAGTGGTGGGACTGGGTCACATTTGGTTGAGTTGTTGGCCTGCAGAGTTTCTATGGAGATCCTTAAACAACTTAGGGTGGTGCTAGGGCAGAAGGTTGTTCTCTGCAAACTGACAATGAGATCCTGTTGGCAAGCACAACTTCCATTCAGCTCACTGAACATGGAGAGGCTGGTATAGACTCGAAGCCTTCAGGCCTACATTTTAGTCTCTTCGACATGAGAAGGTATTCTGCAGGCTATGGAAAGAGAAACCTGGATACCAACCCAGCCACAGAACCCTTGACCTAGAAGCTGTTCTGCCTGCAAGATATGCTGGGGCAATGGTGGCACAGAACTTGTGGAAGTGGCCAACTAACATCTGATTGAACTTGAGACCCACTCCATGATGAGGTGCCCTTGCCTGACACTGCTTGGATAGCCAGAAACTGGAGAGTAGATATCCCAGAGACCTAGGGTAGAAACAAACACAACTAGTCTAAAAATCAAAACTCAATGAAATGATTCTTAATGATATTCTGGTATACTCAGAGATCAGTGCCTTGTCCAGTCATCATCAGAGAGGCTTCTTTCAGAAGCAAAAGGGATCAGGTGCTAAGGCCCACAGCCAGACTTTAGGCAGAAAATGAGTCTAAATTGGATGTCTCCATTAGATTCCTTTCCTTGGAGATCAGGGAATCCCATGGAATAGGGGGAAGAAAAACAGTAGGATTCAGAGGGATTGGAGAAACCTGGAGACCAGGAGAAAATGGACCACTGGCTCAACTAAGCAGGACTCACATTGGTTCATAGAGACTGAACCCACAAGCATAGGTCCTGCATGAGTCTGCATAAGGTCCTCTGGTTGTTAGCTTTGTGGTTTTGTGAGAGTCCTTACAGTGGTAGTGAGTGTATCTCTAACTCTTGGCTCCTCTTTAGACTCTTTCTCTCCTACTAGGTTGCTCTGTCCACCCTTGTCTGATTGTATCTTCTTTTGTCCTGTTTGGTTGTTATCTCTTGGAAGCCTGTTCTTTTCTGAAACAGAGGAATAACAGATTTTGGGGAGAGGGAAGGTAGTAGGTAGGCTGAAAAGAGCAAAAAGAGAGTAAAATGGTTAGAATGTATTGTATGAGACATGAATTTATTTTCAATAAAAACATTTAAAACTGTATACCTTTGTTTGACAGTTTAACTAAGCCATTGATACATTGTGCCTCTGCTCATCTCATTCTGCCTTGTCTCTCCCTCACTGTGACCTTGTCCCTCCCACTTACTCTTTCTTCCTCTAAGCTTCATGCACTTCTTCCTGCTTCCCTCCTCTCCCTCATTTTTCTTCTTTTTACACACACACGCACACACACACACACACACACACACACACACACACACACACCAAATACAAATACATTTTTTAAATCAACAGGAGTAGAATAGGTAGGTCTCTGGAGAGATCCTTAGTAAACTAAAGATTCAGTGATGATAATATATTAATAATAATTATAATTGTTATAAATTAATAATAAATTTACTATTTTTATAATGTAAATGTATAAAATTTTAAAACTTTTTCAGTCCCTGTGGGTCCCTAAGAATTTTCCATGGAGTTCATGAGGTCAAATTTATTTTTTGAATAACTATAAACCAGTAGTTGCCATTAATTTGGACAAAAACAACAGTAGGTAAAGCTTATGGGACTTAGAACAAAACAGGAGAAATCAGCACTACTAATATTGTATCTTCACTCAAATGTCCTATCATTCCTTTGGAAAAACTGAGTTCATCTAAGATGTTCCTTGAGGAAGAAGCAAAAGTTAGCGCACTCTTTACTCTTGAGTACACATTTTTTAAAAATATTTGACACATATGGGAATACATATAGGTTAAAAACAGACATATGATGCTTATTTTGAAAGAAGACTCTTTTAAAATTATTTTAGTTGTCAAGTAAACTGAACACTGCTTTCTCTTCAAAGAACAGCAAGTTGACAAAGGACATTTCACTGGTACCTTCTATAGAAATAATAAAGTGAGTTTATCACTTTAAGGAAAAATAATGGTTAATAGTCAATGTTACTTAATAAAGTTTGAGCCCAGAAATAAAAATAAGAAAACTGATAACTATCACTTCTGTCATCTTGACAGCTTCCTGATTCTTTAATACCTGTTTTGATGAGTTTAGCTGAATAGAAATAAAGTGGTTTTGATCTTATAAAGAGTACACATGGATGGACCCATGGCTCCAGCTGCATATGTAGCAGAGGATGGCTTTATCTGGCATTATTGGGAGGAGAGGCCCTTGGTCCGGTGAAGGCATGATGCCCCAGTGTAGGGGAATGCCAGGGCAATAAGGTGGGAGTGAGTGGGTAGGTAGGAGAGCACCCTCATAGAAGCAGGGGGAGGGGAGGATGGGATAGGGGGTTTGCAGAGGGGAAACCAGGAAAGGGGATAACATTTGAAATGTAAATAAGTAAAATACCCAAAAGAAGGAGAAGGAGGAAGAGAAGGAGGAGGAGAAGGAAGAAGAGGAGATATTGATAAAATCTTTCTTCATGACCAAACTTTAGTCAAAATCCTATGACTGTTTTCAACTGCCTTAACTATGGTCTCCACATTGCCTAGATTCTGGAAGAATCGTTAGTGATACGTCAGTCCAGTAAGAATTCTTCATATTTAATGAACTCAATATATTATATGTAAGTCTTTAACTTATACCCAATAAGAATACGGTTGTGTCAATTAGCTAGATTTGCCTAACTTGCCATCTTTCTTCTTAGTAATTTTCTATCCATTGACATAGCCTGGAGCAACAAATTTCTATCTGTCTGCTATATTCCTAGTTGAGTCCAACCTGTCTCATCTGCTGGACTCTTTACATAACAGAATAAACAAATATCCTTCAAAAAGAGAAATACATGATGACTCAAAATCATATGAATCATCAATTCAAAAAAAAGCTCACTCAAAACTTGAGAGAAATCAAGGGAAATTCACATGTCAGAGACACAGAAGTTCACTGAATAAACTTTACATGTTGCAGCTAAACTTTAAGCAGCTACCATTTTCCCACTTCCACTATACTCTCAAAGATTACCAAGAATTTTCTACAAATAAGATACTAAAATACTGATTTCCCTTGTCTAACTACTCATGTGTTGGTGAAGTCAGATTCTCTTCACACACTTAAATTCAAACAATATATTGCATCAGATTCTCCATAGAACAGGTAGAATCCAGCTGCCTTTCAATGTAGCCATTTAAGAGAATGTAAATAAAAAAGTGGTCTTCTTTTATTGTCTTTTGTTTTAGAATATCATAGTTTGATTTTCACAGAACAATGTTATTAATAATAGCGTATGATAGGCTTACTTAAAGAAAATATTCACATTAAACTCTAAACAGTCTTCAGTCTTTGTGTGTATGTATGTGTATGACACCCTGTGTCAACATGTATAAACATGTTGATACTGGGTGTCATCCTCAATTGCCTCCAACAATATATTTTTAAGATATGGTCTCTTACTGATCCAGAGCTCACCATTTTGGGAGAAGAACTGACCTGTTTCCACACTCCCAGCACTGGGGATACTGATATAATCACCCGATCTGGCTTTTACATGGATGCTTACTATTGTACCTGGGTCTTCATGTTTGTGTAAAAGGAATCTAAACAATTTAACTGTATTTCTGAGACTTACTTAGAGAGGTGTGTTTGTATATATATATATATATATGTGTGTGTGTGTGTGTGTGTGTGTGTGATGAAGATCAACATCCAAAGTTGTCCTTCAACCTCCACATGGGCCTATGGTACATGTGTGCACACACTCAGATTCACACAGACACACACAATATGAATGTGGTGTACTGCACAGGTACATGTGTTTGTGCTTATTCATATGTATGTAGGAGCATGTGTGTGTGTGTGTGTGTGTGTGTGTGTGTGTGTGTGTGTGTGTGTGTGTGTGTAGGCATGTATGTGGAGGCCAGAGGCATGTGTGTCCTTCTTCAGGACACCTTGATTTTTGAGATAGCATCTTTCACTGGCTGGGGGCTAGACAATAACACTAAGTTGTCAAGCAAGTGAGTCCCAAGGATTTGCCTATCTCTGCCTTCCCAGTGCTGGGATTAGAGGCATGCACCACCATGCCTGATGTTTTAATGTAGGTTCCAGGATCCGATTCAGGTCCTCATTCTTGCCTAGCAAGCAATTACTGACTGACCTGTCTCCCTTTTCTAAAAGATTGTGTGAGCGAAGCACCTGAGAACAATATTTTCAAGTGCACCAGAAGTTCAACATATCCTAATACTGATTAAAAGATGTTTTAGGACTGACAGAATAGTTCAGACAAGTTGCATTAGCCATGCAACCCTGATGACTTGAGCTCTATTCCCAGAGTCTGGGAGGGAAGGAGACAATGATTCTAAAATGTTGTACTCTGACATCCACATGCACTCTGCAGAACATGCTACCTGCACTAAGACACAAATAACACACACACACACACACACACACACACACACATGCAGGAATGCATGCACACAGAGACAGAGAGACAGAGAAACAGAAAGTAGGAGACGGAGACAGACAGACCGACAGACATGTGTATGCATTAACACACACATATACACAGATGAATATGATATAAATATTTTAAAAATAATAATCAAAGATAATTGAAAGTAACAAACTGACAAACATCATTGCTATTCTGGCAAATTTTGTTAGAGTAGGCAAAGATGGCTATGAATATGATGGCCTTATAATCAAAGAAAATCTCAAACACCAAAATAGGAAGCAAGGCAGGTGCAAAGGAAGCTGTTCATTTGGAGAACTCTAATCATCAAATCAAATTAGGATCATTTGATTTCATTAAACTATCCCAGGACATAAAAGTGTTATTGTTTCTCAGACAGAAGATAATGAAGCTAATTTGAATCTGAGTTCATACTAAAATGAATTTATGATACACAGTAAATAAACAGGCAGTCATACTTCCAGAGGCTGATTTCATCGTGTTAATAAAACATATCATTAACATTTCTAGAACTTTTTAACAGAGCCACATCATTTTTCCTTACTGAACACAAAACTTACATGTTGCCCTTTCTAAAACTACCACCTTGCAGAATCTCTACAGAACTCTGAGATCTCACATGTAGAACCCACCTAGAACCATGGAGGTCACTCTGTATGAATAATAATCTCCCTGAAATCTAATTTTATAAAGTCTTACACTAAACTATCACAAGTTGTGTCTATTTAGATGGTTCAATGGTACGGTGCTTGCTTGATAAGCATGAAGACCTGACCTTAAATCCCTAGAACCCATGTAAAGCCCAGTGCAATAGCCTCTGTTTATACTCAAATCACTCCTATTGCAAAGCAGGAGGCAGAAACAGGAGACTCCCCAGAAGTTTTCAGGCCAGGTACTCTGGCTTAGGAAGCAGCCTATAGAGTCTCAAACAAGTTGGAAGAAGATTAGCACCCAAAGTGGTCCTCTAACAGTGGCATGGTGCTATGGAATATGTGAGCACACAATCAGATTCACACACACACACACACACACACACACACACACACACACACACATTAAACACCATGTACTCATTTTTAAAATCGAAAACCATAAAAAGAATTACAAGCTGATGTATAAAAGATCAAGGATAAAAGCTTTTGTTTGTGATGTTGTGAAACTCCCCAGAAGATATTTTTCAAATTTTGTCATGATGCAGCCAGATGGAAGGATAAGTAGAATTGAAAAAAGATTAAAAATCCAATCTTATCTGTTTTAGTATTTTTTTTTTTAGAATTTTGCAATTCTTCTAATAGTAGTATTAAGACTGTTCTATAATTAATTAACATGGGTCTATTGATACATTCAAATCATTGTAAATCATTTAAAAATTAAGTATCCGTCTATATAACTTTTGGCTCTTTAATTTTATATTGATTTTAACTTTTTAATTAATTCATAATTATATCACTTCTTCACTTCCATTGCTTGCTCATTCCCTTTCAAATGGATAATCTCTTTTCAAAATCACTGTTTTTAATATAAATATTACCTCCTGAGTCTGTTTAGTTTGCTATCATGTCAATGATTTCAGGACTAGTCACTTTATATTAGATAACTAGTTAGGGGACTTATCCATGGGAGGGCGTAATTCTCTCTCTCTCTCAGCAGCAACCAATGTTATCAAGTTTATCTAGTGATGACCCCATGAGATTTCCCCTTCAACTTCAGTATGTCTATTGGTACTGTCATTTTTCAGTTCTCAGTTAGGGAACCAGATGAAGTAGAAATTTCTTGTTCTTTAAAGACTCAAGTTGTGTAATGTGATGTTTTTCTGGAAACTGTCTTATGAGAGGATGAGAACAGACATGTGGTATTCTTCTGGAAGCAGCCTGGAAAAAAAGGCATTTAATGTTTTGTTAGAGTAGATAATTGAGAGCACATGTAATGCTTGGAAGACATTTAAATACAACCCAACAGACAATGGATGCTGTGGTACTGGTATGTCTTACCACTCTTTGCTGGTCATTCTTGAGCTTTGCTGATGCTGGTCTTTCGCTAAGGACACTGTATGGTATTGGTTCACCTTACCATTCTTTGCTGGTCATTGTTTGTCATGACTTCATTGGGAGAAATGCAACAAAGAACTTTTGGTGGTGTTCTAGAGGCTTCTTGCAGCTTCCACAAACTCGAGCCAATTGACAGAGCCTCATGGTTTCTTCTGGATTTAGCTGCTGCTGCTGATTCGTGTGAATGGAATAGTTGATATCCTGACAACTCAGATCAGATTTGCTCCAAAGAACTATTTCTGAACACATCCACATCTTCCTTTGCTCTATTAACATTTTCTTTCTACTACCTCTGGTGGGTGATGAGCTAGAAGGGAGGTTAAAGCATTTAAGAACCCTTATTAAAGGTATGTTTTGAAAAATATAAACCTACAGCCATATTATTGAGGTATCATATCTTGAAGAAAGAGGACATGTGGTTGATAGTTCACCGGGGTAAACTAAAAGTGATACAAGAGAGTTTCTGGTGGCCAAGGTATGTAGAATCATTCAGTACTAATTTAATGAATTTCCAGTCTTCTTGTGCTGGCTTTATTTAGTTTGCGATAAGGGCAGAAATTTTCATAGTGACTAAGTGCTGAAATTACTCAACAAACATTCCTATGAATTACTTATAATAGCAAAAACTAGCAACATCTGAAATCTCCTATCTAGGAAGCTAGTTAAACTGAAGTAGAGTATTCCTCTATGGATTAACACAGATACTAAAACTGATGTGTTGAAAAATGTTTTAAGATTAGAATGAATAAACATTCATTAACGGAAAGAGTGGGAGGAAAAACTTCATGTACTAAAAGCCAAGACTTCTAAATCATGATATAAAGACTAAAGAATTGTTGGATGCCACACTGACATCCCAATGAGTATTTACTGGTGGCACATGTATCAGAAACCAATTCTCCTCAAGATTAAAAAATAGAGAAAGAGAGAAGATATCTAAGAAAACATCATGTCTCACCAAATGCAGGGAAAGATAGAAAATATAGAAACTAGGTAGGAGGAATTATGGACAAGTCCATCAAGGAGTATCTTAAAGCTACCCTACCTCCCCCCTTCTTTCTTTCCCTCTCTTCTTTCCTTCCTTACTTTTTTCTTTCAGATTTTGTGACTATTTTTGCTATGTAGCCAAAGATACACCTCTGCAACTTAATTATTCCTAATCCCCAATTTCAATGAAGATGACTCAGTACATTTATGTGTTCAAGTTTTCATTCTTAGCCAGAGAAGTTAAGGTGACTTGACTGGCAGCCCCTTTGAGAAATAATGGAAGGAGGTACTAAGAATGTAAGTTAATGGCAGAATATATACATAACATATGTGAGACCTGGGTTAAATCTCCAGTATGGAAAAAAATATAGGAGCAATAGAAATAGCAAAAGATTTTTTAAATAAACATATTATTTATTAATGAAGAATAAAGGCATGTTGGTTTCATTAAAAGACAGTGCTATAATAACTGTAATTACCTTGGGCTGAATACTTTTGAGATATTCATCAACATCCTTGCATGTTACAGATGCTTGCATTTTATTAGTAACCTCAGTTGACTTGGATGGGAACAGTTGCTGAGAATTGCCCCTTCTCTCACAAAGAAGGTGTGGAAAGTCTAGAATTGGATATATAATTTGAGTCTGACTACATATGATTATTTATGGAGTGATTAACTCTATAAATTTGACTGTCAGAAAGTATCACTAATGGTGAAGGACCCCATCCTGGTGCTGTTTTACATCATCAGCACAAGACTAGAGCGACTTTGGACTAAGGATTGGGCTCTACTACTTATTTCCTTTCATCCTTGTTTCTAAAGTGCCAAGTTAAAGAAAAATAAAATGTGTCGCTCTTTAAATTAACCACTAGAAATGATCAAATAAAGGCATTTTAGAAACATATGCTATGCTCTGGAATAATTTTTTAAATGTATTTCAAGCACAATTAAATTTGATATTGAGATAAAAACATAGTTTTATGTTAGAGCACAGTTCAACTTGTCATAGAGAATAGCACATAAAGGCAATTATAAATGTTAGATCCTTTCCTCCCCAAATGATAAGATCCTCTAGAATCTTGAAGTTCTACTAGATAGAACAAGACCTACTTTACATTTTTTCACTCTGTCTCATGCTGCATGCCCTGAACATCTTATCCTTTATTTTATAGACCAATATTAAATTTTGCTAGTAATGCTAGTCTTGTTTAATATAAGTAACTGTGCTAAAATATTGCACCATATAGGGGTAGACAGGTGAGAGGCCCAATGGGATCAGGAGAATGAATGAAAAGATGCAGCTGCTGGGGTTGCAGGGCTTAGGGGAAATCTCTAAAAATTCCCAGAGAACTCTAATGTGAGAGGTCCCCAGGACTCAAATGGGATGACATTAGCTGAAACACCCAATAGTGGGGTGATGGAACCTGAAGAGATCATCTCCAGTAGATAGACATGGCCTCCAGTGGAGGGATGGTGTCAGGAACCTATCTTCAAAATTTTTGACCCAGAATTGTTCCTGAATAAAAGAAAGACAGGGAAAAAATATGGAGCAGAGAATGAAGAAAAGGCCATCCAGTGACTGGCCCAACTTGGATTTTATCCCATGGGCAGGCACCAAACCCTGACACTATTACTGATGCTGTATTATGATTGCAGACAAGCCTAGCATGGCTGTCCTCTGAGAGGCTCTACAAGCAGTTAACTGAGATGGAGGCAGATACTTACAGCCAACCATTGGACTGAGGTCAAGGACCCCTATGGAAGAGTTAGAGGAAGGACTGAAGGAGCTGAAGGGTATGGCAACACCATAGGAAGATCAACAATATCAACTAACCTGGACCTCCTGGAAGCTCCCAGAACCTAAGCCATCAACCAAAGAGAATACATGGGCTGGTTCATGGCCCCTGACACATACTTAGCAGAGGACTGCTGTGTCTTTCCTTGGTGGAAGAGGATGTGCCTAATCCTGTGGAGACTTGATGCCTCAGAAAAGGGGGATACAGGAGGAGATGAGATAAGGGTAGGTAGGTGAGACAGGTGGGGTAAGGAGCACCCTCTCAGAGGCACAGAGGAGGGGGATAGGGTGAAGAACTCTTGGAGAGAGGACCTGGAACTGGAGCAACATTTGGAATATAAATAAATGAAACAATAAGTGTGTGTGTGTGTGTGTGTGTGTGTGTGTGTGTGTCTGTGTGTGTGTGTCTGTGAGTGAGTGAGTGTGTGTGTGTGTGTGTGTGTGTGTGTGTGTGTGTGTGTGTGTGTGTGTGTAACTTTTCTGACTTGAAGAAGGCATTCCTTCAGAACGTTGAGCTATTTAAAATACCAGAGTCCTTTAAGCCCCTTCAAACTTTCACTCCCTGTATACATGAGAACACGTATTTCATATGTGGTCATTTACCTACTTCAAAGGGAAAAATCATTGCTAATTCTTGGATAGTAAGAAATGGGTCTGTGTGTGCAGAAAAGAAGGAAAAATACCCCCTCCCACACACACCCCATCCCATCAAACTCTACTTCTGGTAGTGTTTGCTCAATTCTTATGTAGGAGGTTTGCTAGCATCAGGCTTTGACATCCATTTTACCCCAAATAGTGACCTTACCATTGTAATATCAATGGCAACATTTCTCATTCAGTATCAGCCAGCCTTCTGACTAGTTCTTTTGATTTCTTGATAGGAGCCCATATGGCCTTCTGACCAGTTTTATTCTGCCTTTCTGAACCCACTCTGCTAGCTCAATCCCTGGGGCATTCTTGTACTTGTCCAATTGTATCACCCAGTTGCTGAATTTTACACACAGTCACCTACTCAACATACCATTCTCTAAAACCATAGCATTAAATAGCCCCAGCTTCCTGGTACCTGTTTCTTCTACAACTGCTTTTAATATAATGATCTGTATCATTGCCTATTACTTAAGAAATCCTGTTTCTTATCTGATACCTCACCATCTGAATGGTCAAATTTCACCATTCTTCTCTTCTGTCCTCTTAAGGTGTGGTTGGGAGGAACATTCAGTGTTTTAGTCTGTTTTCTGTTTCTATAGCGAAGTACATGAAACTCAGTAACTTATAAAGGGAGTTTTGTTTAGTTCAGGATTCTAAAGGTTTGGAAATAAAAAACAAAAAGTCTGGATCGGTGGGGGTTCCATGCTACATCATAACAGAGCTCAAGAATGGAAGGAAAGCAGGCACAGGCAGAAGACACAAGACAGTGACTTTCTTCCTTGTGCCCTGTAATGACTTGCTCTCAATAGACAACACTCTACAGAGAATTACCCCATGGCAGCAAGAAAGGTATTCATCCTACCACAGCCACAGAAGTGAGCAAATCTCAACCTGAGTTTCAGAGCAGACAAAGAATCTTTAAGCCACAACATTCAGCCAGCTGTGATTCTATGGGGATCCTTGTGAATTTTCTGGGAACCTCATTGAATTCCAACTCAATTCAAGAAAATTATAACCTCTAGAAAAAATCTACCCTAAGGACAATTCAAGTCTGTGTTTTTTTCACCAGAGTCCAGTTGTCTCAACTCTGTCATTATTGAGGAATT
The DNA here is from genome assembly GCA_028551405.1 of Uromys caudimaculatus. Classification (NCBI taxonomy): domain Eukaryota; kingdom Metazoa; phylum Chordata; class Mammalia; order Rodentia; family Muridae; genus Uromys; species Uromys caudimaculatus. Next base: position 35,636,726 of record CM052700.1, read on the forward strand.
TTGCCTGATTCACAAATAGTGAGCACCTAAACTATATAAAGCATAACTATTTGAATGACAAAGTCAAAAACAATACCATGGAAGATGGAAAGGATACATCTCCTTGAGTCCATAAGCATGGTAATGAAAGATAAAATTAACATGGAGAGTTTAATTCAGCGTGAAAGCAGAACAAGACTTCAATGTGAGCTGTTGTTATTAGTATTAGTTTCAATTACTTCAGGACCATAGACATAGTAAGACAACAGCCCATTATAAAGATTATGAACTGGGAAAAGGAAAACATATACACTGATCTGGAGATGAAAGTGAAAAGTTTTGAAATCTTAAGCAAACTACTATAGATGTTGGTAAAGATATGCTGGGACTGTTTGGGGATAGTACAGACTCCTTTCTACCAAAATAGTCAATGTATTCATTTTCAGTGGCTACCACAATTATAGCAATAGTAATATACTGTCTCATAGTCCTCAAAGCTATAGATCTGAAACCAAGGTCTTCCTACCAGATTGCTTTCTGCTAAAAACTGAGGGAAAGATCTGTTCCAGAACTCTTTATAGCTCATAGATGGACATCTTATATCTCCTCACATCTACCTCCATGCATGTCTCTGAGTCCTGAATTCTCATTTTGATGAAACAACAGTCCTCTTGGAATGGAGACCCACTCATCTTATTTCAGTACATCTGTGCTGCTGCTGCTGCTGCTGCTGCATTCAAGCAAGGTCATATTCTGAAGTACGTAAGTAAGACAGCCATCATGAATGTGGAAGAAGAATTATACAAGCCATAACCTTTGGTAAGGAAACAACCAGATGTTTAGAAACAGACATAGGTTTTGTGTGTGTGTGTGTGTGTGTGTGTGTGTGTGTGTGTGTGTGTGTGTGTGTGTGTGTGTGTATGGGGGTGTTGCATGTATAAACACACGTGTGTGTATTTCCAAGCTCAAAGCACAAAAAATGTATTTAATGTTACCAATTGTTGTAGACATTTTTTAAAGCTTAGAAATACTGAAATACCATAAACAGTGAGTACCAGACACACCATAATTTCTATTTTGATATGTATATTATCATTCTACTGAAATTTTGCAAATCATGTTTAGACGTCACTAGAAAATTCATTCAATATTGTAAACTTAAAGCAGGTTGATCTATTAAGTTCTGTGAACTGATAGTGAGGAATCTTGCAAAATATATATATATAAAAGGATTAAATCTGGAAAATTAAATGAATAGAATTTCTTAGTAATAATTCATCAGTGTTTTCCAGGAATTTTATGAATATGCCACATATTTAAGTTGTGTTTAAAGATATTCTCAGGTACTTCTTTTTAAATAGTTCCATCCTTAAACCAGTCTTTGTTTCATCTGTACTTGGGTTTTTCCCGAAAATGTTATACATATGAAGTGTTTTTACCTGGAGAAATTCTAAAACCAAAAGCAAAATCCATAAAAAACAGACACTATTTTGGTAGAATCTTATTTATTATTTTTAGACTACAAATAAAGACGGATGTACTTTCTTTTACCATTCTATACGACAGGAGTTTCCTTACTGCTAAAATATCAGTGCTGCCACCTCAATTGATAATTTTATCAGAATTTACTGTTAATCAAATGATCCCTTTATTCAGTCAACTTCTTTATGACTTCTCAGTGTATGGCACAGTTTCAGAACTTTTATGATGCAACAATAAAAGTATTTTAAAATCTTAACGGTATGATAAGGGATGGAAAATACATGCTTCATAAAAACTTAAGTGTGGATTCCTTTGGTAAGGCATTGTCCACACAGATTTTGGTGTGCCTTAGCCTAGGCAGCTATTTTTCTTCCGCTGATGACAGCTGTGCACATTGTGTTTAGGTTTCCATCTGTGATATGCTACCAGTGTGTTAAGGCCTGGCTGTAAATTATTGCCATTCCCACTCTGTTTTAGCTTGACAACTTGAGTGGAATAAATAGTTAAAATGGTCCATTGGTTTTCTTAGATGGAGGTAATAATTTCACAAGGACTGAAGGTAATGGTGATATTGAGAAAAATTATCTGTTTTGGTGACGGTGCTATTGGGACAGATGGGTAGTGTTCAAGCCATTATAAAACCCATGTAATTCCTCTCTACTCTCTGCCCAGATAAAGATGGCCATAGACAGATGAACTATGAGTCAAGACAAGGTGTATTTTCCTACAGAAACTGGCAATTGATATCTCAAAAGCTCAAGGTAAGGATGTCTTCTGTGTGTAAGATCATTTTGTGTGTGTATGATTAATGTCACATCATTAAAAAAAAAAAACCAGATTCAATTTGCCATTAAAAGTGGAATTTCATGTAAATATGTCCTGTCCTTATCTCAGGAGAAAAGAGAAACTATTCACCCTGAGTGTGATTTTGTCATATTATACCTCACTTAATTTCCAAACGCTATGGATATTTCTTTATTTCTAAGCAGGAAAAATTTTATAACTGTATAAGGTTTTATTAAGACAAACATCATTCCGAATGGCCAGTCCCTGGGGCTTTACCCAAACAACCACAGTGAACAGCATATTCCAGTATATAATCCCAAGCCCCAATTCTCCAGTAGTCATCATTGCCATACAGAGAAAACCTAGTTTTTATATTGAAGGTAGCTGGTGGCATCCAGAGGACAGAAACCAGGGATACTAACTATCTTAAAAATATATGAGAGTGCTTTTAAAAGCATCATCCCATTTCAAATATGGAGGCAGAATCCCTGAGTTTAGACACATACTAAGACACTACCAAGGAGATTTTCCTTACGAGCAGTTAAATATTACATTGACTACCCAAGAGATCAGACCAAGTCTTAAATAATTTATTTGAAAATAGAAAATCCCAATTATGAGAATTGGAAAGATAAATTCTGTTTCAAAATTTCCCCCTCAAGATGTAATGATTCACTTTGAGATCTATTAAACCTTGAATTAATAAGTGTTAAAGGGTCAAGTTAAAAATTATAAATGACTTTTTAAAAGATTAAGCATTAAAACTCAAGGTTAATAATGTCAAAATCATTTATGGCATGTTTACTTGCCATGGTGGTGCAAAAGTATGCTTCTTACAGGCACTCATGTTCCAAGCATCATTGTGGATGAATGGCCATAACCGCATTAATAACCCCACAGATCAAGAGCTGGGTGCTGTTGTTCTACAAAATATAGGGCTATGCCTGAATACTCTGTTCTGTCTCTTTTCAGATACCTGTGATGACTAAGAGCAAGAATTATACATTCCTAGCTTTAGCAATTTATTATTTCCAAAACAATTAGAATTCCCAGCACCAAAAGCCTTTAATAGTTTGCTGAATATTATTCTTTCCTGAGGATTTTCTGCATATGCCAAATTAGATAATATGGTAAATAGATCTGAAAAGAATAAATCCAAAACACATTTGCATTAATGCTTTCCAATTTCCTGAGAATGCTTCCCTGGTTAATTGTTAGATAGCCCATAGTAAGCAAGTTATCAGTTAATTGCTGGTAAATGCACTATGTATATTACTTTGGTCTTTAATTGGCTACAAGTTTTCTTACTCACTAAATACTAATTTAATTGTTTAAATAAACAAGGCCATTAAAACACCAGTCAACAATTTGGAAAATTGTTTAATAAAATACAAATTCCATTTGCAATTATGATTGATTTTTTTTAATCAATAGACCTCAGAGCTGGAGTTATTTCTTCCTTTATATTATGAAAGTTAATCATAGCATGAGGTGTGGGTGATAAAAGAATACCAGAGAGAAGAAATGTAGGATGCATTTACTATGAAAGAGGAAAAGGAAAAAGAGGTGAGAGAGACTTACCTGGAGAACAAAACAAAACCTGGGGAGACAAAACAGGGAGGGGGAGGGAAGAAGGAAAATACCATGAAGGATATCTGAAAAAGTCATGGGAAGTTTTATTATATTTATGCCTGCTTAAGATTATATGTAACACAGTAGTATATAAATACATAGTTTAACTGAAATTTTTCAGCTGGGGCAATATTTACTCCAAAAACTCATGGCCTATTTAACAAAACCCAATGTTAGGCATAGAAAATCTATTTTCAATTATTAGTCATGAAGTCCGAGAGACACCAAAACAAGAAAGGCTGTTGTTATTGCCCTAGTGCCTCTGCAAATAGAAAGTAACCCTTTTGCTGGAGATATCACGTACTGAAGACATAGGGTTCAGAGGAATAAGTCTAGATCTTATCCGGAAGCCTCCTCATGGAGGGATAGCTCTAATAGTTTTAGAAGGAAACATGCAAGCGGACCACAGACAAAAGCAATAGTCCTATCCATCTATAATGCCAATAAATCACAACAGTGGCTAGCATAGCAATATATCCTGAAAGATACTGTAGTGACACTTATATCCTGGGAGTAACCAAAAGCTTCATAACTAGCCTTAGGTCCACTTACTGGGCAGTGAGTCACGCCTGGCACTGTAAATTTAGCCAACTACCCATGGATAGTAAGGCATAGAACCTAGAAGATAACCTATTAGTGTCACTTTCTTAACAGTATAATCTCTCTCCACATTTTAAATATTCATCCTTATATCCATAGAGAATTGTGCATATCACCAAACATCAAAGAAGCCTCTTCTTGCAGTTCATGGAGACCATTACAGAAAATCACTACTGCTCCATGCTGTGTGGAAACATTAGCTGTCAATAAAATCTGATGGCCAATGAGCTGAAGCAAGATTAGAAGGTTAGAAGAAGGATTGGAAGCAGGATTATAGAGAGATAGGATTTCTGGGAAAGAGTCCAGGCAAAAGGAGATCCTCTCCCTAGACTTGGAGGAGAGGGATATATGAAACCTGAAATGGAGGAGAGGTAACCAACCATGTGACACATATAGACCAGTCTAAGGCCATAATCAGGCAGAGGGCTGGACTGCCTCTTCCCTGTGAAAGAAAGGGAGGAGTAGGGCTAGTAAGAATTAGACAAAAAAGCCAGACAAAACAGACAAAAAGAAATCCAAGCACAAATTTAAAAAAAGGAAACATGGTACAAAATGTCATAGGAAAATATAACTAGTTTGAATTAAAAATATGAAATCCTTAAAGGGAGAATTAAGTAAAATGAACAAAGCCACTAATATGGAAAAGAATTTAGAGAAAAGTATATGCAGAAAATGTTATTAAGTTTAGAAAGTGGTAAGAGAAAAATAAATTCACACAGAAGATAAGTCTCCATAGAAAAGAGAAACTACACAAATGAATATATATATATATTGAACATAAGCAATCTCCAAAGAAATAAGAGAGAAAGAAATGTCATTTAAAGTCATTCGAGTTCGAGTCAGCCTCATAGACTCCCTGGAGCCTTCCCCATCCTAGGTCTCTAGCATGCCATAGAAGTCCCCTTTCTCCCACCCTAGACACACAACCATCGATTTCTGTTAGTTCTCTCCCAGGTTCTTCCTAGACCTGATGTCACCTCCTCCATTCCCCTCCCCATCCCCTGTCCCACCGACGTCTCTTCTTCCATCCACCTCTGATGATTATTTTATTTCCCCTGCTTAGTGAGATTCAAGCATTCTTCCTTGAACCCTCTTTGTTATTTAGCTTCTTTGGGTATGTGTGTGTATTTTGTACTTTCTGGCTAATAACCATTTATAAGTGTATACATACCATGCACATACTTTTGGGTCTGGATGATTTCTCGTAGGATGATATTTTCTAGTTTCATCCATTTGTCTGCAAATTTCACAATGTCCTTGTTTTTAATAGCTGAGTAGTATTTCATTGTGTAAACAAATCATGTTTTCCTTATCCGTTCTTCAGTTGACAGACATCCTGTAGCCAGGAAGACTCCTGGTGAAGGAATATGGTCACCAACCCATCCACAAAACCTTCAACCCAAAACTTGTCCTGCCTATAAGAAGTGAAAGGACAAAGACAGAAGAGAGACTGAAGAAGTGGCCAACCAATGACTGGGCCAACTTGAGACTCATCCATGGGCAAGAACCAATTCCTGACACTATTAATGATGCTCTGTTATGCTTGGAGATAGTATCATAGCATAACTGTCCTCTGATTGGCTCTACCCAGCAGCTGACCAAAACAGATGCAGAAAATCACAGATAAATATTAGGTGGAGCTTGGTGAGTCTTACAGAAAAGTAAGGGGAAGAACTGATGTACCCAGAGGGGATAGAAATTCCACAAGACCAACAGAGTCAACTAACCTGGACCCTTGGAGGCTCCCAGAGACTGAATCACCAATCAAAGAGCATACAATCAAGGAGCTAAACCTAGGCACCCTGAACATATCTAGTATATGTGCAGCTTGTCATCATGTGGGTCCCCCAATAACTGGAGCAGGGGCTTTCCATGATTCTGTTGCCTGTCTGTGAATCCTGTTCCCCTAACTAGGCTGCCTTGTCTGGCCTTAATAAGAGAGGATGCTCTTAGCCCCTTAGTGACTTGATGTTCAGAATAGATTGGTACCTAGAGGGAAACTCCCCCTTCTCAAAGGAGAAGGGGATAAGGGAGCTATGTAAGGAGGGTCTGGGAGGATATTGGCGCTGTGACTAGGATGTAAAATAAATATATAAATTAATAAAAATTTAAAAACAGAATAAAAGAGAGAGAGATAAAAATTAATTCTCACAAGAAGAGCAAGAGAAAAACGCATTAAAATGAAGTTTCCAAAGAAAGGAGGACTTAGCAAGATTATAAAAGAAAATATTTTCTATATTAAAAAGTGGAAAACACTGTAGAAGGCATTTGAAACCCACATAGTTTTGTTTAGCTAGCAACATAAATGTAAGTATATGTTTAGTAATGGTTAAAATTTTATATATCCTCTTGATGAAAAATCAGAATAATTCATACTTAGAGAAAGAGAGAACTAAAAAATTAAATGCCAGGTTAGAAGCCATAGAACAGAGAGGAGGGGATTCTTTGCATCAGAATAGTCTTCAGAAGAATCCATTATAGAACCTACACCAACATCAGAAAAGGTAGCTTCAGACAAGAAAAATCAACAAAGGCTGGAGGAATTATGATAGTACCCCATAGAGATGCAATATTTTGAGTTAAGAATCTGGATTATGCCTAATTATGTTACCTTAGAACAATGCCATACAATAGATTACATGTTTTCTTTGGAAAATTAAGATACATACATGTACTGACTGGTTTTGTGTCAACTTGGCAGAAGCTGGAGTTATCATAGAGAAAAGGAGTTTCAGTTGAGAAAATGCCTCCATGAGATCCTGCTGTAAGGCGATTTCTCAATTAGTGATCAAGGGGGTAGGGCCCCTTGTGAGTGGTACCATCTGTGGACTGGTAGTCTTGGGTTCTATAAGAGAGCAAGCTGAGCAAGCCAGGAGAAGTGAGCCTGTAACATCCTACCATGGCCTCTGCATCAGCTCCTGCTTCCTGACCTGCTTGAGTTCCAGTCCTGACTTCCTCTGGTGATGAACAACAGCATGGAAGTGTAAGCTCAATAAACTCTTTCCTCCCCAACTTGCATCTTGGTCATGATGTTTGTGCAGGAATAGAAACCCTGACTAAGACAGACTGGTACCAGAATAGTGGGGTATTCCTGTGACAACCTGATCATGTTTTGGGGAGGACTGTGGAAGGACTTTGGAACTTTGGGCTAGAAGATCCATCCTATGTTAAGAGCTCTGTGGAATGTTCTGTAGTATCTTGGAAGATAATGTTGAGAACAGTGCAGAAGACGGAGGCCTGGCTTGTGAAATTTCAGAGGGAAGATTAAAGACTCTTGTCAGGGCAGTTGCTATTTTGATTGTGAAGATTCTGTGGTTTTGGTTAGCTGGGAATGAAGGATCAACTGTGATTAACAAGATACAAAACTACTAAAGCAAAATCTTTGCATTACTGGGACTATTGATGCTGGTTAGCTGGAGCTGGGAAATTGGCAGTGATTGGGAAGAAACCAGCATCATTGAGGTGAAATCTTCTGAGAAGTGGTTTCTGAGAGCACAGAGGCTGTGTTCCAGAGATAGCCAGGGTTGTACCTCGTGCTGTGGCTGAACTTGGTAATGTGTAAGAGTCACCCAGGTGGCACTGGTTTTAAACGTATGAAGGAGTCATGAAGAACAGCTGAGGTCTGGGCACTGTGAGAGGCCAAGGAAGGACATTGGTGAAGGTGCAGCCTCAGTTGCAATTGACAGCCCAGGACTGAAGGGGTCACGCAAAGGAGGTGAGGCTTGGCACCATGAAGAGGGCCTATGAGAGGCTGTTGATAAAGCCTAGTTGCAGTGGAAGACAGCAGTGTTTTGTAGATGCCAGTACTATGAGATGACCACCAAGAACAGCAGCAGCAGTGGAGACAGGCATCTGGAGCCTAGAAGACAAGGTGTGTGCTACAAAGGGCAGAGCTGGAGAAGTGACTCAAGCCTTTGGAGGAATCCAGAAGATCATGAGTGGATCCCAGATATTGGACAGTTGGAGTTTGATTTTGATTTTGATTGTGACTGTGCCCTAATATATTTTCCCTCTTGAACAAAGAAGGTATTTTAGTGGTGCCCACAGTTAAGAGACTTTTGATGGCAAAAAGACTTTGAATTCTAGGAGACTAGATATTTTTAAAGGGACTGAAATTTTGATATGTAAGAATTTGCAAAGACTGTGGAACTTTTAAAGTTATTTAGATCTTGGGATGAATAAGAAAGTAAGGGCTGAAGCTTAATAGTGATGCATTTGTCTGTGTGTCAAGCTGACAAGGGGTTAATTGTACTGGCTGGTTTTGTGTCAACTTGACACAAGCTAGAGATATCACAGAGAAAAGGAGTTTCAGTTGAGAAAATGCCTCCATGAGATCCATCTGTAAAGCATTTTCTCAGTTAGTGATCAAGGGGGGAGGGCCTCTTGTGGGTGGTACCATCTGTGGGCTGGTAGTCTTGGGTTCTATAAGAAAGCCAGCTGAGCAAGTCAGGAGAAGCGAGCCTGTAAGTAGCATCCCTCCATGGCCTCTGCATCAGTTCCTGCTTCCTGACCTGCTTGAGTTCCAGTCCTGACTTCCTTTGGTAATGAACCGCAGCATGTAAGTGTAAGCCTTAATAAACCCTTTCTTCCCCAACTTGTATCTTGGTCATGATGTTTGTGTAGGAATAGAAACCCTGACTAAGGCAATGCATATCTTAGTACATTGTTTTTACTCAAGAATTAAATGGGCAACTGCTTTAAGTTCTGAAAAGGCTGATTCTGGGTTTGTACTTTTATTAAAGGTGATGACAGTCTTGGAAATGCCTTTGATGGGCAAAGCTGATGATTCTCCAACATAGATGTCCAATAAAATGCAAAATTTTTTAAAACATTATGGCAGAAAAATGTTACAGATATATCTTACAATCCTGCAGGTCAAGCAATTGTAGAACAATCTAACAGGACTTTAAAGAAAATACTTTTAGAACAGTAGGGGGATAAGGAATCTCCTAGAGATAAATTAAATAATATTTTATGACTTCAAATATTTTTAAATACCAATGAGAAAGATAACTGCTAAATACACTAGATTTTATGGAGGACTGATGATTTAGATTAACCTATCCATATGATAACCTCAGAATGGATGGCAGTAAATGTTGAATTGGGGAAGAGAATATGCTCTTGTTTCAACAGAAGAAGAACCATAGATTGTGTCCAAATTAATGAAAATATGACTTGACTAGGGAAAATCCCCTAAAGATCCAGACTGTAGAAATGAAAGAAATTAAGAAGACTATAAAAACAAGTAACATGCATTGCTGATCCCTGTACATGGGGGTAGCTATGAGACTGGCTGAGACATGACTTGTTTCTAGTCAGGACTTTTGCTAAGCAGAGCCAATAAATCTGTTTGGCTGCAAAACCCCCAGGACTTATAATGCCATCCTTTCAAATGGCATGGACAAACATTTGTATTATAGTTTGGTTACATGGTCCAAATTAACTTATAGGAGAAAGACAAATGCTTTACATGCTTAAACAAACAGCAGATACTCATCTTTAGTTGATTGTGCATACTACACATTCCATATATATATGTTACTGCAGAAATGTATATTACCCATGAAAGTTTATATGTTTATAGAAACCAATGAAGTTAGAGTGGCCCTAACAACATTCACCTTCAGGGACACTGAGAAAATAAGATATATGTATTCCAACAACCTATTTGCTCCCACCACAGACTGCCTCAATGATGTTCCCTCAAAAAATCTGCATCCAAGAGAATTTCAAAATGGCTACCTAGATCATCCAGCATCACAGACTATCCAGCCAGGACTTCATTCAAGCCCTATTTCTCAGAACACAGAAACTGGACAACAAATGCTACAGATAGTTTTTCTAAGACTGGCCAATTTCCCAATTTTCTTTGGGCCCCCAAAAGAAAAGGACACACCCTAAGCAGCAAGGATCAATTTCAAGAGACCAACACCTCATTCCCAAAAAGTGGGGTGGGTGGATTTTGGTGTTTCAGTGGGTGGATTGTTAATAGTCTTGGTCAGGGAGAAAACAAAATAAGGAAGGTTAGATTCAGGGATTTCTTTCTCTCTTTGTTTTTCTTTCCTCTATACTTCTTTCTCTCCCATCTGAGTTAGTGGGGAAAGTGAGGAGGAAAAAGGAGACAGAGGAATGATAAGTTAAAGGGTAGACTATTGAATCTACTTTAAGACCAAATACCATTAAAAAACCAAATATTTAACATATGGTATGAATTTTGTATATTGATACAAAATTAAAGTTTTATTCTATTTCAACATACTTTGTATATATGTTTCAACTCTTATTTAGGGTGTTGTATATAAGTAATTCTTTAAAATGCAATGTTAAGTTTCAGTGCTTTTGAAAGCTCCTTACATGTTGTTTAGGATAATAAGAAATAAAGATAATAGTCAATCAAACTTATGGTCATGCTATATATCAATTTAATTACATAAACAAGCTTCATTTAGCTTCCTATAGATGTTTGAAAAGTTAAGTAGCTAGTAGATAGCTAGAAACAAGCAATTCAGACATAGGATAGATAGATAGATAGATAGATAGATAGATAGATAGATAGATAGATAGATAGATAGATAGTCAGTCTTCAAAAGCCTCAGAGATCCATCAGAATTCTATGTGGCAAGCTCAACACTAGGCAAAAGAACTGTCCTGCAACTTCAGACAGAATGTTATCCAAACTGTACAAATGGAAAGCAAAGAAGTCAACTGCTGAGCTTTGCAAGGACAAGGGAAGCAAGTCCTCCAATATTGCTGCTTCATAAAATGTCTGTTAGATATTCAGAGCCAGAAGGATGAAGATCAGGACTCCAATGACTCAGAAAAATTTTGGATGATTGTCTAGGCCTCCAGCTGTCTCTGTCATTTCTACAGTTTTGGAAGCTGCTTGCTCCGCAGATTCTGCAAATGCAGGTAATATTTATTCCTTCTCAGGTCTCTGATGGGGTTAGAGACCAGTTAGTTATAGTCTCACAATTAACCTTAAACTGTCTAGGATTTGAGAAAATGTTTTTATATCTAAGAAGATATTCTTAGGTTTATAAATTCAAGTTTTGATTGAAAATGATTTGTGTCCAGAATCCTAATTCAACAAGATATGATAGATAGTAAAGTACCTTTTGCAAGGTTGCTAATAAAATGAACTGAACATTGTAAATGTAACTTTACTTGACAGGTTTTCATAATTTTTCTTATTAGATGTAATTTATTGATTTTATAGAAAGCGCCATTTATTGAAGTAAAAGAGGGAGATGTAGATAGAATCTCTTGTGTACTATATGGAAGCATCACATGTCAATAAAAAGCTGATGGCAAATGAGCTGAGGTAGGATTAGAAGTTGGAATATCTGGCAAAAAAGGGACAAGTATTCTGAAAAGGAGTCAGGCAACCACATGGCATAAATGGAGTAGAATTTACAGGTTATACAAGATAATAGCTGCTCAGGGAAAAAGCCCAAGCTTATGGCCTAGGCCTTTATTCATAAACAAGTAGTCTCTAAGTTGTTATTCAGAACAGGGATACAGGTAAAAAGCCTGTGGCTGCACTGGTCAAAAAGCAGAGATCTACTGACAATCAGGGGTATATTCCAATTAATAATTATACTTATACTAAAACCCTTACACTTATTACTCAGGAAACAGTGTAGAAGGTAGGGGTGGAAACTTTTTAGGAATCTGAGGACCAGAACAAAGGTAGTCTTTTCTATTAAATAATAATAAGTTGAAAAAGGGAAAGGGGAAGGTGAGTCTGAAAATGAGGAGGAAGGGGAGGGAGGAGTGTGGGATAAACAGTGATCAAGACACAGTGTGTAAAATTATCTATTTCATTTTTTAATTAAGAAAGTAGAAAATAAAAGCTTGTCTCCAACAAAACAAGAAACATAACTAAAGCAAAGAAATCTTAATGTTTTCTGGAAAGAAAGAGTTCTTCATTATACTAGTAAGTATATTTTCATATCACTTGTGATCTCATTCAGAAAACCAGTGAGTTTTTACAGTAGTTGTCTGTCTTTACATTCCAGTTTGGGAAGTGAAATAATTGATGGAAACATTAAAAATATTATATTCATGCCTATTTTTGAAAGAAGGATCTAAAACATGATTTAAAACTCTTTATAGTTATGCCCATTTTGTACTTATAAGTATCATTTGCATCTGTTTTAAATCAGCAAGTTTTAAGAAGAATATTTTAAACATAAATATTTACATAAATTACTTTATTTAAAAGTTTTCATTAAATTGGTAACATCCAACTTCTTGGTTTTTAACAGTACCTCTCTTCAATAATTTATTGAGTTAAATGAAATCTCATGTTACATAGGTGAGCATTGTATTGACATGGCCTTTAAAAATTCATGTCCATTTCTTCCTTCCACTAGCAGGAGAAAAGTCATAAAAATTTAAATAAAAAGTAACTATTTTTTTTCAAGGCATCTAACAGAGAGTTGAAATAATGTCAGAAGTATTTGTTAATGTATCTAATTGTGTGTGTTATCTCACAAATCTAAACAATACTAATTGTAGTAATCAAGCAATTTTCAATGTTTGAAATAAAATATTTTTGAATGATTGTACTGGTTTTAAAATAATTCACTTTGTCTCTACTCTTGACATATATCAAGTCATGTTTACCACAAACATATATTCAGTACTCCAATTACCTTTGGCTGGTGTGATCTTAGTTAAGACACTCTATGGGCAAAAGAGAAAAGGACACCTCAAAAGAAAGACACATCTGTGAGGAGGAGAGTAAACAAAGCTCTAGAAATAACTTGGAATACACAGCAATAATTTCTGAACATTTGTAATGAAAAGATGAATATGAGTCACTTTCAAATTTTCTAATTCATAATAGGACAATATAAAAAAATGAACCAGAACAATCTCATGGTATAAATAGAATTATACAAAGGATGGATACAGGAATTGAAGAGTGTAGAAGGGAACAACCAGAAATTCCTAAAACTGGGATGTCTAAAGAATGAAAATACTTAAAGAAACTGACTATTGATATTATGATAAGGGAAACTGTTAATAACCACATAACATAATACAATTCTAAATATAAATCTAGTAATATCTATTATATAACAGTTTATTTTAATGATTATTTATTGAAAATTTTAAACATGCATCTAATGTGTTTTGGTCAAATTCACCCCCTTTTCCTCACCTCCTAATTCTCCTCTGTTCTCCGTCCCTCTCCCCACTTTTCCATCTAGACTTCATGGTCTTTTGTAATAATCCACAAAGTCCATTTAGTGCTTCCCATATGTATATGGGTGCATGAACACCACCTGGAATGTGGATGCAGTTGCAAAGGCTGTATTCCTAAAGAAAACTGACCCATTTCCCTTCAGCAGCCATCAGTTGCCAATAACTCCTCAGCTAGTGGCAAGATATCATGAGCCCCTCCCCCATGTATTATGGAAATCTTATTGGCTTGATCTTGTGCAGATCTTGTGTAAGATCATAGTCTTTGTCAGTTCCTCTGTGTAGCAGCACTTATAACAAACAAGTGGAGGCATCTTTGGAACCAGAGAGATGGCTCAGTGACTAAAGTTGCTTTCTACCAAGCCTGATAACCTGAACTCCATCCCTCAACACAGGAAAAGACAGAAAAAACAATTCTGCAAAGTTGTCCTGTGAACCTGATAGGTGCATTGGTGAACATTTGCTACATTCACCGTCACATATATATACCTGTTCGTATGCACATATGCTCACACACATTCACACAAATAATAATAAATGCTAAGAAAGGAATAATGGAGAAAAAAACCAAAGAATTCTTACTTCTAAGGATTATTTACTTTTTTGAAGTTAAATATAAAATATTATTAAATTACTTTCAATCTGTTTTAAACTAATAATAAATATCAAATCATGAACATACATAGCATTTTTAATAGCACACATTTTGCAAAGTCAAAAAGTTAATTGTGAAAAGAATGATCTTGTCTCACACCTTTGCTAACATTTATAATATTCAGCTTCAGAAAATACAACTGGCCTATTATATCAGAATTACATTCAGTCTAATTGACCATACAAGGTCCTATGCCCTTTAAAACTATAATAGATACAAATGAAGAAAAGAACAAGGAAATTCTGGAAATGCTGGATTTATCATCACTACAGATGAAAAGCAATAGCAGCAAATATCTATATTTCAAGGTCTATCTGTTACTGACACATGGTGTTGCTTATGATGACTAATACACAAACTTTAATACATGTTTATAGGTATGCAGATATGGTCTTTGAGTTTGATTAGAGGTTCTATTACTTGCAACAAAGCCTAGCAAGTTGACTTGAGAAGTTATGTGGGAACTAGACCAAGAGAAAAAGAAGAAAGGTGATAGCTCTAACTGTTTTGTATACAAAATGGTATCTGGTCAGATACAGAACATATATTTGGGGCCTCCCAAAACAATCTGGTTGGGCACTTTGAGGAGTGTTCATTGCCAATAATCAGGTGAGTGAAGGTTACAAGCATCATTTTATACACATACATTACATATATGTGTATATATCAGTGTGTGTGTGTGTGTGTGTGTGTGTGTGTGTGTGTGTGTGTGTGTGTGTGTGTATGTGTGTAAAATGTTATTTTTTTGTCACAGGGAGCATATGGTAGGATTATCCTGTCAAAAAAAGAGTAAAAGAAAATCAAAAGTTGATCTAAATCCCCAGGTAAAAACCATTAAATATTTTCAATCCCCTTTGAAGTTCTGCTTCAAGGTGTCACTAGCCTTGTGGTCCCAAGTGGAACTTCCCAGCAAAAACAAAGTTTGTTTAAAGCTTAACATTTTTAGCAAGTAAAAGAGAACCTGTCCTCCAGCCTATCTCTCTCAAATGGGATTCCACTCCCAAACTGAGAAAGGATGCTGACATTTGCTATACAAAACAAACCCATGCTTTCTCATGTGGTCACCAGATAACAAACCTTGAGACCAGAAATTACCAGTAAAGTCATGCTGCATACACTAATGATGGTCTATGGAAAATTGACTACCACACAAGTCCACAGTCATAATGTGATTATTCAGGCTCTTTCTTGGATAAATAATCTGTCAATTATTTGATTTCAGGATCTAGAAAGCTTCAATTCTTAAGTCCATTAATCAGATTGCATGCTTGCTAATTTTTAATATAGATAGTTGCATCGTTGTTGTATATCATAACCAAAATTAAATGTAGGACATATCAAGAAAATAAAAACTCATAACCTCTTCATCTTACTTGATGTGAGCTGATAAAAGCCTTGAAGCAAGCTCAATGGCTCATATTTGGCTCCAGTCCATTGGGCTGCCTTCTTCTAAGATAAAGCACACTAAATTTTTTATTGGATAGTGCTAAGGGAAACCATACCATCAGAAGACCACAATACTGAATTATTCACAGGCTTTTCATTTTAGGAACTATTTCAGCTCAGGGTACCTTTGAGACTTGGGCACTTAATTACCAACTTTGATTAGATGCTTGTATCTCAGCTACAGGGAAAAAAATGTGCTGATGTTTTATTGGTATTAATGCCTGTCCAAGTCCACTGTTTCTAGAACAATAGGAAGAATCTTTCTAGAGACAAATAGAAATCCTACAATAAACTGTAGTATAAGTTTATATCTTAGGAGCTCTGTTTGGTTTTATTTCTATCACCACATGTCCTCAGATAAATTTAAAATCTTAAAATGTTTTACAGTTTGGGCATTCAGAAGGTCCAGAAGTAAAGGAAGAGAGATCAAAAATATTTTTTCATAAGTTATGTGATTTAAAAAATTATTACTAAGTCTTAATTTTCAGATGTAGAATCAACAAGATTCTATGTGAATATCATCCATAAATCATGTCCGTTCTCTCCAAAGACATGTAATTTTGTGATTACATAACCCCATCCATATTTTCAGCTGTTCACAATTTTCTGCTGGCTTGGAAGTGATTCTGTGGTATGTTTATGATACTGACTATCAGTTAGTAACTTGTATAATAAATTTATCTATGGTACTGACAAATTTGCAATCAGTAGTCATTTGTGTTTGATTTCTCTGTCCTTAGAGCTTGTGTAATAAAGGAGCCTTTGTCTCTGTCTAGAGCATTACATAGTGCAGGCTGAGCTAAAGTAAGATCTGATTATCCTCAGTATCAAGTCCTCATAATTTACAAGAGAAAGACTCTGGACCATACAGAGTCTAGTGCTATTAGCTATCAGAGGCTATGTGTTATGATACACCATTATCTATACCAAATAGTGAGTACTTCAGACAAAGTGTGTCAAAATCATAGTGTCTGTCTCTAAAAAGAGCAAAAAAATATGTCTATCTCTACACTAGACAGTTCATACAAAGTACTTAGGTGTGAGTTTTACATTCATAAGCAATGGAGAAACATTAGACCAGGAAGGTGTCTCCAAGGGTCTTATCCTAATGTTTATGTTCAATTACTGACCTCATCCTAGTTAACCTTAAATAAAAGCACCTCTTCTAATACTGATGCTTATGCCAATAATTATGGCTTAGAGGTAAAATGTTAGAACACTTGGTTGTGGAAGTGTTTTAGGGGTTATCAAACTTCTAGAGCTGAGACTTCACTCAAAAAAGTAGAAATCTAAGGAACAGGCTTTACCTCCTGTGCCATCTCTGCCTTTCTGTCTACATCATAAGCAGCATAGTCTCTGCTGCCATAGCCCAGAGCCATTCTTTCTACCATACTTTCCCTTCTATGATGAACTATATCTTCACATTGTGAAGCTAAATTCTTCCTCACTAACACAGTAAATAGGAGAGGGAAATACAAAGAGAAAAAATAACAAATGCAGTGTGAGTCCTGCTCAGGGCATACGAAGATGGTTATAGGTCTTCAGTGGCTGGTAAGAAGAGTAAGTCTCTAAAAAGACACATGACCACATGAAATGCCCTATCAGTGAGAATTCACTTTGAGTATTTTCAGTGCCAAATGCTTTCTACCTCACTTAACCTTCCTAATGATGTAAAGTACATATGTCTATTATGCTTTGTTTTTCTGATCAGGATACGAAGCTTTGTCCAAAAGTCATATATCCTAAAATCCAGAACAAGCATTTTAGATTCAGAAAGTCTCTTTAAGGTAACTCTTACTATATGACTACTATATATCCATCCTTTGATGTTATCCTCCATTGATTTCTACCTCTGCCATCATTCTCTCTTCCAGGTCCCTTGTACATGAGCCAGATCTGCCCCTGAGCAACCTGTTGGTCACAACAAAGGAGATACAGGTTAAATTTCCAGTGTAGACTTGGGTAAGACCTGAAATTTCCACCTATGCTTCTGAAATACTAACATTTGAGGATCTAAGACAATGTGTCCAATGACCTTGAGGCTCCCTTATTAAAAGAAGGGATGGCAAAGAGGTAAGAAGGAACGTGGACACTATATAAACAGAAATAGATGTATTTGGCAACAGCAAGTTATCCCTTCTAAGGACAGGTTGTACCCTGTGAACTCAGGCTAACTTATAGATCTGTTGAGAAGCTATTGTTATTGTTCATATCAAGGCACTGAGTTTGAGGTGATTTGTCATACATAGCACAATAAAAAGTAGAAAATACATTCTAAAATTCAGGTTCTTTTCTCTACCAGTAAGTTTCTCCATTTCCTTGTCACCAAAATCTGAAGGTCTTTAGTTTGCTTATGCCACCCCAAATCACACATTCACAAAAGTACACATTCAACTGAGATTAGAACCAACTAAGCAGTAAAGCCTACCTCCAGACAGAAAAAGTAAAAAAAGAATAAAGAAAAGAAACCCTAGCTGTTCTTTCTTGCTGGTTCCTCTGGAGAAAGTGGAGGGGGAAGAGTGAGCATTGGCTGGGTTAAGACTTGGTCTTACTAGATATTTATAGTTGCTCTTTAATAATAAAATATTTACCTATCTTAAGTTTAATTCACTAAGGCTACTGTAGCTGACCTGCCTGAGTTCCTTTTGGGCCAGAAACTGCTGTCTCTGGCATTTAGCACCTCATTGTAAAGCAGCAGGGGATAAAGTAAAAGATTAATGCTAAAGCCTTTTCCCTCTTGTCCAGATACCTCTCCCTTGTCAGGCTAGAGGGTGCAGGGTGGGAAGGGTTGGAACAATAAACTTCTATTAAACCAGGAGAAGAGAGTCAAGTTCAGAGAAGGAAAAACTTTTACACAAGCAAATATGGATTAAGCTCACATAAATTCACATATAGATTCATGTATATACATTTATACATTTCCATTCAAACCAGTTGGACCCAGCTTACATGCTATCTCACAATTACATACTATCTCACAATTACATACTCACACACACACACACACACACACACACACACACACACACACACACACATTCATACTTACATATGTATATGAAGAAAAAGACCAAGTGCCAGTGCAAAAAGAACACACTCATTCTGGATGAAAAATGAATTTATTGCATAGAGAAAGAAAAAGCTTCTAGCCTTTTGTTGCCTAATGAATTAAAACCAAGTCTGTAAGAGGAAAGCTTTGATCTTTTTAGTAAGACTAACCCTGCCTTGCTATTAAGAAAGTACCTGTTCTATCCCATGATAAGGAGAAGCCTGCCTGATCCTTCTCCTCTCTCTGCAGCTTCTTCCTTTTCCTCCTTTCCTCTGCATTCTGCATATTGCTCTCTTAATTTTTATGTTGTCTTATTCTTTCTAAGTTATTCCAATCTGCATTCTTCTTCTACTCCTGCTCTCTCCTCCTGCTCCGACCTAACAAGGCCCTTGCTCCGAATGCCTTTATTCCCAGTGCTCTGTTCCCAATGCTATCTCTCTGATGTCATGCCTTCCAACCTTATGCCCCTCAATGTAATCATTTCTAATTTTTTCGTAGCTTTTCTAGGAAAATAAATCACATGGTTTTCTAAGTATCTTTTTTTTTTTTTTACAAACGTTCACTAGAATTTCAAACATAAACTCAAATCATAATTGAATAAGAATTTTACAACAGAGAATGTTTACATGCATATCCATTAAGAGTAATTATCTGGCTAAACATTCATCATTTGTCACCAGCTCTACAGGTTCATAGAGTGTTAAAAACCATAACTTTAATGACTAAGGTATTTCTGAAGTTTTGTATAGATAAGTCTAATTAATATTTCATCTTCTGTCCTTGCACTATAGTAAATCATTAGTTCCATTTTTATGAACTTTGGTTAAGTATTTTCAAACCTCTTGGAATGTACTCTAAGTTGCAGATGCCTACTTGCTATCTCAGAAGCAATTAATGCATGACACTAGAAGACAGGCAGAGGTCTAATTGCAATTTTGACATCAGAAAGGACTTAGTAGTAGTACTATTATTAAAAAGTTTAATGATTACTATAATTTTAGAGATTCTTAATGATGATTAAGAATTAAGAAATCATCTATTTGTCTATATAGCATTACTACAGGAGAGTTCATCTTCATTGTTCTGCAGAGGGCTGCTCAAAAGTGTGGGTTAATACCTAGTGATTGATATATTTAATAATAATGTGTAATGCATATTAATAGCAGGAATCTTTCCTCAGATGAAATCTCCTCGGCCTTGCCTTCAGAAGCAAATCTGTCATTAACTGTATAGTCCGTGGTAGAACCATCTCAGGAAGATCACTTACAAGTTTTCAGCTTTTTCTTATTGGCTTCTGGCAAAAGCCTAGCTTTTCATTTTCATATTTCTTAAAGGACATATGTTTCCAACAATATGTTGACTACTATCTAATTGCTACTCACAATTTTGTTTAGTGTTTTCTTTTTTAGTAAGATGGTACAACTTTATATTACTTTTTAAAAATATATTAAATTTTCATTAATTTTATATGCTAAAAGTTTAATCAGGAGTCCAGTAGACAGAGGCAGCTCTAGCACCCTAATCTTAGCAAATCTTAGCAAAGACTCTAATCTTACAAAACAAACAAAATTCCATTATATTTTAGACCAACCATGAAGCATCTACTATGAGGACTTTCCACCATTCAGACTTAACCTAGCTGTGGCCTTCTGCTTACATGCTTCAGTTAAGACGTCTCCTCTTAATCCAAGTTGAGCTGAGTACACCCTACAACATCTCTTGCCCCTGTCTAGAGATCTCCAATATTTGATCTGATAAATATTTTAAAAATTAATCATTTCATGTGCTTCACTTTGTTCTCTTAATAGATGTTTATATTTATAATATTTTTTTTAAAAATATCAATTTGGTTGTACCCACAGTAACTATCATAAATGATATAGTTATAAATTCAAAAGACTTTCATCTTCAGAATAGATTTCTGATACTATGAACTTATACTTAAATACTAAATGATCACAGATCAAATTAATGCCAGAAACATCACAAATGGTTAGTTATACACTAAGACAAATTGAAATTAAATTCAAATCCAAACTCTGGAGGCAAATCATTATCCTTCAGGGAAAGGAGCCTTTGCTCACAAAAGCAGAATCTCTTAAACCTACACAACACTGCACTGAATTTCCAGACCTGCTATTTGCTGTCAATTCACTGGAAACTAGCTGGTGAGTTTGGCAATTGTTTTGCTCCTTGTTGTGCTTAACAGACTACTGACTTTTTCACTTGCAAAACTTTATTCCTTATGAATCCCACTTTTTCCGCATTGTGTGTGATGGGATTAGACCTGTAGTGCTTGGCCTAATAAATGAATCCTGTTTGAAATCAATTTGTTCTCTCACTTTGTTCCTAATGCCCTCACACCCATCTTAAAGTCAAATTTTTGGATCAAGAATTACTCCTTCTTGGACCATCTCTCCCTCTAGTATCATTTTCTCTAGGGTGGTGGTTCTCTACTTGTGCGTTGTGACCCTTTGGGGATTTGCCTATCAGATATTCTGCATATCAGATATTTACATTATAATTTATAACAGTAGTAAAATTCCAGTCATGAAGTACCAACAAAAATAATTTTATGGTTGGGGATCACCACAATATAAGGAACTATATTAAAGTACTACAACATTAGTAAGGTTGAGAACCACTGCTCTAGGGGAAGATCTACCCTGAAAAAACTCATGAAGAGGTATCATGTGACTAACAGGTTGCTCATGAATATAGTTCAAAAATTCATATTCAATTTCTTGTTACACAAATATTTCTTTCTTAAATGACTTTCTAGTTCCAAGGACAATAATTAAATGAGCTAAGAAGATCTAGAAAGCATCTTCTCTATCATAAAACAGAGGGCCAGGAGAAGAGGCCAAATATACATAACAAAATAGCAGCCTTTTGCTCTGACAAAATATTTTCAGGTCAACAATGCATGACACAAACACTTGAAGCAGCTTCTCAAGCAACCAATAGATCTTTCCTAATTTCTTACTCTGGTCCAACTAAGGTTTTAAACATCTACTACACCAATGTAATATAAACTTATGCAACCCAGGATTGAAGTAAGAGATAAAGAACATAAAATTTGAGATTTAGGCACATGTAACTAAAATCTGGAGAGATCATTCAAGTAGAGTTAAGATAACATGCATGAAAGCATCAGTACTACAAAGCCATAGGACAAACATGATGGTAGACTACAGATCCTGGGTAGCAGTTTAACTCTATTTGCTTAGACGCTATGAAGATTATCATAAACTTTTTTGTCCTAGGGCATCTCATAGATGTAACAAGGTATGTGTTTCCTTCCAGCCCAAGGTGATCTTCTCCCATGACAATCAATAAGAAAATCAAATTGGCATAAAATTTGAAGCACAGTGTGCCAGAAAGTAAGAAAAAGTTAGATCTTACTTTTACCTTTACCCTTATCGATTTAGAGGGGAAAGATTAAATCAAGAGGCCAAGCTCTGATTCCTTTGTGTTATTTCTTTAGCCCTGATTCTGATTACTTCCCCAAATTTGCCTGATTCTTTCTTCTTCTGAAGGAAAAAATAGATAGTATATTGAGTATGTTAAAAATCCATGCTGAAGAATTCAGGAAGGGATGACCTAGCATGTTTCCCATTCAGTAAATTCAAAATACATTTTGTTGACCATTTAACAGGAAGGGTCTTCCCTAGTACTGATGGACAGTAAAGTAAGTAGTTAGCTGTCAAGCCTTCACATGAATGGGTTCCATGCATGGAGACAGTCAGGTAAATCATGCTTCCTGTCCAGTAATGTCAGTTTTGCTATCACTGCTAAGTGTCTCTAGTGCTCATCACTTCCCTCAGCAGGGACAGAAGGCCTCTGTAAATTTCACTTGTTGCCTCACAAAGAACAATCTTCTTTAACTTTCCCATTTCTTTTGTCTTTTCTCCAGGTTGTAATATGTAACATTAGTAAATACTGGGTCATGTGAGGAATGAGACATTCCTATAAATAACTGACAGGGAGAATGATCCCCAGAATCTTTTACCCTCATTCACAGGAGGGCAATCAGCTCTTTAAGGAAGAAGAAACAGAGGTGTCTTAACAGATGTCAACCTTCTGCAAAGCCTCTAAGCATTTGTTAACCTGCTACATTGCTCTGTGCACATACATATCTTTGGATGGAAAACAGTCTCACATGGTAGGGTGGGTAAAGCACTATCAGAATATTATAAGAGAGGAATCCACATCAAAGTTTCTTTAGTATCTCAAAAGTCACTTTTAAAAATAGAAAAAAAATAAACAAAGAGCTTGTGAGAAAAAAGAATAAAGAAAAAAGAACAGACTTTAGGTAAAGCTTTTATTTTTTTTTCCTTCCAGAGAAAGAGAGACACCCTGTGGATTTCAGAGAGAACCCAGCAATGTTCATTTATTTTTGGTGATGTACAAAGGAGAATATTATTGTTTAGTAGATCGTATAATAACTCTCAAAGACCTATCAGAAAGTTAGGTAACACAGCACAGATAGAAAAAAAATCTATGCTTTTTGTGAATCTGAGTACAAATGCCTCAGGGACATTTTCCTTATGCTGTGTAGTGCTGTGATGCAAAACATGAGAAAACTCTATGGTTAAAATTTGAAAGTCAAAAGCTATAGAAAGTCAGTTTTGTGAGGACTCATCTTTCCCATATTGTCCTGGACATATTGCATCAAGATGCTGTGCTGAAGCAGAGACCCAATTGGAAGCAGAACCAAGGCAACAGATTCCACCTACTGGGAGAGCAATTCAGATTCCTCTGTTGCTTTTGCCTCAGGAACTGCATGACAGCACCATTAGGGGACGAAACAAGGTAAATATACTTGCAATCATGTCCCACGTTACGGATGTTTCAGTTTGATTTGAATCAACACTGTGGAGAATAGAACCTGGTTTGAATCTGATCTCATCTGACACATACAAAGATGCAAGAATCGAAAGCAATTTAGTTTGGAGCTCCCTCTAGTAGTGCTTGGGAATTGGTAGAGAGGGAGGAGAGCAACCTACAGCCTGAACAGCAGAGGAGAGGAACAGACTTCAATACCAGGCACAACTGAAAAGGAGCCATGTGCTCCTGAGACCTATTTTGGTATCTCATCTGCAGAGATCACAGGTGCTGCTCACTTTGTGATTTAAATGCTGCTCCCAAAGACCTGCAAAGGAAAGCAAGTACATACAAGCCATGTGCCCCCTGCCACTAGCTTCCAAGAAGATGCATAACCTCAAATTATGCTAGCCTGCTCCACATCTTCCTTCTTCCCTGCTATTTCAGCCCAGAAAACCTCTACAAATATAGAGCAAAGGGAGCTAGCAGGCAAGCAATGCACATAAACATCCTTGCATTTAGAAATAAACACAGCAACGAAGAAACTATAAGGTGGAAAGAAACAGCCCAGTGGCTCCTATTACAAATTAAAGGGAAAAGAACAAAAGAAAGAGAGATCTAAAAACTCACCCAGCTAGAGCAACTTCAGACACAAAACAGAGACCTCAGCCCCTTGACCTTAGTCAAATGGGGTATCCGTTACAAAATGTGTTATATTATTCTGTGTTGAGACAAAGAAAAACATTATACATATGCATGAACACATACACATACGCATACACATACATAGACATACATGCATATGCAGTAAGATGGTGGGGAAAAGGCCTAATGACCCCAATTTGATCCCTAGACCTAAATGGTGGAAGGAGAGACTCCTCCAAGTTGTCCTCTGACTTACACATTGCACCATAACAGTCACAAAGAAAGAAAAATCCTATGTAACTTCTAAATGTTCTTTAAGCATGATCAGTATATGTGAAGAATAATACAAAAAAATATTTAAAGAAGTTGATAAATATTCTTGAACTTGTATATGGAAATAAATTGGGCTCTTTTAAATAGTCATTCTAAAAAGAAAGCTATTCTAGAGTCCATTGCACTCTGGAAATTTCACCCTTGACACTGACATTGGATTTAAGTCACACAAGTAAATGGTTCTCTTTAAAGTCATATGTTTCATAAGTCAGAGTCCTATAGTGAAGAGAATGCAATACTGATGCTCAAAAGAGAACATTTGAAGGATGGAAGTAACTCAGAAAGGTGTGGTCTGGAAAATTGTCCACCACTACTGTCAGGCCCATTATAAATTGATAAACTGACACATGTTGTTGGACCTCACTGGTATAGAGCAAGTGGGATGG
The DNA here is from genome assembly GCA_028551405.1 of Uromys caudimaculatus. NCBI lineage: Eukaryota > Metazoa > Chordata > Mammalia > Rodentia > Muridae > Uromys > Uromys caudimaculatus. The sequence goes on from CM052700.1 coordinate 35,661,759, forward strand.
AGCTACCAGGTAGGCATAAGAGCTGATAAGGTTGAGTAAGCTCAAACCTCAGGAATCTCAGAGATTTGAGAAAGGCAATGGAGCCACTTCCTACCTGTCTCTGTACCTGCTCTGTACCACAACCACCAACTGAAAGGACCACAGGCATTCAGTCACGTGGCATAGCACCTCATGCTAATGAGGGATCTAGATAGCCTTAGCCTTCAACCAGTGACCTTTCCCTCCTGGGTATTCTCGCACCCTTCCCCCAAGAGGTTCGTCCTAAATAAAATGTATGCACCCACATCCATCCCCAATAAGGCAATATGAACAATCAAGGATCATTTCAGAGAGCTTCTTCATTAAAGATAGCCTTGCCTAAGACTCCTGTAGAAGGCTTTTCTCTTCTCTTGCCCCTCTGGTTCTGAAGACTCTCACCCAATCAAACTGAACCCTGCTTGTCTCAGGCTCTGCCTTTCCCTTCCTGCCTGTGTGTAGACACCCAAGGGAAACATAGACCTTAGACCCCTGTTCCTTACTTCCTCTGCAAGTAGTATACTGGCAGTGCCTGAGTATGGAGAGAGAAGACCAGGAACCACAGCACTCAGAACAGTTAGACCCAAGGCCAACTGTTCCCCTTCCAGTCTAGTATGTAGCAGTGTCTGACTTCCCAAAGGAAAACACAGGCTGCAGATTCTCCATTTCAGCCTTTGCCCTGCCTTCTCCAGGCCAGTATCTGAACGCCCCTGTCAGAAAAGAAGAACATGGTAAAACACACTGGGAAGCTGAAGTAGAGTTGCTCTCTACATTTCAGGTCTAAACATGTGCATGTCAAGTAACCTCCAGACCCCTTACCTGGGATGGAATAATAACTTCTAATTCCGTGAAGGTGGCAGGAAAGGGAACAGCCAACACCCCAAGAGTAAATATATTTCATCCTTCAGAACCATCTGCAACAAGCATTATTAGTGTTAATTCCATATATAAAGCCTGCAATGGGAAAGAAAAGCCAAAAGTTCAGCTCTGGAGAGCTCATCCATGAAGAGAAAATTCCATTGGGAATTTCATCAGACTGACTCAACTTCTCCAGTCAGTTTCCGACAGATGATGTAAGCATAAATGTGATGTGATACCAATCTATTGCTAATTGTTCTATTACTTGGAAACCTTATCAAACGGGAAACAGCTCTGTCTGGACACCTTCAATGAGAACTCTAGCTGACTGTCTGAACAAGACTTCTGCTGGATGTTGCAAGCTCCCTATTTGATAATGTCTGCTGTTTGTTCTTTTACTTGGAATCCTCTCCCCAGGGGGACTCTATGCTCTACCTGGGACTCTCTCTATTAAGAAATCCAGCTGAGTGCATTAAAAGGACTTCCACAGTCAATTTCTGCTAGATATTCGAAGCACAGGAATTTAATGTTTCACCATCTTTCAGTGACTATTCTTTTAATTTGGCTTGCTACATATTTAATAAATTCTTTTCTTCAAAACTCAAACTACAGGGAGATGGCTTAGAGAGATGATTCAATGGTTTAAGAGTATTTATGTTCTTAAAGAGGACTTGAGATCAATTTCCAGAAAGCTAGGCAAGGTGGCTTAAAACCAACCAGCTCTATGGAATCTGACACTCTTCTAAACTCAGAGGGGAATCTTCATTCACTTATACATACACATAAGCATTCACTCATATCATGAAAAATGACCAGTAGGAAAGTTGCTTTGGAATTCAATGTAAATGCCAATGTTTCCATGGGCCTGAGTTGCCTTTCCCCCAGATTGTTCTGATTTTGTTTGATTTGCCTCTGGGAGTTACTGTGTTGATTTTAGTTTATACACATAAGCACATCTCTTATCTAAGAAGAATTGAGTTTCAGCTTGGGCACAAACATTTTCAATTTTAAGAAGAGCTGTGTATTCCCTTTAGTTAAGGAGACCTTGCCAATAGCCAGCAAAAATGGCCTTGCATTAAAGCCTTCCAGACATATTAGTCTTTTAGAAGTTCTGTTTCCAGTAGGCATTCATAGGCACTGAGATGGTGGAAAGAACTCACAGGAACTGAAGCAACAAACTCTAGCACCTCTGTGTATCTATTATAGCTTTCAGTTTAGTACCTTTATGGGGACTGCTGAGTGTGTGAATGAATGAATGGCTCTCTGATTCTTCTGCCTTTCTCTTGGGCTCTTTTGCTTCTGTTGGGTTGCCTTGTCCTGTTTTGATGTGACAGTTTTCGTTTTGTCTTATTATCTTACATCTTTCAGAGTAGATAAGATCAATAATACACGTGATAGCTCTTGCTGCCAAGGATGCAGAGCAAGGGTAGCATTCTTCCAATGCTGGTGGGCATGCAAACCTGTCAGCCACTATGGAAATAAGTTTGCCAAAAAGATGAGGATCCATTGATCTCAAGATCCAGCTACACCACTCTCAAGCATAAGACAAAGGACACTTAATCCTACCTACAGGGACACCTGCTCAACTATGTTAATTGGGGCTCTATTCATAATAGCTTGAAATTGGAAACACCCTACATCTCCTTCAGCAGAAGAATGTACATTTACACAATTTACAATATTAAGAAATGACATTCATGAAATTGGTATGCAAATGGAAGGACCTAGAAAAAATTATCATGAATGATGTAACCCAGATCCAGAAAGATAAATATGGTATGCAAATTTTCACTTACATTTGAGTAATAGCCATTAAATAAGTGATAACCATACTATAGACTGAAGACCCAGAGAAATTGGCATAGATAAAGAGGCTAAGGGTTGGGGACACATGACTCTCCCTGGGAGGGAGAAATAGAAAAGGTTTTGAGTGGAATGCATTGGGATGTCGGGGGAGATTGAATCAAGTGTCAAGGGAGAAGATAGATGGGGTTGGGAGAGCAAATGCAGGTAAAGATAATTAGAATTGAAGAACATTTGAAGGACTGTATGTAAACCTAGTACAATAGTAAGTGCCTATAATACACAAAAGTAATCCTAATAAAATCTTCAAAAAATGAAGTTTCCAATACTGGAACTTGGTTTCATCCAATTGAGTTGTTGGCCACAGGGGTTCCATGGAAATCTCCAAAAACCCAGGATGTTGCCAAGACAATAGGTTGCTCTTCAGAAACTGGCAGTGGGACCCATTGCTGCAGACAACTCATTTGAACATGGAGAGGTGGAACTGGAACCTACATAGAACCTTCACCCTGATGTTCTAGTGTCAGTTACATAGAAAGATATTCTACAGGCTACCAAAAGAAAAAGCTAAACACCTACCCAAACACAAAGCCTTTGATTTACAATCTGTCCTACCTACAAAATATGCTAGGGCAATGGTAGCACAAACCCTGTGGGAGTAACTGTAGAATGCCTGATTTGACTCAAGGCTTAACCCATGAGATGGAACCCATATCTGACACTGCATGGGTGACTAACAATCAGAGTCTAGATAGGTCAGAGATCTTGAGTAAAACCAAATACTCCTGGTCTTAAAAGATATATGTATATTATAATATAATGACTCTTCATGGTGTTCTACTACACTCATAGAGAGTAAAGCTATCATCAGAGAGGTATCTTCCTGCAGCAAGCAGGAACAAATACAGAGACTCACAGCAAGACATTAAGTAGATGAGATATTACCCTCAAATCTCTCCTTTCAGAGCTCTGTAGAAAAGAGGTCAACAGAGGTAGGTGTTGGAGGGCATAGATGACAGAGGATACCAGGGGAACAAATCCCTCAAAAACAACATAGGAAATCTCATATGAACTTACAGAGCATAAACAGGGCCTACATGGGTCTGCACCAGGTCCTTGCATATATACTATAGCTTTCATTTTAGTACTTTCATGGGTTTCCTGAGTGTACAAATGAGCAGGTCAGTGATTCTTGTGACTTCTCTTGGGCTCTTTTATTTCTCTGTTAGCTTGTTTTATCGAACTTCCATATAGTGGTTTTCATTTAATCTTATTTTTATTTTGTTATCTTTTGTTGCTTTCTCCTAGAAGCCTGTCCTTGTATAATGAGAGACAGATAAGAAGTAGATCTGGGTGGGAGAGGATGTGGGGAAAACCAGGGAGACATAGAGGGAAGGGAAGCTATATTCAAATTATACTGTGTGATTATATTGTGTGAGAATTTCCATGTTTAAATGGAAAAATTAAAGCTACCACTTGGATAAAAAAACAAATTAAAAAGACAGGCAAATGAACACTGAACTATTTTAACACTGATTTTTGTGGGTCATTATTCAGGATATACAGTAGAGCTGGTATGATGTCCTAGAATAATTTACACTACCAGCTTCTGTTATATCAGAACTGTCCTTCCTGGTGTTGGTCATCAAAGATAAAGTGTGTTATTGCCCAAATCCATTTGTAATCGAATCTGTGGAATGGAAGGCCATATCAGAAGCATACACAACAGTCAGGGGCTTGATTTGGCTTCTAGGTCAGTTTGACTTCAGGCAAACCACTAAATCTCTGAAAGCCTTAAACTCTAAATAAAGTTTTGTTTAAAAGCCCTGTGAATTTTTGCACTGTTCTGTCTAAGCTGAATTATGCTATTATATAAAGACCATCATCCTATTGACTGAAGAAACTCAGAAGTCCTTGACTTCCCCAACAATTTATGTCTCATTCAGAATCTCTAAAGAATTAAAGAAAAAAAAAAAAAACCAATCAGAACCATACGGCTTCTAGAGAACTGTTGCTAGGCTAACTTCTTCTAATATTAGTTTCTCCAAATATCAGGTAGATAATTTTTAAATTTTACACCCATAATGCATAAAACTTAGCAGCAATACTTTTATAGACACAGTAAAAGTGGCATGATAAGCTCACCATCCCATAGTGTCTCAACATAATTGTGTTCATTTCCCTTTGTGTATTTTAGTAATGAGAGCGTAATTGTCAGTGCTTATAATACATATAATCTCATTACTGTCATTCCTATTAGTATGCTTTCACGTTGGCCTACACACAGGATGTTCCACATTCTCCCTCACTGACATACAGAAGCATCCCTCCTCTCTTACACTCAGACTTCAGCCTAATTCCTGACAGCTGCTATGGTTAATCACTGGGCAAGGCTGCCTGCCTTGTTTTTAATATGTTTAATTTACCATTCATGACATGATGCCAAAAAGTCAGTGCTGCATTGGTGTTAAATTGCCATGACCACATCATAGCACTTCACTAGGTTAGTGGAGACTTCAGTTGGAACAGAAACTAATTCAGGCAAGCAATGTGACTGTTTGGAAACAGTAATAACATTAGACACAGCTATAACTTATGACTGTCACCAGTCAAAAAAAGTGGCATAGACATGGCTTACTCATCCCCTAGATGCTTTCCACTTCCAGTAATACTTATAATATGTAAAGAACTGAAAAATTAAAGCTTTATGAACATCCTCTTAATTATCTATATTCTCACAGTAATATATAAACACAGTTTTAAAAGTCATATGATACTAATTAACTTGTAAGTCCCAAGGTTGTCTAGTATCCTACACCCTCATTAACCTCCAGCTTCTCCTCGGATGTAAAGTCTACAACTTTTCTCAATTAACTCCTACAAAAATCTACAAATCTTATATATCTACAAATCTTATATATATATTACAAAGTGATACTTTTAAATTCATTCATTTTATTCAGAATGTTCTCTAGTTTGTGAATCATTTCATTTCTATATAAATTGTTTCACTTAACCATATTTATTACTGATTTTCTAGTTGTTATATAAGAATGTGACTGTCACCACCTTGTTAATCTCCTTTTTTAAACTCTAATTGCACAGATATTGTAGTTCTTTTCTAGCTGGGGGTTCTACTGTTCATGCCAGCATTCTCAGTTTTTTCTTTATGGTTTTATAAGCTTATTATCTCAGGCATATTTAGTTAATTATTCCTTTAGACCATCTCTCCTGTTTCAAATATTATAGATCGTCTCTTTTTAAAATATAGTTCTTTCTTGTGTTGTGGCCAGGGAATGAAATAAATGTACATTCAATCTACCATTCTATTTAGCATCATATAAATCACATTCTTATCTACCAAACATGAAGTCATGGAAAAACCCTAATTTTCCTTTTAATCTATATGTCATAACACAGATCTGTCAATACTTATTGCTTATCTACCTTTAAGTGTGCCCCAAATTCATCCTTTTATGCCCTAACTATGCAATCCTCCTAGTTCAAAGGGTTTTTGCTGTTGTTGTTGTTTTCAGGTTTACCTTTTTTAGAAAGTCACCTAAACCTCTCCAGTATTGTGAGGACATAGGGCATGTTTGCTAGTCTATAGAATGAGTGACTTAGACTCTGTGTATCACCTGCATATAAATAAAATCAAACATGATTCTGTCGGCAGTAGGGTTGGCAGAGAGATTTGGCGGGTTGATTATCATAGGGACTACTTCCAAGGATTCGATCACATCAAGTCCAAACAAGGCCTTGTGTTTCCTAACAACCTTTATGCCGACTACAACCATAGGAAGTCCTCTAAGGATGCCAACAAAATTAGCAACTCCTTAACTAAAGACTGGTATCATCAAAATAACCTCACTAAGTTAACAAAATGAACCTTCGTGGAAATTATACAATAAAGCAAGGACTGTAAAACTCTTAGGAAGAAATATGGTTGGTGCCTTAGTTACATAGCTAGAAACAGATAAATGAGAATCATGAAAGCTTTTAAGAAATTTATGAGAACTAAGCAAATAACCATGATCTAAACTAAACATAGCATTTCCCAAGAATGCAAGCTATGTTTGGATCCCACCATGATGGCAGCAGGAAGAAGGAAGAGGATTCTCTGTCTAATTGGTTATAGTTTTTAAGTTGCTTCCATAAGGCATGGGTGAAGACTCTTTGAGTCTCTAAAGAGAACAAAAGTATATTTGGCTTCATGAACAAATGATATTACAACCTGCACATGTGTCTGTTAATCATTCTTTTTGTAGCTCTCAATAAAATCCCATGTGTTCTCCAACTCTATAGTCACATTGTAATTAAATGTAACTGTGTGAAGAGTTCTAGAAGCAGAAGGGCTATAGGTTACTTGCACATTGAAGATCAAGTTTATGATTCTCCTACTTTTTCTCCGAATATCAAAGCAACTGTAGGAGAACAGAGAGTATGAAATCCTGAGTTACCACCTAGAAGAGAGAGGCCTTAAACAACTGTTGCAGTTATGCTAAAAGAGCAAAAAAAATGAACTTTTTATATGGTTAAGTCACAAGGATTTAGGGCTTGCTTATTGTTGCAATGGGGCTTACTTTTAATGAGGGATTTTTTAGTTAGATATAAAACAGAACTCAAAAATAGATAGCTATCAAAAAATTCTATTGACATGGAATGTGTTCCATTTCCTAACACTTGAGATGCTTTTTAAGAAAAGAGTAGTAGTCTCATCAGGAAGAACAGACTAAAACAACTTTTATGGCCTTAAGATCTTTTGGTACACCAAGGTTCTATGAACACAACATTCAAAGTTTAAACTCTTCTCATATTGTATCATTTTTGTATCATATTAATTATATTATAAGAAAGTGAATCGTGTAGACAGATACATAGCCCCAAAATCCCTCTATTGGAATGAATGTCTAACTAAGCTTGTATTTCTGAAATTGATATTTGAAGGACTAGAAATATTTGATAGTGATGAGAAGAGAAGATGAGAACAATATGAAACAAGGAATCGGAAGAAGACTGACCAAGGATATCAAACAAATTAAAGTGTTATATATGAGAAAAGAGGCAGGCATTTGGCAACAATGTGACCTTAAAGTTGATTGGACTGTGTACAGTAAATGGTATTAAAAGAGATAAATTAATTAATAAAAGCATTGTGGTAGGCTATTCCATAAACAGTAACTGATCTCAAATTTTACTTACTCATTAATCTAAATTACTCAAAGCATTTTTGGTGCAAAAGCAAAAAAGAAAACAAACCATAGTTCAGTATAGATGCTATAGCACTATGTCCATTTTGATAATTGAATATTTAACAAGCAAGAAAAGCTGAGAATCAATAGTCCCTCAACGATCCTTTATAGAAACTGACTACATAGACCAGTAAGTTTATCTATCACTCTTATTTACTAAATATTCCAACAAATCCACTCACTTTCCTCCATATCCACCACCAAGGATAAGGTTCAAATGAAAATAAGGTATAGCCTTAAGCAACAAAATAAACTCCAAACAAGTCTTCTAAAAGTGATTTTAGTGGTGCATTTGTGTTTTGGTTTATTTCTTCCCTCTACGACAGTTGTTTTCAACCTGTGGGTCACAACTCCTTTGGAGATGAATAACCTTTTCACAGGGGTCACCTGAGACTACCACAAAACACATTTATATTATGATATATGACAGTAGCAAAATTACTGTTATATGAAGTAGCAACAAAACTAATATTATGGTTGGGGGTCAACACAACATGAGGAACTGTATTAAAGGGTCAGGCACCCTTCCTCTGTGGTCACCGTTGTATTCTTGTCACAGAGAATCAGTACTGTGACATAATTAGAAGAAAGAAGACCAATAATAATGTACTGAATAGCAAACTGATTCTTTCTTCTCCCCTTTCACTTTATCCTTCCACTTTCCCTTGGAACTAAGCCTCGTTCTTAGAACCTTACCATTTTCTTTGTAGAATTTTATTTGAAAGTAATTCATAGACATAAAAGCAGTTAAATAGCTCAAAGAACTCCTAATTCCATTTCAAGAAGACTTCTGCAATTCTTAAAGGATATTTCCTTCCCACTCTAGATCAAAAAGGAAGAAAAGTTGGATGAGTAGGAAAGAGGGAGTTAGATATGGAAGAGTGAGGGAATGGGGTAAATATGAACAAAATGCATTTTGTGCAAAAAAAAATAATGGCATTATTTTTCCTGTCTACATATAGATACATATTGCAATATCATTATTTTTATAAGACAAGTAAGTTTAATTGCAAATTCATTCCTAAATACTTGTGCATTTTGCTCATTTATGATACAAAGTTGGAGTTTACTAAGAAAAGGGTTCAATATAGGTTTACAAACAGAAATTAAGGAGAAAGAGGGTGCTTAGGAAAAGTACCTTTAGGAATAAGGAAGTTGGGACTAGAAAGATGCCTCAATAGTTAAATGAATGTACTCTTTGAGAAGATCTGGACCCAGTTCCCTGTGCCCACACATGACAGTAACTACTTATAATTCCACCTTTGGGTTGATCTGATGCCTCTGGCTTTGCATGGCACCCAAAAATGCTTATCTAAACACAGATACATACATTTAATTTAAAACATAAAAATGAATCTCTGATTAAAAAACATGTAAGTTCTTTTACATGATCAGAATAAAACAATCATAATCACAAAATTGATATTAAGATAGCACTATTATTAATATATTTTGCTAGTATTTCACTAATTTTCCAGGAGTTTCTTTTGAAGTAAAAAATAAAATTCATACTCAAAATGTGATGCTGGATTGCATATTTCATCATATTATACATTCTCTTTGTCTCTTTGAATATGTGTACTTCTTCATCTTATCTTGATCTTTTGCAACCTTGACACTTTGGAAAACTATCAAGTAGGTTTTTTTATTTTGACTTTTTTTTTTTTGAGACAGGGTTTCTCTGTGTAGCCCTGGGTGTCCTGGAACTCACTCTGTAGACCAGGCTGGGTTTTTAATGGTTAGTTTTACATTTCAACTTCCCTGGACCACAGCCTTCCCAGGCATATCATTAGCTACTATCCTGGGGATGGCTGGATGTTTGCATGAGAACACTTCTCGAATAGATCAGCATAAAGATGGCAGAACAGAAGCAAACATAATCACCTCATGAATGTACATGAATATCAGCTAATCTATTGAGTACATGCACCGAACAAACATGTATAGAAAACTCCGTTGTCCTTCCCTATGCCTGATTGGTTGAGCTGGAACAGATATATCACCAAACTTTATCCTAGGAAAAGAAAATAACCATTAGCCCTTTAGTTACTAATCTTTTACCACTACCTTCCTTGCTCTTTAGCTAACACAGGAAAAGTAAAGGAATTCTCAGTCTCAATAGTCACAGAAGCCAATTCTTAAACTAGACCTTATATATGAATGTGTGTACCACCTATGAGTTTTATCATTCTAGAGAACCCTAGATAAAATTATTTTAAAGAATTACTTATTTTTGAGATTAGAATATAATTACAATATTCCCTCCTCCCCTTTCTTTCTCCATGCCTTTCCATTGACCCCTTCTTGTTCTATTTCAAATCCATGACCTCTTTTTTCATTAAGTGTTGTCACATAATTATGTGTGTGTGTGTGTGTGTGTGTGTGTGTGTGTGTGTGTGTGTGTGTGTTTGCTTGACACAAGCTAGAGTTGTCATAGAGGAAGGAGTCTCAGTAGAGAAAAATGTTTCCATAAGATTGAATGGGTTATAGGTATGCTTATAGGGCATTTTTTCATTTGTGATTTATGTGGGAAGGCCAAACTCATTGTGGGTGGCTACACCCCTAAGCTTGAGGTGCTAACAGCTATAAGAATGCAGGCTAAACATTAGAGGTCAAAGGTTTTATGGTCGGGTTGGTGTTTAGCTTTCTCTGTCGTAGACTGCAAAGTACCTTTCCATGACATAGACACCAGAATATGGGAGTTACAGTTCTATGTGAGCACCAGCTCAACCTCTCCATGTTCAGTGAGTTGTGTAGGTGATGCCTTCAGCAAAGGGGGCTTGTTGTATGTTTGTGGAGAGCAACCTATTATACCAGCAAGAGCTGGGTTGTTTGGAGATTTTCATGGGAACCTTTGGCTAATGATTCAACTATATGAAACTCAGTCCTGGCACTGGAAATTTGTTGGTGAAAAGAGACAGTTCCATCTCCCTCATTATATGGAGACTTTATTAGGATTGCCTTCATTTATTATAGAAAGTTTCTACTGCACTGTTTCCATATCACCCTTCAAATGTCCTTCAATTATAGCTGTCTGTTGCCTCATTTTCCCCCTCAATCCCATCTCCCTACCCTTCTCACATGATCTTTTAGTTCTGTCATCCCCCACCCTGACCCCACCCCACCCCACTCATCCTGCCTGAAAAATATACTACTCACACAAACCTTGCAGGAGTAACTGACCAAGGTGTGATTGCACTTAAGGCCCACTCTATCAGATTGAGCTCATCCCTGGCTCTGCTTGGGTGATCATGAACCAAACTCTGGATAGCCCAGAAAACTTGGGTAAAACCAAATACTATTAGTTGAAAGAGAGAGTGAAGACAGAAAGAAAAAAGAAAGAAAGAAAGAAAGAAAGAAAGAAAGAAAGAAAGAAAGAAAGAAAGAAAGAAAGGCATCAATAAAATGACATCTATCTTCATAGATTACTGCTTTACGCAGCCATTATTAGAGAAGCTTCCTGCTACAGCAGGTGGGAACAGACAGAGACTCTCAGCAAGACATTATTCAGAGGAGGGAAGGGAGGGAGGGAGGGAGAGAGAGAGGGGGAGAGAGAGAGAGAGAGAGAGAGAGAGAGAGAGAGAGAGAGAGAGCTCAGAACATATAGCTTTAAATGAGATGTTACCATTAACTGCTTCCTCTCAGAACTCAGAAAATCTGCAGAAAAGGAGACAGACAAAATGAAAGAGATAGGCCAGACAAGACAGAGAACATCAGGAGAACAAGCCCCTCTAAAACAACTGAACAAATCTCATGTGAACTCACAGAGACTGAAGTAGTATCCACAGGGCCTACATGGGTTTGTATCAGGTCCTCGACATATATAAGATAGCTTTCAATTTAATACTTTTATGGGACTCCTGAATGTGTAAATGAGTTGGTCTCTGATTCTCGTGTCTTCTTCTCTTTACTGTGGGCTTGTTATGTCCAATGTCAGTATGATGGTTTTCAGTTTATCTTGTTATATCTTATTTGGTTGTTTTGTTGCTATTCTCCTAGTAGCCTATTCTTGATGGGAGAGGAGGTAAAGAGAAACAGGGAGGCATGGAGGGGGGAGAAATTTATTTAGATTATATTATATGAGAAAATAATCTATGTTTAATAAAAGGGTGGGGGAGGAAAAAGTAAGATGAGCAAACATGAGGAGCATGCTATAGCCTCTACATCAGCTCAAATCTACAGGTTCCTGCCTGGTTTGAATTCAGGCCCTAACTGCCTTTGATGAGGACCTGCTATATGGTAATGTCAACAAAACAAACCCTTTCTCTGCAAGTTGCTTTGGTCACATTGTTTCATCTCAGCAATAGAAAGTCTAAGACTAGAGTACCGCTCTCAAGAAACAATAGGCACATTCAAGTGCCCCAACAATTTCAACACATCTGGCGGCCTTAAAGAGCCACAAAGGAAAGTTGTTAAACTGAAGTGATGTCTGCATTCCTATGTTATTCAGTGTAGCAAAGATGTGGAGACAATGAACCTCCCCATCAGTGGAAGATTTGATAAAGTACTGGGTTCAAGGATTAGCTTGGCAGAATAAGAAGGATAAGTGAGAACAGAAAAGCAAATATGGCATGATCTTTTTTATACATGAATATAAAGTGAAAAAGTAAAATGCAAAGGTTGAATGCATAGTAACAACATAATGGTCATTACCAGCTATTACTGAGGTAAGGAGCACAGAGTAGGGAAGAGGGGGAGATGCTGATTTAAAAAAAAATGTATAAGTGTATTCTGGAGGAGCATGTGGGACAATGTAATCCTAGGTAGGAACAATGTATTTTGTACTTGAAATATCTTGAAAGCATATATCTCAAGAGTTCTTCCACACCACCCCTCCCAGGAAGGTCACTGAGGTGAGGAAAGCCTTAGAAAAAATGGGACCACAAGAAGGTGAAAAAATGGAGAAAAGAACATGTTTAAAAAGACAGGCAGATCACAAAACAAAAGCAGTATTTAAAAGTACAAGATCCAAGAATTTTCAAAATCCAAAAGAGATTCTGACATACACACATTTCTTTTTAATAAAAAAAATAGGTAAATTGAATACAGAAAAAATAAAGTGAAATGCATTATAATTATTGTGTTTATAAAAAGATAAGGAAGAGACAATATGTTTGGTGAATGTGTAGTCAGGTATGGGGGAGGGGGCGCTTCTGCGGACCCATGCTGAGGCATCCCTTCCCCTGAGGGACCAGCCTTAGTAAGATATAGGATAGAATAGAGTTATAGAGTTTATTCAGGGCATGGGAAGGGGATGAGAGAGAGAGAGAGAGACAGAGACAGAGAGACAGAGACAGAGAGAGAGACAGAGACAGAGAAGGAGGAGGAGGAAAGACTGGACATGAGAATGTGGAGAAAGAGAGGGAGGGGAATTGGGAGAGAGGGGGAAGGGGAAAGATGACAGAGGGAGAGCAAGAAGGCAAGAGCAAGAGAGAACAGAGGGCCGAGCAGCCCCTGTTATAGTGAGTCAGGCATACCTGGCCATTACCAGGCAACTGTGGGGTGGAGCTTAAACAAAATACTAACGATAATAAAAATGTTGAAAATCTAAAACAGAAAACAAAGTATTCAAAACCAATTGACAGATCTTAAGCCTTAGGAGACTTACAAGCTAACTTATTAAGAAGTTTCTTTTTTTTTTTTTTTTTTTTTTTTTTTTCAAAAAACTTGGATTTCCTAAGATGCAAAGACGAAGGATCTTTGTACCATCTCTACTCTGTACAAATTTTCAGGGTAAATAATGACACTCTCTATACCTAAGGGGCATAGGGTGACTTTGAACTAGCAATTATATTTCAAAGTCTAGATCTAGTACACAGTATGTCTGTGTAAGACATGAAACTGAAAAATAACAATCTCAAATCCCTAGCGCCCACATGTCACTTGAGTTGAATTTTCTCCCTTTCTCCAATACTCCATCCCTGCATCTTTTCCATCTGTTCTGTTTCCTTTGGAGAAAACAGCTTCTGAAGGCAGCAGTGGGTGGGCATCTCTGACTTTGAGAACCAGCCTGCCATCTAGAAAAGTGGAGTTAATTACTTATATGAAGTGTTGACTGAAAAACCAAGGGAATCTACTTTTGATGGTGCTAATACATCCACTTGATTGTAACAAGGTTTTGTTGGTCCCTTGATGAGACACTGTATAATACACAAAAAGCAAATTTCATGCTTAAAAATGTCAAAATAGCAGCCCACCAAAGGAGTTATGACATCCTAATGAGCTATTTCAGGAAGCTCATTGCTATGGCGGTACTGAGGACTGCGTTTTTATTCAATGTTTAGTTCTTCAGGCTTAAAATAGAACAGATTTGATTCTATTTGTAGTTTTTTTGTTTTTTGTTTTTTTAAACTTTAAAATGATTTATTTTATTGGATATTTTCTTTATTTACATTTCATTATCCCCTTTCCTGGTTTCCCCCCACTCCTGTAAACCCCCTATCCCATCTCTTCTCCCCCTGCTTCTATGAGGGTGTTCCCCCACCCACCCATCCATTCCTGCCTCGCTGCCCTCGATTCCCCTACACTGGGATATCTATCCAGTCTTCATAAGACCAAGGACCTCCCCTCCCACTGATGTCTGACAATGCCATCCTCTGCTATATATGCAGCTGGAGCCATGTGTACTCTTTGGTTGGTGGCTTACTCCCTGGGAGCTCTGGGGGGGGGTCTGGTTGATTGGTATTGTTGTTCTTCCTATGGGGTTGCAAACCCCTTCAGCTCCTTTAGTCCTTTCTTTAACTCCTCCATTGGGGACCCCATGTTCAGACCAATGGTTAGCTGCGAGCATCTACCTCTGTATTTGTAGGGCTCTGGCAGGGCCTCTCAGGAGGCAGCTATATCAGGCTCCTTTCAGCAAGCATTTCTTGCCATTCACAATAGTGTCAGGGTTTGGTGAGTGTATATGGGATGGATCCTCAGGTGGGACCGTCTCTGGATGGCTATTGTAGTTCTAGTTGACAGTGTATAGTCTTTTTTTTTTCCAGCCTGAAAACAAAACAAGATCTTTGCCATTCTTTATTTGGCTTACCTTTACTTTTACCCTAACTCTTCTCTAACCAGTGTGAACACTTGGTTTTTTGTTTGTTTGTTTGTTTGTTTTAATATCTTACCATTTTTTTAATTAGATATTTTCTTTACTTACATTTCAAATATTATCCCCCTTCCTGCTTTCCCCTCTGAAGACCCCCTATCCCAACCCCCCCTCCACCTGTTTCTACGAGGGTGTTCCCCACCCACCTATCCACCCACTTACTGACTCACTCACCCACTCACCCACTCACTCCTGCCTCCCCACCCTGGCATTCTCCTACCTTGGGGCATCGAGCCTTCACAGGACCAAGGGCCTCTCCTCCCATTGATGTCTGACAAGACCCTCCTCTGCTACATATGCGACTGGAGCCATGGGTCTCTCTATGTGTACTCTTTGGTTGGCGACTTAGTTCCTAGGAGCTCCGGGGGGATCTGGTTGGTTGATATTATGGAAGTATTCAGTGCCCACTTTAATGCAAGAAAACCACCTTATCCTTTCATTATCTGCAGCAAGTATGGTCAACAGAGGACACAGGTCCACTTGCAGCACTTCTTCCTCCTGGTCCCCAACTAGTAAAGTAGCTGTATATAAAAATTGGCCCTTGGAAAGTTGAGCAGAATATACCTTCTTTGGATTATAAAAGGGGGAAAATAACTCTTATTTAATAGTTCACAGTAGACAGATAATATCTCTTTCCCTGCATCTTTCTCATTGGTATGTAAAGGGGGCTTATATTAAATGGGAAAAGAAGCTTTATAGATATAATCAAAGTTATGAATTTTAAATTACAGAGATCACTGGTTCCAGCAGAATAACGTGGAATTTCAGAGCATAAGAAAAAAGATAAAGAATTTTTCAGTAATCTTCCATGCTCCTGTTTTGGCAGAATTAAGACTATGAAAATATCTAGACCACCAAAATCAAACTTGAAATTCATTGTACCCTTTATCAAAATTCCAATAACATTCTTTACATAACTCCTTAAAAGCAATTGTCCTGCCTAGTTTTATGTCAGCCTGACACAAGCTAGAGTCATTTTTGAAGAGAGACTCTCAATTGAGAGATTTTCTCTTAATACATTGGTCTGCCGGCAAGGCTGTAGTATTCATTCTTGACTGTTGGATGATGTGGAAGGGGCCAGATCACAGTGAGTAGTACTACCCTGAGATAGTGGCCCTGCATACTATAAGAAAGCAGGCTGAGCAAAACATTAAAAGTAAGCCAATAAGCAGTATTCCTTTATGCTCTGTGGTCTTTTCATCATCTCTTATCTCCAGGTTCCTGCTCTATTTAAGTTCCTGACTTTACTGTATTTGATGATGAAATATGATATAGAAGAATAAGCAAAATAAACCTTTTCCTTTCTAAGTTACTTTTGGTCATAGAATTTCATCACACAAGTTAAGAACTTAACCACAACACCAATCCTAAAAATCATATGGAAACACAAAGAATCACTAATAGCCAACATAGTTACAAAAAACAACAGAGTCAACATGACTTACTTCAATCTATACTACAGAAGCATAATGATAAAGACAGCATAGTACTGACAGAAAACAAACATGCAGACCAATAGAATGTAATAGACACTCCATGCTAAAACCACACAGCTAAAGACATCTAATTTTTAACCAGGGTATCAAAAACATGGACTGGAAAAAATAATCTTTTCAGCAAGTGTATTATGAAAAAAATGAATATCCACCTGCAGATGAATAAGATTACGTTCTTATATATGACCTCATATAGAAGTTAATTAGATCTGTAGCCAATACCTTAATTTAAAACAACAATGAAATTGCTAACGGAATACACTTCAGGATGTAGGTACAGAAAACAAGTTTCTATATAGAACTCTAACATAGGAAACAGTCATAAACACCTTATGAAAGGGATCACATGAAATTAAAAGGCTTCCACACAGAAAAAGAAAATATCAACAGAGTAAATAGCCTACAAAATGGAAGAAAAAAAGTCTTTCAATTATACTTTAGATAAAGTAATAATGGCAAGACTATATAAGTATCTGCAAATGTTGAACTCCAGAAAACAAAACTTCCAGTCAACAAATCAGACATTTCCCTTTTTTTTTTAAAAAAAGGGGGAAATGGTCAATAAATATGTTAAGAATGTTCCACCAATTCTATCCATTAGAAAATGAAAACTAAAATTACTCTGAGAATTTATCTCACCTTTGTAAGAGTAGCAACTATCAATAAAACCAAATTATTCTAGATATAGTGATGCACACCTTTAATCCCAGCACTAGAGAGGCATAGGCAGGCAGATCTCTGTGATTTCTAGGCTAGCCTGGCCTACACTGTGAATTGCAAAACAGCCAGGAATAAGTAGTGAGACCCTATTTCAAAAATAAGGGGGGGGGGAAGTAAAAGGAAAGAAAAGAAAGAAAGAAAGAAAGAAAGAAAGAAAGAAAGAAAGAAAGAAAGAAAGAAAGAAAGAAAGAAAGAAAGAAAGAAAGGCAATTATTATGAGTAGCAGCTAAAGAATGGCAATAAAAGCAAACCTCTACTTAATGCTAGTAGGAATGTAAACTGGTACAGCCACTATGGAATTTAGCAACTGATCATAAAACTACAAATGGAACTCCATATGACCCCAATACGCCACTCCTGGGCATAGCTAAAGGACTGTATAGCCCACTACAGAAATATTTGTTTGTTGATGCTTATCACTGCTCATTATACAATTCAAAGAAACACAATCAGCATAAATGTTCGTCAGCAGATGAATGGCTAATAGATATATAGTATATGTGGGATATGTATAATAAAGACTTTTATTTACCTGGAGAGAAAAATGAAATGATAGATATGAGGACTATAGGCAAAACTGGAAAACACTGTAATGAGATACACTTCAGGATGTATCAGAAAAGCCTGGAAAAACGAATGCTGTATGATCACGCTAGGATCCTAGTGTTAAATATGTGTATCCAGATGGAAATAAATATGAGTTAAAGCTAGGAACCTAGAAATGCACTCTAGAGTTGTAAGTGTGTTGGGAGGGTTAATGGGGGATTTGACAAAGACAGTAGACAGAGTAGAAGGTGGCATACTAGGGGTGGAGGGTCAATGAGGGTAGAGGACAGGGTGATAGGGGTAGGATAACCAACCAAAGTGAAATATGTATAAAAATCCCATATATAAACTTCTTCTAACTAAACCTTAATGTAAAACTTGGGAGCTAGAGAGATGGCTCCACAGTTAAGAGCACTTGATACTCTTGTCCAAAATCCAGCACCCACATGGAAGTTAACAATTACACAATTCGAGTTCCAGAGGATGTTGCACCCTCTTATAGCCTCTGTAGACACTGCATGCACATACTCTTTCATGCAAAAGAAAAATACTAAAACTAAAAGCTATCATAGACATACTTAGAGCTTTGGCAACTACTATGGAAGAAATTCTCAGAGTTCTGTGAAAGGTCCCAGAGTGAATAAGATGGTTTAGGTTGCTATGTAGATTCATTTACAACAGTGACTTTGTCAACCCAGGAGCATGGAAGAGTCCTTCACTGACTCTTCTTCCTTCTTATTTTCTTTTGAAGGATTTTAATGTGATTACACTGGAGCCACCAACATCATCTAAAACAATCTTACTTTAAAATTCATAACTCTGATTTTACCCATAAAATCCCCCTTTCCATTTAATATAAACCTATTTGGGGACTCTATCAAGACTTTAAAGGTAATTCTCAAATAATGTTCCCCCTTAAAATCTAACCTCCAATAACTGTCTCTCTACTTAAGATAATGATTGGTGAGAACAGTATCTCTCCTTTACGGAAATATTCCACAGTGAACTCTAGCTTAAGAAAAAAATCAATTACTGCTCTTAGAGTTAAACAGAGATCCAACTGACAGATTCATCAGCTGCAGAGAATGTACCATGGTCTTGAGGTCCTGTTCTAACACACCCATATCCCCACAGAGAGCAGTTAGCCCACCTGACAGTGATTACTTCCCACCTACAACCCCTGGGTAGCACCACATGTTTACACCTCTGCTCCACCTGCTCAGAGACACAATCCTAAAACTTTGTCACCCAGTTGCCAAAGATGGCCTCTTAGATGAGGGCAAACTCTACTCTAGTTCACAACAGATTTCAAAGAAAGCAAAGGATCTAAAATA
Organism: Uromys caudimaculatus; assembly: GCA_028551405.1. Classification (NCBI taxonomy): domain Eukaryota; kingdom Metazoa; phylum Chordata; class Mammalia; order Rodentia; family Muridae; genus Uromys; species Uromys caudimaculatus. The sequence continues at coordinate 35,680,876 of CM052700.1, forward strand.
CTAAGAGTATGTCATTCCATACCGAAATGAAGTTTCAGCCTCTGTGACAAAGGGAATTTCAGAGTACAGAAACTTCCTAATGGTCCACATACCATATCACATAAGCACAGCACTGGGCTTGTAAGTATGAAATCATAAAGATCATGAAAATAACCCAAAATCCATTGAAAACGTAATCTGATCTACCTCCTTTGATGTATTATTAGAAAACGTTAACCTTTGAAGCACTTGTCAGCTTTGGAATTAATATATTTTTCTGTAGCTCCTGGCATTCTCATTCATGGTTTACTGATCGTTCAGTCAGTCAGTCATTCAGCAAATATATCAAGGGCATCTACTAATCACTGCCAGTCACTAAGGATTTAACCATGAAAAATATGGGATAGTAAGATTATGCTGGATGTTAATCAGTATTCTGAATGCCTGATGTTTTTGTTAGCAAGTCTTTTAATTATGTTCCTGGGTCGCTATTGAGTTATTTTTACTTCTAACTGAATTATTGTAAACATCCCCATCCTAGGTATCACAGCAGAAGTCCTCCCACTTAATTTTATGCCTAGGGACCCAATTTGAATGCATATGCTTCAAAAACTTCAAGAAATTGTAATGGAGTCCTGAATCATAAGCAAGCAACAACTCACAGACTTACAGCCATTCAACAAAACATTGGACAGAGTTGCCTTTTTTTAAAAAAAAGTCATAATCTATTCAGTAGCAGAGGATAAGCATCTTCAAAGTAGAACACAGGAACATGTAGCAAGTAATTATACCCACACAACAACATAGATTATTTCTAAAATGAATGCAAGTTAACAGAAGGTTTCCCAGAGAATGTGGCATGCAATCTCATGCTTCGTAATGGCCACCATAGATCTAGACAGGAGAATCCCTGTAAGGAATCACCTTAAAAGGGAAGACTAACATGACAAATGAAGAGGTAGAAAAAATTAAGGTTCAATTTTCGTTTATTCCTATTGTGATAAAATACCCTGACAAAATCAACTTAAGAAAAAATAAATTTGTTTTATCTCATTGTTTCAGCTCATAATCTATTGTTGGGAATTCAAAGTGGCAGAAGCTTCAGATAGGTGGTCACATTATATCCATAGTCAAGAAGCAGAGAGGAATGAGTTAATGTATATATAATTACACTCACCTCATTTTCTCCACTTTTATAACGTTCAGGATCTCCTGTCTAGGGAATGGTGTTACCTATAGTGTGCAGCTATTCCTGCTTTAATTAATGTAATCAAGACAGTCCATCACAAACATTCTCAGAAGCCTTTTCCCCATTGTACCAAGTTGACAGTTAAAACTAACAACCACAGGCACATTTAATAATAATGAATAAGTAAATTTTACTGTTGAAAATTGATGCTGAGCATTACTATACATTCTTATTTGACAATTTACATGCCATAAAAATCAGACAAGAAAGTGGAAGTGAGGGGGAATAGACAGTGGCATATAATAGATATAATTAAAATATGTTATACTCTTGAAAAAGTAACTGGCCTAAGTTATTTATAACAATATACAAAATAAAATCTGAATTTGAGTAAAAAAACTTTAAACCATGCCTCCATTGCAAAGGTACACTCTCTACTTTGACCTTCGCCAAAGCAGAGCAAACTTCCCCTCACTCTGATGGGCTTTGCCTTGTCACAAGTGTTACTTGAAGTCTTGTGAATGTGGCACATTTTCTGTAGGACTAATAAATTCATAGATCTGCCTATTTCTTGGCCAAATGCAGAGCAAACTTCACCTTGAAACTGAAGGCCTTTGCCTTGCCATAAGGGCAACTTAAAATCTTGTGGTGTCATACACAACAGCAAACCTGTTTAATGCTAGGATCAATTCTATATTGCTTACTCCAATGCTGTTTCCTCAATATCTGTAGGAATAACTAAAATTAATATCCCTAATATTTTGTTGTGACTACTGAGCTTAGTATCTTATTCCTGAATATTTGCATAAATGCTGTTATAGTTATAAGGGCTTATTAAGTGTATGTGGGAAAAAGAACTAATGAATTAAATAAAAGAATGAGATACATTTTAGTTGCATGAAATCCTGGCCATATCTCAGCAAATGATAACAACAAACACCCAAAAAGGGGGACTCTTTAATTATTTTCTTTAATCATAAAGAGTCTGGTCTATTGAGATGGCTTAGTAGGTACAGACATTTTCAACAGAAACCTGTCACTCTGCATTCAATTTCCAGAACTAAGAGGAATGTAGAAGAGATGCAGAGGAGGTCCTCTAAACTCCACTTGCATGCCTTCACATGTGAGCACTGACACATATCACACACACACACACACACACACACACACACAAACACACACACATACACAATTATAATAATAAACAAGTAAAAGATTCTAAAAGTTTTCTTCGCAAACTTATTTTAAAAAGAAAGAGCACACATAAATCAACAAGAGGGCTTTTGCTGTTATAAGAGATGGAATTGACAGCCTTCATCTCAAAACATCTCACTCACAAACCCCTTGTACAACACAGATTCACAGCCAAACTGCCCACTTGTTCTATCTAATTTCAGCACCAGTTCTCCCTGTAATGCAAATCTATGCTCTGGATCACCCTTGAGTCCCATTTAGGAAGCTATTTTGGCACTTCCTTAAAAGATGAATTGCCCCTGACTTGGTAAATGTCAATAGTTTTAGAAACAGCCATTAAGGCTTGGGTGGGAAAACTTCTCAGTGTAAAGATCTGCCAGTGATAGCCTGTAATATATGATCTGCAACTAGCGATGGCCATCATTTCAGCTGGAATGCTCACCTGGGACACATGCTGAAACTGAGTAGGAGAGGACAAGAGGAGAAGAGGAGAAGGGGAGAGAAACAGAAACAGAAAAAGGGAGGTAAGAACAGCTGAAGAAAGGCTTAAGTCAGACCTTTCTTGCTAATACTTGAAAACAATTTAATAATATAAACATTAAACAAATGGTTGGTCATTTTTAGATCTCTTAATAGACCAATGGGCTGAAAACACTCACTTCAAAAGCTTTGTTTACATACAGAAAATATCAATTTAATATCGTACATTGGAGTTTCTTTACTTACCGACTGCTTGAAAGGTCCAGCAAATCATCCATTATCTTTCCTTGAATCCTCTTGTCTTTATTCCTCTGGGATTCTTTGAACTTAAAACAAGATGTTTCTTTTGTTTGAAACTCTATTAAATAGGGCCTATGTCAAAAATAAAATGATCTTAATTATACTTATCCAAAGAAGATGATTATTATTCTGTATGTATTGAAACTAGAGAAATACTCAGGAGAAATTAAGTCATGGTGTCCACTCAGATAATTCTAGACAATTTAGTAATCATTTTCAATACAATGTTCAGAAGGCTGTTTCCCACCCAGACTAATTAGATGAGCTTTTAAGAAACTTCCAGACAAGATTGAACCCAAAATTCCATCCTTGGAAAGCATTTGGGATCAATGCATTGGTAGAATACAGCAATAATAAGGCCTATCAGATAAAACAGTGGGATTCATGATGACTTAAAAAACAAAATTCCATAATGTCTGACTATCTTAAGTGATGTTTCCTTTCTACTGTGACAAGAAGAAAAAGGACCAATCTATGCTCAACCATGTAAATAATATATAAATTACTAAGGACTATAAAAAACACAGATGTGTTTCTGTGCACATGCTTGTGCATACACACACACACACACACACACACACACACACACACACCATCTCAATTCATCTCCACACATACACTATTTGCTGGTGCACTAACTATTGAACTTTTTCATCTCATCTTGTCCTCAAGAGCCCTTTCCCTAGAAAGCCCTAGAAAGCTAGCTTTCGGCAAGTATTCTTTGCTTTAGGAAAGGAGGAGACAAGCCAAACAAGAAAATATTTGATTGCTTTGTCTTTCAGGGGTTGAGGACTTTCAGAAAAAGGGGAGGGTCCTGATAGGGCTTGACAACACCCTATTAGTAAGAACAAGGATTTCTGTATGTCATGGTGGGGATGAAAGGAGTGTGTGTGTGTGTGTGTGTGTGTGTGTGTGTGTGTGTGTGTGTGTGTGTGTGAGAGAGAGAGAGAGAGAGAGAGAGAGGGGGGGGGGGGAGATGAGTTTGTGCCTTCTAGGTTGAGTTTTAAGAAAAGAGGAGAAAAATACCCAATATGAATAAGAAAACCTTTTCTTCATGTGGTCAATGCATATGTTTCTGTTTATGAAAACCAATGTAGGGGTTAGTGAGATGGTTCAGTGGTTAGGAGCACTATTGTTCTTGCAGAAATTCCAGGTTTGTTTCCACTCACCCGTCCGATGCTCTCTTCTGGCCACTTCAGGCACTGCATGCACACGGGACACAGGCATATATACATGCATAACACCCATCCACATAATATAAAATTAAATAACTCTTTTTGAAAAGGTGTACATATCACCCCCTCCAGCATTCTTCAGTTTATCCAGTGGCAAAGTTGTAATTTATCCAGTTCTCAGACAAGATGTGCTGGATGTTGAAGGCCAAGGAATAAAAGGAAAAGTAGTTTTCCTTCTGAGGAGTCCCCAAAAGATCCTACAAAGAATGAGTTTCATTTGATTCAAGCAGCACAGTTCAAACGGAAGGTAAACTTAGCAAGCATGGTGTTTCCTGAGCTAGGTAATTCGACTATCAGGTGAGCGAATTTATCAATACTTCAGAATTTTTTGTTGTCTCTTATATTTTGGAGACACCATAAAACAGTAGTTAAAAGTCTGAAATTTCAGAGGAGCCCTACATGTAAATTGAGCTAATCCTGCTAATTGCTTTCATTATTTCAGGAAGTTGCTTCATTACTCACACTCTGTTTACTCATCTATAAAACATCCTCTTGTCTTGTCGTCTGTTGCATTTGTTGTCAAATGCACAAAACCAGGTACATAAGTGCTACCCACTGTGGGCATATAGATGATGATGATGATGGTGGTGGTGGTGGTGGTGGTAGTGGCGGTAATGATTAAAAACTTTGGGTTCAACAAAACTGCCAATAAATTAGTCAGTTTAGTTAAATCAAAGCAGAAAACATGACTCAAAAGGCAGAAACTGAAGAGTTCACCAGTCTCATCTAAAAGGGAAATTCAGCCCCAGACTCTTTCACAGTGTCTTGCATTCTGGGCAATGTGGCTAGAACAGAAGATGAATAAATCATGACTGTGTCCTCAAGAGTTTACACTGAGTAAGGAGGTAAAACATTCATCTGGAACATTCAAATCACTGTCTGTTTCTCTGCCAGCAGGGAGCTATTTAAAGGAATTAATAAATAAGTGAATAAGGAACCAAGAGATGGGAAGAATCAGTCTCGGCCATAATGCTTGGAGAAGATATGGAGAAGATGGCAAACGTGGGATCAACCATTGCTATGTGGAAAAAGACAGGAGAATAGGGAGCCAGCTTTCTGCAAAGCAGAACTATTGGCTGGTTGGCTGGCTGGCTGGGGATGAGAATCAGCTGAAAGATGATCTGGTACTCCTCACACATGCTTCAATAACACCTACCATTTCCAGGCAGAACTGCCAGACCCCATAATTGTGTGCATAGAGGCTTTTTTTTTCCTAAAGAAAAACATACAGATGTAAAAATGAAGTACATGAAAAAATGTTTAGAATTTTTAGCCACCAAGGATATGCCAATTAAAACCGCAATGAAACCTGAGCAACTGAACAAAACCCTGTCTATAAACAAAATTAAAAAGATGAAAGAGTCTGGAGATGCAGGTCAGTTATAGAGCTCTCGTCTAGCATTTATATGTCCCTGGGTTTAATCTCAGTATGATAAAAAATGTAAATAAAAAACAAAACCTACACATAGGTTCTATCATTCTGGTCAAACTGTCTATAGTCAAAACCAAAATTGCTGGCAATGATATGGAGGAGCAGGAGTCCTTATTACAGGTATAATCAATACTGTTGTATATATCTCTTAGTAGAGCCAATGGAGAAAATAGTTCAGAGATTCCTTAATAAATTAAATTAAACTAGTATATGATCCAGATATATCACTCTAAGTATTTATCTGAAATAAATGAAGCCAGCATGCAAATGAGATAACAGCATATCCATATTTATCATGTCACTACTCACAATCCAAGGCATGGAATCCAGGATTGACTCTATCAATAGATAAATGGAATAGTATTCAAACATAAGGAAGAATGAAATTATGCCACAGGCAAAAATAATGTACAAAACAGGAGATTATCATGTTATGCCAGACACATAAGACGAGCATCTTATTTTGTTTCATTTATAAAAACTAATGGGGGTGGGAAGGTAGCTTGAAAGCATGGAAATAGGACAGAGAAGGAAGGGGAAGGGAAAAGAGAGTAGACTTGAAGAAAGGTCACAATCAATGTACAATGTTCTCTGTGGGAAATGGAAGAAGTCCTGAGTTTATGGAGACCTGAGTAGATTGGTGCTGTGTGTAGAAAATGTCCATTATAGCTTTCCTCCCCCAGACATTTACAGCCTGCAGATGGTTCATCGACAAAGACTGTTTCTATGGAGATTAGCTAAGCCTGCTTCTTCATTTATCTGTATGTAAACCTACTGGAAACAATAGCCTTGTCTGTCTGTTCCATGTATATAGTAAATATGCTATTTCTAGAGAACATAGTTTCTCTATCAAAGAGCCCAGACCATCCATTCTAGATTTTCTTTGTGGCTATGTGTCAGTTTCTCCTTTATTCATTGTCCCCTAAGTAAAGTCAGTATCTGAAGTTATGCCAGACACTGCATTTCACATATATTGAAACTTCATAATGAAACCCTGAAGTGGAAACTTAAGGGTTCTTTGGAAAGTCCGTTGCATGGTGTTTTCCTGGGGCAAACATGTGAAGGAACATTTTGTTAAAGTGGACACAGGTGTGAAGATTCATGGAGGAACGTTTTTCTGAAGCAGACACAGGAGAGAAGATGCTTTGCTAAAGCAATCACGTGAAAGGACATATAATGAAAGATGCCTTGCTAATCACATGCATGTATTGGTCCACCTTACATTGTGTAGTTAAGCTGCTTTTGTCAGGATGCCATAGAGAGAAACACACCAAAAAACTTCTGGTGGTATACTGCACTTTGCTGGTGCTTCCACAAACTCGAGATGCACATGCAGAGGCAAGGCCTGTGGAGGACACATGGTGTTTGGAGGGGATATATAGGTCTCCACAGAGTGACAGAGACAGAGCTAGGCTTGCTGGTACAGCTAGCTAGACAACACTTGTGGGTCTATCATCTTTGCTGATCTTTGCTTCCCTGAGAGAGGTACAGCTCCCAAGAGAACTTTTCCTGATGTTCCTCCTTATCCCTCCTGCTGACTTGAGCCAAGGCTGAGGCCTGGCAGTCTCTGCTAGGTTGTGTCACCTCTGTTGCTAACCTGACTCTTCTGAACAGGCCTGCTGGTGAAGTGTTTGTGAGTGGATAGAGCTGCCGCTGCCTGCTGGCCTGTGAACTGAACTGCTGATTTCCAGACAACACAGGCAGAAATTGTTCAAAAGAACCTCTCTAAACAGGCCCACTTCCCATATACCCTTTCTTTTCCACCACCTCTGGTAGGTGGTGGGCTACAATGAAGGTTAAAGCATTTAAGAACCATCATTACAGGAGGCAGAGGCAGGTGGATTTCTGAGTTTGAGGCCAGCCTGGTCTACAGAGTGAGTTCCAGGACAGCCAGGGCTACACAGAGAAACCCTGTCTCGAAAAACCAAAAAACAAAACAAACAAACAAAAAAACCCTTAAAGTTACAAAACCCATTAATTTTGAGGATTAATATTAGTAACAGTTATTTGTTTATTCATAGGTACTAACCTTCCTTTCTTGACCACAGCACAAAGTGAAAACATTGAAGTTTTTGGTCAGTTGACATTTCAATACCTACAAGTAATTGAATTACTCTGCTAAAAATACAGATGTCAAGGCTCTTGTCAATTCCAAATCATCTAGACAGCAGTGTACTTCCAGGATATAGACTTAGTCACCTTCCACCATGCACATGATTTTCATTCAATGTGAGAATATCTTAAACCATCCTCTGATTCATTTCAAGAAACTGAAAGAAGTATTCTGATATTTTAGATGAAAATGATTCATGAATAAGAAGAAAACACTGATATTCCTTTAGTAGTAGCATTTAAAAGTAATTAATCCCTTCACTCAAACCAAGGTCACTGTCTCTCTATCTCAAAGCAGACTCATTAAGGTCCCAAAAGCAGAAATTAAGAGGGAGAAAGTCACTCATCCTGAAATATGCAAACATCAAAGGGAACAGGCTGTTCTTTTCTGGAGGCGTCCAAATGAAGGTTGTGCTGACCTGAAAAGAAACTGTTAAAACATGATGCAAGTGAAAAATTTGGTGCATATTTTGACAGACTTGGATCTCCATTGATAGCAAACCAGGTCATCCCACAGAACCCCAGGAATGGAGAAATTTTGCTTCCTAGAATAGATGTAAGTTTGAAAATTTCACCTTGAACAGTGAAGCTAGACTGAGTCAAGATAAGTGTCTCCGTATGACATCTTTGGACTTGCAAGCCTGTGAAAGTCCAGGTTGTAGCTAGTGGAAAGGAAGTGTAGAGGTGGTGGCAAATAGTGTGGGTCAGAATGTGTTTCTAGGACAGACATCAAGGTATAGTCATTGAGCTGAAGTCTGGAGATACAAAAGGGCTCTTGATTGGACTGATGGATGAAAGCAGATTTTCTATCCTGAATTTGTGAAATAGAAGTCAGAATACCAAAGGAAGAACTCTTGGATAAAAGGCAAAGAAATGCTACAAATAGAAAACAGGTTAAAAACAAAGCCCACAAAATGCTGCAGTTCTCGTGGAAGTCCAAAGACAGATGCCCCAATTCAACCAAAAGTTGCTGCTTAACTTTCCAATTCTGTCTGGCTTTCAATCAAGTGGATGTCCACCTACCACCAGGAGGACAATCTGCTTTATTGAGTTTACTGTTCAAATGTTAATCACAACCGCTCAGACACAAGGATCAACCTTCTTACTTTGAGATAATAGTCAGGCTGACACAGACAATTCACCATACCATGTTCCTACTTGCATAACTCATAGCAAAGATATGATCTAAATAGGAAGAGAGTAACATGCATCTCCAGGTGCGAAATCCATCTGATAGAAAACAACAAACCATGTGAGAAAGAGAGTAACATGCATCTCCAGGTGCGAAATCCATCTGATAGAAAACTTAAGTGGCTAAAACACAGAAGACAAAGAAAACTCAGTGAATAATGAAGCTGGAGAGAATTGTATATGAGACATATTCCGGAAGTGGATAGGCTGACAAATGGTTTAAGTAAAGGAAATGACAAAGGTGTCATAATATTGGCCAATATCCCTTTGGTTTCTTTCAGAACAATCAAGTGGATTAGAATAATCAAAGGAATCTTAGGGGTGGACCTCATGAGAGGTTCAGATGGAGAACGTGGTAGTAACCCTACAAATACAGAAGCAGATGCTCACAGCAACCACTGGTCTGAGCTCAGGTCCCCAATGGAGGAGTTAGAGAAAGGACTAAAGGAGCTGAAGGGGTTTGCAACCCCATAGGAAGAACAACAATACCAACCAACCAGATGCCCCAGAGCTCCCAGGGACTAAGCCACCAACCAAGGAGTACACATGGCTCCAGCTGCATATATAGCAGAGGATGGCCTTGTCAGGCATCAATGGGAAGAGAGGTCTTTGGTCCTATGAAGGCTTGATAGATGCCCCAGTATAGGGGAATCAAGGGCAGGGAGGAGGGAATGGGTGGGTGGGTGGGAGAACACTGTCATAGAAGCAGGGGGAGGGGGGATGAGATAGAGGGTTTCTGGGAGGGGGGAAACCAGGAAAGGGGATAACATTTGAAATGTAAATAAAGAAAATATCCAATAAAAAAAAGATCTGATATAGGATTAAGGTTATATACCCAGATTTTATAACTAAAAATAAAAGGTACCTAAGCATAAAACCAAAATCACCATTAAATAAAAATCCTTTTATATCTTTTCTAGATAAATGTAAACAACGAAGTCATTAGTTTCTTGATGGGCACATATTTTTCTGGGACAGCTCCTATACTTGACACTCAGGTAGAATGACACTTCTTGTATTATTCAAAGATTATAGACAACTCAAAGTTCTAGACAACTCGAAGATTCTTTGCCCCAAAATTAGTTTGGGTTTTTCAGGATGACATCTTGCTATGTAGCCCAGTGAACTCCTTAGCATATCCTAATGTCATAGCTTCTCACGTGTTGGGCTATAATAATGCACCACCTTGCCTAGCTGAAAGAATTCTTTTAAGCATTTATATGACTGGCAGAGCCATGGTTGTTTACAACAACATGACCACAAAAACATGAGGAACAGGTTCTCCTAAACTATTATGATGGTTTTGATGTCACTGGATGGTAAGATTTTTTAACTCTTTTAATCTTATGGGATGACCGTAATTGTTATCCTGAATGAGAAACAGCTAGATCAGTGAAACACGTTTCTGAGTATGTCTCTGAGGCTATTTGCAGAGATGGGTGGCATGTGGGAGAACAAGAGAATAAAATCTACCCTGAAGGCAGGAGGTACTGTAGGCAGGAGTTGAGATAGAACAAAATGCAAGATGGGGAAGCCCTCTAGTGCAGGCTTACTCTCATGCTTTCCACTTCTTAACTGTCCTGGGGAAAGCAGATTTCCTTTTCCCATGATGTTTTGTCCTTGGCACAGGATCACAGCAATGAAGCTAGCTATTTATAGAAACCTCCAGAGCAAAGAACCAAATTAAACCCTTCCTTTTAAAAGTTGGTTTCCTCATGTAAATCATCATAGCAAATAAAAAAGATGAGTAATATAATAATCATCACATACCTAAGTTCTTTCTTGACTAGCATACTGTTATCTGTTATTCGATTATAGATTAACTTTAATGTTGTGAAGCAAAAATAAATGAAAATACAGGAAGTCGAAAGAGGTCAAGGTGAAGTAAGTAAAAAAACGTAGGAGGTAGAGGATGGAGGTCACAGGGGACATCATTCTAATCAGAGGGTGCGTGTTTTGTAACATTATTCTCAAAGAGATGAGAACAAATGTCTGCTGGGCCGAGATAGGGAACTGACAAAAAGACTAAAGACAGCATCAAATTCCAACTCGTTGAACTTAGTAATATTCTTGAGGTTACTTACAGATGTATGGTTAGGGGACTACTTACAGGAGCAGGAACAACCCAAACGCCCTGAATCACCAAAGACCTACACCAACTTTGGTGACAGTATACAAAAGCTGGAGCTAAGTACATAACTTGCCCTTAGAAAGTTGTAGGGATTTCCTGAGATTTATGATTCATTTACTTCCTGATTCTTAATGGACCTCTCTTTGTGACTTTATTAGTCCTCAGGAGCTCCAGAGGAAATTGCTATACAACAGTACAGTATATGTAGGTCAGAAGAGAAAGTTTGGAGTAACTGAAAACAGGAGATGGAATATCATCAGAAAATCAAGAATAACCAAGTAGAAAGGTAACCAAGCTAAATAGGGGACTATAGTAAATGCTTAGCAGAAAAAATTCAGAGATTCTCACTTTTCATGTGAGAGCAGCATTATTATCATAGTTTAATCAGTTTCAAAATACCACATAGATATTTCCAGACGTTCCAGTGAAATATTCATTCCAAAAGGAAGGAGACCATTTTCAGACACTCTAATTAGAATAAATTAAAGTTATACTACTGGAGCAATTACATTTTATAATTTGCTTGTGGGAAAATAAATTAGAAATAAAATAAAATGCCATTGGTCATTTCCTTTCTATTTCCGTGGTCCATTGCCTTGTACAAATTCAGTGCCAGAGGTCAGTCAATTTAATTCCGAACATCCCTGTTTGTAGTAAAGATGTCATATCAACTGTACCATGCCTCTGTTTTTGAAATACTAAGGTCTCCATATTCCTGAAAATGAATGAAACTAAGTGTCAGGGATGATTATGCATTTCTCTGGCCTTAAAAATCAAGCTGAACAGTCACAGGGAGGTGGCTCAGTAGATAAGACAACTCACTGGACAAGCATTTGGACTTGAGTTTGGATCTCCAGTAGCCATATATTTAGATACCACTACATTTGTACTGGTGAACAGCAGTAGGGTTGCTGGGGCTTGTGACTGCCACCCTAAAAAACTAAAATTCTTTGAGGTCCAAGTTCAGTGAGAGATTCTGTTTTGAGGGAATAAGAAAAACTAGAGACCAATAAACAAAGATGTCCTTCCTTTGCTTCTATACATGTATAGGCACACACACCAGGATAATGCACAAATATATATGCATACACCATACACACACACACACACACACACACACACACACACACATACACACACATACACACACACATATGCACCACACACAAAAAAAATTAAAAATTAAAAACAATTTGAAGCTAGGTACAGTGGCTTGTCGCTGTCTTCCTAATTACTCTAGAGGCAGTAGCAGAAGGGTAGCCTGGTAAGTTCAGCCCAGCCTGGACAAGAAAATGAGAAGACATCTCAAAACAGAGTGCACAAAGAAGAGGAACAATTCCTTCAAATTTCCAATAGACAAAACACCAACAACCCTACTTATAAGCCATTTTCATTCTAATAATTGAGTTTTTTCTAACAGAGAACAGATTTTTTAAAGTAAATATGGCAATCAATCAAATGAATTTCCCCGTTTACTTTGACTAGCATTTTAGTTCTCCCTAAATAAATACTTTAAAAGTTAGGATTGTCAATCTGAAGTATGCACTGCTTTCTTCTATATTAATGGGATAGAATTTGTAGTTCCTGCTCATATAGAATATTTAAACTCTTAAGTTGGCCAAAGAGAGAAAATAATTCTATTTTCCATTAAGCTTGTTTGTGGGAAAATAACAAACTGTTGGCCTCAAAACTGCTTTTCATTTCCACCAACAAACCTTCCTCTTGCCAAATTGTTTTATAATAATTACAGTTTTTCAAATGGTTGTTCAGCAACACTCAGAGATCCATTTTCCTGTGAGTATTCATTCAAATTACAATAACTAGAAAAACAATGTTCCTTTGGATGGGTCTAAATACAAACAAATCCATGGTATGGAAATAACATTAAATTCTTATATACAGTCTTACAAGCCCACTGCACTGGGACCATAACCTTCTAATCAGCATGTCTGTTCTGTTCACTACTAAATAACTGAAGAGTAACTCTCCCAGAAACATTACTCTACACATTACTTTAAGTTGTGAGTACTACCTGCTTCTTATTTACACATACCCTCCTCAAATGGTCATTGTCTGATTACACACGGCCAGAGTTCCAAGACTCAATGCTTTTCTTGCCTTTAGAAGGACACCCAGCCTTCACTTAGGCACACAGAAGATCTGGTTATTTAAGATTCTAATAATGTCCTCAGACCAATGGCATATAGTTACTGGTTTCATTCTTCACATATCAACAGTCTCCCATGGCTCTCACAGCAATGTCATCACTACTCATCTCCTGTGACCTGGATCCTTCTCATCCCTGCCTTATTTTCCCATCTCTTATCAGTGCTTTCCTGGATTATTTAAATTAAACCACCACTAACTCATGCCACTGATATAAGTCCTTAGATTCCAGGGAAAGCCACCTGATGTAAATACTTTTTGTATTTACATCATTAAGTTCAACCCACAATCCTTGCTTAGTATATACTCACAAATAACTACTTTAACGTTTTCACAGGTGAGGACTTCTAAGACATTAAATGACACAACCTGCATGGAACACTCAACAACGTACTCCAAGTACTGACAATAAAATGTTTAGTTACTCACCATTGACTTTACTTAAACAGATGACACTAGGACAATAAAATCAGATTTATGCTATGTTGGTTTCACAAGGAAAGGGTTCTACATTTTATAATCTAAATGTAGATGTCCTTCCACAATTTCAGATTTCATGCTCATTGCATGGTCTCCTTATTATTTTTCTAGTCATGTGGGAACTAGTAAAAATTCAATTCAGTTCCAATCATGACATCACAGTATTTGTACCCATTCCAGCTCTTCTTGAAGACAAACACTCTGGTTGTATTCTATATTTGTGATAATCATCCACAGCAGTTGCTGACAACAGTTAAAGACTCAGCTTTGCCACAGTAACTTATTCTGATTATACATTATTTTAACTGAAGAATATCCAGCGATACTGAGAGAAGTATATTGTTAAAAGATACCATTTGTGTGATCAATCATCTTTCTAAAATATATTTCTCAGTGTTGTCCAAATTCAGTGGGTTGAAAGTCATCTATCTCACCCTGGCTTCATGTAGTTTGATTCCATTACCAGGAAGTGGACTCACTGTTGTCACTTGTTGGCAATATGCCAAGCAATATGTTACCAAGGTGCAGTTATTATATAAAATAAATCTAGGCTAATGAAATACTGAAACAATATCCAAGAGCAACAAAAACTTAGTAAAGTTATACAATTTATCACAGTCAATAGAACAGGCTCTATAACCTGTTTATAACAATACTTGCTGAAATGTGGAGAAATAAATTATAGAAAATACATATGTTTTTAAAAGTTGGTCTTGTGCTTGACACAACACATCTCAGTTCAGGTTCTTTACATCTCAAAATATCAGGAACCATCTATATACAGTGGCCACTGTATTACATACTAATGCTCTGAAATCAGGTTGTTTTCCTCACATTCTTCCTCTTGCCTGCAAGATGCCTTGAGGTGTCATGTTACTACAGAACACTTTGCGGTTCCTCACCGCAGCATTTTGAGTCAAAATCTTATTCTAATTCTCTGTCTTCCTTCTACTGGGAAATGCTCTCAGTTGGCTGTCATGTTGGCAAAGATTTAAACACCCATTCATGCTCTGATGTTAAAAGTTGCCAAGTTTTAGAATAGGGATTACAAACAGGCTCTATTCAAATGCCAAGTCTGATCTTTTCTTATGGTTACCAATGTCAAGGAAGATTCTGAGTCCGCATATGAACACAATGAAAAGAAACATCATGATTAGTTAGCCACGTTCTTCCCCACTACCACACAGGTGGGGAAAGTGTATGACCTCCACAAAATCATGCACACTGTGTATCTATTCATTACATAATAACTGAAAGGAAATATTCTCCAAAAACTTCCAGCCAAGTATATCTGGCAATTATTAATCTATGCTTATATTTTAACAAATGTTTAGATTGTGCAACATATTAAAATACATCACTATGGATATAGACATAGCTATCTCTCCAAAAAGAAGTTAAGCTGATTTATGACATAAATGCAAGCCATGTTTGATGGGGGTAGGGTGCTAAATAAAAGGCCAAGTTCTTTTGCTAGCAAGAACAGCCGCTCTATTGAAACCATCGCATGCCACTCACTGGGGCAGCTTTGTTGCATAGTTCATACATCTAGCTAGGCTTTAAATTGATTATCATGACAACTTTGTAAAACAAGGAGGGAAGGAATTTGCCTGATGACCAGATGGGCAATCTGTGGGGTGGAAAAATGACCAGGGCTCTCAATTGCATGATATAAATGCTGGGACATTCTTTTCCCTAACCACCATTGACACTTTTATCCTATGCTCTTCCAAAATAGCAAACACCACTTGCCAATGGGAAGTTATCCTTTCTACTTTTCTGAGTGTTTGGAGTTAAAAACCCTACCAATAGCCTTTTGTTCTCATGCAGAATTAGGTACTTAATTGGCTATAATCATGGTCATTAAAACTGTTCTTTTTTTTCTCCATGTGAAAGAGGCTATTTCTAGGCACCCTCTCCTTTGCACCCCACATGCTGTCAATAAGTGATTTTTTTTCTATGGCATCCTATTTTTAGATATTTACTTGGATTATGCCAGAGAAAATCATAGGTAGAAAGAAATATTTCAGGGTTAAGGATATAGGAACACTTGCTTCCTACACAGATAACTACAGATCCAATTTATTATGACAGAGAAGTCAGGAGAGTCCAGATGCCTACAGGGTTCACCAGTCATTCATCATTAGAATAGAGTTTGTTAGAGCTTTGTTAGACAATGGGACAGATGCATACTGTCCAGAATGCTTTAGGATTTTAGAACATGGTGCATATATTTCTCATACTCACCTCTGGCTGAACATTTTAATTCTAACAAATTAATCCATTTAAATAATCATTTCATTGAAGTATTTCTGTGCCAGGACTCTTCAGAATGACTATCATTCTCTCTTTCTTTGCTCCCCCCTTCCAGCAGCACTGTGCTGTGTGAATAAGGAAGGATGAAGGCAGAAACTGAAAGGAGGCAAACCACTTAGAACTAAATGACAGACAACTCAGTTGAGTGAAATATAGGATAGAATTTCCTGGGGGTGAGGGTGTGACACTAAATGCTATCAGATTATAGACAATATAGATTTATATAGAAGAAACCTCTTTTAGTAAATGGATTTTTATAATGGCTTCTTAGAAATGATAGAGCACTTTCCAGTTTGGGTTCAATCCTTTGTAGATATGGAAAAAGCAGAAAAGGGAGATATTATTATGGTTTATTGTGTGCCATACACAACCATGATGCTGAGAGCACTAGAGTTCATTTAACACTTAGAAGGGTTCCATGACATAAGCTCTGATGTTCTCATTTTATAGCCATTTAGGAAAAGTGTGACTTAGAAAGTAAAAGAATCCAAGCTGAATACCTCCGGCCTACACATGGAGCACTTCGGGGGTAAATGAAGGAGGACTGTAAGTCTGATGTTAGCTTAGGCTATGAAGTAATTCCAGGCCAGACAAAACATGAAAAGCAAGCCCTGTCTCAGAAATTAAAGGGGGCAGTACTGGAGAGAGGGCCTAATAGTTTAGAGAACTAACTGGTTGATCTTCCAAAGAGCTGAGGTTTAAGGCACAGCACCCATATGGTAGTTCACAACATCTATAACTTGAGTCCTGGGACTCCAGTGCCCTCTTCCAACCTCCACAAGCATTGCAGGTACATGGTGCATAGACATACTTGCAGCAGAAACAGCCATATAACTAAAAAGTTCAAAGTGAAAATCATTTTTAATGAAGGGAAGAAACAGGTATGATCCAACAAAGTCTAGGAGCTAAAATGTTTCGGGACTAAGAGAGAGAACTCCTTTCATCAAATCTAAACTCTTGTCCTTCTACCAATGAGGACTTGTTCTAAAATTTAATTTTTATGATCCTGAAGGCCACAGAACAAATAAGGAATGAGAAATTATCATTAATGAGATTAATAAGAGGAAACTGATACTGTAAATTATTATGGAAAGCCCCCTTCAAAGCAACAAAAATCTGATCAGTTTTATATACAAATGTGTGCCTGTGTGATACAGTGCTCCTTGCTCCACTGATAGCTCTCTGTCTCTCTCTCTCTGTCTCTCTCTCTCTGTCTCTGTCTCTCTCTCTCTCTCCCTTTCTCTACTGCTCTTCATTCTCAGTTCAGAGATAGAAATAGAGATAGAGATAGAGATAGAGATAGAGATAGAGATAGAGATAGAGATATATGTGTGTGTATAAACATATGTGCACATACAGGAAAAGAATCTCTGAAATAATCTGTCTAAGAATATTTCTTAAGTTCCTAGTCCTTTAAATTTGCTAAGGGAAATGGAAGAAAATGAGGAAACAGTATGTAACTTCTACAAAATTTGTTAAAATCCGAAACAAAGAACTTACACAATATTCTTTAGAATTTATAGAAAACTTTTAGAGCGCTTACCTGTTATAAATGTCCCTCTACTGTGCAATTCCTCAGAACTCAGTTTCAAAGAATCAGTCCATAAAATGCTATAAAGCCCAGAAGAATTGAGATGTCATCTTTGCTGTGGCTGGATAACTGACAACCACTAAACAACATATAGAAAGTGAAAAACTATTTCTAGAGCCCTCTGAAATGACACTCGGTGATAAATGTTTAATATGAATGGCATCAATGCTAAAGAAATTATTACTGACTGACCTTTTACAACTAACTGCTCTATTTTTAATAAATGCCTGAAACATTTCAAAGGGAGCATTATAATATATTTTATTTTATGGCCTTTAATCCTTCTCATAAAAACCTTTCATTTTGATGAATGGCAAACAAAAACAAATAAAAGAATATAGTTTGGACTATTTGAATGGCACCTCTATCTGCATGAACAATGGACCACAGTTACTACTACAGTGACCCCAGAGGTTCTCAGTGGCCCAAGAGAGGCCATTGATTTTTACTAGAATAAGAAACAAAGAATATTCATGAAATGAAATGAATTTGGGATATATGAAAGCAATGGCTGAGCAAGACATTATGGCTCCTTCAGCAAATATTCATTTCTGGAAGGAAAATATAATCAAACATCCAGAACACTAAAGGGAGATTTACATGGACCTGTCCTTTTATCTAAGAGGGTATATAAAAGCAACCACAACCTGAATGTATTTGTCAGTTGGAGAACAGGGAGAAATGAAAGTAACATGTGCAGTTTAGTTCTTTTAGTATGTCAACTAACACAACTTTTCATTTTCACAAGAACCATATTTACTGCTGGTCCAGCTCTCGGGTGTTATAACAAATTACTGTTAAAGATCATGTTATAAAGCCACCAATTTTTTATCATCATGAATTCTGCAGATCAGAAATTCAGACAGTGCACAGCAGGAAGGGTTGTCTTTGCTCCAGATGCCTGGGGCCTTAATGAGAAACTGTAGTCTGAGAAGCAGGAGAAACCAAACTGTTCTATAAAGAGACAGAAAAGAAGTATTCCTGGAGGCCATAAATAAAGTCTCCATTGTGACCATTCACTTCTGCTATTACAGAGGAGCAGAAAACCTGAATACTATATAAATGAACAGATATGGCTATTTTCAAATACAACTTTACTCAAAAAAAGGAGTAAGCTTTTGATGGGGTTATTTGGTTTTCTGGAGTCTAACTTCTTGAGTTCTTTGTATATGTTGGATATTAGCCCTCTATTGGACGTAGGATTGGTAAAGATCTTTTCCCAATCTGTTGGTTGCCATTTTGTCCTATTGACAGTGTCCTTTGCTTTACAGAAGCTTTCCAATTTCATGGGGTCCCATTTGTCGATTCTTGATCTTAGAGCATAAGCCATTAGTGTTCTGTTCAGGAACATTTCCCCTGTACCCATGTGTTCGAGGTTTTTCCCCACTTTCTCTTCTATTAGATTCAGTGTATCTGGTTTTATGTGGAGGTCCTTGATCCACTTGGACTTGAGCTTTGTACAGGGAGATAGGAATGGATCAATTGGCATTCTTCTGCATGTAGACTGCCAGTTGAACCAGCACCATTTGTTGAAAATGCTGTCTTTTTTCCACTGGATGGTTTTAGCTCCTTTGTCGAAAATCAAGTGACCGTAGGTGTATGGGTTTATTTCGGAATCTTCAATTCTATTCCATTGATCTACCTGCCTGTCACTGTACCAATACCATGCAGTTTTTATCACTACTGCTCTGTAGTACAGCTTGAGGTCAGGGATGCTGATTCCCCCAGAAGTTCTTTTGTTGTTGAGAATAGCTTTTGCTATCCTGGGTTTTTTGTTGTTCCAAATGAATTTGAGAATTGCTCTTTCTAAGTCTA
>CM052700.1:35700986-35744466 GCA_028551405.1 Uromys caudimaculatus
CACAATGGAGTACTACTCAGCTATTAAAAACAATGATTTAATGAAATTTGCAGGCAAATGGATGGAACTTGAAAATATCATCCTGAGCGAGGTAACTCAGTCACAAAAGAACGAACATGGTATGTACTCACTGATAAGTGGATATTAGCTGAAACATTTGGAATACCCAAGTTTCACTTTACAGTAACTGCTGGACTGACAGTGAGGTCCCAGATAGAGGAGTTGGAGAAAGGACTGAAGGAGCTGAGGGAGTCTGCAGCCCCATGGAGGAAGCAACAGTGTCAACTGGCCTGCCTCCCCGTGGTCCTCATGAAGGCTGGACCACCAACCAAAGAATACACATGGAGGGACCCATGTTTCGGACCACATATGTGGCAGAGGAGGGCCTTGTTGTCCATCAGGGGGAGGAGAGGCCCCGTAATGTCAAGGTGGGAATGTGGGAGTGGGCAGGCAGGTGGGTGGGAGGTGGAATTCCCTCATAGAGGTGGGGGAGTGGGAGGGGATAGGAGGTTTCCAAAGAGGAGACCTAGAAAGGGGGAAACATTGGAAATGTAAATAAAGTATCAAAAATAAATAAATAAAAACATTAGATGAAAAAAAAAAAAAAAAAGGAGCAAGCTTGACTTGGTTCTCTCAGAGCACCCAAGTCTACTTTACTTTGAGTCAATAAGAACTGTTAACTCCAGAGTTTCAGTATTTGTACATGAGGATTCTTCAATGTAGTCATTCCATTTGAGATAATTTGAGATTCTACTAATCACAAGAACTGAAGTCTAAGGATATGAATCTTGAGAGAAACAAAGAGAGAGACACTCACATAGAATCTATTCCATCTCTCAGAGTCTCAGCTCAAAGATCCTCTCAGTTAAGGCCATCAGAAGGTTTAGTCTAGTTAGGTTTGGTAACATATGCTTAGAATTCCACTAGTCAAAACACTGAGTCAATAGGATATGGGTTCAAGTATAATCTGAGATACAAAACAAGACTCTATATTCCTCAAATATATAGTCTAGTCTAGGTAGGTGCAAGCACAAGGGAAAGATATTTTTCTTTGTATGGTGAGATGTGAGAGCATATAGGAGAATGTAGGTTTATAATTAGCATTCTTTCCATTGTTAGAAGATTTAATCTTCAGTGTACCATATCACAGAGCAGACAAGGGTTTAATAAAGATCACCATTTATCTTAGAAAAGTCACTATAAGATCAAATGACAGCCTTGTGAAAAAGTAGATTTGCAAAGATAATACAGTGATATTGCAGAACTATAAACCAAACAAAACCCAGGAAAATATAGATAAGTGATAACAACCTAGCTTTAAGATATATTGTTTACACTGGGTGTCAAAATACAGCCCATAGACAAGCCTGGACTGCTTTCATTAAATGAAGTTTTATTAGGATACAGCAATGTTCATTCATTTAACACACACACACGCACATGCACACACACATATGCACACGCATGCATGCACACACGCA
Source organism: Uromys caudimaculatus (assembly GCA_028551405.1). Classification (NCBI taxonomy): domain Eukaryota; kingdom Metazoa; phylum Chordata; class Mammalia; order Rodentia; family Muridae; genus Uromys; species Uromys caudimaculatus. The sequence continues at coordinate 35,702,468 of CM052700.1, forward strand.
CACATATTTTTTTATTGCTTTTGCACTACAGCAGCAGAGATAAGTAAATGCAACAACAACTGTCTCAGAAAGCTAACAATGTTTCCTAAATGGCACCTAATAGAAATAGTTTGCCATCCTCAACTCTAGTGATAAAAAGAAATTTACCAGGAATTATAGAATTATAGAGGAAAGGAAGAGATAAAATGTACAAATTAAAAATATATGAATATATATATATGGCACTAGCAGAATCTCTAACTATATTAATCAAGAGAAGTTCTAGTTTTCACTTCTTCTAGAGAAATGTTTAGACATTTCATTCACATCTCTTTGTAAAGAAGATTCGTATACTCAGGAACTCAGGCAGAAGTGCTTAATTACACCTGTCAGATATGTAGGGAAAAATAAACAACACGAAAATGACTGCTAGATAATTGTCCCCTTGGGTGTACATCATCTTTTAAGAAAATGATTTGTTAATTTGAGAAACAAACAAGTCAAATTCCTCCCTGTTTAGTTAATAAATTTTCTCCAAAATAGTTAGTATAGATAATATGCCCATATATATATATATATATATATATATATATATTCTAGAATCAGGGTTAAAACCTAAGTCAATATCACACTATGAAAATTCACAGGACTGCTCAGTTTCTCCATGCCTAAATACACTCCTCTACTAAAAAGACCGTAGTACTGTCTTCCTTAGATACTGTGTGTTTAACGAGCAATGCCTGATGTGCTTATTACTTTTTGTTTTGTTTGTTTATTTGTTTGTTTATGTTTGTCAATAAGATCCAGTCATCTGGAAAGAGGAAGTCAACTGAGAAAGTCCCTCTATCATCTTGGCCTATTGGCAAGTCTGTGAGGGTGTTATTTTGTTAGTGATTAATAAGAGAGAGTAGCCCACTGTGGACAGTGCCATCCCTGGATGATGGTCCTGAGTAATATTTCCAATCAATCATCAATAAATCAATCAATCAATAAAACAAAACGAACAGTCAGGCTGATCAAAACGTGGAGAGCAAGGCAGAAAGCATCATTCCTCCATGATCTGCTTCTATTTCTGCCTCCAGGTTCCTGGCTTGAGTATCTGCCCTGACTTCCTTTGATAACAGAGTATAATAAGCTGTAAGGTGAAATTAACCCTTTTGTCCCCAGTTGCTTTTATTCATGGCATTTATGACAGCAACAGCAACTAAACTAGGACACTTGGCTTTAAACAGCCATGAAGTAACTGTCGGCTCCATCTACCTCACTGCATTTTCTCCCTCCTTCTCTATAGACTGGTGATGGCTAATATTACTAACCTGATAAAATCCAGGAGGCAAGGCTCCATGTATACCTGTGAGGGATTATTTATATTTGTTAGCCTCTGGGTATGTTTATGAGAAATTCTCTCCACCGGGTTATTTGAGGTGGGAAATCTACTCTAATGGAGAGCAGCACATTCTTTGGGCTTGGGACTGCAGGAAAAGAAGGAAGCTATCAAGCATGAGTATTCATTGCTCCTGTTTCTTGGCTGCAAATGCAGTATGATCAGCTTCTTCAGGCTACTGTCAGCCGTATTTCCCCACTGTTGCTTCCTTTTTGTCCTTGCGATAAAATATGCTGACAAAAAAGCAACTTAGTGGATAAAGACACAATTATATCTCATAATTCTAGTTTACATTTAATAATAGCAGGGAATTCATGGAGGCAAAACTTAACACAGCTTGTCACATCACATCGCAGGCAAGAGTACAGAGGAAGGAATGCATTTATGTATGACACTACTCGGTTCACTGTCTCCACTTTAATACAATTTGGAAATGAAATCTAGGGAATGATGTCTCCCATAATGACTGGTCTTCCCATAGCAATTAACATAACCAAGAAAATTCCCTGAAGAGCACCCTAGTCGAGTCATACCTCATTGAGATTCTCAGGCAATTTTTAATGTTGTCAAGTTGACAAACCCACCTTGTTGGACTGTACCCTCAAAATGTAGTCAAAATAAACTCTTTCTCTCTTAAGTTGCTTTTCTAAGCCTTTTTTTGTCTTGGTTATCAGGATAAAATAACTAACTCAGGACCACTCAGATTCTAGTACAATATGGAGTTTACTTTCTTATTGAAAAATGATCTACATAATCAGTTACCAACTTAATAAATTTCTCCAATTTTAAAAACTATAACATGAGTTATCTGTCTACAAAGACTTCACATTTAACAAAAGCTGTGGTGTTCATTTAGGTTCTTAATGGTAATTACATGTCTGTTCCCTAAAAATGGTAGGCCAGCCATACTTGGCTTACTTTAATTGATTTTCTCCATCTGTGCTGGCCTTCCTTATTTTGTGTACCCTTGACTTTTGCTATACTCCTCTCTTGGTATTCAGCTGTGGCATCAAGACTCACCCTTGAAGAATCAATGCCAAGAGCTTCCCTTAAAATAGTCTTTCCAGACTTGTAATGGTAAACAAGATAGCAGTCCCTTTGCTGTCAGTCACAGAAACCATATTTTTCTTCATCATTCTTCACAAAATAGCCAGTAGTGTATTTATACATGTATTTAATAAATGTCTTTTTACTATACCAGGAATCAATAAAATTAGGCTATATTCAAATCTGATTCTTGGCCTCCTTTTGTACAATGCCAGACCTAAGAATTGTGTCATGGGAGCTTAGCATATCTGTCATCAGAGAAGCCTCACAGAGCAAGTGATAGAAACAGAAGCAGAGATCCACAGCCAAATGTTCGGTGGAACTTGGGGAATCCTGTGGAAGAGGGGGAGGAAGGATTGAAGGAGCCAGAAAGGTCAAGAACATCATAAAAAAAACCTACAGAATCAACTACCCTGGGTACATTGAGGCTCACAGAGACTGACCACTAACCAGAGAGCATGCCTGGGATAAACCTAGGTCCTCTGCACATATGTAACATGTGTGAAGCTTAGTCTTTATGTGGGACTCCTAACAGTGGGAACAGAAGCTGTTTCTGACTGTGTTGTCTGCATTTGTATCCCTTTCCCCTAACTGGGCTGCCTTAGCCTTGTCTAACCTCAGTAGGAGAAGATGAGCCTAGGCTAACTGACACTTGATATGTCAAGGATGCTTAATATCCAAGGGAAGCCTCCCATTTTCTGAGAAGAAAGGGGGGAAGGGTAGATGGGGAGGGGAGAGGGGGGAGGAATGGACTGAGAGGAGAGGAAGGAGGAAAGCTGCAAGTGGAATGTAAAATAAATAAATAACTTAATAAAAATGAGTGGTGTCATCTTAGGTGGGTATGTAAGTATCTATGAAGTATCCTTGACGTTTTTTCAGTATCCACTGTTTGATTTACTTCCTCTTGGGTCCTTCACAGATGAAGTGATCAACCTTCAGTATGTTACATATTTCTATTTTGATTTTTACTTCTTATATCTCTGGCACATAAAAGTATATTGTCATGATGTAAAAAATAGATAAATGGTAGATAAAGCAGTAAACAAAGTATTTTAAACTTTTAAAACTTGTATTTGAGCAAATTCTGTGTAAGGAATCATATGAAGGAATGTCAATCCTATGAACAGAGAAGAAAAGGTTTGAACCAAATAGCCCCTGGCAGCTGTCATTTCTAAAGAAGCATGCCTTCAACATTAATTATAACGCAAATTGTTTGGTTTGAGGGTAAGGCTCTTTTGGCCTTTCTTCTAGTTTGTAAGCTGTTTTTCTCTGTCATGATGTCATGTTCCCTTATGTGTCTGACTCCACACCTTCTTCAAGGTTAATCCCGGTTCTCAGCCCCCTGATATCTTCCTGGACTACTCTGGTTCTCTCTGATCTTGATTTTATGTTAGCATACAATTTTGGGAATAACACCTAATGCTTGAAAGCTTATCATCCATTCAATCTTCAGAGGGCATGTCTAATCAAACAGTATATAATTAGAATAGATTTAATCCTAGCTCCTTTAAGTCCATGGGCTAAAGTTGAGTCGAAAGGCCAGAATAGTAATCACCTGCGATGGTGTACAGAAATGAAAGAGCTTAGTCTAAAACCCAGCCTACTGGTTTAACAACTCAAGAGACCAAGGCTGGCAATAGAGGACAGCAATGTGTAACGATACCAACTGTGTAAGTGACTGCATTAAGGCAGTGGCTGTCAATCCAATATTATAATAAGCTATGTTATTTTATAATCATCTGCAATCTATCTTATTAAAGAATTTCCTTTACAATTTTATTGCATTTATTTATTTATTGTGTAGCATGTGTGCATGTAAATGTATGGGAACACATGTACCATGGCATGTGTATGAAAAGCTTAAGACAACTTTGAGGTGTTGCTTGTATCCTTCTGTCATATGGATCCTTGAGAATAGAACTCAGGTCATCAGGCTTGACAACAAGCACTCTTACTTGCTGAGCCATCTCACTGGTCTGAGTCTGGTTTAAAAGAATTGCATGAGGTTGGCTAGGTTAGGTCATTCTTGCTTGCTTGCTTCCTTGCTTGTTTGCTTGCTTGAATGAATGAATGAATTGATCAATGAATGAAGCCATCTTTATACCCATTCATCATCTCCTAGTCATTTTCTTGAGAAACCAGAAGTGAGAACTATTCATACATCTTCAGACTTCACCTTATCAACTGACCTTTCACTACAACAGCAGTTCAGTGGCTTCCAGATAGAATAACAATTCAAAGTACTGACAAGAACATCATACAGTAATAAAATAAAAGGAAAGCAAAGAAAACATGCTTGAGGTACCAAGCACAATAGTCAAAAGACTAAAATTAGCTACTATCACTATCCTCTGTGCCTTGGGAATGAAAATTCACCCAATTCAAATGTGTCTGAAATTTTATGTGTTCACAATTTACCAAGAAAGAGACAAGAAACAATACTCAGCTTAGGTAATTGGTCATTTCAGAATGAGAAAAAAGTGTCACATTACTAATATACATCTTACATTTTCATGAATACTTTGTCATAGGTGCTTCTCTCAAGATCCTAAAAGATGGTTTTATTATTATCTTCTTCACTGGGATAAAAATTTTGCTTCTGAAAATGTGACACCAGCCCTGAAGTTTCATGGAAGATGGGCAATATAAAGGCCAGGAAATCATTCTTTTAAATAACTGATCATAAGGGGCATACTATAAAGAACGTACATCTGGCAAGTGTTTGAACTTGACAAGTACCCACTATTTCCTAGAAGAAATCAAATCAAACAATACTGTTGAGTTGATCTACAATATGAGGGGAGAGGCAGAGAGGACAGCACTGAGAATGTTCTCCTGTAAACACTGAGTTAGCTTTGGCTTACTCTAAACACCTTAATTAGAGTTTTTCTCTGCCAAGTAACATACTAACATAGCTGTTTGAGGACTCATCACCCTTTAGACTCACACTTCTGTTTGCAAATGGACTAATAAAGCCCACAGAGTAATTGGAGAACAGCTGGACTGTTCTCCAAAGGGAAGCAGAATTTGGCCAAGCTGCCCAATGCTCTTCTACCAAAACACATTGCCATCTGACAAGAAACACAAGCGGGCAAAGACATTCCCTGAAAGCATTCATCTTCCTCAGCTACCTTCCCATCCCCTATATATGCAGCTGCCTCCACAATGGTCTGTATCCATATGTTCCCAGCCAGCTCTGGGTCTCATTCACAGTATGTCCTACTTATATTATCATCCTTCATTGTCCTCTCCTGGAGTAGATTTCTGGTCAGTTATCTTTCTCAATGTGTAGTTTATCAACCAGTCTAGAATCAATTATCTGTACCTTTTTGATTATCTTGTCAATCTATTACAGGTCAGTATCTTAGTAAAATTCAATTAAAATTTATTAGTACAGAAATACACTTTTAGGAGACATAAAAACTAAATTCTAGCTTTTCATTGTCATCAATACACAAATAGTACTTTCTTTAAATGTTATAAAATCTCCCACAGCTTCTTTTCAATTGTTTTTCAGACACAGTGTTATGAGCCAACACCAAAACATTTTGAGGGATTTTTATTAATTCTAGTATCTTCTTCTCCATTGCCTACCAACATTTTGGTACCATACCACATAGATCGTAACCCTAGAATATATCTCCTGTGGATTCATTCAAGGGCTTGGGTCACTTCTCCAGCTCTGCCCTTTGTAGCACACATGGCTCCAGATAGATGCCTATACTCCACTACTGCTGCTGTTCTTGGTGGTTATCTCATGGTACTGGCATCTCCAAAACACTGCTGTCTTCTGCTGCAACTAGGCATTACAAACAGCTTCTCATAGGCTCTCTTCATGATGCCAAGCCTCACCTCCTTTGCATGACCCCTTCAATCGTGGGCTGTCAATGCAACTGAGGCTGCACCTTCACCAATGGCCTTCCACGGCCTCTCACAGTGCCCAGGCCTCAGCTGCTCTTCATGACTCCTTCATGCCTTCAAAACCACCTGGATGACTCTTACACATTACCAAGTCCTGCCACAGCACAGGGTACAACCTTGGCTATCTCTGGAACACAGCCTCTTTGTGCTCTCAGAAAACACTTCCCAGAAGATGTCACCTCAGTGATGCTGATCTCTTCTTAATCATCACCAATTTCTTAGCTCCAGCTAACCAGGATCAATAGTCCCAGCAATACAATGATTTTGCTTTAGTAGTTTTGGTATCTTGTTAATTGCAGCTGATTTCTTCAGCCCCAGCTAACCAAAACCACAGAATCTTTACAATCAAAATAGTGATGGCCCTGATAAGAGTCTTTAAGCTCCCCTCTGAAATTTCACAAGCCAGGCCTCCATCTTCTGCACTGTTCTCAACATTATCTTCTAAGCTCCTATACAACATCCCACGAAGCTCTTATCACCGAATGGATCTTCTAGCACAAAGTTCCAAAGTCCTTCCACAGTCCTCCCCAAAATATGGTCAGGTTGTCACAGGAATACCCCACTATGCTGGTACCAATTTGTCTTAGTCATGGTTTCTATTCCTGCACAAACATCATGACCAAGATGCAAGTTGGGGAGGAAAGGGTTTATTGAGCTTACACTTCCATGCTGCTGTTCATCACAAAAGGAAGTCAGGACTGGAACTCAAGCAGGTCAGGAAGCAGGAGCTGATGCAGAGGCCTTGGAGGGATGCTCCTTACTGGCTTGCTTCCTCTTGGCTTGCTCAGCCTGCTTTCTTATAGACCCCAAGACTACCAGCCCACAGATGGTACCACTCACAAGGGGCCCTCCCTCCTTGATCACTAATTGAGAAAATGCCTTACCTCTGGATCTCATGGAGTCATTTTCTCAACTGAAACACCTTTCTCTGTGATAACTTCAGCTTGTGTCAAGTTGATACACAAAACTAGCCAGTACAATATCCCATAATCCTAACCATACTGAAACATAAAAACAAAGACTAATTAATGAAAACATTAGACAAGATACTGATGACCTCTCCAAATGTAGCAATCCAAAGCACCACCAATTCATTTCCCCTTCTCTGAATTTCACAGTTTTAGAAACAAGAAGATCCCAGTGAAGATCCTATTCAACTCAAAGCAACGTTCTAAGAATCCAGGTCCCACAAAATGCTCAGCAAAAATAAAAGTTGTGGAAATTATAAAGGAGTCCAAACCTTGTAGGGTGGTCTGGCATACTAAAATCCCAGGGAAGAACTGACAACTCATTTAAAATCCAAAGAATGCCTGTCTGCTATAGGAAAAGTCTTTTGTTTTAGTCAGAACAAAAAGGCTTAAACTGATTATATGAAGCCCATCTCTATTATAAGGAAAACCTCCTTTTACTGAAAGCCTACCCACTTAAATGTTAAGCTGGCCTGAAAACACACACCGTGGAAACATTCAGAAAAGGAATTGTTTGACCCAATATCTGGCCACTTTGCTCAGTGAAGTTGATATATATATAATTAATCATCATAGTGTCATTATTGGGGCCATGGATCAGGCATACAAACATAACAATGAAGCTCCTTATGTCTTCCTTCCATTCTTTTCAGGAAATGTGAATTTTGTTTTGTTAGTAAGCAAACCCAGGAACCAACACATGCTAGGTCATTATTAGCACTGAGCTATACTCACAGCACTTCAGTTTCTTTCTTATTTCATTGAAAAAATATTCATCCAATATATTCTGATCATGATTTTCCCTCCCCTAACTCCTCCGAGACCCCCACCTACTTCCCCACCTTGCCAACCCCACAGGCTTTCTTTTTATATATCTCTATATAAAACTGACTATTCCTCTTCCAGAAGCTATCAGTTGTCAATAGCTCCTTGTCTACTGGTAGACATTCAGGCCTACCTCTCTTATCCATGATGGCATTTGGTTTGGATTGAAGTTCACAGGGATTGCACAATATGTTATAACTATTGCCAACTTTATGTGCAGCTGCCATGCTGTGGCCAGAGGACATCTTCTTCAGTCACTGCTTTTAGCTCTTTCAGTCTCTCCATTTCTTCTTCAATAATCCCTGAGACGTGGGAGCAAGGGGTAAAGCAGTGGTGTTCTAGTTAGAGCTGAACACTCCACTGTCTCTAATTTTCTACACTTTGATCAGTTGTTGGTCTTTGTTTAATCACCAACTATTCCAAACAGAAGCTTTTCTGAGATAGGTTGAGATGTATAATAATCAATGGATAAATCATTAGGAGTCAACTTAATACTATATCCATTTAGGATAATAATAGTAGTATATTTTCCTCTGATGCCTATGGCTTTTCTAGTCACAGGTTTTGGGACCTGATAAAGGTGCCAGTTACAGACTTCTACTTGGGGAAAAGGACTAAAATCCATCAGAAAGCAGCTACTTCCATAACACTGGACACTATTGCACCAGTAGGGGTATCTTCACAGTCCAGTAGTTACTATAGCTCACAGCCCTTTTGCTGAAGAAACCACACAATTATTTCAAAGAACATGAATATATTAAGCTGATATTGACCTATCAGTTTCATTCCTACTGTCTGGCTAGCTTTTACAGTACTAGACAGTGCTACACACACACTACCTGAAGAGAAAAGTAATCATCAAAATTACCCAGCTATGAACACTGTGAACTACAATAAAGATACAGTTTTTTTCTACAACTGTAATCCCAACATTTTGTTCCCAGTAAAGCAAATGCTGGCCAACTGATAGACAGATGAATATTCTTCAGAAAAGTAATATTTTATAGATAAATTTCATAGTTGTTCAGAAATAGGATAAACAGATAGCAAAAGGAGTTGCTAGAAATAGTAGAATGTATGTATGTATCAAAATTCTTATCAGTAGTATATGATGGTTTATACGAGTTGTCAATTTAACGATGTCTAGAATCAACTAGAAGACAAACCTGTGTGTGTGTGTGTGTGTGTGTGTGTGTGTGTGTGTGTGTGTGTGTGTGTGTGTGTGTAAGAACATTTTTGAGATTAGGTTAATAGAAGTTGCAATATAACAACTCTCACTGAGAGTGTCACCATTCCGAGGACTAGAGCTCTATATTGCATAAAAAGTAGACACGAACTGAACACTAATGTTCATTTCCCTCTATTTCATGGGTAGATCAATGTGACCAACTGCCTCATGCTCCAGCTGCCATGACTTCTCAGCTGTGATATATGGCACACTGAAATGGCACAGTACATTAAAAGAAACCCATCTTCCTTTAAGTCACCTTTTGTCAGGATTTGGTCACAGCAATGCAGTAAGGGAGGAAACTAACACAGGCTATTTTCTCATTTCTCAGTAACAGTCTACCACAGATGGCAACACAGGTATATTCTAAAGGGCAACTAGCATATACCTGACTCTAGTAGACATGTTTCATGAAGCAGTTTTCATCTCTTCCTTTTCCCCTTTTCCAAACCAATGTTAGTTAATATAGCCCTTCAACATCCCTTAGCTTTGGTTTATTTGTCTTTTTAATTACTTGGTTGGCATTTTACTAGCCTTTTTCAAAATATGGGTGCTAGTTAATTTCTGAGATTAAACATATAAATTGCAAAGATAACCACAATGCCATAACACATCAACCAAATAAAATACACAACACAATTTGTAACATTGATGGTTCACTAAAAGCATCAGCTATTGTATACGCATGTCTAACAATGGCAAGAACTATAAGATTTGAATGTGCCTTAAGTAATACTGCACCCAGAAGGACAGGAAAGAGATGCTCTTTAACAAAACGCTTCCACAAGAAGGACCTTTGTGGATATTTGCAGTATTAAGAGCGCAGTGAGAGAAACTGAACACTCTATAGATTTGTAGATCAAATCACAAAGGACAAGTATATGCATCATTTGTTTGAAAGAGCATATTTGAAAAGTCCATCACAATTACCAAGCTAGTTTTCAAAAAAGACTATCAATAGAATGAGACAATAGAAGGAATTTACTATTACAGAAAGGGATATGCACTGCAGGCACTACATAACAATTTAAGTGTAGATGGCAAGATTGTGGATCATTTTATCTCACTTTGTAAGCCTTACAACATTTTCACTTTTCAATTTAGAAAAAGTATAGGAAACAATGAAGAAACAATTTAAGAACCAAAAAAACCCTAATATCTTTCAGACTATGCAAGTTTCTAAGTCATCAGGACCCCATGTAGCTACACCACCCTACTCATTTGCATTTCTTCATTTGATTGGGTAACTGCTTCTGATACTATGACATTCCCTGGGCATTGTCTTAGGCATGGGCAGTCTCCTCATGTTACCTTCCGTCTCAAGAAAATTAGACGCAAATGTTGCTAAAGCAAGCCTTTGTAAAGTTGTCTGTGTGTCATTGCTCATAAATATCATCAGCCACAATCTCTAGTAAGCAAACACTGTGCATATTCATCAAGTAAATATTTACTTACTGAATATCAAGGATGTGGAAAGCATTGCACTGGATCTAGTAATGACAAAGATGAACATAGCCTTTGTTGAGTAAATCGCTCATCCTTACTGCTACAGTTGAGATAAATGTCTTCAAAAGGACCAAGTGCTAAAGGCTTATTTGCCAGCCTGTCATTGTTGGGAGATAGTAGAACCTTTAAGAGGTGAAGCCTAAAAGGAGGAAGAGAGGTCACTTGGGAATGTATTCTTAAGCAAGTTATTAGAACTAAGACATTGGCCCCTATTGGCACTTCATCTGGCTTTCATTTGGCATGAAGTAAGAAGTTTCTGTGCATAAGAATGACTTGCCTTGATCTCAAGAGCAATGGAACCAGCTGATTATAGCCTCAATCTTGTGACACTAAATCAAAATAAACCTTTCCTTCCAGAAAGTTTACTTCTTAAGATATTTTGTCCCAGTGGTATAAAGCTCACTAACACAATAAGAAGATGCAGAAATCAGCTACAATTTTCAATCTCGTATCCATTTCTTACAACAATCCCTTTGGCCTGAAAGATATTTCCTGAGGATGATGATTACCTGCCTCTGCTTGGTTCGGCCTATGAATACAATGTATGTCAGGATTCTATTTGCATGCACTCCACAAAAAGCCAACAACTGTAGCTAACCCACTAGAGGTTGAAGAACATTTTGTTCAAAATGACTGACATAACAACTCCTTGATAACATCAAGGACTCATATTTACTCTTCCTTTCCATCTGGCCATAAACTTGTTACTTTCATTGATGGTATTTTAGCAAGGAGGAGAGCAGATCCAGTAACCTTTTCGATTATCAAAAGCAAGAAAAGCAGAAATACAGTAGTTACCCTCACATTAACCAATGAAAAATAGAGGGATGTTTGGAAGCTTAACCTCAATAATACAAATATATTGAATGTCTCCAATAAAACTTGTTGAAATTTAGTGCCTATTGTAAGGCATTTAAGAAGAGGGAAGAGCTGTGACCTCTAATAAGGGACTAGGTTATGCAGGCTGACTCTCCTGCATTATTTTTTTTTCATAATTTGGATTTACTGGTTAAAGATTTGCACTGCAAATGGATCTGTCCCATAATCTAATTTGCCTTGGCCTTATACGTGCATCTCATCTGTCATGTGCTACACCATGTCACCTGAAGTTGCTACAAAGTCTCTACGAGCAAGGCGCTTGTCTAACAAGATGTAGCTCCTTCAGTCTTGGAGCTTACAGCCTCCAGCACAGTATGCAATATATTTTTCTTTATAAATGACTCAATTTTATGTATTTAGTTATAGTAACAGAAAAAGTCTTACTCAGGTGTCACAAAATAAATTTTAAAAAGTAACTTTACCAGGGATTGAGAAAACTGAGAAATATAGTTCAAGTTATTTGAGTGGAACCTGCAGAAAAATAATAAGGAATTAACAGGCTGTTTTTATATAGTTATATGTCACAGGTTCAGTCAACCAACAAGGAAAGGTTATGCCTAATATTACAAAGCTATAGTGATGATTATTTAAATTTCTGGACAGTCATTAATAGGTAACACAAAGAAGAGAGCATTGTCTATATTCCTGCCATTTTCTCTTATGTCAATTTTAGTAGTCAAGCTATAAGTGTGAATTGGGGATAGATTCAAATGGACTTTAATGAGGTATTGTGTACACAAGCAAAGCTAAATAGACTCAGTCAGTATACACCTATATTATATGTAATGTATTATATACATGTGTGCATATGCAAGTGAATATTCATGTAATTAGAATAATAAAAACAGAGATTACAAATTTTGAAAGGGTTAGGGGAGGAGTCGGAGGAGAGGGAGGGAGGGGTGGGAGTGATGTACGTGCAGGGCTCATGTACAAGGTTCTCAAAGAAATAAAAGGATTAAACAATAATAATTAAGAAATGGATAAAAAGAGTACATGAAATTAAATGGCAATCGGCCTTTACTTCCCATTCCTAGACAGAGGAACCAGGGTTAAAAGGTATTCTAAAAGTTCAGTGAGAGGCAGTCTGGCTGTGCGCAATACATGGTCTTTCTGAAAAACACACAGCCGAAAGTAGTGATCCCATAAGGAAAGAGGAGCACATGCTCCATCAGCACTTACAACTGCTACTGCTATGGCTCACAGACGTGAAAGCAAAGGACAAGAGGATAGTCAGCCTCCTGAGCCATGCCACAAAATCCACTATAAGAATAAACAGGTAATCTGTAGATCTTACAAGGTAGCCAACTTTTTTTTTTTTTTTTTTGGTTCCTGGTTTACAGAGGTAGAAACCTAAAGAAAGAATTTCAAGAGGCTAATGAATGTCATCATACCTGAAGACCGCATCTGAAAATATTTCTGCCTTCACAGCCATGTCACTCAATTTCAGAACTCTCCCACTACCCAAAACACACTTCAGTGACCAAATTGAGTACTATGATTGAATTCTGTGACAGATAAAATGGAGATATTGCATACTTTGTATCCTTAGTCACAGAATTCAAGTTCTTTGCATTAGAAAAGGTGCCTTAGAATGATCCTTTCTTTAAATTATTTTTATGCAGGACGTGTGTATGTGTCAACATCTTTCTCAACTACTGTCCACTTTATTATTTAAGACAAGGTCTTTAACTGAACCTGAAGCTCATAGATTTGGCTAGGCTAGGTAGTCAATGAGCTCCAGGAATCCATCTGTTTCTGTCCCTACCAATGCTGCGGTTATAGGTATGTGTCACCACACCCAACTTTTTATGTAGGTGCAGAGATCTGAACTCATGTCTTCATGTTTGCATGGTAAGAACTTTGTCAAGTAAGTCATACCTTCAGCTCTCCCTCCCCAAACCTTTCTTTCACCTAATTACAGAACATTATTCTCAGTTGAGTTGATAGATCAGCAGCAGGAAGAACATAAACAGATGCTGCTTTAGATGATATATACCCATCCCCAATCCAAAATCTGGCCCAGCACTCCCAACACTACTAACTGTCAGACTCTCCAAAGGATTCTGATGGATTCTAGGGGTTTATGAACTAAAATAAATGGTTTCATTTCCATATAGAAAAAAATAGTCTCAGCAGCTTGAGAATGATTTTGTTCCACTCATTTCTCAAAAGCAGCTGTTTGTTTCCACTGGGTCCTCTTCACACATGTGTGCTACATTCACTTGGAGATGAAGATCACAATAAAAAGAAAGACAAACAAGAGGTAAGGCACTCATCCCCAAAGCATTTGCTGTTGGCTCATTTCTCAGATAATCCTGAAGGAACCTGGCAATTAAGGCAATCAGTTACCATTGCTTAAAAGAGAAAGGGGGGGGGCAAATCTCTATCTCTAATCCTTTACAAGCTTTGTGTGGTTACTTATGGTTTCATGTGTCCAGTTCCCAATTCTGAAGAATGGCTGGGATAAGGCACTCTCTATACAAGTGTTATCATTCCAGAAGAAGGTTGTCAATTTTTAATTCCAAGTTAGCAGTCTCCAGGGCTTAAAATACTTATTAAAGTGCAGAATACATCAGAAACACCTCAGAAGTTTCCTATCTTCCGGTCATGGCCCTTAAGACTAATTTTGGGTGCTACCAGGAGACCTTAAGGATCTGCACCCTTAATAAGTGGTTCTACAGCTTCCATTCCAAAGGCCATAATGAACAGTGCTGTGTGGTTAAAGATGCAGACTTTGTAGACCTGGTGTCATATTACAGCTCCTCTTACTACATCTATGGATTTGGGCAAGTTACTCTTCTGTCATTGTGATATCTTCTTCTTGATCTTAGAATAAAGAACATATATATCACTGACTTTTGATAACCCATGCAAAGCACCTTGGTGTATTCCCTAGCAAAAAGAAATCATCCATTAAAAACAAAATATTGACGACCCCAGACCAGTGCTATGGGGCCTGAGAAAGCCCAAGATGACCCCCAACACAGCACCATAGGCATGGATGGGGCACAGCAACCTTGAGACCACTCCTGAGACAACCCCAGACATGCACAGGTGCTGGGCACCACTAAGATGATCAAGTAAGTGGTGGAGAAATGGAAGAGAAAGAGAAGCAGAAGTATATGTGCACAATAGAGAGATGCAGAACTAGAGACGCGAGGGTAGTTAGAAACAGCCTGATATGAGTAGCTGGCAATGCCACCTAAGGCCATGGTAAAGTCCTAGCCTGTGCTGCCACCAAGGGTCATGTCTGAGTCCATAGCCCTACAACAGCAGAGGCCTGTTACCATCCAAGGCCAGGCATATGTTCCTAGTCAGTGTTACCACCTGGGGCCATGTTGATATCTGAGAGCAATGCAGAGCTGGCCTCACTTCTCTCCTGGACATCCCTGGAGAGCAATCCCTGAAAGGTGTGAGAGCAGGAAAGCAGGCTTCACACTTCATCCTGGAAGCACAGTAGAGCTACCCTCGTTGTGGGGTTGCCAGTGAGCCAGCCCCAAGGGCATGAGATCAGAAGAGTTGGTTCTGCCCCTTGCCAGATGCAGCATTGGGTGAGCCAGCCAGAGAAGTGCTGGAGAGCTCACCCTGATAGTGTGGGTGAGGGAAAGCTGGCAGGCTGACCAGCTCCACTATCACCCAGGACCAGATCCAGGCCTGTGAATTGGCCCACCCCAACATTTACTTCATCTATGAACTGCTGGAGTGTGTGAAGGGACCAGTACTACAGATCCAAAGCTACAGGATTTTCATGACACAGGGCAGGAACAGGACATCCAAGAAGAGTCTTAGCAAGAATTCAGTATTGATAGAGTAGTGGAGGCCAGAGCAATGACTCATTGCAATGAAATTTGTAAGCAAAGAAGTATGAATAAAAGGGTATACTGTGAGACACACTCTGACACAAACAGCTTCCACAATGAGGCACTTTTTCTTTGGAGGGTGGGTAGGAGGGATGGGGAGAGGAGTGGGATTAGGGTGCATGATGCAAATTCACAAAGAATCAATAAAAAGTTAGATAATAAAAAGGGGGAAAATACAGAATATTATCCATTGTTATTTTTTTGATGACAGTGGTAATCAATATCATCGTTAAAATACCCTGGTGCTAGCACAATAGCTCAGCACATGAAAGCTCACACTACCAGGCCTAATGATTTAAGTTTGATCCTAGAATCTACACAGTGGAAGTAAAGAAACAACCACCAAATTGTATGGCCTTTACACATTTACCATGACAAGCACACAAACGCTTGCATTCTCTCTCTCTCTCTCTCTCTCTCTCTCTCTCTCTCTCTCTCTCACACACACACACACACACACACACACACACAGACACACACACAGACACACACACACACACACGCACACACACACAAATATAAAAAAGAAAAGCTAAGTTCTACTGATTGAAAAAGAAGGCAGAAAACATATCTGACTTCTTTCTTTTGATAGTATCCCCATTGTGAGACTGGATTTTCACCTAGACTGCCTGTTTGTAACAATTTTTTTTTTACAAAAATGGAATTGAATTTAAAACGGTGGTATCCCTCACCACTGTCCAGGTAGGGGAGATAATAACAGAGATTATTAGGGAATTTTGGAGGAAAGGAGCCAATCAATAGAAACCTTGACTCGTTGTCAGGCTGGATGAGGGTAAGAGTAGGAGGTGGAATGAGAATGGCTACCATTTCATCCTACAGTGATTTCAAAGGGCTATAGAGGGTGATAATGACAGAGAGCACGCTTTATCAAAGTCTGAAGTCTGAAGTAAAGGCAAAAGACTGTCTCATCTAAAAATGACTAGAAAATGGGCTTCAATGCTTTGAATGGCATTATCATGTCACTTGACTACCCACCTACCATCCAACAATAACATTAAGAGACTTTTTCACAACTTTTTAAAAAATGCATAAGGTCATTTTGAAAAATTCCTTATGAGCAGCACTATTTGAACTTAGCAGGGAAGACGGAGGAGAAGAAGAAGAGGAAGAGGAGGACAAGGACTGGGACAAGGAGGATGAGGAGGATGAGGTGGATGAGGTGGATGAGAAAAAATAAAAGAAGAAGAGGAAGAGGAAGAGAAGGAGGAAAAATAGAAGGAGGAGGAAGAGGAGGAGGAAGAAGAAGAGGAGGAGGGAGGAGGAGAAGAGGAAGAGGAAGAAAAAGAAGAAGAAGAAGAAGAAGAAGAAGAAGAAGAAGAAGAAGAAGAAGAAGAAGAAGAAGAAGAAGAAGAAGAAGAAGGACAAATGACCTCTCATTCTTTAATTTCTCTGATAGTAACACTCACCTGGATTAGAGAATCTTTATCTCTAATACCTTATAAACTTCTGAGAGAATTTCCCAATAAATTTAATTTAGAAGAAAATGATCAACTATTCAAACCTTTGAGTCATGTACTTTGGTGGCCAACACTGATTTCACTGTCAGTGAGTCACTACAGGGACAAAGGCAAAACTGAAAGATTCTATGGCTTCTGCTAAAAATGAAGAAAGGAAGAGAAAATATCATCTGTTTGTTACAGGTTCATCACAAGCTCCTGTCACAGGAAGGCACTTCCCTTTCTTAGGAAGCCACTTGTGATGGTTAATCTTGTTAACCATGGAAGTTAGAATCACCATGGGGAAAATGTCTGAAACTGTAAATGAGACATTATCTAGATGAGGCTAAATGAAGAGATTAGATGTACCCTAAATGCAGAAGATACCATTCAATGTGCTTGGGTTCAGGAAGAAGTAGAAGGAGAAATTAGGTTGAGCTTTTAAACTATGTGACCAGATGCCTCTTGTTCTGCCCGCCAACCCTTCTGTACCACAATGGACTATACCCTGGAACTGTATGACAGAGTGAACTCTTCCTTTCTAAATTTGTTTCTGTTGGGTATTGTCTTGTAGCAAACAGATATATAAATAGTAAACCACAACCAGCGAAACCACATGCATAGAGGAGGGTGCGTAACACAAGTGTTGGTTTCTGAAGAACACATCCTGTGCAAAGGCCCTTCCACTCTCAGAGGATCTATCTTCTTTTGTTTTCACTGGCTTCTTATCCTTCCATGGTCCTCACCTGAATTATAAGAAACATGTGTGCTGGAGCACATAAAGTGCCGTATTATCACCTTCAGTTCTCTGGATACTGCCAGATATGTAATTCTCATAAATAAACCAAACTGCATGAGATGGGTTTTGTTCAATAATTTTTGACCTTTAAAAGTAGCAATGTTATATGTTGCAATGTGATACACTGTTTCCTCTGCCTGGAAGGCTTTTTTGTGAACTTCATTGCCAGTCACCTCCTACTTCTGCTTCAGAAGTCAGTTTAATGCATCGTTTCTGAGCCTAGCCTTTCTTAACAAAGTCATTCTCCCCTATGGTAGACTCATTTGGAGCCAATGCTCCTTACACCTCCAAGTTGAATTATAATTTCCTAATTGTGTGTCTACGTATTTTTATATGTCTTCCTCCCTCATGATGACAAATTCCATGAAAAGAGACTAGTTTTGTCTGTCTGTCTGTCTGTCTGTTTTTCTCGCTGCCATTTATCTAGAATAGATAAGAATAGATCAGTAAGTTATATGCTGAATGGATAAATTGGTGCAAACAGCCAACCCGCATGACTGGAGTGTTTCCCTACAAAGTACAGGCAAATCAGCTTTATAACCTAATTTCCCTTCACATTCAAACATCTTGTGATGGAAGACCCATAAAGCTTTAACTAGACACACCATTTGGTAACAATCTATTGACTCAATAGTGATCTATGACAGTGTGCATCCATATTTATAATTTCACTTACAATAATAGTTTCTGTCCATATTATAGGAATATGAATGTTCAGATTAATTCTCCCCCTACCAAGGATAGTCTTAATATTCTCATTAACCTCAAATGGTTTTGAATAGTAATGAGTCTGGTTGCTGAGCTCTGGTCTATGCATAGTTTTAGAAGTGACTCCTAAACATTTACTCAAAACTTATCAGATGTTGTGGTCCAGAAGTCTAGATCTTCACACTGTTCTAAACCTAGATCTCTAGTTCTTTCCTTGTCTGTATGCAATGCATTTTTAGAAACCTGATTCTAGCCAAATCCTTATCTATTACAAACAATGGCAGGACAACAAATCATCTTAACAGAGCCTCTTGTCCAAATACAAAGATGGGATAGCACATGAACTGACAGAATATATTTAAGTGCATTAAAGAAAAAGAGGGCAAAAGAAATGGTTCAGCAGTTATGAGAGCATACTATTCTGGCCAAGGACCTTATTTCTGTTCCCAACACCCAAATCAGGTGGCCTATAGTTGCCTATAAGTCCACATTCAGGAGATCTGATACCCATTTCTGGTCTGTAGACAGACACATGCACATGTTGCCACATAGACTCAGGCATGCATGTTATTAAAGTAAAAATAAATAAAAATGGGTAAACTCACAAATGCAGATTTGTAATTCTTAGCATAGGAAGCTGAGTTCAGAAAGAATGAATTTCTGGGGTTACAGAGGACGCTCAGTCTGTAAAGTGCTTGCCACACAAACATGAAGATATGAATTAGAAACCCAGAAGCCACATAACCAAGATGGTGTGCACTTGTAATCCCAATATTGAGTTGGCAGAGACAGGTGGATCCCTGCAGCTCCACTTGCTACCCAGCCTACCCTGTATAGGAGCTCCTGTCTTAAAACAGTACCTGAATAAAAATACCCAACACTGATCTGTGGCCTCTATATGTAGGTTCACACACACACACACACACACACACACACACACACATACACACACGCATGCACACACATGCATGCACACACATGCACACAGAGCTCCATACATATTCCTTCTGCATGTTCATGCATGCACATGCATTCACACATGTGCATGTGCACACGCATACACACACCTAAACATACACACTCACACATGCACAAACATGTACACACACGGGTAAGCATGCACATACACACAAAAAAGAATAAGCTTCGTAGACTAGCTTGACTGTTTTTAATCACAGGTAGTTCTGTAAACTTCCTAAATAATTTTATACTTCACATCATTGTACTGTTGGAGAGATTACATTTAAAAAGTCTGTGTAATTCCTAGCAATATAATAAACATAGATTAAATAATATCTATTGTTATTATTAATCTTAAAAGATGGTGCCAGTGTAAATTATACTTCATCCCCCCAACACTAGGCTGAAAAAAAAAGTGCTCTTAGCAAAGCATATTTTTATTTGTTTGCTGGTTTGTTTGTTTTGTTTTGTTTACTGGGTTTGTGACATATAACATAAATGGCTGGAGTTGGTCAGTTATGAAACAAACAGGCATTAAAAACAGTGGTAACTAAAATTCTTACTGTTCACTAAAATCAAATAAGTAGTTTCTAATTGCCTTTCTGTATTCTCCCTGTAATTGCATTTGAATTCCCATATCTGTGCAAGCCAGGAAATGTACTTTGGCAAACATCACCACCATTAGTGAGCACATCTCTATTTCCCAGATCTCCCAATCTCATTTGTTTTGTAGCTCAGGGCCCATTTATGCAGTGTCTGGTACTTCTTCCTGAGCAGGCACCAAATCTAATTTGGTATAAAATCTGGTCCATTTCATATGAGAATCACTGACCAACCATTCAGCAACAGCGCCATTAACCCTTAACTCATGCAACAGCTGCTTTTAAGTTCCCATGCTGAGTAATCACACTGGCCTACATGCCTTTCATGCAGCAGACAAAGGCCCATTACTATCTTTGTTACCAATTGAATATACTATTTTTCCTATATAACACACCCAGTGGTGCAATGTATATTGTATAAAACTCATTTGTGACGGGTTTTTATATGTTTAAAGTTCCCTTTTCATTTTCCTGTAATTTTTAATATCTCATTCTATTTTTCTTTGTGTGAATGGAAGAGGTTTCTCCTTTATTTGTTATATTATTAAAAGAAGACATGCATGAGTTGGCTAGATGCTAACGAGTAAAGGTACTTGCTACCAAGACTGACAATCTCAGTTTAATTCCCAGAACCCACATGGTAGAAGGAGGGAAGTAACTCCCACAAGTTGTACTCTGACCTCTGTGGCATAAATGGGTCTCCACACATTCACATACGAACAAAAATACATACACATGCAAGTGGAAATAAATAGTAAGTGTAAAAAATTAATAAAAATATCAGAGAATACATCAATTTGACAAGGCTTAAATATCAAAGCACAAAATTTTATGCCATAAAGGATCTTTCTCAATCCAGGGAATTACCCCTGTATATTTCATTGATCATCCCAGGGCTCTTACTCAGGCATTGCCAACACAAATTTCCATCATCAAAGCATGTTCATCATGATATTGCTTCTTTAAAAAAAAAAAAGAATGTTTCTCCACAATAGAAATCTGCAAATATTTAGGAACACCTTACAAATGAAAATCTTGTTAAGCCTAAATTTTATCTATTATAACAGTCTGCTATTCTACATGGGTTAACCCATGTTTACTTAAGTATAGATGTAGGGTAAACTCTTAGTGGGATATTTGCTTAGTCAAAGGGTATACATACTTATTTTAAATTTTGACATAAACTGCAGGCCCTTCATGAGATTCTACCAACAAATAGTAACATTTGTGACTTCTTTTTCTCAGTGACTCACTAACAAAAATATTTGCACTGTTTGGAGCCTTGTCATTTTGGCAGGTAAGCAGAGGGCTTCATCACTTTCATTAATATGTACCTCTATCCTAGTCTAGTAGGGCTAGCCCTTTTCAACAAGAGTCGCTTTTTCTGTATTCCATGTCTAACACCTTTATACTTACCAATATTATCCACTAAAAAAAGTTTCAATTCCTTTTCATTATAAATTTTGAGCCTTCTTCATGAAGCAGTAATATTTACCTTATCCATGGCAGACACTGAAGAGAATTTAAGTGTGTATTCTGTCTCATAGTTATCATCATTTAGTGATAATACGGCAAAAAAAGGAGTTTATTATTTATATACCAATTTCTAAGATTATTTTGTCATTTGCTTTTGACTTTTTTGTTGTCAGGTTCACATCTGGAAACCTGTCCTCTCTCTCAGATTTCAAATCATCTTCTGCTGCTTTCATAGTAATCGTGTGGTTTTCATTTCTGACACCAAAATTTTATTGAAATGCTTCATAGGGTATTAAGTAAAGACTCAAGTTTTCTTTTTCCATTGATGTCTGCCTGTGCCCTAAAGTCACTGAATGACCTTTTCTCAAGCATTAATCATATACTTAATCAAGTCTATTTCCAGACTTGTAAGATCACCTTGCTGATACTTCAGCTCATTCAAACTGTCTTATGAAAGTTTATTTCACATACCAAGGTCTGACAATGCTTTTTAATGTCCTAATATAAACCTCACATTGCATTGTTCAAGTCAGCAAAGGAAAAGCCTACCTGTTAGCATTGTAATGGACATCGTGCCATTTTTATGAAGTCACTAAGAAAGGAGAAGAACATTTCACTTTATCTTTCTACTCAAAGACCTCTCAGTTTGGTCACACCTTTGGCATACGGATCTTGTGCAGTTGTGCTAATTTCATTACTGAAACTAGAAGCGTAATTCTTTCAGAAAAATGTTCTCTTTGACTAGAGAGAACATTTATCTGAATTTGTCTGAAAAGGTTTGTCTGAATGTGTGAAAATCATGTGTTTGGGGGGGTGTCTGTCGGGGGAGGTGTGTGTGTGTGTGTGTGTGTGTGTGTGTGTGTGTGTATGCATGCACATGCATTTACCCAATGACTGGTTAAATTGTTACTTTCAGTGTTAATGCTGTTATATTTTTCAATAATATAATCTTTTCATCTGGAAATAAAGATAGTTTCTCTCGTCTTCACACATTTGTTACATCTCTAATTCTATTCTTGACCTAATTGTGTTAGCTGGCACCTCTTATGTAGCATGAAACACAGCAGGGGAAGGCTAGAAGCTGATGCTAACAGCTCCTTATAGAGCAATGATAGCTCCTAATGCTGACTGTGCCACACAGAGCAACGGTAACCACTAACGCTGACTGCTCATTCACAACAATGCTAACCAGCAGTGCTGACTACTCTCTACAGGACAACATTGGCACCTAACTCTGACTGTTGCTCTCAGATTATGAGTCCCTAATGCTGCGTACTTCAGACAGAACAAAGTTAACTGTTGAACTCCTAATGTTGACTGCTACTCATGCAGAGATCTTAACCTTTAGTATTGAGAGCGTATCCAGGGCAACCTTATCCCTTAGCATCAACACTCCCTACAAACAAATGTTAAGCACTAACACGAGCTATTTCTGACCTCAGCAGGACAGAATGGTTCCTATTCTCACTCTAGCTTATGTTCCATCACCTTGAGAAAGAACTCACATTACTTTGTTGACTGTATTTATTCCAAACAAAAGCTGGTTCCATCAAATTGCCTTTCTAGTGTGCACGGACAGCAGACCTGCCTTTCCCCTAAGTCATCACCAAAGTGTTTGTATTAAGAAGGCTTCTTTTGGTTTTGCAGTTGTGATTGTTTTACATTTCTGAGTTAATATTTGTGTGTGTGTGTGTGTGTGTATGTGTGTGTGTGTGTGTGTGTGTACACATCACTGTACCTTGTTTATATTTACCATATACTACCCTTTAATATCCCTCCTCACCCATTCACTGATCCTCTCCCCAATTACAAGTCTTCTGCATGAGGTCAATGGTTCATGAAAGTCTTTAGGAATATTTTGTATCTCTTAACAAATTTGACAAAGTAACATCTGTATCATTTACACTGGTTTTCCTTTTCACTTTTCATATGGTTTTCATAAAGAAAAGAAAAGGTGTTGGGTTAAGGACCAAAGTTGATGATTTTCTGTACTTATGTAACATGTGAAACTTATTAAAGGGGCTGAATCTATGTTATATAAACACCATCTTGAAACAGACAGACCGCATCCAATGTCTTTCAACTTTCCAAGTCCAGGGTCTCTGTATTTATTCAGAACAGCTGTTGCTGCTCTAATGCGAACATCTGAGGCACAAGCAGAGGGAAGCACAATTCTTACTTCCTGATGATAAGGAAATTAGAGGCGATTTGATTGAACTCAGCCCTCACCTTTTAATAATTGTGTTAACCTTTTCACTCACTCTTCATATCCTCTCTCTATCTCCACGGAAGGAAAATTGTTGGTTCCCTGACACTGATCTGCCTCCTAGACCAGAAAGGTAATTAATTAATTAGTCCAGTACACCACTCCTTAGGCATTTGGTTCAAACACCAGGAAATCTGAAATCTAATCTAAGGACACTGGATGTGGGATCTGCTTTACAAAGGACAGAGAACTTTTCAGAAGTCCGGGAATGGAGAGGTGTCTACACATGTTATAAACAGCCAAGAAGACATAAATAGTTCTTGGTCCTTAAAAGTGTAGTGGCAGGAACAGGCACATCAATTGGCTATTCCCAAAGACTCTGTCTGCCCTAGGAATTTCTACATTGTATGATCTAACTGATAAATATACATAAGATTTAATAGTTTGTCCCTCCGTACTGTAGAGATGGAGGGAGGCACAACGCTTCTGAAGAACTCGAGCGGCACAAATATCCCAGGGTTTACCAACAATATTTAAAGAAAACAAATGGAGGTGTCTGGCTGCAGCAACACAAGTGGTAGTACGGCCTGGGAGCCAGATTCCAACGGTTGTAAGAAAATGGCAGACAAGCAGGCCGTGGAGAAAATCGCCAGGCTCCATAAGGCCAAGCTCAACCCTGAAACTCAGAATACCCTGTTGATCAAAGAGACTATTGGATAGTTAAAGCAAAATTAAATTTCCTAAGTGCCTAGACTGAAGGATATGCCCACCTCATCCTATTTTGAGACCCCCTTGAAATGCAGAGAAAGAGCTGCCTGCGAAATGGATGTGAGTCAAATGCTGCACTGTAAGCTCAGGAGCTCAGCGCCTAGCTACTGCTGCCTGGGTCTCTAGTGGGGAACCCCTACTAACGGGATACACAAATTCTCCTGCTTTACTCTGGGACATTATAGAAAATTGCTTGTATGACTGATGAAAATAAAATATAGCTTGTGGCACACACACACACACTTGCACACACACGTACACATACACACACACAGAGAGAGAGAGAGAGAGAGAGAGAGAGAGAGAGAGAGAGAGAGAGAATATATAGCTAGTTCTTCCACAAGTCACCAAGTCACTAGGTAGTCCTGCTAACTCATTTTTCAGATTTGTAACATCAACTATGGTAAGCACCTGGCAGGCAGAAATAGACCAGAGGTTATGGCTGCTTTCTTTTTTTAAACCAACAAAGAAAAAAAATCAAGTAGCAAATAAAGAGTTGGAGGTTAATAATTGTATTAAATTTAGAACGATTCTTTTTTCTTTTCAAAAGGATTCCATGCTGGGATTTTTCTAAAGAGTCTACCTTTCTAACATGTTGATTCCTTTTTTCTAAAGAATATAAGAGAACCTAAGTTTTTCTCAACCTCCCTCTTATCTATATGTGGAAATTTAATTGTGGTATTAATGGCAAACATCCGAGGAAACTACTTTATACACTTGTACCCCATTTGACTTTGAGAGTACTTGAGAATTCTTTTAATTACTCGAGGCTTTAATCTTTACTAAGGGAAGTGTTTTCCTCCAGATCCTAAGTATGTTAAGAGTTGTAGTATTCCCAAGGTCTAAGGCTGAAGACAAGAGTCATCTAGATATCTCCATTTCCTAATGTGTCCATAAGCTATGATGGCTCTTCTGCCCTGCCACCAGACTACCCCTGGTAAACCATAGGCAATTCCATTAGTGTTCACTTTCCTATAAACTTTTTTGTGCAGGCTTGTCACTTTAACTCATTTTCAGCATGGTATCCAGTCGCAGATACTAAATGCTTCTCAGTAGGAACACCCATTACTGGGTGCTATAGCTTGGATTATAAATGTCTTCCAAAAGTTCATGAAGTAGAGGATTTTGCATAAGGTGGTGCTATTGGAAGGTGGAGGCACCTGTAAGAGGCCGGAGCCAGTGGAATGTATGTTAATTGGAATACCCCCCCTTGAAGAGGTCAATGGACCTCAGGCCCTTTCTGTCCAGCAGTTTGGCCTTCTTGTCATGAGGTGAGCAGTTTTGCCATCATAATGTTCTACTCTGCCACAGACCCAAAGGCACTGTGGAACAACCAATCCTTTCCTTTAAAACTGCATTTTAACATAAGCCCAAAGTCTTACAAATTGTTTGGTATTTACCATTACAGTTCAAAGTTGACTCATTAGTGCAGAGAAACCTTTACCTAATGTAAATGAAAAGTTGTTTCACCATGAATTTTGTAAATGTTTCTTATGTACCTGTACATAGTATGATTATAAGAAACCATAGGAAGGAGAAGACAATACAATTCATAAATTATTTTTGAAGTACAAATATTAAGACAGGATATACATGTCTTTAATATATATATATATATATATATATATATATGTGTGTGTGTGTGTGTGTGTGTGTGTGTGTGTGTGTGTGTGATATGTATATTGCAATTAAAACAAAAAACATATTAGCATTTTAAGTTTCCCAGTTGTAAGTGACAAAATGAAGGACAAAGGAGCTTAGCTTGCCAACTATCACTCCACAAGAGACATTTGAATTTACAGCTACATTTTGTTTCATGTAGCCTATGGATGAAAGTCTCATCTCCTCCTGCTTGCTTTAGATGACTGAGTTTGTGTTTGTGTTGTCTATTGAATGTTAAAATGGTTACAACAGATGCAAAGCCAACACAAGCATGGGTAAATGACTTGCCAAGCAGTAGCTGCCACGAATCCAGTATCCTGGTTTTCAGCTGAGGACTCTCTTTCCCCAGTAGGGGGCTACCTTGAAGTTTTGTGAATCCCATGAAAATCAATCACAACACCTGTAATGCTTTGTGGATTGAGAGAGAGGAATAAAGAATGTCAATCTGAAATCTATGAGCCCCCTGGCACTGTTACAACCTTGGGCTGCACTTCAGAGAGAAATAAACTGTGCATCCCTGAGAATCTATCAAAAGCTAAATTTGTCTTGATTGAGGATAACACTGCTGACTAGCATCACAATATTTTGGTTTGCTTCCGGCTTCAATTATTAAGACAGCTCTATTTACTTTTCTCCTCCATTTGTCAATGATGGCACCCAAAGAGTTAGGATGTGTATTCTGTATGGCCTTGCCATAGGTAATTTATACCATACAACAAATGTTAACACTTCTGAGAATGAGACAATTGTCAAAGAAAAAGAGAGATTTCAAATATGAATAGATGGAGTGGATCAGATGTGGGCTGGTTCAGTCACCAATACGCTGCAAGGAAAATGTTATTAAATACAGAAGATCTAATTGCTCAGAGAATGCAAGAAAGTTATCTTTTGAGGATTCATGGTTAAATGGAAAAGAAAGAATTCTGCCAAATGAAAATTTATATAATTGCCCAATCTAGGCACTGCATTCTATATTTCCAGTAAGTAATTCTGGGATAGGAAGGAAAATAATGCACATAAGCTGGAAGTCTGAATCAATTGGGCCCCTGAATTGAGTACAATAAAAGAAATAATTTGTCCTTTGTCAATAAATGTAATGGGCTGTGACTTAAAATTCCTCTGTGGGAAATAACTTTGTTTTATTGTTTATCTGCAGTGTGAAGATTCCCTTGGAAGACTTTATACAATATGTCATTCAATCAGATGAAAAACACATTCTGCTGAGATACTACCTGCATATAGTGCTGTAAAGAACAGCTTTTGGCAAAAGAAAATTCTAAGGGTATGTGTTGTACCATTGACTGAAGCACTGGCTGTATAAAAACATTATCAACTAAACATGAAATACCCTAACGTAAGTAGAAACACAAGTATCACATAAGAAATACTGCTGACCCATATAAAACTAGTGAGATGTTTGCATTATTTAGATAGACCAAGTGACGTTGGAATCCAAATAAGATTTAGAAGCCTAGCACAGTTTTCTAAAGGGTACCCTTGTTTAGTGTTCTTGAAAATAAAGTACTATTGGACCTATCTGACATAGAGTAAATGCTTATATAAGTAACACTGGGTTTAAAGTGGGGTATCTAGACAATTGCATTGAGACTCCAAGAGTGCATTTTGAGAATCAGGGTAATGTTCATGTTTATGTTTACATATATGTATATGCATTGTGTGTGCATGTATACATACATATAAGTTTATGTATCTACATGTAAATCAGTCCTAGAAATATCTGATATTATTCTGAAACACAATTTATAAACACATGAATACAAAAATCCTATGTAAGCTATATTATTTCCCAGCCACCATATCCATACTAGAAAAGCCAGTCTGCAATAATGAAAGGCCATCTAACCATCTTATCTGTCAAATAAGGACCACATCCTCCTCCCTCATTGCACCAGATAACTCTGACAGGACAAACTGGGAGAATCAGGGAAAGCAGAACGATCTGCTTAACTATTATAAATATACTTTGAGTCATAATTTGCCACAGTTAATTTACAAAATCTTTAGACTGGATATATTTCAATATCTTAAAATTAACCATAAATAGGTATACAGGAAATCTAGTATCACAAATATTCAACCATCAGCAGTGCATGAATTATCACTCATTTATATACTTAGACCAATATCTACTGAACACTTCTATATATTTAACACTTGTAGAGTGATGGAGTACATAAATGGCCTTACCTAACAGAACTTGCATTTGCTCATCTTTCTCATCTTAGATAAACAAGAGTTACTACTGGCTTACTATGAGACTTGAAATAATAAAATGTCCATTTTAAGAACTTCATTTTGTAAAAGTAATCAATATATATTTGCTGAATATTTCATCTTCCCCAAGTTTTACCTAAGCATACCACACCAATTTGAAAGTAGTACTACCCTGTGCCTCTCATTTGTATAACTTTAGACTAAGGGGGAAGAAATGGCATCACAAACGGAAGCTCCAAAAAATCTTTACTACCCCTTATGTTTCAAACCTTCAAGGTGCTCTTCTGCCTTGGGAGCTTTGTACATATTGGCTCCTTTGGCTATAATGCTTTCCTGAACTCTACTGGAAGACTTAAAACTGAGACTTGCCTTAAAGCAATATTTCAACACTACCTAAAATAAAATCTCTTTTGTTAACTCTCATGTGGACACCTTTTCTTTTCATTATATAATCTTTGCCGATATAAATATATGGTTAAGCTGCACATCTGCCTGAAATGACAAATATTACTTTTATTCATGTGTACAGCATACAGACAATAGCCCATAGGGTTTGATAATGTTATCTTCTTTTTAAAAGCCTCACAACATAAAATGAGTAATTTTTTTTGGTTGGCTGATTGGAAAACAGGAAAAGTATCAGTGGTATAGTAAGGTTTGCAATTTGATGAAGACCCTGAAAAGAACCAGATGTTGGTATTTGGTTTATTAGGAAAGAGTGAAAATTCAGAAAGTCTACCAATGATGTCCTATAAATTAAATTTACTTAAGTTGTCACTATGTACTTTTAATGATTAACTGTTTGGGTTTAACTCACAGAATCCACCCACATCACTTTCTTTTATAGGCATAATAGTCTAATTGAAATTTGGAAAGTCAATCTAAGAACACTATCAGCTTGCATACAAATAGCTAACCCTATCTATCCCAGGACTATATTCCACATAGAGCCCTGCTATGTTGGGCAGGAGAGTACGGTATGGTCTGCAAACATTTAGCTCATGGAATGTAGGACCATAATGGGTCTCAATGGTCTCCACAGCAGTATCCATGGGATTTTATATAAGACTCCCCATATTAGTAACATGGTACAGAGCAAGAATTCTGGCAGTTCTTAAAGCTGCTGTTGGCTCATTCTGACCAGTAAAATCACTTCGAATATGGAGCCCATTTTCCCCATTGAATATCTCCTGAATTAGTAATAAGCTCTAACCTGGACTGAGAGGTGATATATAGATATCTCTATTACAATGCATCCATGATTCTTAGTGTCAACAACAACAACAACAACAAAGACCATTCTCTTGAATTAATGCCATAGCTCTGAGACCACCAAAAGTCTTCTTTAAAAAGATGGTGGACATTTGAGGGTTATAAACTATGTGTTCTCTATCAATCCTTTTTAAGCATGATATTCTAATGTGAAAATAACCACAGACAACATGAAAATGAGTGCTGTGTTTCAATAAATCTTCATGTAAGAAGCCTCTTTGGCCTATAGGGTTAGTATTTGCTGCCTTACAGATGTAGTAGATTCACAACAGCTAGAGTTAAAATTTTATCTCATTCTCATTCTGTTTAAATTTCCATCATGGTTAAATTTTTATGTGGATTCATTCTATCTTCTTTGGAAATCTCCAATGAAAGTATAGATAAAACTTGACTAGGTAGATATTACAGATAAGAGACACACATTTGCATGAAAGAAATAACCATTTCTATTTTATGACTAGCTCTCCCTGTCAAACAAGACAATGTAGAAAATGTTTTCTGAAAAAAAATTTAACTCAGAGTTTTGTCCTTCACTTTAAATGAAATATAAAATGTTCGCAGCCGAATTTCTTTCCTTGCTAACTACTCTGAAGCACAAAGAAATGAAATGAATTACTATTAATTCAACCAAGTCAAACTATTAATTCACTAAAGATATATTAACAGTCTAAGTCTTTTGATTTACTGTTCTGTAAAAATTCCATTTTATGGATAATTAAGGAAACCAAGAGGTCATTTTTAATTATGTGTCACTTCCAGAAGATTTTCTTCTCAGGAGTAATTTTAAAAGGTTGAGAGAAATAGTCAAAAATGACTCTGCTTATCTACAGAAACCATAACCTCTTGGTCTTTCTGATTACTAAGTGATAGTGTTAGCTGCTTAGAGAGGCTTTAAATTGACATAGTGATGACCTTTCTTATTTTGTATACTTTGTCAGCATTTCTAAAGGATTGCCATTTGTTCTTTAGAGACAATCCTGTGCCTGCCTTTTCAAACCAGTGTAAACCATCTTTCAAAGATGAAAAAAAAAAAAATCTACCCAACATATTTTACACTGTCAGCCACAGCCACCAAGGAGTCACTGAAATCCTGTTCAATGCAAGTAGCAGAGGCAGTTGAAGCTAGAGAATAAGAAGAAGACAAAAATTTAGAACAAATTCCCAGGGTTAGTTTGAGGACAAATAGAGTAATTCAGTGAGAAGGCCAGAGAAGCCAGATTGAATCAGTCACCTTGGACATGAATTTGAAGCTGAGTTGAACCAGCCAGAGTTCAGAAAGAACTAAAACGGGTGAGCTTATTCATCAGTAAGCCTCCAAGGTGACAATTACATCTGCAGAATGAAAGTTACATTTACAGGATTGAAAAATATGCATTGTCATATTTACCAGCAGCTATTTTATAAAGATATTTCTTTGCTTATCTAAAAGATAAGGTTATTAAATGGACTAATAATCATGACTCTTCACTTATTAGAATAAATGGGGTTTCCCTAATACATACATCTATAACTTACACCTTTGGATATCTCTTCCAATAGTAGGCATTAGTATGAACCAGGTATAGTGGCACATTATATTGTGATCTCAGTACATTAGAGGCTGAGGCAAGACTCCAAGTTTGTGATCAGTCTGGGTGACACAAGATCTCCAGGAGAGGCTTAGTAACATAACTAAACAAAAGAAGTTAGATCTATATACATGATGGTTAGAATCCCAAGCTACCTTACAATTACCATGAAATGATAAAAGTAAATGAAGATGTGTAGTCATAACATTAGATAACTAAGTATTGGAAAATAATTTGGCTGAGAGGGTAGTACAGAGGAAGAACTGAGGGAAGGATAAGTAACATTAACGATGTTTGAAAAGTCCTATTGAAACCTACTATTTTAAAAACCTCAAAATATGAGTTTAATTGGATTACCTTAAACAGTGGGCATATTTCTCAGTGAAGCCATAGGTTGTCAAATAAAAACCTAGTGTCAAGATCTGGGAAATGACCCATCAAGATGTTGGTCAAGGATGGCTCAGAGATCCCTACAAGGAGACAGACTATTGCCGTTGCTCTTCATCATCCACCAACATATTTTTGTAAGTGCCTATTGCTAAAGCTACCATATACCTTAGTCATAGAACATGGCGCTGACAGAAAAGCTTCATCCTTGAAGGCTAGTTATCATACTACTGGAAGGTACTATACAGACTGCTTAGAGAAAAATATATTAATCATCCTACACAGCTGTGAATTTTATGCATTACAAAACAACCCCCATAGTAAGATATATTCATGGGTGCAATAGTGGCTCATATGTTATAGAAGATAAGCAACCATAGTCCAATCAGATGTAAGGCCCACATAGGAGTATACTCATGCGTAATACTGTAAATCTGGTCAAGAACCCATGAATGGGAAGCTCACAGTCCAGAGCTGTGAACCTTCTACGACGACATTGCTAAATGCACATAGTATCAATTTGTCCTCTAGATTTTCATCTCCAGACACACAGATTATGGCAACTCTCACATCTCAACAAAGAAGTTTCTTTGTGTAGTGAACAGTGGTAAGGAGAAAGTTATAAAGAGCCAAAGTGTCTGTGCTGTATTCAGCACAAGAAGGGCATCTATAACACTATCCTCTTCTCGAGACTCTGGGACCTTTCCCAAAGATGGAGTGGAAAGATTTTAAGAGCCAGAGGTAGAGGAGGATCCTATCAAAACAGTATCTTCTGAACCCAACAGGACAGGACTTTGCACTCAAGTATTCAAAGCAGTCTTGTTTACCTATATAAGACCTGCACAAGATCAAGCCAATCAACATTGGAGCATGAAGGGTGAAAAGGTCATATAAGCCCCTCCTACAACCCCTAATTAAGGATCTACTGGCAGTTGATGGCTTCTAGGGGAGGGGCAGTCAGTTTCCTTTAAGAGTATTGCTCTTATAGGTCAACTATGCTCAAGCCGATGGGCCCACATTCATGAATATATGGAAAGCACAAATGGAATTCATTGAGTTATTTAAAATAGATAATAAAGAGGACATGAAGTGGGGGAGGGGCAATATTGTAGAAATTGGGCAGATCTGAGATGAATTAAGAGAGGAGTGGGGCATGCATATGATCAAAATATATAGTATGCAGGTATGAAGGTCTTAAATAATTAAATGAAGGTTATATTGAAAATAATAATCTGATCTGTTCTGGACCCCATATCAGATTTTGTTATTTCTAGCTTTTGCCCACAAAATAAGCACACCAACATTTTTACAGGTTCAGAACTTTATAATGACTACTATGCATTTTGTGCTACATGCCAGGCATAGAGGAAACTATTTAATGAAACTGTGTGAGGGAGAAATTGCTACTTCCATTTTGCGGGTGAGAAACCAAACACTGTAAAGGGCTATAATGACAAGAACAGGACCAACATAGACAAGGCCCGAAACCAAAGTCAGACCAGGCCTGTCCAACCATAGAGCTTATGATCTCAATGCTGAGTTCCTCTACATTTTTGCTCATTTTAGTCATATTAGTAATACTAAACATAAGCTCTACCACCTTCAAAATGTGTTATGGCTGGGGAGTCAGTAAAGTGCTTGCCTTGTAAGCAGGACACATGCTCAATCTCCTACACCATGTTTTAAAAAAGAAAGAGATTGGAGAAATGGCTCAGTAATTAGGAGTACTTGCTATTCAACCATGAGGACTGGAGTCAGGTGACTCACAAATACCTTCAACTCCAACTCTAAGAAATCAAATGTTCTATTCTGGCACATACAGATAAAAAATTAAAACTAAGCAAAGCAACAGAAAAAGAGGTAGACGATGTCTGAGGAATAATGCCAGAGGCTGTACTATCTCCACATTCATAAGCAAACTTCAGGATATGTACCTACATACACATGTGCACACAGACAAAGATGCACACACACACACACACACACACACACAGAAACACACACACACACATGGTTGAAGTACCCCTTACAGTGTTATTACCAACAGGTACAATGTTGTACAGCAGATCACCAGAACTTAGTGTGATTACATATTATTACATCTTGTACCAGCTGAAGAACAAAGGCTTGTTTCTTCTTCACCCTAGTACTGGTAACCACAACTGTACCATCAGCTTCTATCTTTTATGACAGCTTTTAATTTGATCCTGGAAAGTCAGCTCTAAGTCACCTGTTTCTGACATCAGCACCCTTCAGACACCCCAACCATTTTACCATCTTTTTTGAACAAGGCTCCTTCTGATTCTCCATCAAGCTCCCCAAGCTGCTTTTCCTTCTCCTTTACAGAGTTAAAAGAAGCCACATTTCCACAGTAAGAATCCCCAAGTGGGTCAATTACCAGCTCTATGGCCCCAGGACAATTATTTCACCTGTCTGAACTCATGTTTCTGGGAGTATAAAGTTGGGACAGATTAAGTCACAATTACCCCTCCAAAGTAAACTCCAAAACATTTTTATTGTGAAAATACAGGCTTCTCAGGAACTGTTCCTGGAGAAACAGAAGGGGGATGGGGAACAGGAGCATTGATGAGAAGGAAATGTGAGATGCTAAGCAGAACACACAGAACAGTCCGGCAGGCAGTGCAGATCATACATCAAAGCTCTCATAATCAGGAGTTAGGGTGAGAGTCTTGATAAAGTGCTTACAAGAGAGGCTGGAGAGATGGCAAGTGGTTAAGAGTGCTCACTTCCCTTGCAGAGGGTTGGAGATTGATTTCCAGTATCCATGCTGAGTGGTTGCAAATGCCAGTAACTCCAGTTCTAGGGTGTCCAACATTTCCTTTTGGCCTCTTCAGTACCAGTACTCGTGTGCATATACACACACAAAGATACACAAATACACCTAATTAAAAATAAAAGTAAGCCAAGTGTAGTAACCAATGCCTTTAATCTCAGAACTCAGGAAGCAGAGGCTGTGAGTTTGAGGTCAGCCTGGTCTACATAGTGAGTTCCAAGACAGTCAGAGCTACATAATGATACTCTGTCTCAAAATAAACAAACATTAAAGATTTTTATAGTGGTTATGAGAGTGTCTAGTTCACAGGAGGCATTCTTTATGTTACATAAAGGAGTAAAATATGATGATGTAATGTCTCCCCCAAATGATGAGAAAAAAAAAGAAAATAGCTTCTTATAGTCTTTTATAAATGTGATTGTGTTAACATCTCAGGTGTACCTGGAAGTTGCAACACCATTGACAGATAGAAGTCAGAGTTTAGTAACAGGAATCCAGAGAGAATCATTAATCTCTCACTAAGTAGTTTGTCTATAATAAAGGGAGCAAAACAAGGCAAAAAGATCCAACTTTCAAGGACTCTACCAAAGTTGAGGCTAGACATTCTTGGGAAGTAAATGCTACCACAGTGGAACTGAGTAGCTCAAGTCAACCAGGGAGCCCTGCTTCCAACTGATTGTTATTTTTTATTTTCATTTGTATGTGATATGGTGTGGTGGTACTGGTGTGTGTGTGTGTGTGTGTGTGTGTGTGTCTGTCTGTCTGTCTGTCTGTCTCACATAAGTGAGTGTCCTCCTCCATAGCTTTCCACTTAGTTACTGAAACAATGCTTCTTACTTGACCTAGAGCAGGGTGAGCTAGCCAGATTGCTCTGGAAAACCTTTGTCTCTGCCTCCCAAGAATTAGGTTTATAAAGGCCCTCAAATCTAACCCCCCTCTGGCATAGGAAAGCTTTCATCCTCTGAGCCACCTTTCTAGGTTCCCAGGCTGATCTTGTTTCCACCTTCCCCACTCGCTTCCTTCATCTGCTGCTCACCCACAAATCAGTCCTCTGGCAGCTCCTCCCCAAGGGCCCAAAGCTCAGAAGAAGGCAACCTTTACTCCTTGAACTGGCCACTGTGCATAAAAAGGGAAGCAAGCAGAACTTTATTGGTATTTATAAATCTACTGAAGGAAATTATTTTATCTTCCAGGAAACTTCCAAAAGAAGAATGCTGAAAGGCAAATCTAATTTAAAGGTACATAACCAACCCTAATACCTACTAATGATTGACCTCAGATCTTATTCTAACCTCACAAGTGGCTGCCCAGTTCCTTGCTGGTGTGATTTAAATGAGAAGGCACCTCTTTTTCTCCTCGCAGCTGCCATGATTCCTTAAGAAACAAGGCATTGAGAGAAATCCTGGATGGGATTCCAAGTTCCCTTTGTTCCTCAAGTAAAGTTGGGCCTAGCTGGCCGTCTCTGTCGATGCACAGTACAACTCTTATTCCAGAATGAGATACTTTATTCTGAGCCCAATATGAGTGACTAGGACCTAAAAACCTAGAATCAGAGTGTACCACCATGGGAGTGATTAAATGAACCTTTATACTGACAGAACATAAAGCAGTCAAAGCCATTATCAAATATATTGATGAGGTCATCACATAAGTAGGCTGTAAAAAACTGAAAACTCTCTACTGCAGGCTGTATACGCTGTCTGATAGCATTCATAGCTTTTCAGCTGGTCAAGGCAGAGGCTCTTAAGCTTAACTGCCTGTGACAAGGCATATATAGCCCTATCTGGAAGTCACTAGGGTACTAGGCAAAACACAGAGGTAGATTAAAAAATGAATATTAAGGCCCTAGAGAAATGGCTCACCAGTTAAGAGTCTTTATTATTCTTCTACAGAACTCAGGTTTGGTGTCTGGCACTCAATATCAGGCAGTTTGCAGCCCTGAGTAACTCTAGCTCCCTGGTATCCAATGCCTATTTCTCACCTCTACAGACATAATGTATATGTGCTCACACATGTACAGAGACACATACATACACGTAAATAAAGGAAATATGTAAAGCACAGATCTTAATGGAACCATAGATGGACTAGAAGGACTTTGGCTCCTATCTGCAATAAACTCAACACAATGAATCAGCTTGCAAAAAATCTTTCCACATTGGCATGGCTTCTTCAGGAAGCCTCACTTACCTTCCCTGATATGATTTTTAACCTAGGAAAAGTCTAGCCAGGATTTTCCCTTTGAATAGAACTTTATCTTGGTGCATGTTAGAATAATGATACAGCTTTGTACGTACATACAAATGTGTGGCCTTGCTAATATATAATTAATTTTTAAACGTGGTGTTCACACTACTATAATAAAGAAAATTAGATTCTGTTAGGTAGCAACTCCTACAGATAGTCGTATATATCACAATCTATGAAGGATACATGGAGAAAGCTCGAATGGGAGGAACAATGATAAAGTTAAACAGGATGAGCTATTAGCCAAAAGACCGACACCCAAATGCTACAAAGAGAAGAGGAAGTGTTACAGAATGAATCACTTGATGGAATTTCGGAGTTCTGTTCAGCAAAATAAAGATCTGATGTAAGACATTCTTTTTTTTTTTTTTTTTTTTTTTGATCTCCAGAAATTTTATTTCTCTTATGGCTGAATATAATTTCACTGAGTATACATACCATATTTTCTTTTTTTTTTTTTTTTTTTTGATATTTTATTTACATTTCCGATGATTCCCCTTTTCTTTAGAAACCCCGTGTCCCCTCCCCCTCCCCGCCTCTGTGAGGGAATTCCATTCTGAATGCCTTGTAAATGCAGATGCCTGCCTGAGTCCAAGACACATGCTCCCCTAATATCCTTTGTGTGTTAAGGGGGTACGTCAGATGTGCTTCTAGCCCAAATGGGTCAAGGGAAGTCCCAGGAAAGCCAGATTAGTTCAGATATGAGAATCTCAAAACATGAAATTTTCAGAGTCCCCAAGGGGAGTATAAAGGAATCATATAATCTAAAATAAGATCAATGTCTCAGGTATAGATAAAGATAAAATCAGCCAAGAGTCAAGACTCTCTCATCTGATTTTCAGTCTGAGTAAAAGCCACAGGGACTATAGTTAGTGAGATTCCCTATCCAGGCAACATAAAGCTTGAAGAAAGATACAGAATGATATTTGTGTGTATGTGAAAGAATAGAAATTTCCCTGGGATTCTAACTTTGTATTTCTGAGAGTGCATTGTGGTTGACCTCTATTAACAGCTTCAGAAGGCTGGGACATAGCTTTACATGTTCCCATATGCAAAGCTTACCTCCCAGCCTACACTCTACTCACATCTGTCCCTCCGGGTCTCAGTCCCATGGATCAAAACCAGCTTTGGCTCTTTCTCAGGAAGAAAAGCTCAAGTTTCCACTGTGAAACAGCAGGAGCTTTACACTGTCTTTCCAGAGGCTACCCCTATCCTATAACAGAACATCTCCTGTACTTAGGAATTACATTGTCATGATTATGACATAGCCATCAAATGAAGTAAATGGGATCTGAAAGAGATAACATCCCTAGTCTAGCCTTCACAACAATCAACTAAAAAAGCCAAGGTCAAGGCCAAGGAAGACTTTTAAAAATGCACATGAATGCTTACCCTTGGTTGAATAATTAGATTTCTTCAGGGTGGGACAAGGACCTAGAGTTTATTTATACTACAACAAGATTCAGCCTGCTAATATCAAAGAGTAATCTCATGATCCTCATCACTCAGCAAATGTTTCAGAGATGCTGTGGAAATATTGTGAAAAATGCTTAAAATGCAATTACCAAGGCTCATGACTGAAGACAGCCATTCAGCTTACTCCTAACATGTAAATTTCTTCAGACAAAATAGTGTCTACTTCAAATCATGAGGGAGACAATCCCTATGATTTCCCCAAAGAGAGGATCAGGTGTTAATCTTTGTGCAAATGCCATGATGAAGCTGGAGAATTCTTGTGAGTTCTTGGATTTATAGTGTCTCTCTAAGTTCTGAAAACCTGAAAAAAAGGAAAATTAGGTTAGACAAACAGCAGGGAGAAGTGCTTCTCAAGAGACCACCCCACTTTCCCTCACTAGCAGATCTCATTCAGATAAATGTGATTAGCCATGTATACAACTAATTGCAGCAATTAAGCCCACACTGAATATATTATTACTGCAGGTGGAAGGCAAGAACACATTGTTTTAAACTCCATGCTGTCCTTACTATAGAAAGATGAGGAGTTTGCCATAGACCTGATGCTTCTCCGATCCATGAGACAAACAGTTCTTAGGCACATGAATGCCAATGGATGTGGTATATTAAACATATGTACATTTTAGTACTTTAAAACATACATTGATAGCATAGGTAGATTTGAGGTGGTCTTTTGTGTTCCTATGAAGATATAAATGTTTTAAATAATGGAGCACAAACAGCAAAATAATTTTTTATGTTAGAAGAATAACAGAAAAAATGAAAGATAAAGAAATAGAAAGTAAAAATACTGTTTTCTTTTTTTTTATTTTTATTTTTAATTTTCTGATACTTTATTTACATTTCCAATGTTTCCTCCTTTCCAGCTCTCCTCTTTGGAAACCCCCTATCTCCTCCCCCCCCTCCCCCGCCTCTGTGAGGGTATTCCCCCTCCAACCCACCTGCCCACCCACTCCCATATTCCCACCTTGACATTCCCCTTTACTGGGGCCTCTAACATCCTCAGGCCCAAAGAC
The DNA here is from genome assembly GCA_028551405.1 of Uromys caudimaculatus. Lineage (NCBI taxonomy): Eukaryota > Metazoa > Chordata > Mammalia > Rodentia > Muridae > Uromys > Uromys caudimaculatus. The sequence goes on from CM052700.1 coordinate 35,741,701, forward strand.
CTCTCCTCGCCTGATGGCCAATAAGGCCCTCCTCTGCCACATATGTGGTCCGAGCCATGGGTCTTTCAATGTCTATTCTTTAGTTGGTGGTCCAGCCTCCAGGAGCACCAGCGGCATCAGGCCAGTTGACACTGTTGCTCCCTCCATGGGGCTGCAAGCTCCCTCAGTTCCTTCAGTCCCTTCTCCAACCCCTCCATCTGGGACCTCACTCTCAGACCAGCGGTTACTATAAAGTGAAACTTGGGTAATCCGGACTTTTGGGCTAATATCCACTTATCAGTGAGTACGTACCATGTTCCTTCTTTTGTGACTGAGTTACCTCGCTCAGGATGATATTTTCAAGTTCCATCCATTTGCCTGCGAATTTCATGAAGTAATTGTTTTTAATAGCTGAGTAGTACTCCATTGTGTAAATGTACCACATTTTCTGTATCCATTCCTCTGCTGATAGACATCTGGGTTGTTTCCAGCTTCTGGCTATTATAAATATGGCTGCTATTAAAAGCAGAAAGCACTAACTATTTCAAGCTTCTTAAATCTTTTGATTTACTCACTTTTATTTTCCTTGTGCCTTTGGTGACCACTAGAGGGTATCAGATCCCTGGAACTGGAGTAAAGGCTGGAGTAAGCTGCCATGTGGGTTCTGGGAACTAAACCTCGGTCCTATGTAAGAGTACTAGGTGTTTTTAACCACTAAGCTGTCACCGCAGACTCTATAACAAGGTTCTTTTCTCAGATATTTGGTTGCTGTTGTTGACAATTTACGTTGTCACATTCCATATATTTCCACTAACAATTTTGTTTTGAAGAAATTTTTATTATATTACTCTTAAGATTAAAAAACACACACACACATAACTGGGAGACAATTTTTGTCATTATAGCTGAAATCTGTTTACTGTTTAGCCTAAATAACCCAAGCTATCATCTTCGTACCAATATTAGAATCTAAGTTGTTACAAGGCTCAGAACACTGCAGATACTATTTCAAAATTATCTTTATTTACCACTTATAATTTACTAAATATGGTATGGAAAACCATGTTTCCTCATAATTATTATGCCCTTAGAATTATCATTACTAGGTAAAATACATGATACCTAAATAAATTTAAATTTTAGATAAACAGCTAATACATTAGTCTAGATACTTAGTCTACTTTCTTTTTTAAATAGATTTTCTTTCCGTTTTTAAGTTCAGGGGCTATATATGGCTTGCATTGATCTATTATGCATAGATCACCACTAGGAAATGTTTTTTGATGAAGTTGCTTTTTTAATTAATATTCTGAATTGGCATACAAGTGCTTATTTTCATTATGTCATTTTGATATAAATGTACCATTATGCTATGTCCTAATTCAACTCTCCATCACTGCCCCCTGAAAGCTGCGTACCTTTACTGGTTTCCTTTTGTTCACTGCATGTCACACTTTTGGTTACATGTCACAAATATTCAATCACCCTTTAGTTTTTCCACCTTATTTAAGATACCTCTTCCTCCCCTCTCATGCTCCCCTTCCCTTTTCATGGCTTACATGAATACATATGCATGTGCAAACACACACACACACACACACACACACACACACACACACACACGGGGTGGAGGATAATTTTCCATCTATTATAGCTTCTCCTAGAAGAAAGCATGCAAAATTCGTCTTTCTGCATCTGATCATTTTCATGAAATATAATCATTTCCAGTTCCTTCATTTTTTCCAAATGACATGATTTCCATAAAATCCATTGTGCATATATACCACATTCTCTTCATCCATAACCTGGAGCCCCAGAATGGATAAAAAGGAGAGCAGAAGCTGCAAGTCAGCATTACGCTCTCACTACGTTGTTCCTAAAGATGCAGTGTGACTCGCCACCTATACTCATGTCACCACAGCATCCCTATTGTGAAAGGCTGTACACTCAAACTGTGCATCAGCTAAACCCTCCCCTTACTTAAGTGGCTTAGGCCCATTGCATTGTCACAGCATCAGAACAAGCAACTAATACAATATGTAATGCCATTTTCAGAGAGGACTGACATATAGGGCAGCCATCAGTAGAGAAACACCCTCTGTGAAGGTGGACATCATCACCCAACAGGCTGAGGGTCTTGATGGAACAACAACAACAAAATGACCACTGAGGCAGGCTAAGCTGATATTTTTAAACACTAGAAAATAGGATTTTCTTACTCAACTACCATTCAGTTCATAGCCCATATATGTTCTCAAGGTAGTTCCTTATGACGAACAGTTCTTCAGTTTTCCTGTTGTGAACCTACCATTTAAAAAAAAAAAATAGAGTCACTATATTCAGGCCCACAGAAAACAGATTCAAGGAGCCATTCTGAAAGTGAATTCTGGCATCTCCACCTGGAAGGAAGTGTGAAAGTCTTGAAAAGCTATGCCTGCTAACCTCCAGGCTCCCACTGTCACAGATGAGCTTTTCACTTAGAGGTCTCCGCGGCAAGCAGTCACGAACAACCTGCTATCATAACAGCTTATAAACACCTATCACCATTTTTGACAAACAACTTGTACAATCTGCTTATAACTTCTTGTCTTCATTTTTCTTTCCCTTTAAAAGCAGTACAGAATCTGAATTTCTTAGCAACACAGTGAATTTTTTCTAACTAAATATGCATTCTCAAATTACAATTGTTTTGAAAAATACATGGTATTGGTATTAGGTCTTCTTTGAAGGTCTGATAGAATTCTGCAGTGAACCCATCTGGACCTGGGCTTTTTTTGGTTGGGAGAC
>CM052700.1:35744966-35808192 GCA_028551405.1 Uromys caudimaculatus
TTTATCTCTGTTCTCTTGTATTTCTTTAAGTGTGTTATTCATTTCTTTCTTCACGTCTTCTATCATCATCATGAGAAATGATTTAAAATCTGAGTCTTGCTTTTCTGGTGTGTTGGGGTATCCAGGGCTTGCTGTGGTGGGAGAGCTGGGTTCTCATGGTGCCAAGTACTCTTGGTTTCTGTTCTTTATGTTCTTACCCTAGCCTTTTGCCATCTTGTTGACTCTGATGTTAGCTGATCTTACTCTGTCTGGTTGTGGCTTGCCCCTCCTGCAGGCCTCTGTGTCAGTACTCCTTGAAGACCAGCTCTCTCTGAGAGGTGTTTGGGTTTGGAGAGCTGTCGCACAGGGTCTGCTCTGGGGTGCAGAAAGAAATCAGAAGGATCTTGTCCCCAGCTGTCCCTGGGTTCCTATGCCCTGAAGGCTCTGCAAGGTTTCCTCTTGATCCAGTGAGTTTGAACAGAAGTGGTGGTTTTGCCTGTGCTCAAAGGTGTGTCAGCACTCCTGGGATACCCGCTCTCTCCTGGAGCCTTGTGGCCCAGGCTGAGGTCCCCAGGCGCAGGCCCCTGGTGGCCCAGGCAGAGGTCTCCACCCGCAGATGAAACTGGAAGGTTCAGAGGTTTCCTGGCCCCGGGTTCTCAGACCCTGGATCCCGGTGGATCCGGGAGGGTCTGGGTGAGAGGTGTTGCTGCCCTGAACCTCACTCACGGCTTTTCCAAGCTCCTGGGAGGGTATCTTTCTCCGGAGCTGGTTGGCTATGGACTCCTGATGGCCCAGGCAGAAGTCTCCACCAGCTTCTGCCTTCTAAGATGGACTAAAGACTAGTGGCTCTCAAGAAATCCTCCTGACTTTTAATACCAGACTAGATTGTTGAGAAGTCCACCCTAATAGACAGACCAGCTACTTGTCTCATATTTGCCAGTGGAGAGACTGTCATTGTTAGACAACACAGAGTGTACTGTATTAGACAATCAAATAAATGCCTCCTTAATATACATTCATTCTATCGGTCCATTCCTCTAGAGATTCTGAGTAACATGCTCTCTAATTACAAGGGTCATTCCCTTGGCATCTATTCTTTATTTAAGGTTATTCACAAGACATGCATGCACGCATGCACATGGGCATGCACATACACACACACACACACACCAATAATCTCACTAGCATATTAACAAATATTTTTAAAATTCCAAGAGTTTAAGAACCCTGTGCCAGAAACTGGGACAAAGGCAAAATATATTTCTCTTATATCACACACCCACAGTTTCAGAAGAAGAGCTGAGGAATACACACAAACACACACACACACACACACACACACACACACACACACACACACACACACATATCCTTTCTTAAAACCCTTTCACTACCTTCAAATAAAGAGGTTTTATTTTGGTGGCCTGGCTTGGAAAAGCATGTGAGGAGACAAGAGTCTGGGAAGTAAAGAGGAAGGTATCATTAAGATTGGTAAGTGCTGAGGTGTTCTTGGAAAACAGAGAAGGAGAGTGGAGAGAAGACAAGACAGCAAAGATTGGTGAGGGTATAATTTTTGAGTTAGTAAGATATGGGCATTCTCAGAGAGCATTTGTCTTCAAAGCAAATGACTATGACAAAGATATGGATAAATTTGCAGCATGCTTTGATCATGTGGTTTTGTTCCTCTACTGATAGACTTCCAAAGACACATTGATAAAGATTCTGACTAATCTTAGTGAAGGTATTTCTTTGACAGTGATAACATAGAAACATTGGCCTGCATACAACCCATTCATAAATTAAGAATATATACAGATTTATATACTGCAAGCCATCAAAGAACCAGATAGGATTAGACATATTTATTATTGTTTTTCTCCCAGATGTCCTTGAATATCCCATTTCCATATTATCATGGTTTTAAAATGCTTCGTAAAAACATATTCCTCCAAGTGGAAAAATATAATCATCTTTTCTAAAAACCTACATAGGAGGAAAAAATGGTCAGTGATAAACAGATTTGAGGATGTTGATGATATGGCTCAGTGGGTAAAAGCACCTACCTCCAAGCCTGATGATCTGAGTTCAATATTCAGAAAGCACATGGTGGAAGAAGAGAATCAATTCCTGCAAATTATTTTCTGACTTCCACACATAGACCACAGTATGTGTGCCCAAACATATACATGGGAAACAAACAAATGAAATGTTTTTTTTTTTTTTAAATTAATGAAGTTTTTTCTATTGAAAAGCAAGTGCTCTCTGACTTCTAACCTATCTCCTACCTCTCTGTACCTATAAGACAGCCAGACTTAAAGTTATGCCTCACTTACTCCCATAGGCTTCAAGTTCACTGTTAGGTTAATTAAGCTGGTATGATACCTACATAAATAGAACGCTGAATGCATAGCTAATAAAGAGTTTGTCTTGTTCTTTCCCACATCTCAACCATACAGCATTATTTTATTCCATTTCTCCATTTACACGTCCACTCTAGCATAAGAATTCAGTTCTCACTGAAGATAGGAATTAAAGATCCATAAATTATCAAGTGTCTTTAAGAGAAATTTCACTGTGACCCCCTCCAAACTGGACTTCAGCTACCCTTAGCTAAAAGAAGTAGAGGAAAGAAAGGAGAGGTGCTTTCCAGGAAGTGACAGGCAGTACTGCTGGACTTGCCTTGGCATCTAGCCTCTTACCAGGGTGATGTGCCATGGTATGAAAAAGTAGGATGACAAACAATAGAACTAGAGCAGAACAAAAGTTCTCACAAGGAAACCAATGTCCTATTCTCCATATGACAGATTTGCCCTCCAGAAGACAGGGTATAAAAAAATAAGGGGAATTTTTCTTTTTCAAATTAACATTGGTTTTACTTTTACAAATCAGAACAGGAAAGATATGACTTTAAAGCCTAAATCTGTTATATGTAAGAGTTGTCAGTATTAGCCACTCTCTTGCTTTGGTTTTTGCATATAACACATTAGGTTAGAAGGGAGACGCTTCAGGACCAGAGGAAACTGAGGCTAGGACAGGGAAACTAATACATTTAGCCAGTAAGATAATTTCTTACATGATTAGAACTCCATAAAATTAAGTGAGGTTGCAAATATCCCAAAGTTAGCAACAGTTTGCCATTCGTCAGGTCCATCATTTTCTCTAACATAACACTTTAAAATTCCTTCTACACACTCTGTAAAGAAAGAACAGTCCTGCAAATACACATTATACACCAAGTTATTAATATCATAAGATGCTAGAGAAATGAAAACAGTGATAAAGCACGTATGTAAAACGATGAAAGAGACAAAGTCTAGAAATTAGCCAAGAAGAGCCAGGAGTACAGCAAGAGATCCCTGAGAAAGAAAAAGACCATGACAGTCCTAACAAAAGTTAGGAATAGAAAAAAAGAGTTTCCAGATATGAAATGAAATAAATTATAAATAGCTGACAATATTATTAAATATTGATTGTCTTCAAAAGAGTATAGCACTGTGTTGATAGAGGCAGTACCGGGAAGTGATTAGAGAATTTTATTAACTTATTAACATTATCAGTCAACTAGCCCTGACTGCAAAAAGGTTGGTCTGATTTATGTTTATTTGCTGGCATTTCTGTCTGCTGGTATCTTTCTTAAGCTTTCTTTGGATGGTCTAACATAGCATAAGGAATGGTACCAGCATATACCAGCCTCTCCATCACTGACAGAGGCCACCCTGTCCACCCCTCCACTCTGGCATTGCTTTGCTGTGCCCAGGAACTCTAGGTTTAATTTTCCCACTAAAGATGCATAGACTAACAGTTTCCTCCCACAAGACAGCAATCCAACATGTGCAATAACAGAGACATTTGATGGCTCACTGTGCTGTTACTTATCCTGGCTTACACAGCCATTGTAAAGTGCCTTCAGGAGTGTACATGACTGTGGTTGCTGGTGCTAAGATAGGGAGGTTGGAGAACTTCTCTGAAATTAAAAATGTGCCCAACTTAGGATCTGTCTCATGGGAGGGAACCAAGGCCTGAAACTATTACTGATGCTATGATGTGTTTACAGACTGGAGCCTGGCATGGCAGTCCTCTGAGAGGTCCTACCAGCAGCTGACTGAGACAGAAGCAAATACTTACACCCAACCATTGAACTGAAGTCAGGGAACCCTATGTTTGAATTAGGGGAAGGATTGAAGAAAGTGAAGGGGAGAGCAACCCCATAGGAAGGCCAGCAGTCTCAACTGACCTGGACCACAGGGAACTCCCATAGACTGAAACACCAACTAGGAGCACAGATGGGCCAGTCCAAGACCCAGGCACAAATATAGCAGAGGTCCACCTGGTCAGGCCTTAGTGGGAAAAGATGTTCTTAATCCTCAAGAGACTTGACACCCCAGAGAAGGGGGAGGTCTGATGGGGGTGTGGGGAGCACCCTTTCAGAGGCAAGAGGGAGGTGGAATGGGATAAGGAACTGTGGGAGGGGATTGAGATGCGGGGACACAACAACTGGAATGTAAATAAATAAAATTATAAAAATTGGAAATAAAACTTAAAATGAAGCCCCAAAATTTAGATGACCGTCAATCCAACCTTGAGAGAATATATATCTTTAGGGATGTCCCTCAAAGAGTCTTGGATGAAAACACACTCCTTTAGAGTTTTAGTCCCCAAAGTGCATGGTGTCTTTGTAAATAAGGATTTATCTTCTGCCTCTGGGAGGTAGCCAAGGGCAACAGCAGGAGGATTTATGTTTTGGAAGACTTTTACACAGTCCTGGCCAACAACCTATAAGAGGGCCCTCTAATATATAGGTCATACCATCTGTAAATAGGGATAGTTTGACTTCAGATTTCTATACCTTTAATATACTTCCCCTGCTTATTGTTTCAGCTAGCACTTTAAATACAATGTTGACAGCACTTGGGAGGCAGAGGCAGGTGGATTTCTGAGTTCGAGGCCAGCCTGGTCTACAGAGTGAGTTCCAGGACAGCCAGGGCTACACAGAGAAACCCTGTCTCAAAAAACCAAAAAAAAAAATAAAAAATAAAAATAAAAAATAAAAAAAATAAATACAATGTTGAAAAGCCGTGGTGATAATAGATGTCCTGTCCCCTTCTGGAGGTCAGTGGTATTACGTTTTTTCCATTTGGAATGATGATGATTGATCTTTGACAAAGAAGCTACAACCATCCAGTGGAAAAGACAGCATTTTCAACAAATGGTGTCAGTTCAACTGGCCATCAACATGTATAAGAATGCAAATTGAGCCATTCTTATTTCCTTGTACAAAGCTCAAGTCCAAGTGGATCAAGGACTTCCATATAAAACCAGATACACTGAAACTAATAGAAGAGAAAGTGGGGAAGAGCCTCAAACACATGAGCACAGAGGAAAAACTCCTAAACAGAACACCAGTGGTTTATGCTCTAAGATCAAGAATTGATAAATGGGACCTCATAAAATTGTCAAGCTTCTATAAGGCAAAGGACACTGTCAATAAGACCAACAGATTGCGAAAAGATCTTTACCAATCCTACATTCGATAGAGGGCTAACATCCAATATTTACAAACAGCTCAAGAAGTTAGACTCCAGAGAACAAAATAACACTATTAAAAATGGGGAACAGAGCTAAACAGAGAATTCTCAACTGAGGAAACTCAAAGGGCTGAGAAGCACCTAAAGAAATATTCAACATCCTTAGTCATCAGGGAAATGCAAATCAAAACAAGTCTGAGATTCCATCTCACACCAGTCAAAATGGCTAAGATCAAAAACTCAGGTGACAGCAGATGCTGGCGAGGATGTGGAGAAAGAGGAACACTCCTCCATTGTTGGTAGATTGCAAGCTGGTACAACCACTCTGGAAATCAGTTTAGCAGACCCTCAGAAAATTGGACATAATACTACCTGAGGACCCAGCTATACCTCCCCTGGGCATATATCCAGAAGATGCTCCAACATGTAATAAAGACACATGCTCCACTATGTTCATAGCAGCCATGTTTATAATAGCCAGAAGCTGGAAACAACCCAGATGTCCCTCAACAGAGGAATGGATACAGAAAATGTGGTACATTCATACTATGAAATACTACTCAACTATTAAAAACAATGACTTCATAAAATTCACAGGCAAATGGATGGGATTAGAAAATATCATCCTGAGTGAGGTAACTCAGTCACAAAAGAATACACATGGTATGTACTCACTAATAAGTAAGTATTAGGCAAAAAGCATAGAATACCCACAATATAACTGATGGACCACATGAATCTCAAGTGGAAGGAAGACCAAAGAGTGGATGCTTTAGTGCTTCTTAGAAGGGGGAACAAAATCATCAAGGGAAGTAGAGGGTAGGAGGGACTTGGGAGGAAGAGAAGAGGGGGAGGGGAAAAGAGGGGGAAGAATCAGGTATGGGAGAAGATGGAGGAGATGTACAGAGGGTCAGGAAATTGAACAGAAATGTGTAGCAATGGGGAATGGAGAACTGGGGGTAGCCACCAGAGAGTCCCAGATGCCAGGAAAGCAAGAGTCTCCCAGGACCCCACGGGGATAGCATTAGCTGAAATACCCCACAAAGGGGAGGGGGAACCTGTCAAGACCATATCCAGAAGTTAGGCATGCCCCTCCCCCGATTGAGGAATGGGGCCACCCACTGGTCTCCAAAATTTTAACCCAGAATTGCTCCTATCTAAAGGAAATACAGGGACAAAGAGTGGAGCAGAGACTGAAGGAAAGGCCATCCAGAGGTTGCCCCACGTGGGGATCTATCTCACATGCAGACACCAAACCCAGACACAATTGTGGATGCCAAGAAGTGGTTGTTGACAGGAGCCTGATACAGCTGTCTCCTGAGAGGCTGTGCCAGATCCTGACCAATATAGAAGCGGAGGGTTGCATTTAACCAACAGACTGAGCACAGGGACCCCAACAGAGGAGTTAGGGGAAGCAGTGAAGGAGTTGAAGAGGCCTTATCTGGCATCAATGGGAGGGGAGGCCCTTAGTCCTGTGAAGGCTTGATGCCCCAGTGTAGAGGAATACTAGGGCAGTGAGGTGGGAGTGGGTAAGTTGGTGGGGGGCACCCTCATAGAAGCTGGGTAAGGGGGGATGGGATAGGGAGTTTGTAGAAGGGAAACCGAGGAAAGGGGATAGCATTTGATATGTAAATAAATGAAATAAATTAACATAAAAATAATCCTTAAAGTCATCATTTTTGTAAAGTATTTAAACTAACTTTAAAAAATGATGTTGACCATGGGTGGCTTGTACACAGCTTTTATTGTGTTAAAGTATGTTCCCTCTAGCCTTACATTCTCTAGGACTTTTATCATGAAGGAATGTTGGATTTTGTTAAAGGCTTTCCCATGTCTATTGAGATAAAATGTAATTCTTTGTCTTGAAGTTCTCTTATATAGATTATTATATTCATTGTCTTGCATAGATGGAATCATTGCTGCATTTCAGGGCTAAGGCCAGCATGGTCATGGTATATATTTTGATGTATGTCTTTATTTTGTTTGCCAAGTATTTTACTGCATATTTTTGAGTCTATGTTCATCAGGGCTATTGGTCTATTATTTTCTTTTCTTTATCTAATTCTGGTATTAGGGTAATGCCACATGCTTTGTAGAAGAAATTTGGGAGTTTTTCTTCTCTTCTCTTACTTTCTTTCTTTCTTTCTTTTTTCCTTTCATTCATTCATTTTTTACAAGTTTTTGAAGTACTGGACAGAAAAGAATGAAGGTAGACCAAGTTACTACACTAATGGAAATTTGTGTTCTAATACTGAGAAGCACAGAATAGACAGATGTAAAGCAAATGAACAAGACAGTGTGGCAGAACATGAAATCTAAGAAGATGTGAGAAATGGTAGACACACTTCCTCCAACAAGGACACTCCTTATATACTGTCACTTTCTGATGATGAAACATTCAAATATATGGGCCTATGAGGGTCATTTTCATAACACAATCCACAATACATTAACATTTTTTCAAAAGTTCATATATTATAGGGGTTCCTTCTAAGTAAATAGTCAAATTCCAATGCTAATTTGTGTATATAGCACTTTCCTTGGACTAAAAATATTTGAATACATTTACATTTTTGATAGAGAACACTAAATAAATCATGATACACAAAAGTAAATATTAGGAATCTATTAAACTGCTGCTGAAGACAAGGCTATAGGGAGTCACTTAGCTGAAAACATCAAATTTTCAGGAACCCTTTACCCATAGTGTCACAGAAATTATGGTGAAATGAAGTCTATTCACAGATACACAGAGCAAAATGTAGGGAAAACTGTATCAAAAAACTCAGAAATTTTTATTCTTGATCCTGTCATTAAAGCTCATTTTCATCTTTATAATTTTTTATATACTTCATAGGCTTCACAAAAAATGTTAATGGTCTGTGTGTCTGTGTGTATGTGTGTGTGTCTGTGTATTTACATGACTCTGTATATGTTTGTTTGTGTGTGTTTCTTCAAACATGGCAAAAAAAAAAGATATCAATGTGAACCTCAGTCTTCATGAAAGAAATGTGATACAGATTAATAAAATAGTTTCTTCCTGTGAAGTTGTCTGTATATGCCTTGGTTTGGTTTTACTAGTAACCCACAGTTTAACTTCCTCTCTATTCAGTTACGTCATAGCAAGCAGGAAGAGATAGGAGCGTTGATAGTTAATGCCGCGCAATGAAACTGATTCTTATCAGAGCTATGAGTTAGGATTTATATTGATTTTAAAAAATCATGAAGACATCATTTATATACCATGCATGCCTGTGACCCTTTGTAATGTACTTAGCTCCATGGTTTTTAGTAGCTTCCTGGAGTTGTTACACCATCAAAAGAATGGTGTTTGGAATATTCTATTCATTCTACAATGAAATCCCTACCCAAAGACACCCCATCCCTTGAAGTCATTAATCGACTTTGCTTCTTTACATAGATGTCTGTTGTAGACTTTTCATATAAATGCTTTATACAATGTATCTTTTCTTTCTTTTTGATTGTTTTGCTTTATTTGTTTTTTCATAATTTATTTTTTAATTCACATTACATCCCAATCACAGCACCCCTCTCCTTTCCTCTTCTCCCAGTCCTGCCCTTACAAATCCCTCCCCGAATACCATCTTCCCTCCTCCTCAGAGGAGGAGAAGCCCTCCTGGGTACCACCCTACCCTGGGATATCTAGTACCCACAGGACTAAGCACCTCCTCTCCCACTGAGCCCTGACCAGACAGTCCAGGTAGAGGATCCAATTGCAGGCAACAGTGTCAGAGTCAGCCCTTGCTCTAATTGTTAGGGGACCTAAATAAAGACCAAGCTGCATAACTGATACAAAGTGTAGGGGCCTATGTCCAGCCCCTGAATGCTCTTTGGTTGGTGGTTCAGTTTCTGTGAGCCTTATGGGCCCAGGTTAGTTGACTATATCTTTTTTTGTTTTTTTTTGGGTTTTTTTTGTTTGTTTGTTTGTTTTTCGAGGCAGGGTTTCTCTGTGTAGCCCTGGCTGTCCTGGAACTCACTCTGTAGACCAGGCTGACCTCGAACTCAGAAATCCACCTGCTTCTGCATCCCAAGTGCTGGGATTAAAGGCATGTGCCACCACTGCCCAGACTCTTTATATCTTTTTATGGTGTCCTTGACCCCACCCCAACCCTGCTCACTCAATTCTATCCCCCACTCTTCCACAGGACTCCCCAAGATCCACTTGATATTTAGCTATGTGTCTCTGCATCTGTTTTTATCTGCTTCTGGATGAAGCCTCTCAGTGACAGTTATGCTAACTTCCTGTCTGTAAGCATAGCAGAATATCATTAATAGTGTCAGGGGTTGTCTTTCTCCCATGGGATGGGTCTCAAGTTGGACCAGTCATTGGTTGGCCAGCCCCTCAGTGTCTGCTTTATCTTTACCCCTCTGTATCTTGTAGACAGAACAAATTTTGGATTGAAGATTTTGTGGGTGTGTTGATGTCCTCCTCCATCCACTGGAAGTCCTATAGGAGGTGGCCATTTTCTGCTGGTAGGAAACTTAGCTAGGGTCACTCCCATAGATTCCTCATAGCTTCCTCCATCCCAGCTAGTCCCAGAGATGCTGCCCACGCGATTTCCATTCTCTCTCCCATCCCTCTCTCACCATCATCCTGAATGAGGTAAAGCAGACCTAGAAAGACAAATATAGGATATACTCACGTATAATTGGACATTAGCCATAAAGTGCAGTATAACAACGCTACAATCTACAGACTCAAAGAAACTGGGTAATAAGGAAGGCCTAATGGAGAATGTGTGGATCCCACTCAGAAATGGAAACAAAATAGTCATCAGAGGTAGATAGAGTGAGGAAATTGGGTGGGAGAGGGGGTGAAAAGGGGTAAGGGGACTGCAGTCTGAGATGGGGAAAGGGGGCTGGAGAGGATTGAGAGTGACAATATATGTATTTCTGCCTAGTTTCTTTTACTTACTCATTTGAAGTTCCATTTATACTGTAACATATCTCAATATTTCTTTCCTTTGTTGCTGAATATTATAAAATAGAAATGCTACATTTTAGAATTCATTAATGAGTTGAGAGACACTTGAATGACCTATTTTTTGAGCAATCAGTGATAATGTTTCCATGATCATTACTCTATAGTTCTTGTGTTGATATAATTTCCAAAGTGTCTTTTTCATTTCATAATATATAGGTGCTATATAAATATTCCAATTATGTCTAAGGATTTCAAACCATATTTTTGGAGAAAGTTCTGAGGTAGCACAGGACTTCAAACTCTCTGTATAGCCAAGGAGGACTCTGTACTGGTTTAGTTTTGCCTGTTTCCTAAGAGCTAGGATTATAGACATCCACAATCATGACATTTTAAATATTTTAACTGTCAGAACACATTCTATTTTCTGTCAAGACCAGCATGTTTTGAAGTACATGCACATCACACAGCTTACAAAGGTCAAGTCTTGCTGATTAGCAAATGAATCCTCCCTTATACTCATTACAGAACCTTCTACATCTATCAGCAATGAAGACAATGCCCCACAGACATGAGCACAGCCAGGCTGATCAAGACAGTTCTTCAGTTGAGGTACCTTCTTGCCAAGTAACTCCAAGTTGTACTAAGTTGACACAAAAATGTTAACCAAGATAAATATGATCCACCAAACTCATTGCTGGTATATGCTAAAGACTATAAAATAAGTATATGGGAAAATACCTCAATATTATTGAAGCACTACTCACAGGGGACTGTAATATGGAAGCTTGACACAAAGCTAGACTTTATTACTTCCTGAGAGCTCTGCTATCAAGTCAAGGGCTGGTGTGGACTTACACTGTTTTTGTGTATCCTGAAGCAATCAGTGACAAAGACACCTGCTTTCATTTTCATTCTGTTTTCCCAAGTCATAAAGGAAATAGGCTTTTTAACACCCCCCCCCCGTCACTCTATGATCCAGAGGAATAAAGAACATGATTAATATGAGCTATTCTGTGCATGTAAAAAGTAGAAAATTCATACTCCAGAGAGCAAAGGTCTATTTCAATATCAGCATATACAGGAGGGTCTTATGTGTTTATCAGTGCTTCCTCCTTAGAACAGCGTGAGTTTGAAAGCCAGCCTTCCAAAAGGGTTAACCATCTTTGTTGAAGAACAGAGTTAACTGTAACAAGAGCAAACCTAATAATAACAGTAACACTTCCTTAAGAGATCATTGTCTATGTGCCAGGTACTGGATACTTCATACATTATATAATTCCTTACCACAGCCCTAAGAGGGACACATTATAGCTATCCTATTTTACATATTCAGAAACTGTTCTCAAGTAAGACCATGAAACCTTAAATCTAGGGTTTTAGTTCCAAACCATGTGCTTTTTCTCCTTTTTTTCTTACTGATCAGAAGTATCACATCTGCTCAGGAACTAAATATGCTCCTTAGAGCACTGGTTCTTGAGTATGAGCATTGGTTTTCTCTTAGACATTGGCCATAAGAAAAGTCCATGGTCAGTAATAAGTAGCTTTAAGTTTTGTTTAGATAAAGAATTATATGCACACGATGTAAAATGAATCATCAAAAGATTTTTAGGACCAATGGAGATTTGTACTTAAGATTTCTACAGAAGAGAATAAGAACTGTGGAGTGTTCAGTCACAAATGCAGCATTGATGTCCCTTTCCTAAGGCTCAGAAACCATCATAGAAGAAAAGAAAGAAATATTATGGGAACCAGAGGTCTGGAGAACCAAAGAAAAAGATATTGGCTGTGTACAACTTGCATAAGATCAAAATAGTCAAAATCCCAGCACAGAGTGAGAAGAGAGTCATGAGTCTCCACCCTATGGACAATTGATGGCTTCTGGGAAACGGACAGTGAGTTTTCTTTAAGGCTGTGGCCCTTGATAGGTCAACTACACAGTAGTGGATAATATCACATCCGGAAGTATATAAACAGTACAAATTGGAGTTGGTGGTTTAAATAAAAATTTATAATTTTAAAGGAGCTATATAAAAGAGTAGCACTAGTTTGGAATAGCTGTTTCTGTTGTTTGTCTATTTGGTTTTATCTGTTTGGATTTGGGCTTTTGTGTTGTTGTTGTTGTTGTTGTTGTTGTTGTTGTTTTGATACAGGGTTTCTCTGTGTAGTTCTGGCTGTCTGGGAACTAGCTCTATAGACCAGACTGGCCTTCAACTCTGCCTGCCTCTGCCTCCTGAATGCTAGGACTAAAGCTGTGCTCCACCACACACAGCAAGAATAGCTATTTTACTTACTCTGTATGAGACCGCTGTGGCAATGGCTGAAACACATGGGAACTGGAGGCAGAGAATGTGCATTAAATTTTTTCTCCCTGTCGTACATTGTAAACCAAGGAAAAGAAAAAAACTCTATCATAGTGCATAAAAATAAATTTGAAATATCATCATATATAAGATGACAACTCAATAAAAGTGAATTAAATCTGATTTTACATTGAATCCACGCAATGGCATGTTCCATAGGGAAATAATCCTGACATATCTTCATCACACAACAATATCGTTATTGTCAGCTGAAGCATTTCTCCTAAAGACATTAGCAGGTGCTTAACAGCATGGAAAGTGACGTGTCTAGTTTAGAGGGATGACACCAATAGAACCCTTAAAGGCTGATTATCTGTAGGCTTTGGTATTTTTTTTTTAACACATTATCAGGACTCTGTATTCTAACAGGTTAGTTCAGATTTAAATTTGAATTAGCGATTGACATTTTCAAATGTCCTATCATATATCATTGCTGACGTAAGTGTGTCTCTTAAGTAAGCACGCCTTTGGGAGATGCTTCCATTGATTTTAACAATAAAACTTAATATGGGAAGCTAATTGCCTTCTCTCTCTTCTATCAAAAACTATGTCCAGTACTGCATTTGGTACCTTGTTTGGTACATAGATGTAGAGATAAAGGAAAACAGCTTTCAGTTCTCAGTACAATCTAAGATGTTTATATGTGGACTATTCGCTCCAAAAGAACCAGATAGAGCAGGTGAAATGATAAAAAAACAAATACAACAACAACAACTAATAAATGACTTCGAAAGGTCAGCAATGATGCTTCTAGTGATTAAAATGTAGTTGTCTCCAATTCTACACACGTCTTAAGATATCTCCCAAGGTTGAGGAACTATAAGCCATAGTTTCATGGTTAATTACTGCTTATCATCTCTAAAGTCTGTGCTAACATTGTGTGGGGCTCGAAGTCAAAGCTGAGAGCATTTGCAAGATTAAGCATGTGATAAAAAGCATGGTGTAAAACTGGGCAGTGGTGGCACATGCCTTTAATCCCAGCACTCAGGAGGCAGAGGCAGGCAGATTTCTGAGTTCGAGGCCAGCCTGGTCTACAGAGTGAGTTCCAGAACAGCCAGGGCTACACAGAGAAACCCTGTCTCAAAAAACCAAAAAAAAAAAAAAAAAAAAAAAAAAAAAAAGCATGGTATAGTAAATATTTGATGACTGTGCCACAAAAGAAAGGTTATTTTATATGTGTTTAATATTTTCATTCCAGAGAATAAAATTCCATCAATAAGGGCTTCTGGAGTTCTCTTTACAATATTTATGTGACTTCCATATATCTTTTCTTTCTGTAGTAAACAACCTGTGGCTTTCTGATACTTCTAATTGCTATAGGATTATATTATTCTTAAGACACTTATTTGGTTGACCCCTTGCTGGATCCAATGTGATATCATGCTCCTCTTTCACAAAATAAGTTCACTAACATAAAATTAAATGTCATTCTTTGTAAGCCTTCGTTAAACATTATAGATAAATAAACTAATGTAATGGAAAAGAAATATGTCTATTGTGTGCCTCAAACTATAGCCATCTTAAAAACAGGAATATGCTGTGTGGTACAACGTTGTCAATGAATTAAGTCATGCTTCAGAATGCAGTGCACTGATTCACATAAACAACAGCCATTTAAAGACTGCTATAAAAGCTTCCTAGACATGGAAAACAGATTTTAAAAAGTATCACAGCATTGAACAAATACTGACCAGAAACTGCTGATCTCACAGAGAAGGGAGGCTACAGAGAGTATCAGAAGCAGGACAGAGAAATGAAAGGACTTGTAATGACAGCTGAGAATTTAATTCCCTAAGGAATTATCCACTTAAGTCAAAATTTGAGGTTCAGTGTTATCATCACTGAACAGCATTCCTTCTGTAACCCCAGGGATCTGCTGAGGCACAGACTGGGTTCTTTGTCCTCCAAAATAAATACTTCCTCTCATTGATGACAGATACACAATAGTCCTGTTTAGAAAACAGTTCTCAAAAGAAGCAAGCGCTCTCTCTCGCTCTCTCTCTCTCTCTCTCTCTCTCTCTCTCTCTCTCTCTCTCCAGTATTCCTTGGGAAACTAGGATTTGTTCATGTACAATGTTTATCTCTCTAAATAAATAGTTATCATATCCATATAGACTATAAAAATGATAAGACAGGGCCTCCCTCATGCCCAGGGCCATGTATATTTATAATGAGACTTCTTGGAAAGGAACACTAGGTTTATGTATGACACATGTATATGAAGCAGTTGTATTCTGTGTAAGGCGCATGTGTGAGAATCATTATAAACAGCAAGATCAACAAAACTCATTAAAGTGGGCCATCACCTAGGAAATAAAGGCTCTCCTGGCTGCACCATGAGACTTCCTTTGCCATGAACACTCCCAAATAACACAACTGGGACATATCTCTCTTCCTAGGTACTTTTGCTCACAGTAATCAGAGAAGTATTTATTGATTGTTCTTCATTTACTTTCTTTTTTTCTTTTTTAGAACACAAAATAACAAGGGCAGACAGAGAAAGAAAAGGTTATAACCCTCTCAATAAGTGGCAGTCAAGTTCTGCCACCCCAATTTTGTCAAATGAACCAGTGGCCAAGCAGTGACATATCTATAAACAAAGGAATGTTGGTGCCTCATCTGCTGCATTATAAATTAAAAATAAAGAAGTGTAGTTAAGCACAGCTCCAGTGACAGTCCTCACCTCCATCAAAACCCAAGCACATATTTAAACCTCAGGGACTCTGCCATTTCTGCAACCTGCTACGGTGTTAATGAGCTCACTAAGAGACAGCTTAATATAAATCCATGTGAAAACTCAGTAAAGCTCAATAAATATTCACATGGAAAATGAAGGGGGAGATAAAACATTGTTTAGAGGAATTGACAAAAGACAGCTCATTCAGAAACTTGAAGGCCATGTGAAGGGTTTTGTTCTTCATGCTAAACAGGTGGAAAAGTATTAAATAAAGGGCTTAAAGTAGGGCAGAAACAAGGCCCTCTTTGCCTCTTGCTCGGTGCTTAGGATGTACTAAGGAGCACTGACACTAGCCCTTCCTTCTGATGCTCCTATAAGAAACAAACAAAAAGATCTCCCACCCTGCCCAGAGGCACTCAGAGGGTGACACCTTAAGTCTTAAAATATTTCCTTGACTTTTTCTATGACTACTTAAATAAATTAAAAGTGATTCATGAATCCAGGAGCTGATTCTACAAAATCTTCCAAAATAGGGGCAAGGACACTGAGTTATTTTTTGATATGAGAACAAGGCATATTATGCATTGCTTACAGATTCTTGGGGAAGACTTATTTTTATTATTTTTAATTATGCACACATGTGGTGGGAAAGCATATATGCACACAAGTCAAGGCCAGAAAAGGATGAAAGACTCCCAGAGCTAGTTATAGCCAGCTATCCAACATGGATGCTGACAACCAAACTAGGCTCCTCTGCAAGAGCACTTTACTCTTAACTGCTGAGCCATCTGTGGATAAGAAAGGATCTCTGAGACATTCCTCAAGTAAGCTACAAGCCACAGGATACCCGGGAGAGGAGAGGAGAGAAATGCATCAAAAGAGATGATTTCGAGCTGAAACAATAAAGTCCAAGGAAAACCATTCTTCCTCTTCTCTCACTGTGTGCTCAAGATCAGCATCCCATGTTCCCTTTACAACCAGCCAACCAAAAGACAGCAAAACTTTACTTTCTGAATGACTCTCCCACCCTAGGTCTTTCTAGCCTTATGATGTCTCACCTCTTAGCCACAGCCAAGACAGGCTCTGTGCAAGCAGTCCATGTTCTCTTCTACCCCAATTTTCATTAGAAAATACTCTGGCTCCTTAGATCCCAGTGAAATTTTTTATCTGCTGCCTAGGCTGAGAATTTGTCCCAGGACTGGTTCTTTTACCTGCAAGTGCCATCTGTAACAACCTAATAAACTTTTATTTCAGAGAACACTTGGTGTTTTCAGTTTGATGCAATAGGCTCTTCCTTATGAAATTTAGGTTTGCAGTAACCAGTCCATCCTGTGCCAGGTCTCCACAGAAGCCTCTTCCTGGAAGATAATCTGCCCTGTGGGCTTTTTTCCACTGCTGGCGTGAAAGCTTCTTTTCATCGCCTCATTATCCCTTACACAGACTGACAGATTCTCTTCTGGACCAAACTCAAGGCAGACTCTGGGTATGTCCCTTAGGAGGCTAGTTTTAGCAAGAATCCTGCTAAGACAGTGTAGCTGGGATTCATCACCCTTAATATCAGGTCATCTTCCAAATCTAATTGGCTTCTACATTCTCCAGAATCCCCCAGATCATGTCCATTCACCCTAGCCTGCCTTCAGCAAAAATCCCAATAGGCCAATTTAGCCAGAATCCCCTTATCTCTGTGTTTCTTCTAAGTAAATTTTCCATCTACTGACCCATACCTTGCTCCTTGGTTATAAATTTTCACTTGTGTTTTAAGTTAAGCTACAACACTCTCCTATACCTCAAACTCTTTGTATTGGTTCCCTACAACCAATATGATAATTCTTCTGAATAAAATCCACATTGACAAATGCCATAAATAATACTTTTTCTTTGGCAACACACACACACACACACACACACACACACACACACACACACACAAAGTTGTATTATCTTCAAAGAGACAAGTCAATTTCTTTACAAGAGAATAAAAAAGAAGTTAATAGGATAAGAATATATATGTCTGCACTTTGGTCACAGAGAGAAATCAAAATGGTCATGAGCTGGAGCCTTCCTCCTTTTCAGCTAGCCTTCTTACAGAGCCAGAAGGTGTTATGCAGTCTGCTGCAGGAGAAAACGTTTCAATGGCCTTAGCCAGCTGCTAATCCTGAAAGCTACAATAGTGACCTGCCCTGTAAAATGTGACCTCTAATACAATAGTGACATGACTAACCAATCATTTTGGGACTGGATTATATACAGGCCCCCTTCACAGGCAGGAATTCTGCCTACTTCGCTCAGCCTAATCAATAAAGATACCATGGTTAGAGAGGTCATAGGCAGTAGTGAGAATCTACTATTTTTGTTTTGACAAGTAGTCATATTATCAAATTGCCTTCTCAATGATCCTGTTTATAGCCACAGATTAATGGGGTATCCAGCCTTCATCACAGAACCTTCTTACAGAAATGGACATTAATGCAATTACCATAGAAGTCATAACTGACCAACATGCTGGGAATACATGGTGGTATAATGTCTTCTTGCAAATATCC
The DNA here is from genome assembly GCA_028551405.1 of Uromys caudimaculatus. Classification (NCBI taxonomy): domain Eukaryota; kingdom Metazoa; phylum Chordata; class Mammalia; order Rodentia; family Muridae; genus Uromys; species Uromys caudimaculatus. The sequence continues at coordinate 35,762,996 of CM052700.1, forward strand.
TTTTTACATGTGCTTATTTACTTGTGGTGCAAGAAGAGCACACACCATAGATAGCACATGAGACAAGATCAGAGGACAATGTGTATGACAGAATCAGTTCTTTCCTTCTCTCATGTGAGCTCCTAGAATCAAACTCAGGCTGTCAGACTTTGAGGCCAATTGTCTTTATACACTGAGACATCTAGTTGGAGGTGAAGTGTTATATTTACACAAAGAGTTACAGGATGTAATTTGTAAACAAAAGGGTTTCTAGATGACTGTAAGATAACTAAAAATTTTACTATGTGTGAAGATCCTACGACTCAAAGCTTAATCCCAGCCCTTGAGAAACAAAGCCAAAAATATCACTACAAGTTTGCACCCACAATGGACTACAGAGGAAATCTCATCTCAAAAATTAAATTCATAATAAGCAAAAGAAAATATAGAGAGATTAGGTTTATCTATATTTTTTTTTAGTCAATGAACAATCTTATTTTTCTACCAGATACAAATGTGCTCTTTAGGAATATGTTTTTATAACATGTTACAGATTTAAAAAATATAATATAAGGCAGAAAGAGAAAGGAGATGAATTGGAAGGAAAATGTTCACTTAGATTAGAGAGTCACTACTTGTTAAACATGGGAACCCAAGGCCCTTGTGTTCGAACAAAAACTATGACACTCACTGTCTGAGGCAGACAGCATTTTACTTGAGAATCTCTTTCAGTAGAAATCTTTATAAGCTGCAAAAAACTTTAATATTTAATTTCCCCCACAGGAATCGTAGTGTCCCAATGAAAATGTCTAAGGTAATTTCAGTAAGATTGAATTAACTGCCTTTGATGTGTTAATATTCACACTGATAATCTGTCAGAATTTGTCAGTCTTCACTTTTATTTTCAAAAACTCACTGTCCATGTATTTTAATGATATATTTTTAAAGACACAAGAGATGATCAGAAAGACAGGACAGAAGAGGAATTTGAATAGAGTTAGATGGTTTTGGTTTTGAAGCAGTTCTGTTTACGTGTAACTTGTTCATTGAAAGTGTACAAAAATCTATTTTTTTTAGAATATTCACTGTAATACAGTCACATCCACAAGTGGAAAAGATTTTCATCCTCCTCAAAGAAAAACTATATACCTTTATGCTCCTCTTCCTCCAATCTGTCAACTGTGTCTTTATGAAATTTGCTTCTTCTGAGAATTTCATATTATTATACAATATTTAGTCCTTTTATTTACCATAGTATTTACTGGGCTTTCCCACATTTAACGTGTATTGGTACTTCATTTTTATTGCATTGCTTAAATGTACCATGTTTCTTTTGGGGGGCCATTATGAAGGATGCTTGTAAAAATATTTGTATATGTGCAACTGTTTTAAGTGTAAATCAGATCCAGTGTAGGAAAGCCTACTGGAATTTACAGGATCTTGTGTTTCAGGAGAAAGAGATATACCAAGGACATATGGTTAGTAATAGAAATGGAGAGAGTTTATTAAGAAAGAGAAAGAGATTCCTGAGGATATGAATAGGTTAGTGATCAGTGAGAGGCATATAGTCAAAGCACTGAGTCAAGGTCTCTGAAACCCACCTCTTTAGAGTTGTCTACACACCGCCTGTCTTCTGTGGAGCGTGTTTGGATTGTTACGAAAAGCAGGTGGAAAAGGATTTCCCGTCCTTTGCCTAGTGGCTTCCTTCATATAAAATGCTGATGTCTCTTGCTACCACCTTATTCTTCTGCAATGCAGATTTATTTGTGGCCTTATACTTCTGTTACTTCTAGATAAATAGGAGGGAATGGGAGGGTTAGATGGTAATGGCTTAATAATTTTAAGGAACCAGCAGACATCTTTCTAAAATAGCTAGAACATTTTATATTCCTACCAGCAATATCCAAGAGGTGTGATTTGCTTCTGCCACATCTTAAGTTCATGGACACATGTTCAATGCTTGACTACTTGTTAAAACAGATTTTAGGTAGATATGGAAGAATTTTGTTAGGAAAGAACCTGTCTAAAACGTTTTCGGGAACTTTGCACATATTTCCCCCACCAAACCCTTTATCCTTAAGAAAATATCTATTCAATTGCAAGAAAAAGCATTTGGCCAAGCAGCTTTTTCTCGGATGACTAGTTATTCTGTAATATCAGGCAGGACTCATTCCCAAGCCAATTCCCCAGAGAATGAATCCTTTATTATCAGATTCTGCTTAGGTGAGCATTGTAAGTTTGAGACTTGAAGTGCAATGCCTCTGTTAGACCTCTTTGGTGACTTATTTGATTTAAATATGCCTGTGAACACAGACACATCAAAAGGGGTGATTTTTCACCTCAGTTTTTCCATTTCCCCCATTATAAAGCTGCTGAATGTTGGAGCATTTGTTTGGATGCCATACTTTTTGGAGCATACCGCTTGTATTGATGGTCTGAACTAGCATGTAAGTCTAGTCCTATCGAAAAACACCTTTCTTTTATTGCACAAGGAGAGAATATTTTATCTCTACATAGGAGGATTATCTATAGTCTTGTTTTTATTTTAAGAAAGTGTCTTGATGTATAGCACTGGCTATACCCAAATATGCAATCCTCCTGCCTCAGTCTCCTGACTGCTGGTATTTCAGACATGCACATAGATACCCAACTTACCATAGTGCATTGCAGGTACAGTCTTTCTTCTTCTATTGATGAGTCTAACAGTATAGAGAAGTCCTGTTACCAACTGAAGCTTTTGCCTTTGAAAATACTCTTTCTATCCAGAAGATTTCACCTTTATTTTCATATACACAAAGCTAATGAATTTTATCAGAAACATGTCTTGTCTTGTTCATCCTGCCTACAAATCTTGTCATCTTCACAATCTCCATTCAACTCTTTCTTTTCATCCTATCATTTCCTTTTTCCTTTGCAAAAACTGCTATGTGTTATGAGACTTGGTTTCTATTCATCTGATCTCTCGCCCTTACACGTTCCACAGGCTCTGAACAGTAGCCTATATTCTCTGACTTTTTTCATTCTTTTAACAATCCAGCACACTGATTTAAGCCTCTGTAGTATCCATCTATTTTTCTTTGCAAGGGATGCTAGCATGTACTTATATGACTTTCCCTGGTCTTGAAGAATGTATGTGAGTGTTTTGTCATCTGCATGTTCAAATTTTTATCTGTCTTTTTCAACAGTTCTAAGCATGAGATAACCACTTTTCTGTCACCTTTTTTATAAGCAGGGGGTGTTCTAGTTTTTAATATTTTTGATACAGGGTCTCTCTATATAGCCCTAGCTGCCTTGGAACTCAGTAGCACTTACCTCTGCCTTCTGAACACTGGGATTAAAGGTGTACATTACAATGCCAGCCTATGTGAGGCCATTTTTCCCTTTTTCCTTTCTGTTGCTTCTTTCTCCCCCTTTCTGTCTGCAAGACCCAAAGAACTTTGCTTTCCTTACACTGGTCTGTGTCCTAATGCTCTGAGGTAGCTCCACCCATATAACACCTCAAATCCTGTCAATGTTCTTAGATACAATACAGCCAACTTCTTGCTTCAGCAACAGATCCATCTTACCTAGATAATAGTCCTTTAACCCTTTCACAAACACAGATTCCAGAGAGCCTTCCCAACATCTACCCTGAGGCTATGCACACCTCATGAGAAACAAGGGGTGGTCTCCAGACATCAGCTCACTGAGTTCTTAGTGTTAACTAGGGCCACCGCATTTTGTATAGCTCCTCCATTTTGGTTGAACTGTGACAATTCTAGGAAGCACAGTAATTTGGTGGCTAGAAGAAAATACATTTGTTTTTCTAGGTTCGTGACTGTCTATCCCATATCTTCTAAGCAATGACCAGCTAAGAAAAATATTTATTGGTTACCAGAGCCCTGTCAGCTGACCCATAAGCTGTAATTATAAGAACTATGTCTTCTTTTTTTTGTTTTATCTTTATTCATTTATCTGTTTTAAATATAAAGTAGTCAGCTTTGAGATAGTATATACACAAACAACAGTAAACCAAACTGTATCTTCTGTTAAATCTAGAGCATAAAGCATATTTCTCTCCTTGTACCATCTCACATCTGCTAACCTACTGTGTTTTGACCTGGAGTAAATACAATTAATCATTAAGAATAATAATAATAAACTTTATTATAAAGAACTTGCAACTAAAAACTTAAGCAGAAAGAGTAGCCAGACCAAAAGTCTATACATCTCAATTAACTTTTGCATCATTAACATAGCATTGTCTGCTGAGGAGCTTCACAATGGATTCTAACCTTTTATTAAATATAATTTATGCCCTCCTCCACCAATCACACAATAGAATCCCAATCAATGACGGTATTAAAAGTTAAAAAAAAGTAAATAAATTTGGTTTAAAAAATCATAGCAATAAATAAAAATCTTTAATATTTAACCCATAATATGCAAATATTTAAAGTAGTTCTCTTGCCATAGGTGCCATAGAGAAGAAGCATGGAAGAAAATTCTGCAAGGAGAGCAACAATCCTACAGAGAAAAAGAGGCAACAAGTTGAAACAAGCTATAAAGTGATCTGAAATGTTCAACAGTTGGCGACAGAATCTACACAGTCTTCTAGTTCATGGATAAAACCTCAGTCAAATGCAATCAAATGCAGAGATCTGCAGCCTGAGAGCAGGCAGATCAGTGGTGTCTAACAGAGATGTGACATTTTGCCACCTGAGAAACCAGAACTGAGACTCCAGTGCACATTAAGTATAAATACTTGAACCAAAAGCTTCTCAGATTTTATAGTTCCTGAGTGTCTGCATAGATTTCTTTCTTTGGTTGTTTGGTTTTGTTTGTTTGTTTGTTTGTTTGTTTGTTTGTTTGTTACAGAATCAGTGCTCAAAAGTTTCTCATTCCAGAATATTTTCTATTTCCATCTTCAGGTTTTCAGATGAGAGATACTCAACTTGTGCAGTTTCTGCATCTCAGGTTTGTCCTGTGTGACAGGAACCAGTATTCCTCCAATAAGGGGTCCTTACTAAGTGAGCTAACATCTTCTGGGACCTTGTGTGCAAGAAGTATGGAATAACAGTCAACTTTTATTATGCTCTCTTTTAAATTATTATTATTTTATAAAACAAATCTCACATGCAGTGTTTGCTTTGCTCTAAAGAATCCCTCCTCCATGAAAGGTTTAAGCTAATATGAAACTGGGAACTTAGCTTCTGCTCATTCAAGTGCTAAGTTCTCATGTCCCCAGAATGTAAAAAAGTACAACATAAATATCTGTGCAGTGCTGAAGAGTGATGCAGGCTAACCTTGACAAACTGTCTTAGTTTAAGGGCATCATTACCATTCAAAGAAAATGATGCCATACAGAATCAAAATCATGGTGCTTTTGGTCCCAATTTTACCATGTTACTATTCTCCAATGACTTCCTGCATAGTGTAACTGAGCACCACTACAGTTTTCATCCTCTTTTACACAACCTATCCTACTGGGTCAGGTAGGGTGAAGCAAACGGTGCAGGATGTCCTCTGTCATTAGCTTGATAGTTTAGTGGCCTATTCCCGTTAGCAGTACAGAGTGGCCTAAGGCAGCAAACAAAAATGCTTTACAGAAGTACATTAATCTTTCCATCTCCCACAAGAGACTGTTAGTCCAACCATAGTGATCTCAGACATAAAGAGGTACAGGACAAGGTGCTCTAGGGCAAATTATGTATATACCAGAGGAATGTCTGAATATCCATCATGGAACAAGAAAAACAAATGTCTTTATTTAATGGAAGAAGAAACAGAACTTTGGAGAGGGGAAGCCATCTGTCCAAGGTCACATGCCAGGTCAGTGAGGAACCTGCAGCTGTCAAACATGGAATAATAGCTTCCCAGGTGGCAGCTGCAACACCTGAGCCATAATGCAGACAAAAATGATGGACTACTGACAACTATTGATGACCGTTCTGTTGTCTGACTTCTCCCCATGGGCTGGGTCCCATACACAAATACATTTTATCACATTAAGTCTTCTGCCTACTTCATTAATTCTATTGGTGTGACGGTTTGCATATGCTCAGCCCAGGGAGTGGCACTATTAGAAAGTGTGGCCCTGTTGGAGAAGGTATGGCTCTGTTGGGGTAGATATGGCCTTGTTGGAGTAGGTGTGTCACTGTCAGAGCCACTTCCTAGGTGCCTGGAAGTCAGTCTTCTCTTAGAAGCCAGCAGTTGAAGATATAGATCTCTCTGCTCCTCCTGCCTGCCTGGATGCTGCCATGTTCCTGTCTTGATGATGATGGACTAAACCTCTGAACCTGTAAGCCAGCCCCAATTAAATGTTGTCCTTATAAGGATTGTCTTGGTCATGGTATCTGTTCACAGCAGTAAAACCATAACTAAGACAATTAGTTACTATATAAGAAAACTTGGTGGGGAAATAAACTTGAGAAAAGTCACATCTGTAGTGAGGAGTGAAATTATCATATTCTCATGTCCTGAGTTAAAAAAAATTTAGAAATCTAACAAAAAACAACTGAGGACTTTAGTTCCTCAAGTCTTACCTTCTGGAAGATAATGCAATGGATTACAAAGTGGTTTAAGTGTAGTGCCTAGTGTGGTGTGAATGAGAAATATTTTTCATTGGCTCATGTATGTGAACATTTGATTCCCAGTAGTTAGTGCTGTTTCATGGAAACTTTGTGGAGTGACAACTTGTATGTCCCTGAGGGCAGGCTTTGGGGACTTTTAGCTTAGTCCTACTTCTTGTTCTCCCTCTCTGCTACCTGTGGAAAGCCAGCTTCCTGCCCCTGCCACTATGATTGTTGCTGTGTTTTCCCTGCCACTACATTTCTCTGGAACTACAAGGCAAAATCATTCTTTTTGCCTCCAGTTGGCTTTTATTCACAGTATTTTATGGCAGTAACAGGAAAGTAACTATTACAGCTTGTCTCTCAATAGTTTCTTCTAGATCTTACCTCACTACCATGTTACAAATCCTCTCCTATTAAAGACAGTACCTTAACCTTGTAAGGCTAGGCAGAAAGACTAACCACAGCATCAATACTAAAAAATGTTAAACTTTTTGGGATAGCCCCTTCTTTCAAAATGATATTCTTATCAAACTGAAGCTCTTCTAGATCAGTGGATTGCTCCTGTGGCTTTGGAAGACACTTTCAGAAGTGAAGCCAAAATTCAGGTACACCAAAATTTAATGTTTGTATTATTAATAACTTTTCATAATCATGCTGCTACTTCACAATTTAACTCAAATATACTGTCCTTAGAAACTAGTCCAGTTCCCCAAGTCTTCCTCAGAGGCTCTGCTTCTTAATATCAGCAAATTCTGCATTACATGTTGCAATAAAATATTCTTTAATTCACAGAGAGAGAGAGAGAGAGAGAGAGAGAGAGAGAGAGAGAGATGTGCACCCACAAGTAGGAATCTGTTCTCTTAACAAACATTTATTAAGAATCTTACCTGCCAGATCCTCTGCTATAAAGGGAATAAGTGAATTAAAGGGCAGATAGGGAGAGAATATGCCCATAAAACAATTCTAATTTGTTGAAATAAGATGGTGATACCCAGTATTGGTCTTTTTGACTTTTTGAGAAACTAACTGAAAATAGAAACACACATAGTTTTTCTCTTTTAAAATGGGAATGTCAGCTGGCAGGAACACACCACAAGAGAAGTTCCATCCTGCCCCTTCTCTTCCTGCTAAAAAGAGATTGCAGATCAGCTTTGAGAGAAGAACTTATTAAACAGAGTTCCAGGTTAGCCCAGAAACACACTTCTTTTGTCCTATTCAGCCAGTCTTGAAAGGCCAGTTAGGTTTTCAGCAGAATTCAGGTTGCAGTTGAGGCCTCCTCTGAGTCAGCACAGATATGATTAGCAGAATGTCAGGGAGGCTCATAAGCCTCTTCTATCTCTTCCTCCATGTTTATTACTAGTGACAGTACAATTTATTGTTTTGTAGAAACACTCAGAGCTAGTCACAAACTGGTGGAGGAGACCAGTACCCAGGTACTAAGAGAATGCTATCAAACTCTGAAAGTCTTATAATTATTTCTGTTTGTTTCTTTCCTCCATGGCTATGGAGAAGCTACAAAGAGAACCTCATCAGAGAGGAGTCAAGAAATATTTTCTGTCTCTCTAGTCTCTTAGATTCAGTGACCAGTGGTGCTAAGAACACTGAAAAGGGTGAGTAGGATGTCATATTGCTAACAAGTCTTGATATCCATGCCTCAGGTAGACATGAGGAAACAGCTCCACACATGTCTGCCTCCTTTTCTGAAAGTAAATACAAGGATCCAGAGTTCCCACAATTCTCCTTTCTCACTCAAAGTTGTACTTTAAATAATAAAATAGTCACATGGGGAATTAGCAACCAGAAGTGTCATGGGGCAAGTGAAGTCTTTAGGAACAACAGAGCCTCTTGTTCATTTTAGATAAGAATAACTTGAGTTTTAGGATCCAGGAAAAATCAATTGTTATCAAGGAAACCTCAAGCCAATAGCTTCCAAGTCCTTTATCTTGATAACTGAAAGAATGAAATTCATAGACAATGGGAGGATGCATTTAGAAAAGTTTTATTATAAAACAAAGATTCAAACCCTTTGCGTGAATGCAGTTAGTGAATATGACATTGCTATCTCCAAAGCAAGAAAAGACAGAGACAGGATAATCAGAAAACATAGCTTTCTCCAACAACTCAAAGGATTGGGGTCACAAGACAAATAAATGGTTGGACAAAACATAAAGAATGATGGGCCAGCACACTGGTTCTTGCTTGCCTAGAGCAGACATTGCTGGACATAATCTGTGTCTTCAAATTGACAAAAAAAAATATGCAGCTATCTTGAGTCATAACCACAAGGACTGTCACAAAGTAACCCTGGTTGGCTTTTTCTTTATTGCTTTCTAGAACACTATGAGTAGACAAAGCCATTGGAGTGTTTATGTGGGGCTTTACAACCAGATTCCAGCAGCAGGAATGTACTAGACTGATATTTGTTTAAGATAAACTATGTACATCCCAGCTTAGATAAATTTGTTTATGTCTTAATCAATATATATGCCCTTTTCTGATCAAAATTATATATCTTTTTGCTAGTCAGGACTCTGTTTCTGTTAGTAAGTCCCTCAAGACATTTTACCCTGGGCAATTATGAATCCATTTTCCTCTTTCTGGTAACACTATGCCCTAGAACAAGTGGTTATTTATCCTTCGGCAGTTGGGAGAAGTACAGCTGGCAAAGAGAGAACAAGAAAGGGTCTTCTTCCACACAAGGATGAGAAGCCCATCAGCTGAGAGCAGAGAGCACCACTTAAGAAGGCCATAGGAGAAGCCACGAGACAGATACCACAGGGATCAAGCCTGCATCGCCATCTCAGCTACCAATACTGCCTAGCTAATGGTCAAGCTAGTCACAGTGACATGTAGACAAGAGAATGAAAAAGACTTTTCATTCAGGAAAAGACAAAGCCTACTAATGGACAACAGATCAGCAACAGCCGGAAGTGGGGAGAGGGAACAGCACTCACCTCTGCAAGCAACATGAAGGGACTTTTGGAGCTGTTGGAACATTCCTACACCCTGGCTGTGGGGGTAAATATGCTATTCTATGCTTTTGTCCAATTCATAAAGCCTATGTAGCAATGAAATGAATTTTACATCTGTCAATAAATTACTACAGGGACTGAATATATGAACAGACAAGGGCAACTACATATATAAAAGTAAAAAACTGACCCACAACCTGCAGCAATCCACCCTGGAAACCAACGTTATCTACAATCAACAAAACAGGGAGTTGGCCTGGCGAAAGCTAAACAGACATTGCTCGTAACAATCCTGGGAACTTGGCAGTGACGTCAAGGACCACAAGTCCAAAGTAGACAAGACTTCATAAGTAACTGGCAGCTTTCTAGTTTCTGTCCAGAGTAAGCCAAAGAGATGGAGAGATGGTGCTTCTCAGCCACACAGGGCACCAACTTCTACGTATCTCGCCTTCACTTTCCCAGTGCCAGCAGCCGCCAATGCAGCTGCTCTTAAGGGCTCAGCCATTTTCCTCACTCCAATGCTTTCGATTCTCTTGTCCTTTTTGGCGGTAACTGATTCTTTAATTGCCCGAAGCTCAGAAAAACTGTCCTTTATTTTTCTTGTTTTGTTAGTTTTTCCTTTTTGCTGGAATATTCTACATATTAATAACTAGAGTTGCATTCATAATTTGTCTTAACTCAGTGGAATCACCAGCATCCAAGCCTCTACATATGTATAGAAGCTAGCTCATCCATTGGGAAAGAATATTTTTTAAAAAACAGCACAAAGTCACCTTTACCAGTGAAAAATCTAACCAGACATAATGAATGGTTTACTGTTTATGGCTGAGACAGACTGAGGTTCATTTGCAGAATGGGTATCCAAAACTTTTAAATTATTTTAATACACTCTTGTTATATCGATTATCCAAATTCCCCTGTGTTGCAATTCATTTGCTGCTTGGATAAAAAGATAATCTGAAATTATTAATGTGCTTTTGCCATAAATAATTAACTTCATCATGGGAAAAACTGGAGAAGTCAATTTAAAAAACGGACATCTAATAGTAATTGGTATTTATCTCTTCTGTCTTTATAACTATTAAAAGCTGCTCATAACACTTATTAGTGTCACTTGTAGAAAGAATATGTAATTTATCACAATATCAGATGATTTATATACAGATTGTGAAGGGGACAGCTCTCCCCTTTTGCCATTCATAAAATGGTAAGTTTCCAATAAATCACTCTGCAAAGATTTCCATTCAAGTGCCATCTCATATTTCAGAATAGAGGAAAGGGACCCTGATGCCATGATTATAAATCAAATTGCTCATTGACATGACCAGGTCCATGTACTATTCATTAACAGATTTCAGATATGAGTAGATATTTCATTTCCTGTTATTTTTTTTTCCATTACAGAGATGCAGACCTATGTGTATTCATGAGAATTTTACACTTTCTAGACCTCACTAATATCAGTGCACTGACTGGATTAATTTAACCCATATGTGATTGTCCCTTTCTCTCTTTTGACCATGAATTATCTCCTATTGTCTGTAGAAGTCTAAAGAGTAGCATCACCCTCTACCTTTGTGGGGAGTCTCCACAAGCGCTGGGGGATCAGAATAAGACATTACTCCATGTGCCATGTCCCTTGACCCAGCCCTATCTTCTGCTCATGGTGATAGAAGAAAGAATCTTAAGGCTATAGTGGAGGTAGAACTTAGCATAGGTAGCAACATACATGCAAAGGACTATTCATCTAATCACGGGTCCTTTCCTTGACTCTGATCTATATCATATACTATGATCTTAGTGGCTTTCTTCTAAATGCCACATGTTGAAATTTAATATCCAATTTAAATATATTTACAGAGTGTTAGCGACCATAGTTACCTAAGACATCTTTACTAGCACAGCAATTTTTCCTCCAGAGTTTCTTAGCAAAATATGAATGTGTGACTCATTGTTTTACAGCCTATATATGTAATTTCTGAAGCTCATGTCCTGAGACTTCATAGCATTTCATATGACTCGTCTGACAGCATCTTCACTACAGACCTACCAAAAACAACAACAAAAAAGACGCACTGTTTCTTCAAACACACCCGAGGAAGCTGAGGCTTAAAGATGTTAAATAAGTGGCTTGAAACCACAGAGGAAATCTCTTTTTGAGGCTAAGTTGGTCCTGTCTGTCAACATAACACTTCATTTCATGTGTTAGAAAATCCCTTTCAACAGAGGTGTTTGGGTGACTGGAAAAAGGCACTGAAATGTGCAATTGCTCTGGACTCACAACTGTAATACTTTTTCCCTTCACCCATAGGGATGACACACAATGTCTGATACACAATGGTGTGTTTAAGCTTTCCATGTGAGGGGAGCAGGAAGTGGTAAGCTTTTGTGCAAGAAACTTAATTCTCGGAATGTCTAGTTAAAGCAAGAACTTGAATGCAATCTCTATGCTGTTTCCAGAGTAAAAATTTGAATGTACCATCTACGTCCATATATAAAAGAAAATTCTTAATGGGGTTGGGGCTTCAGTACCTTTTTAAATCATAGACAGTACTCAATAAAATAATTTCTCGCAAGTCTCTGTCATATCCTCATTTACCTGATGTCATATTGGTTTTTATTTTAATCTAATTTTAGGAATTTCTCCTGTCTACACCATCAATCCTGGTATAAATTAACTCAATTCAAATGAAACAAACTGCATTTCTTCTTCACATGCTGGTATCCCTTGGCAATGATCCCATGGACTCTAAATGGCATAAGTTAAATCCTAAATACCCTAATACTAAGAGACCTGCTTTACATTCTGATTCTTTTATATCATGGAAAGCGAATTCTCCTGTTTAAGTTTTAGTTGTCTCTTCTGTTTAAAAAGAGATGGGACTAATCTATCTCAAAACTTCCTTAATTCAAAGTTGGTAGTGCAGGATTAAAACTGTTCAATGCAGTCTTTACTACACGCTCCACTAGGTGGCAATGAAGGTAACTGAGTGGTCCTCCTGGGGGGAGAAAGCCTGACAATGCAGCACAAGGACTCTAAAAGACTGCTGTGCATATAGTCCCCAAATCTCAAAGAACAGGAAGCTGAGATTCAGAATGGTTTAATGTAGCATTTTAGATTCTTTAAATCTGTGACACAAGGTAAAGGTGGCAACTCTGTACTCTGTCATCAGTATGATAGAAATGACTGCCTTCTTGGTTGTGAGTTTATATTGAAGGGATGGTATATATAATACACTTACTGCAATGCCTGGCACCTGACATATGCTTACGACAATGTACTTACTCTTTTTACTGAAGAGTTAACAATGGAACTGAGAAATGACTGTGGATCTAGGTTCTGAAATGCCTAAATGATAAGGATTTTTAAACTATTAATAATCTGCAACAGATCTTACCATATCACACTAGTAATTTCTGTCATGGGTTATTTCATCAGAGTGATGGATGTACCTTCTTACTTGAGTTAGCCCTTCCCTTCCTTCCTTGTCTTCCTGGAAGGTACAATTACATTCTGATAGAGGTAATTTTGAAATTCACAAGTTTCAAATGTCTGTCCTCAGAATGGATATCCACTCGGATCTCATGCCACCTGCTCTTCAAAGTCTTAGGACTTGACAGATGTTGAAGATATGAGATAAAATGGCTTCAGAAGGGAAAATAACAGTAAACTTAACATTTACTATCTAACCATATGGCACAAAGAACTCCCTCTCTACTCTACTAATCTTAATCAAAACTCCAGTGAACTGAAGTGGGTGCTATTATGATTTGCCTTTAGAGATAAGGAAACTGAGGCACAGAATCTATGTAGAAATTTAGTCTGTTCCATCCTATCATGATATATTTTCAGAACCTTCAAGAAAACTCTTTTTTTTTTTTGACGTTTTAAGTGTAGTCTTTAATTTTTTTTTTTTTTTTTTTTTTAGAAAACTCTTATATTAAAAAGTAAAAGAGAGCAAACTGATTATCCTCCTCTAAAAACCATGTCCTCTGGGACTCAATGGAGAAGTTAGGCAAGGTGTACTGCTTAGAGGTCACGTCATAGCCCAATGTGAAAAAGACAAAGCAATCTCCCAGCATCTCAGCGCAGCACTATTTGAACCCTTCCACAGGCTTTCTACTTAGTTAAATTCTTCATGGGATTATTTATATCATTTATAAATCATATTAAGATTATGTTGCAAAATATTTATATTGTATAATATATTAAAATTATAAATCTTCATAATGTTTAATAAGCTTTCTAAAAGCTGACTCATTTTCCTGTTGTTTATGACAAAATAATGAAAATTAACCACCTCCTTATAAATGTGCTTTTTTAACTCAGTGCAGTTAGTCAATGCTTGGATTTTCCTCAAATCCCTCTACTGAGGTCTAATAATGTCTTTAGATAAGGCTTAGGTCAATCTGACTCCTCTAGGGGAGCATTGTGGATTATGCCTATAATCTCAGTACTCAGGAGGCAGAAGCAGGAAGATTACCACAATTTCAAACCCAGCCTAGATTACACACACAAACACACACACACAAAATTCTCAACTAGCATGATCTACAAATTAAGACTCGTCCTCAAAAAGCAAACAAAAACCAACAGCAAGAAAAGAAAACTCTAACCTCCATTCTTAGTTCCTAGTCCTGAGCCACCTTCCTCTGGTCCCTTAGCTTACTTTCCCAACGGATTTAAACTCCTTTAGAATGGGAATCAAATATTATATCAATATGTCTTCTATGGTGTTCCTAAAGTCCAACTGCTTCCTGATTCTAACTAAAAAAATATTTAGGAATCTATCATTCAGAGATCTTATCTTAGCTTCATAGTCAAGAAATTTCAACAACCAATCCATTTCTTGATAAATGTTCAAGGATGTTTGAGACAAACTGATTTCATGACTAAGCATAGCAAGACTCCTTTGATAGAAAACAGGTAAATTTTTGTTCAGTTAAACAAAACACTAAATATTCATTGCTAGATATTATGATCATTCTTACTGGAAACACAAAGAAAAGATACACTTCTGACAGCCAGGCATGTTAGTGTTCTCCTGTAATACCAGTGCTCAGAAGGCATAGACAGAAAGATCACAAGGGCAGGGCTACCCATGAGTCCCCTTGGGTAAGATCTTATACCAAAGAGACAGAGACAAACACACACACACACACACACACACACACACACACACACACAAACACACATGTTACGTGTTGGGGAGAGGGAGAAGGAGAGAGATAGAGAGACATACATATAGGAAGGGGAGAGGGGGAGACACACACAGAAGATGAGAGAGACAGAGAGAGAGAGAGAGAGAGAGAGAGAGAGAGAGAGAGAGAGAGAAATCTTGTTTTGGGGATTCACAAATTTTTTTAAACATAGGATTAAAATGTTTTACTTAATGCCTTAGCTACTTTTTTCTATTACTATGCATGACCAACACAATTTATAAAAGTGATTAATTTGGGATTGTAATTTCAAAGGTTTAGAGCCCTAGATGGCAGAACAAAGGCATTGTGATAGGAACAGCTGGGAGCTTACATCTTGTTCCAATAGTAAAAGGTAGAGAGATAAAAAGAGACATTAAAAATGGTCCAAATGTTTTAAAACCTGAAAGCTTGCCCCCAGTGGCACACTTTCTCCAACAAGGCTATGCCCCCTAATATTTCCCAAACAGTTCCACCCACTGGGAACCAAGTACTCAAACTTGTGAACATATGGGGGACATTCTCATTCAAACCAGCACATTCCACTCTCTGGTTCCCATACGCTCATGGCCATATTATAAGGCAAAATGCAGTTAGCCCAACTTCAAAATCCTCATAGATTTTTACAGCCTCAGCATAGTTCAAACATCTCAAGTCCAAAGTCTCTTCTGAGATTTAAAACAATCTCTTAACTGTAATCCCTGTAAAATCAAAAGCATATTAAAAAGAAAAACATATTATTCTAACATAAAATGACACAGATAATACATCAACATTCCCAATGAGAGGAAGACAGGCATCATGAAGAAATACTGCACCAAAGGAAGACCAAACCCCAGCAGAGGGCATTCTAAATCCTGTAGCTATGTGTCTGATGTTCATACACTTAGATGGTTCTTTCCTTTCAGCTTTTCTACTGGAACATATTTCTCTCTCTTAAAATGGTTCCACTACAGGTCTGTACCTCTTCTCGGCAAATGTCTGATGGCTTTGGTATCTCCTACGTCTTGCAGTACCCAATTCAAGCAAGTCTGCGCTTTCATACAACAAACTATCAAGGCCTCCATTCAATGACTCTCCTGCCACACCCCTGGCCTCAGTGACTCTCATTAACAATGGAGGAAGATTCTATCATCTCTTTCTTCCTAGATCCTTCATGATTCTAAAGCAAGGACCACAGGTAGAGCATGGCCACATTCTTCTCCCTGCTTGGCAAGGAGCTGGCAGATGATTTCCTTTTTGTAGCTTTTTTGGGAAAAGAAAATAGGATTCCTCAAGTCTTTCATTTTGGAAGTTAGAATACTAGTTAACAGGGCTCTTACCCTGAAAACAATACTCCTACAACAGTCCTTTGACTCCATTTTGAATTAGAATTTGTTTAAATTTTTCATCTCTGTTATCCAAAATGTGATTTCCAACATTTATTGCCCATTCCAGGACTACTGGAATACAAAGTGTAGTCTCAAAAATGGCCTGGGTGATTAGTAAAGTTACTAATATTACAGCAAAAATATTAGCACAAGTTAATTTGGAGATGGGTGAATTGAGGACCACAGTTTTATAAAGTAGAGTTAATATAGATTATTATTCTTGCTTACCAACAATTTCCTGGCATATGTTGCTTTAATGTGTCAGATTTTTCTCATACTAGTGATGATCAAACTAATTATCTACATAAGAGATACAGAGCTCTCAAGTGACATTTGAAGGGTCAAGCTGTTAAGATGGCTTTCTCTTTTCCTTGGTTCTCTGTCAAAATGACATAAATAAAATTAGTATGTGGTTATCCAATTTTTCTTATAAAATGCTTTATTTACTACATAAGCAACCTGGGCCTTTATTATATTATATACTGCTAACATCATAATGAAGTTTATAAAACAGTGACTGTCACAATCATGTCTAAATATCAAGGCAAAATGTTTTTCCTTACTCATATTGACAACAGAATCTATGTACATGGAATTAACTTGCCTAATTATTACACTGGACTACATTTTAGAATTCAACATGGTCTGGGTAAAGACAGTACGGAATCTAAGACAGTATACCACAGCAAAACATGCCCACCAACAGTATTCACAAAAGCCAAGGTATGGGATCATCCTTGGTGTCAAACAGCACGAATAAAATGTAATGCAAATACACAATGGAGTTTTATTCACCCATAAAAAAGAGCAAAATAATGTCATTTAGAAATGATAATCGAAATAACTGGAGATTGTTACATTAACCAAAACAGAAAGACTCAAAAGGGCAAATATTGCATGGTTCTATGAAATGCACCATCTATACAAACACACACACACACACACACACACACACACACACACACACACACAGAGGAGATAACTTGGGCAGGAGGGTACCATGAGAATGAAAGACAGGTCACAAAGAAGGTAAGGGGAATAACTGCAAGCAAAATATAATGATGTATATATGAAGATATCATAGTAAAACATATTATATCTATCATACTAAGTAAATATCTTAACTAAGAAAAGTAAATCACATCACTGGGATTCTTCCCTGGCTACAGGAGATGGCCTCTTCAAGTTCCATATCCCCAGTGTAGTGAGTTATAGCTAAAGTCACCCCCACTGATTCTTGGGCACCTCCCTTATCCCAGATCTCTGTCTGATCTTGGAGATGTCCCCCACCTCTTCATCCCTGTCAGTTACAAATTTCCATTCATTTTTATGACCATCTAGCCATCTCTCCTGTCCTTCCCCACACCTGATCCAGAACCCCCATTTTCCTTCCCATCCCCCCTTCCTCCCAGTTCCCTCCCTCCATCTACCTCTTATGACTATTTTATTCTCCCTTCTAAGTGAGAGTCAAGCTTCCTCACTTGAGCTTTCCTTTGTATTTAGCTTCTTTGGGTCTGTGGAGTGTATCGTGGGTATCCTGCATTTTTTGGGCTAATATCCACTTTTAAGTGAGTACATACCATGCATGTTCTTTTGGGTCTGGGTTACCTCATTCAGGATGATATTCTCTCAAGTTCCATCCATTTACCTGTAAATTTTATTATGTCTTTGTTTTTAATAACTGAATAGTATTCCATGTAGGTGTGCCACATTTTCTTTATCCATTCTTATGGACATCTAGGTTGTTTCCAGTTTCTAGCTATTACTAATAAAGCTGCTATGAACATAGTAGAGCAAGTGTTTTTGTAGGATAGTGGGACATTTTTTGAGTGTATGCCCAGGAATGATATAACTAGGTCTTGAGGTAGAACTATCCCCAGTTTTCTGAGAAACTGCTAAATTGATTTCCAAAGTGGAATTTTCAACACAAAATTTATCCTGTCTTCAAGAAATTCAGGCACAAGGGATGGAGCAGAGATTGAGATAATGGCCAACCAAGAATCAGTCCAACTTGAGACCCATCCCATTGGCAAACATCAACCTCTAACACTATTAATGATACTCTGTTATGCATACAGACAGGAGCAAGTTTTCTTCTGAGAGGCTCCACCCAGCAGCTGACTCAGACAGATACAGAGACCCACAGCCAAACAGTGGATGGAGCTTGGGGACTCTTATGGAAGAATAGGAGGGAGGACTGCAGGCCCTGAAGGGGGTAGGAACTCCACAGGAAGACCAACAGAGTCAACTAACCTGGACCCTTGAGGATCTCAGAGTATGAACCACCAACCAAAGAACATACACTGACTAAACCTTGGCCTTCCCTCCACATATGTAGCAGATGTGAAGCTTGGACTTCATGTGGATCTGAACAACTAGAATGGTGGCTATCCCAAAAGCTGTTGCTAATCTGTTGGATTTGTTCTTCTAGCTGGACTGCCTTGTCCAGCCTCAGGGAGAGAGGAAGTGCCTAGCCTCGCAGAGACTTGAAGTGCCAGGGTTGGGGGACACCCAGAGGGAACCCACCAGCTAAAAGGAGAAAGTGAGGGGTGGGAGAAGGATTGTGGAAGGGGGTGACTGAGAGGAGGGCAGTGAGCAGATGCAAAGTGAATAAGTAAAAAAATAAATTTAAACTTAAAAAAAAAAAAAAAGAAATCAAAGTTTTCTCCAGCACACTCATAAGATAAAGGGATGTTTCTGCCCAGCTCTGCCTTGTATCACAAGGAATTAATTTTCATATACTTCATGCTGTAGCATTCACCTCTGGGGGCTCCATGATAAGTGAATCTGAGCACTTAAAATTATGCTTCATTCATGTCCAAAAGAAGACCAACAAGCAGCCAAGACAAGACAATGACAATGGTAGAATGCAAAAGAATTAAGGCAAAGGATCTAAGAAAGCACAGAAGGGTTGTTGTCCAACAAAAATCCTGATGAGGAAAGCACCCCTGCAAACATTCAATATATGATAGATACTGTATATGTGTAATATATATAGTATAGACATACATGTTTGATTTGATGGATTAAATACAAATGTTTTACATGTATAAATACAAAAATGGCAAGATAGCATATCTAAAAATAGGTATAAACACAGACAGGACTTTAATATTTCTCAAATGTAACATTTCAAACAAAAAGAAAGCTATTTATATTTAAGATGATGCTGAAATACTTAGTGGAAGGCTAGGAGAAAATAAGTTTGTACCTCTACTTTAAGATAAAACTAAAAGGTATGACTATCATGATAGATAAAATGAGTAAAAATAAATCTGTAAGTATCCTAGAGAAATTTCTTTTGTGAGGATCAGGACAGAAAAGTTTCCTAAATAGGATAAAAAGAAATACCAGGAAAGTGATCCAACATGAACTATACCAAAAGAAAAAGAAAAAAAAACTCAGTATTATCATAGCAATAAACAAATATAGACAAAATTATGAGAGGGAAAATATTCATGACATAGCACAGATAGAAGACATGTTTATTTGCTATGCAGCGAATGTCTACAAGGCACAAAGTAAAACCAACACCAAAAATGAAACATGGGCAATGGACAGGAGCAGCTTGCTCTGGAAAAATGCAGCTGTTAAATACATGGAATAGTCCTTAACCTTTATTTTGTAAAAACCAACCTATTAGTTGGCATGCTAAACACAACATCTGTTAAACCCTATGTCAGCAAGGCTGTAGAAGAGGGATATTTATTGGTGGCTCATAAGAAAACAAAGTGGCTTACCTTCATGGACAGAGATTTAGAAATTGAGCTATACCTGTCAATGTTTACAATATATATTCACTTATCAAGGCATCTCAGGTTAGGGGATGTGCAATATATACATGCATCTATAGAAGTTTAAAGTATCATACTGTCTATAACAAAACCCTAGAAACAACCTAGCATTCATCAGCAGGGAGCAGCAAAATAAATTGTACCTGCAGGTTTAAATAACCAGCAGTGATGAAAAAAAGGAAGAATTTTATAGCCCCTAAGTTAGAAAATTCTGAGATATATAGATATTACAAGAACTAGGGGAAGACACTACAGAATATAAAACAGTGTTTTCTGTAAAGTGCACATTATTAAATAATACAGAAAATATAAAACTATAAGGAGGGCAACCCTATAGAAAGACCAGCAGTCCCACCTATCTGGACCCCCGGGATCTCGTAGACACTGAACCACCAACCAGGCAGCATCCACCAACCAGGCAGCATACACCAGCTGATGAGAGACCCCCAACACATACACAGTAGAGGAATACCAGGTCTGGACTCAGTCAGAGAAGATGCACCTAACCCTGGAGAGACTTGGGGTCCCAGGGAGTGGGGAGGTCTGGTGGGGTGGGGGGCGTGTTGGTTGCATCCTTTTGGATACAGGGAGTGGAAAGGGGGTGTGCTATGTGGAACAGTGTGAGGGTAGACCGGGAGGGGGATAAAGTCTGGACAAAAGAATAAAAATAAAAATAAAATAAAATAAGAAATGATTACAGTTGTTTTTCTTTTTTAACTTTTTTTCTTATATTGAATATTTTCTTTATTTACATTTCCAGGTACCCTCTCCAGAAACACCATATCCCATCATCCCGCCCCCTGCCTCTATGAGGGTGCTCCCCCACCCACCCACCCACTCCTGCCTCCCCACCTTGGCATTCCCTTACAATGGAGCTTCAACCCTGGCAGGACCAAGGGACACTCCTTCGACCTATGTCCAACAAGGCCCTCCTCTGCCACATACACGACCAGAGCCATGGAACCCTCCATGTGTACTCTTTGGTTGGTGATCCAGTCTCTGGGAGCTCCAAGGGGTCTGGCAGGTTGATACTGTTGCTCCCCCCATGGGGCTACACACCTCCTCAGCTCCTTCAGTTCCTTCTACAACTCCTTTATCTGGGACCCTATGCTAAGTCAAATGGTTGGATGCAAACATCCACCTCTGTATTTGTCAGTGTCTGGCAGAGCCTCTCAGGAGACAGCCATATCAGGCTTCCTTCAGCAAAGACTTCCTAGCATCCTCAATAGCTTCCTGGTTTGGTGACTGTATATGGGATGAATCCCCAAGTGGGGCAGTCTCTTGATGACCTCTCCTTCAAACTTTGCTGCACACTTTGTCTTCATATTTCCTCCTATGAGTATTTTGTTCCTCCTTCTAAGAAGCTCTGAAGCATCCACACTTTAGTCTTCCTTCTTCTTGTACTTCATAAGGTCTGTGAATTGTATCTTAGGTATTCCGAGATTTTGGGCTAATATCCACTTATCAGTGAGTGCATACCATGTGTGTTCTTTTGTGATTGGGTTACCTCAGTCAGGAAGATATTTTCTAGTTCTATCCACTTGCCTAAAAATTTCATGAAGTCATCCATTGTTTTTAGTAGCTGAGTAGTATTCCATTGTGTAAATGTACCACATTTTCTGTATCTGTTCTTCTGTTGAGGAACATCTGAGTTGTTTCCAGCTTCTGGCTATTATAAATATAGCGGCTATGAACATAGTGGAGCATGTGTCCTTATTACATGTTGGAGCATCTACTGAGTATATTCTCATGAGTCATATAGATGGGTCCTCAGGCTATGTCCAATTTTTTGGGAACCACCAGACTGATTTCCAGAGTGGTTGCACCAGCTTGCAATCCCACCAATAATGGAGCAGTGTTCTTCTTTCTCCACATCCTCACCAGCATCTGCTGTCACCTGAGTTTTTGAACTTAACCATTCTGACTGGTGTGAGGTAGAATCTCAGGGTTGTTTTAATTTGCATTTCCCTGATGACTAAGGATGTTGAGCATTTCTTTAGTGCTTCTCGGCCATTTGAGTTTCCTCAGTTGAGAATTCTCTGTTTAGCTCTGTTCCCCATTTTTTAATAGGGTTATTTGATTCTTTGGAGTCTAACTTCTTGAGTTTTTTTGTATATATTGGATATTAGCCCTCTGTCAGATTTAGGGTTGGTAAAGCTCTTTTCCCAATCTATTGCCGTTTTGTCCTATTGACAGTGTTCTTTGCCTTACAGAAGCTTTGCAATTTTATAAGGTCCCATTTGTTGATTCTTGATCTTAAAGCATAAGCCATTGGTTTTCTGTTCAGGAAATCTTCCTATACTCAAAGGATAAATGAACTCAGAAAGAAATTATGAAGAAGACACCCTTCACAATAGTCACAAACAATATAAAGTATCTTGGTGTGACTCTAACCAAACAAGTGAAAGATCTGTATGACAAGAACTTCAAGTCTCTGAAGACAGAATTCGAAGAAGATCTCAGAAGATGGAAATATATGCCATGCTCATGGATTGGAAGAATTAATATAGTAAAAATGGCCATCCTGCCAAAAGCAGTCTGTGATTCAATGCAATCCCCATCAAAATTCCAACTCAGTTCTTCATAGAGTTAGAAAAAGCAATTCTCAAATTCATTTGGAATAACAAAAACCCAGGATAGCAAAAACTATTCTCAAAAATAAAAAATAAATAAAATAAAAAAACATGTGGAGGAATCACCAGCCCTGACCTCAAGCTGTACTACAGAACAACAGTGATAAAAACTGCATGATATTGGTACAGTGACAGGTAGATCAATGGAATAAAATTAAAGACCCAAAAATGAACCCACACACCTATATCACTTGATCCTTGACAAAGAAGCTAAAACCATCCAGTGGAAAAAAGCATTTTAAACAAATGGTGCTGGTTCAACTGGCAGTCAACATGTAGAAGAATGCAAATTGATCCATTTCTATCTTCCTGTACAAAGCTCAAATCCAAATGCATCAAGGACCTCCACATAAAATCAGATCTACTGAATCTAATAGAAGAAAAAGTGGGGGAAAATCTCAAACACATGGGCACAGGGGAAATTTCTTGAACAATTGTTATTTCTATAGAAAAGAAAGAAGTTTAAAGTCAACCTTTGGATATGGATTTTGGATACTTTGGATTTCTTCCCTGCATTTCCTTACCTTTAGGTTTTAACTATGTACATTACATAAAAAATATTACAGAGCAATAAGTAACTGGGATGAAGAAAAACATAATGCCAGCATTTTATTTTTAGAAAGAAAGTTATTATTACTAAGCAAGTGTGTGGCTCACCAATAAAATGTAGTCAAGCTTGTCCTAGGCCATTGGTTCCATATCTAGTATGCCAAAAAATAAAAAATAAAAGTAAACAATTTAAAAATATAAAGAAAAGAAAATTATAAATTATATTAATTTGAGATAAAACAAGTTTTACCAAAGGAGCTTGCCAGGGCTAAAGAGGATTTCATATAGTAATGAATGAATCAATTCTAGAAGATATAAACTAATTTCAATATACATTTAACATAATATTAAAATATACAAAACACAAACTAATAGAACTACAAAGTGATTTAGATGAATCAACTATAAAGTGGACAAGTCAATAATTCTCTTTGACTAATTGATAAATTGAAAAGACAAAATTAGTAAGAAATGACTTGAACTACATGATCATTGAAGCTGATATAACTAGTAGATACATAATACTGAACCAATTTACAGCAGAATACAGATTCTCCTCAAGCTCACAGGGAATATTCTCAAACATAGTCTCAGAGCATATTCTGAACCACAGTATATACTTGAACATTGTTTTTATGTTTTGCACATTTATGAATATTCACATGAGTATGTGCATACAAGTAAGCAAACATATATGTGCAACCATGGTGAGGCCAGAGGTCTGTTTCATGTCTTAAATAAGCTCTACCTTATTTTTTGAGGCAGGACAGCCACACGGGCTATCCACTGATCTCCAGGGATTCACTTATGTGGGACTACAGACCAGAAACATACTGCATGCACAGATTTCTCTATGGATATTGGGAATCTAAACTTAGGTAGTTCCAGAGTAGCCAGAGACAGGTACATAACCGGAAGCACTTTGCCAGCTAGAGCTCGCCACTGAGCCATTTTCTCAGCCCCTATGTGTAACAACAGAAATTTTACAAAAAATGTCCTCCTTCTACAATGTAATTAAAAAGAAATATCAGTACTAGCAAAGGAGATAACTAAATATTTGTAGATTAAGTATAATTTTAAATGATACATGGAACATTTTTAATATCTTAACTAAATGAAAAAGAAATATCAATTACCAAAATAAATGAGATACTTCAGGAACAGTTTGGGCAGAAATCTATAGAAAATGTACATATAAAAACATTTTTAAGAAATTTTAAAAACATTAAAAATCATATTCTGATCTTTAATTGTAGAAAATGAGAAAAAAGTACATCAATTTAAGATTAAGAAAAAAGAAAACAACAAAGTAATGGAAATCATAGTGGACATCAAAAAAATTGAAACCAGGAAAGCCATATATAAGCACCACAAGTTTAAAAAATAGCTGTTCTACAGAAAATAAATACAATTGATAAACTACAGTTGAGCAGAGCCAAAGTAACAAAGAAAAGCATAAAATAATTCAACTTGTCGATATGAAAAATAAAAGCACCTCCTCATTATAGATCTCTTGGACATCAAAATGACAGTAAGGAATTAAGTTTGTTCTGGTTTGAATGCACAGTGTCCCTCACTTCACCTCACTCCAACTCCTGCTTCTAAGCACTTAGTTCCCTAGGGAGTGCTACTGTTTGGAGAGGTTAAAGAGTCAGGGCCAGGGGTGTTGGCAAATGCCCATAATCTCCTCACTTCAAAGTAGGAGGACTGAGAGTCCAAAAGATATACACACTGGGCAGGACCATGTGGCAAAACACCAATTCAACTCATAACAACAATGATAATAATTCTACCAAATATAAAAGGAGGAAGTTATATCAATTATACATAATCTCCTCCCCCAAATAGAATAATGCTTGCTGAACTGTTCTGACAACAGCATTTCTGAGTGTTATCAAATTATTACAAGAAAAGAAAACTGTAGGTCATTATCTCTTGTGTCACAGCCCAAAAAGCAAAATTCTGCAAATGAGATTAAAATTGGCAAATGAAATTATACTTGATATCTGTGGGTGGCTGGTTCCAGAGGCTTTTGAACAACCAAATCTGCAGATGCTAAAAAGCCTGTGAAATAAACGTCAGAGTACTTGCATACATCTTTGAGCATCCTTTGTATCCTGCATCTTTGCATACTCAAAACACCTCAGGCATTATAACTACTGTGCTAATAGTCATAACATTGTGTTATTTAAAATTAAGAACAAAGGAGGTGATTCCACAATGCTAAGTTCAGATCAATTTTTCTCAATACTTCTGATGTGTAGTTGACTAAATTTATGAACACAGAACCCCAAAATAGAGAGGGTTGACTGACTGATCGTCAAATTACAAAGCTATGTACAACAAACGAATTAACAAAATGAAGAGATGATCTACAACATGAGAGACTGCAGTTGTAAGTGATGTATCTGGTCAGGTTTGAATAGCTAAAATAATAAAAAATTCAACTTACCAGCAGAAACACAACTTTGATTAAAGTGGACAAAAGGCCTAACCATTTCTTACTGGCTGGCAAAATTGCTTAGTGAGTAAAGGTGCTTCTTGTCAAGCCTGACATCTCACACCACCCTTAGTTCCACCTTTAGGGAAACCAGTGCCCTCTTCTGGCCTCTGAGGGAATATGCACTTATGTACACAAGTGTGCATAAATATACACACATATATTATTTTTTAAAAGAAAAGGAAAAGGACAAAAATCATTTTATTAAATCTGAATGCTTGTTCCTAAGGTCAGAATAAGATGCCTAACCCTTTGGGGCTACTATGACAGAATAAAATAGACTGGGTGCTTTATAAACATGACATATTCATTTCTTACAATTCTGGTGTCTAGGAAACCCAAATTTGAAGATCTGAAAAGCTAATATGCCACACATGCCTGCTTTTGGCGTACAGACAGCCATGTTTTTTTTATTGAGTGTAACATGGTAGAGGGGATAAGAAGGCTCCTTGTGGTGAGCTTTATAAGAACACTGACAGTGTTAGCGAGTGTTCCACATAAGGCAAGTAAGTCCTCTCTAAAGCAACAATACAATATCATACAGGAAGTCCTACACAGTACAATAAAACAAGAAAACAAGAAAGATGAGTAGGTGGATGTAAATGCATAAATACTTTTTATCATAAATTATATTACTAAGTAGGAAACCCCAAACAAACCAAAAATCTAGCTTTGAAATAATAAGAAAATGGGGCTTCAGTTTCACTTTACAGTAACCGCTGGACTGAGAGTGAGGTCCCAAATGGAAGAGTTGGAGAAGGGACTGAAGGAGCTGAGGGAGTCTGTAGCCCCATGGAGGGAGCAACAGTGTCAACTGGCCTGACCCCCCCACCCCGGTCCTCCTGGAGGCTGGACCACCAACCAAAGAATACACATTGAGGGACCCATGGTTCGGACCACATATGTGGCAGAGGAGGGCCTTGTTGGCCATCAGGGGGAGGAGAGGCCCCAGTAAAGGGGAATGCCAAGGTGGGAATACAGGAGTGGGTGGGCGGGTGGGTGGGAGGTGGAATTCCCTCATAGAGGTGGGGGAAGGGGAGGGGATAGGTGGTTTCCAAAGAGGAGACCTAGAAAGGGGGAAACATTGGAAATGTAAATAAAGTATCAAAAAAATAAATAAAAACGAAAAAGAAAAAAAAGAAAAAGAAAAAGAAAAAATTAAAAAGAAAATGGGGCTTGAGAGATATCTTAGTGTGCTTAAGAGTGTACACAGCTCTTGGGCAAGATGCATATTTGGTTTTCAGGACCCTTGTCTGACAGCTAACAGCTTCCCGTAACTCCAGCTCCAGGACACTAATTCCCTTTTCTGGATTCCATAGGCTCCTACATTCACACATGCATAATATCCCCCTACACACACATGGTTAAAAAGAAATCCTTAAAACATGATCATAAGTGTATGCAAAAAATCTGCATGTCAATATTTTAGCAGCTCTATTTGTAATTTTACTCCAATACAAAAATCTACTAAGATATGCTTTGCTAGACCAGTGTATAAAATGGCCATTTAAAAGAATACTTATCCAAAAAAAGAAAAAACAGAAAAAAATAAGCAATAAGCTTTAGGGAAAATGGATAGTTCTTAAATTTATTTTGTGAAGTAAAAGATTGTAAGTACTTACACATTGAAAAGTAAGAATGTTCTGAAAAAGAAAAAAACTGTGATGATGGCCTGTTATAGTTGATCTGATGCTGCTATGTATTCAAATACTAAATTCTTTACCCCTAGATCTGGTTGCCCCAAAAGCAAATTCTCATGTGTACCAGCATTTTTGTTCTGCAAACATTGCTCTGCATGTTAATTGATCAATAAAAAGCTAAAGCCTGTGATAGGGCAGTAGTAGAGAGAGGTAGGTGGGACTTCCTGGATGGGAGAAAGAAACTCTGGGAAGAAGAAAGAGGAAGGCCCTTTCACCAACAGACATGAGAGGAGACAGATAGGACTATGGGCCCGAAACATATAGCTCGCCATGTGGCTGGATGGGGCTAGGTGGTCAGGTTAACTTAGGTGAGCTAATCAAGGGTCTACCCAGCTAAGGCCTAAGGCTCTGAAATATTAAAAGGGCTCTGTGTGGTTATTTGTGGAACTAGCTGGTTAAGGAATAATTGCTGCCATATTATTTTCCAGCATTAATATGTACAGAATAATAATCATTTCTTTTCATATTTATTGGTTATTTTATTTACTCACATTTAAATGTTGTCTGCCTTGCTCCCCCATCCCATCCCCACCTCCCCTTTGCCTCTATGAGGGTGCACTTCCAACCACCCCCCCACTCCCACCTTATTGCTCTAGCATCATCCTACGCTGGGGCATCAAGCCTACACAGGACCAAGGGCCCCCCTCTCACTGATGCTAGATAAGGCAATCTTCTGGTACATATGTGGCTGGAGCCATAGGTCCCTGCATGTATACTCTTTGGTTGGTGGTTTAGTCTCTGGGAGCTCTGGGGGTCTGGTTAGTTGATATTGTTCTTCCTATGGGGTTGCTATCTCTTTCAACTCCTTCAGTTCTTGCCCTAGCTCTTCCATTGGAGTCCCTGGGCTCAGTCCAATGGTTGGCTGTGAGTAGCTGCATCTGTATTAGTCAAATGCTGACAGAGCCTCTCAGGGGATAAACCATACCAGGCTCCTTTCAGCAAGCACTTCTTGGCATCAGCAATAGTGTTGGGGTTTGGTGTTTGCAGATGGGATGAATTCCTAGGTAGAGCAGACTCTGGATGGCCTTTCCTTCAGTTTCTGCTCCATTTTTTGTCTCTGTGTTTCATTTAGACAGGAACAATTCTTAGTTAAAATTTTCGAGATGGGTGGGTGGTCCCTTCCCTCAACTGGGGGCCATGCCGTTCTACTAGAGGTGGTCTCTACTGGTTCTATCTTCTCTTTGTTAGGTAATAGTCATTATTCATAAAAATAAGAGAGGGCTTAAATTTTTATAATACAAGAAACTTTTTAGGCCAGTTAACATTTTAGGCCACCATGATTCGATAATTTTAAATACATAATATTATTTTTATCTCAATATCTATATAGCTTTATAACACACACACACTCACAGAGACACACACAGCTCAATAAATAAAAATAGTTTTAAAATCATTAGGAAACTTAAATGAAATCAAATGTAAAAGACGCCCTTGGTCAAAAAGATACGGCCAGACCTTCTCAGCCCTCTTCCTGGTAAAGGTTAAGAGTTTGCCATGCTGAGCAAATCCTCCTTGGCAAAGAATAATGCAGAAGCAGTGCATCGTTTCCCCAGCCATGGTAGCTCTGGTCAGGTTCCTCATTCTGCCCCTGCTAAAGGCCTAAGTCCTAGGAAAGCCTACAGCAAGATTCTTACAAGGCCAACTTAGAGTTCTGCTTCTAAATTAAATGTTTGCAGAGGCTAAGAAGTGGTGTCAGTTAAGATTTCTTGCCAGGCAAGCATGCGGACCTGAGTTCACCCCACACACACACAACACTTATGTAAAAATTGAACATGATCCCAGGTGCCTGAAAGCCCATTTCTGTGGAGTCAGAGACAGAGGATTTTGGTGTTAAAAGTTATTTATGAATACAAGTAGACATTATTGAAAACTCAGAAGAGTAGGGGATATCTTGATGAAAAAAATTCTAAAATCACACTTTTCAAAAATAGAGATCAGTTAAAATTAACTTATCTTTTTTATAGAGTGCCTAACAGTCCTGTGTACTAGTGTTCACATTTAACAGCATGCCATAAAGAATACTAATATAATTTTTAAAACATACTTATATATGAACCTGACTTTTAACACTTACAGAGCCGGGGGCAGTGGTGGTGCACACCTTTAATCCCAGCACTTGGGAGGCAGAGGCAGCAGGATTTCTGAGTTCGAGGCCAGCCCGGTCTACAGAGTGAGTTCCAGGACAGCCAGGGCTACACAGAGAAACCCTGTCTCGAAAAAAACAAAAAACAAAAAACAAAAACAAACAAAAAACAAGCAAAAAAACAAAAAAACCCACTTACAGAAAGTTCTATCATATAGTTAGTTATCTCAAGAACTATTTATTGACCGCTATCTCTTTTATTTGGTATTCTATCTTAGCCCTCATATAATACTTAAATGATCATTTTATTCTTAAATCCCCTTTCAGATCTCAGGCAGTTTTTAGGATAGACTCAACAGGAGCAAAATTATACAGTGTGAGCATTTGGTGGCTTACACTATACTTTTCTGAATTCCTTTCAACTCCCACCTATGGTGCCTGAGATGCTCCCCTGAAATAAAGTGATATAAGCTCATTTTACAATTAGAAACCTATCCTCCCCTGAATGATAGAACCTGGGATAAGAGATAAATCTCGAAAAGACTCCAACCAAGACAAGTTATATATCACTTTCTTACAGGAAAGTAAGTTTAACTGTTTGTCTCTAGCAAGACATAAGGCATTTATATGCTTCACAGTGGGGGCTATGTAGGTAAGTACCACAGCAAAATCTCTGAGCAGTATAATTAATCATCAGAAGTATCTCACTGTCCATGACCATAAATCACAGGCAAGCACTTTTCTTCCATGACTGATATGAAATGAGCATAAATGTGGGGAAGAGAATCTGATGTTTGTCAGAGGCTGATATGTTTTTTTTTCTTCATCCAGAAGCAAGTAGTAGAAGATTGTACAGAACATATCACATTCTACTCTGTGATTTATTCTCTCTACCAAGTATTACTCAGATATGGGGAAACTGCAACAAAATCTTCCTTTTAGCATCCGGGCATAAAAACACAGTAAGATAAGACAATCTAAAATCAATATAAATTTCTAAGCTTTAAATCAAGCTTAAGAAGACCATGGAACAAGTGGCCAATGCAACTGCTTACAAACCTTGTCCATCTTAAACTGAATGTGGGGAGAGGGCATGTTTTCTACCTTTTATGTAACTCAAACAGCCTTAAAGCAGCTCAGAGATTGAATTTCATTGCCCAGATGGGAATTATTCCATCATGCTAGTAGTTGAATTGTGATGTGGGAGAATTTACTTCTCGAAGCGTTCACTGCAACAGGGAGAAAAACAATACTGATCTGATAGCTTGTAAATATGAATAAATAAGATGACATATAGCAGGTGTCTATCATGGATTCTGAAAATAAGTGATTCTCAGTCAACATCAAGTAAATATGACATTCTTGCTACTTTCAAGCAAACCAAAATAAAACCTTACTATGCCATTCTTAAAACTTTAGGGTCTCTGTTAATGGAAAAAATAAACTGCACCATGGTGCTTCACTGGCTTGAACCTTATTCCAAATGGCAACAGCTCTAATTATGATGCTTCAGCAACTCTGCTTAATTCCACTGAATGCAAGAACTGATAAATAGCTTGAAAGCATCACAAGCAAATTCACGCTCTAGAACAGCCCTGAACAGACTGAGTTTTATTCTCAGTTGCCAAGACTCACATTTTTCAAACTCATGTTTGTATAAAACCTAGAAATTTTACTGTATACATTTTATATGAGCCATTACTGTTTCTTTCACTTTTATTTAAGAAGAGAAATGATTAAAACTCACATAAGTGTACATTAAGGCCTCCACAGAGGGAGTGCTCACAATATTATAGGAGGTACTTATTGAATTCTTCAGAGTTGAGTATGGTGAACATAGATTATGCAATCCTTACAAATGTATGCTGCTCACATAAAATATAGTATTTTAATGGAAATTTTTCAATTGAACGCATTCAAAAATAGCACAATTTCTTCCTGACAAATCAGCACAAAGATAGGGAATCAGAAGTCCATTAGGCAAATTCACTGAGTTTCTTATATTATGAACTAAAAACAGCACAGGTGGTTGCAGAACATTAGAGCAGAAGATGATTAAAAACACTTCAACAAACCCTGGTGTGTATTATTATAAAGAGGGAGGACTCTCTATGTGAATTCACTGTGGCTTCTATTATAATTGTGGGGATATCTAGGGAACAAGTCTTTTAAAAGTAAAACCTGAGCCAATGATTTGAATATAATTATCCATTAAGGACAAACTCCCAGAAGGATCTAGTAAGGGACTGGAAATGGAGAACAGGGAAGAAAGAAGTATCCCCTATTATGAAAATTATTTGCCTCTTATGTTTTGCCATCAAATTCACATGCTCATTCAATGATTATTAAATGCATATGGCTTATTATTTGGAATGCAAATAATAACAAACTCAGATAATTTATATTCTTTTCACTGATAAAACACTACCATGGCCATAATGCATTCAACTTGATCTAAAGCCTCATGAAGAAATGAAAAGTCATCAAGAACCCAAACAAAGTATATATACACCATCCACTCTGTAGCATCTAATTCAAATGCACTTCTTCACAGTAATGAATCAAGGGCTTTAGGTATTATGTGAACCTATCACTGGTAGTTTCACACGTGAATCATCTCTCACAATCAGAAATTTTAACAATGGAAAAAGGGGGTTGAGGCTGTAGCTCAGCAGCCAAGTTTGTACTATACTCTCAGTCTAATACTGAGAAAATCCATAAACAATAGAATGAACCATTCTAGGCTGAGGAAATGATTCGGTCAGTAAAGAGCTTGCCATGAAAGTATGAAGACCTAAGGTCAGTCATCCAGGACACCTCCACATGAAAAAGCTGAGTATAGCATCCACACATATAATCCCAGCTTGCTTGCCAACCAGTCTTGAAGAATCAGTGAGTTCCAGGTTCAGTGATAAATAATGCTTCAAAAAAAAGTGGGAACTAAATGATGATACCCAACCAACCTCAACTCTGTTTTCCATTTGCATGCAGAAACATGAGTATACGTATAACATAACATACATATGCACACAACCATGAAGCAGACACACAAGCATGAACCATTTCTGAAATTTTTCACAAATATGTATATGAAGATATTCATCACACAACCAACCCATGTAAATATCTCAACCATCAACATGCATGTCTTCTTTTGCAGACATGCAGGATGTCTGCAAAATTTTTCAACTAATCACCAGTTGGGCATCAACTGATCATTTACTTTGTGGTTCTTGTTTAATCTAGAGATGCTCGCCAACTCACACAGAAAAAGTTATTTACATAGACAGTGAAATAGTGATTCCATGTTTTATTTTTCTATACATTACAATTGAAAACCAACATACCCTGTTTTTGAATATAATTTTGACAAATCCTAGGACTTCATAGGCAACTCTTGTATCACATCTCACAAACCTGGGAAGTCTGAAACAAAGACAGTTGAGTAGAGCTGTCTGCCCATTTATCCAACAGTTTTGAGACCTTCTTAAATTCTTTAATTCTTAACCTGTTTTATTAATGCTTACTTTTATTAATATTTTAAAACTTCCACATTAAAATACTTCCTTTTATTTTCATTTTCATATACTCCACTGTCTTCCCTACCTAGAATCAATCTTGAATAATACTTTTAATATTTAAACAAATCCATTGTCTTCCAACACAAAAATAAGCTTGTGTTTTCTGCAGAATTGGGTATAAGAGGTACTGCTTTAGATGATTTACAAATATGTTCACTGCTTTTAAACACAATTTTAAGTTTTTCAAATTCCTATAAGAAGAGAACAGGGACAGATTTGATGTTGACCTAGAATTCTCCCTTTCCAACCAAACAGGTTTAAAACCAACAACTTCAGAACTTTAGAACTGGGTAATCAGAATAGCATCAGACAAAAGTATAGATTAAGCCAGGACAGGGACCCACCCTTTGTAAATGTGTTTATAACACATTCCTATCATTTGTATGCTTTGTTGAAATGTAGACTTTTCATGGAATACAGCAAAACATTTCATAGAAGTTAGGGAGCCAATATCTAAAGTATGCAATTTTCTAAATTACTGTAATTGAAGTTATTGTTAGGTTCTGAGACAAATGACTTCAAGAGTTCCCTAATTGGTCCCCAAGTATGCCAAGATTTCACCAGATAATGAAATGCTCCCATTAACCCATGCTCCTTTGCTGTCTCCAGGGAGGGTTGCTCGTTTCCAGGTTAGTGAAGATGCCAAACTTTACAAGGCCCTGTATTTCTGATTCAGAAGTGGATACAGGGACAAGAAAAGGTTTACATGCAATAGCTTATAAACCACAGGCTTTTCTAGTGGGTGAGTAGGTAGTGAGGCCACTAATATTCACAATTTTTTTAAAAAATGGTGTGTAGCAACAAAGACATTGGCAGCTACCCAATCATGCCATAAGGAAAGCTCTACACTGGATAATTCTTCTCTACCCATTTGGATTTCATGTATATCCACTTGCTGAAGGAATTCTTATAGTTTGAGTGTATCCCCTCAAATATCAAGTAAACATTGTGATAGTAATATAAAATATAGCCTTTAGAGTGTGTGCATTGCTGCCACAGCAATGGGCAGAATCCATCCTTAGTGAGGTCCAATTTTAAGAAGAAAACAGCACCAATGGGCCTGACCCCCCCCCCCCAGTCATCCTGAAGTTTGGACCACCAACCAAAGAATACACATCTATGGACCCATGGTTCAGACCACATATGAGGCAGAGGACGACCTCGATGGCCATCAGGGAGAGAGGAGAGGCCCTTGGGCCTGAGGGTGTTAGAGGCCCCAGTAAAAGGGAATGTCAAGGTGGGAATAGGGGCATGGGTGGGTGGATGGGTGGGAGGTGGAATTCCCTCATAGAGGTAGGGATGGGGAGGGGATAGGGGGCTTCCAAAGAGGAGACCCAGAAAAGGGGAAACATTGGAAATGTAAATAAAGTATCAAAAAAAAAAAAAAAAGAAAGAAAGAAAACATTGCCTGAAGATGAGTCCTAAGCTGGAGTTTACTGAAGAACAAAAACAGAAAAGTCAGAAAGCTTTTGATCTCTTAATACATTCAGAACTTTAGTCATGAATACAAAGGAACTAAAGGACATGATTAGGACTCTGGGCTTTGATACTACGATAAAAGATGTTTAGAATATAGAATCAGCAAGGAAGAGGCAGGGAAGATGACCATTTGTCACTCCTACTATGATAACTCAGAAAATGTCAGAGAAACATACCAATTCAAAGTTCTGAGATGTTCAACTGCTTTCATGATGATGGAGCTAAGAGATGCCTTTCAAAACTCTAAAGCATGTGGTCAAGGAGTTGAGCAAGAACATGACTGATGAGGCACCACAGGCTCATGAACATGAATGAGATGAACACAGAAAGATCAATGAACAGGAGATGCTGCACAGTATGATAAAAGCCAACTCTACTGAGATCACTTTTGACCATGCAGCCAGGTTGGGTGCCTGCCACTGTGTGAGTGAAATCTGAATTTTGATAGTAAAATGCCCCCACCCTCCTACAACAACAGCAAGCAACCTGGGAAACATTAGCTGTGATCTTGAATTTAAGTAAGACTTTTTGAAATGTTCTTTGATACTGATGGACTTTTTTCTAAATGATTTGGCGATTCATTATGAAAGTACACAAGAACACCTTAAAGATAGAGAAAACGGTACCTACCATGAAAACTTTCACAGCTTCACATCATTATGAGTTTCAACAGTGAAGTAACCAGAGGGAATTCTTAGGCAAGCACGTGTCTTCATATCACCCCAAGCAGGGATCACTCATTCTTCAACAGTTCCAGTTTTTAATTAATATTTGAATGTGGTTCTCTCTCTTGTAAAGCCCAGTGAACTCATGTTCTTGCTTCTTCAAATGTGAATTTTATCATTTTGTCTTAGAAGTAAAACCTTTCTTAACTAAAAAGAAAGAATGGGGCTGGGAGATCTTTTAAACAGTGATGGGTCCAAGAGAATTTCTGAGTATAACAAGGCTTTTATGCAAAAGGCTCCACACAGTTTCTCTCCTCTCTCTCTCTCTCTCTCTCTCTCTCTCTCTCTCTCTCTCTCTCTCTCTCTCTCTCTCTCTCTCTCTCTCTTCTGCTGTAGGACCATGAAAGGCAGCCTGGTTCCTGGTTGAGCAAAGGCTAGAAACTCGGGTGACCCTGAAGGGACAGAAGGCATTTTGCTCCACTCCTGGGCACCTGGCTCCTGTCACATAGCTATAGCACACACCTCCCTCTAGCCCTCCAGAGATTTGTGGCCATCAGTCACATAAGGGCAATACCCCAAGCCCCTCCACCTGTGGTCACATAGCCTCAAGACAGATTTCCGTTTTAATGAGGTACTTAAAGGACTGGAGTACTTAGCCAATAAAATCTCCTTTTCAGACACTCCTCCATGCAAAATGTATTAACCTCAGGCCCATCCTAAGAAGTGGGGTACGGTTTTACTCATCCACTTTCTGCCATGACAATAAATGCCTTAAAACCATGCACTGCCTCTTTTCATCAGGATCTACCATGGGGAGCAATGAAGAAGGCCTTCGCTTAAAGAGCACTGTCTAACCTCCTGTAGCAGGCCTCTCAGTGCCCCCAGCCACAGTTGCCACCACCAAGCCAAGCCCACTGCCACCAACATGTCAAGGACTCTATCCCCACAGAACCCAACTGGAGTTCCCCTCTTTCCCCTTCAGCACCGGGGTAGATCCAGCCCATGGGCCCCCACTCTGTTCTCAACTCTTATGTGGCTCCCATTGGTGCCTAAGTGCCCAAAAGCCTGAGAAACAGATAGCCCCAGCCTCCTTGCAGGCCCAGGGACAGCCCGAGCCAGTTCCAGTTGTCCCCAGGACCTCATATTGCACTCCCCTCTCCCCGGAGCGGTGTCCCTCAGCTTCCCATAGCCAACACCTGCCAGATGGCATGGGGTAAGTGCAGTCAAAACTCCCAAGTCCTGCCTCCCCAGTGGCCATGCCCTGTGGTGGAGCAGACGTGGGACCCCACTAAACCTACATTCTGCTTTTACAATGTGAGGAACACAGACAGCATCCTTCTGTGCTGGAAGATGAAGCAAGAAGGCATCATCGTAGAAGGGACAGTCCCCATCAGCCAGCACCTTGACCTTAGTCGTGCCAGCTTCAGAACCAAGAGAAGAACTTCTATTCTCTATAAAACATTCACTCATAGTTTTGTTTGTTTATTTGTTTTTGTTTTGTTTTGTTTTGTTTTGTTTTATTCTGTGCCAGCACAAACTACAAAGACAAGCAGTAAAAAGTCCAGTAGTACATGATATCCTATTTAGGCCTGAGCTTTGTTGATACCTAATTTGAATGTGTTCAACTAAATGATATTTTTAAATATGCAAAGTCATCTTATCACCAGCCACTAACCCAAGACTAAGACATCATCAACAAGACAGAGGTATATCCACAGAGTAGGCTCAAGAATAGAATGGGAAAGATGGAATTCAAGAGCATCCCACTGATTGTCTTTCTAGAACTTATTAGGGTATTCCTCATGATGGAACAAATATCTATGTACATAGAGGAAGATAAGAATAAAGAAATGAAGGATAACAAAGACAAAGAAGAACAGGAAGATGGGGCTCTAGACACAAGGTTTAGTATCTGTTGCTCTTACAGAGATTCTGGGTTTGGTTCTCAGGACCAACTTTATGTGGCTCACAACTGCCAATAACTCCAGCTCCCACTCCAGTTACCTCTTCTGATATCTGAAGGTACAACATGCACCCACCACATGTTGTACATAATTTAAAAGAGTAAAAATAAATCATTTTTAAAAGTAGAAGAGGGTAGATTATACTGGCTTCATAAAATTAATATAAATATTACCTCACTTTATTACATTTTTTATTGTTTATACAGAATTTGCTTTGCTTTTTCCTTAACCATTAGACAGAGCTACCAGTAAAACAAACAAAACCTGGAGTTTTCTTTATGAGTACTTAAAACTAAAACTAGAAAACTAGAAAAGTTTTTTTTTTTCAAAAAATAGTTTCTACTACTTGCTATGTAGCCCAAGCTAGCCTCAAGTTCATGTTCCTCCAGAATTAGCCTTCCAGTTGTTGGGACTACAGGTGCATACAATCAGACCATACTCACAACTTTTTGAGAATAACTTTAAATTTTCAGAAAAGTTTCAAATATTTATCTTTACCTGGTGCCATGTTAGACACATATTTTTCACTATGTAGGCCTGCAGATGAGAGCAATTTGGAAAGGTTGTGGAGTTTTTAAGAGAATACAGCATTTCAGGTCCTATTACAATTTCTGTTACCTGACTGTGGGTGGACTGTGACCAGACAGCTCTTTCTCTTACTGCCATGTTTTCCATATCATGATGGACAGTATCCCCTCTAACTGTGATCTAAGTAAACCCATGCTCCCTCAAGTTACTCCTCAGGTATTTTGGTCACAGCAATGAAAGAAGTAACTAATACACCTAGTTTGAATGTGAGCTTAGTCTACCTTGACTCATCTGATGCTTCAAACTAGATAATTGTGGAGAATCATTCTGTGTCTTGTATGATGATTAGCATATTTATATTGTACATTAGTTTCCGATAGTGCTGTCACCTCCAATAGTAAGAGGCAAAAATGTTTCCAGACATAAAAATTACCTCCCAGAAAAGAAAACTGTTACTTGAAGAATCACTGCCCTCTTATTAATGCATTATATAAGCATGTTACTTTATTGTAAAACCCAATTAACTAATACTGATTGATATATTACTATTATCTAGGCTTCAGTCTCTTCAGTCTTCATCAGTTTTAATATTAGCTCCTTTTTATGTCTGAGGATCTGATCCAGGAACTACATTGTGTTAAATAAAATAATTATAAATAAAATTTCTGTCAACCTATTTTTAGGTTTCTTTTGACAAAAACAAACAAACAAATAGATTCTTCATAGGAGTTTTACAATTTATTGAAATTATTTTACATTTATGAGCATATAATTGGTTAGTGACTGTGGTGCTTTGATTAAGAATTGTCCCCTAAGCAACAGTGTCAACTGGCCTGACCCCCCCCATCCTCCTGGAGGCTGGACCACCAACCAAAGAATACACATCGAGGGACCCATCCATGGTTTGGACCACATATGTGGCAGAGGAGGGCCTTGTTGGCCATTAGGGAGAAGAGGCCCTTGGGACTGAGGGTGTTAGAGGCCCCAGTAAAGGGAAATGTCACAGTGTGAATACAGGAGTGGGTGGGCAGGTGGGTGAGAGGTGGAATACCCTCATAGAGAAAGGGGAGGGGGAGGAGGTAGGGGGTTTCTAAAGAGGAGACCTAGAAAGGGGAAACATTGGAAATGTAAATAAAGTATCAAAAAATTAAAATTAAAAAATTAAAAATTTTTTAAAAAGTCACCTCAAATTCAAAACTAAAAAAAAAAAAAAAAAAAAAAAAGAATTGTCCCCTAGGCTGGGCAATGGTGGTGCACACCTTTAATCCCAGCACTCAGGAGGCAGAGGCAGGCGAATTTCTGAGTTAGAGGCCAGCCTGGTCTACAGAGTGAGTTCCAGGACAGCCAGGGCTACACAGAGAAACCCTGTCTCGAAAACCAAAAAAAAAAAAAAAAAAAACAGAACTGTCCCCTAGAGATTCATTGCATTTGAACACTTGGTGCTATAGTTGGGGGAGGTTATGAGAACTTTTTGAGTGTGGTCTGTTGGAGGAAGCCTAACACTAGGGTCATGGTTTGAGGATCTGGAGCCTCACCCCAGTTCTCATCACCTCTCTCAGCTTTCTGTGTAATAACATACAGTTTCTCAACTTGCTGTTCTAGCAGCCTGCGGCTATGGCTTCCTTGTCATTACAGATTTCCTCCTCTGGAACATAATTGGAAATAAGTGCTTTCATACATAAGACTTTATTGGTCCTGATGTCTCATTACAACAACAACAAAAAGTAACTAATGCCATGATATTTATCTTTTCAAAGTCCATAGAATATATGAAGCATTACTGTATTTAATCATGTTAGTGCTAATTTTTCTTCTCTCTTGGTTCTTGATCACTAAGACTACAGATGAACTGTTTGTTATAAGATTAAGAATGTGAACATAAGACATGGTACCATGAATCTAATAAGATATTAGGGAATATATGTGAGCTCATTGACACACAAAAGGATTTTTTTTATATATTTCCAAGTCTGTATTTCTTATTTTATTGGATATTTTCTTTATTTACATTTCCAATGTTATCCTCTTTCCTGACCCTCCCCCACAAACCCCCGATCCCATACTGGACTTTGATGGCACAAACTTTAAGACTAAGAATTAATAAATGGGACCTGTAGAACTGAAAGTTTTCTGCACCACAAAGGATACCATAATTTGAGTGAAAAGACAGCCCGCAAAAGGGGAAAAATTAACAGATACATATCTGATAAAATATTAGTATCTATAATTTAGAATTAACTCAAAAAATAATAATAAACCTAAAGATTATTTTAATTTTTTTAGATACTTTATTTATATTTCAAATGTTTTCCCCTTTCCAGATCTCCCCATTGGAAAACCCCTTTCCCATCTCCCCTACCCTTGTCTCTATGAGGGTATTCCCCCACCCACCCACTCCCCTCTTCCCTCCTTGGCATTCCCCTATACTGGGGCATCTAACACTCTCAGACCCAAGGGACTCTCCTCCCACTGATAGCCAACAAGGCCCTCCTCTGCCACATATGTGACCAGCACCATGGGTCCCTCCATATGCATTCTTTGGTTGGTGGTCCAGTCTCTGGGAGCACTAGGGGGCCTGACCAGTGGGCACTGTTGCTCCCTCCCCATGGGGCTGCAAACTCCTTCAGCCCCTTCTCCAAATCCTCCATCTGGGACACCATGCTCAGTCCAACAGTTGCTATGAATTGAATCATGAGTATTCTGAACTTTTGGGCTAATATCTGCTTATCAGTGAGAACATATCATGTTTGTTCTTTTGTGACTGAGTTACCTCCCTAAGGATGATATTTTCAAGTTCAATCCATTTGCCTGCGAATTTCATAAAGTCATTGTTTTTAATAGCTGAGTAGTATTCCATTGTGTAAATGTACCGCATTTTCTGTATCCATTCCTCTGTTGAGGAACATCTGGGTTGTTTCCAGCTTCTGGCTATTATAAATATGGCTGCTATAAACATAGTAGAGGATGTGTCCTTATTAGATGTTGGAGCATCTTCTGGGTATATGCCCAGGAGTGGTGTAGCTGGGTCCTCAGGTAGTATTATCTCCAGTTTTCTGAGGGTCCACCAAACTAATTTCCAGAGTGGTTGCACTAGCTTGCAATTCCACCAGCAGTGGAGGAGTGTTCCTCTTTCTCCACATCCTTGCCAGCATCTGCTGTTACCAGAGTTTTTTATCTTCGCCATTCTGATTGGTGTGAGGTAGAATCTCAGGGTTGTTTTGATTTGCATTTCCGTGATGACTAAGGATGTTGAACATTTCTTTAGGTGCTTCTCAGCCATTTGAGTTACCTCAGTTGAGAATTCTCTGTTTATCTCTGTTCCCCATTTTTTGATAGGGTTATTTGGTTCTCTGGAGTCTAACTTCCTGAGTTCTTTGTATATATTGGATATTAGCCCTCTATCAGATGTAGGATTGGTAAAGATCTTTTCCCAATCTGTTGGTTGCCATTCTGTCCTATTGACAGTGTTCTTTGCCTTACAGAAGCTTTGCAATTTAAGAGGTCCCATTTTTCGATTCTTGATCTTAGAGCATAAGCCATTGGTATTCTGTTCAGGAACGTTTCCCTTGTGATCATGTGTTCGAGACTTTTACCCACTTTCTCTTCTATTAGATTCAGTGTATCTGGTTTTATGTGGAGGTCCTTGATCCACTTGGACTTGAGCTTTGTATAGGGAGATAGGAATGGATCAATTTGCATTCTTCTACATGTTGACCACCAGTTGAGCCAATTGACTGCCAGTTGAGCCAGAACCATTTGTTAAAAATGCTGCCTTTTTTCCACTGGATGGTCTTAGCTCCTTTGTTAAAGATTGAGCAACCGTGGGTGTGTGGTTCATTTCTGGGTCTTCAATTCTATTCCATTGATCTACCTGCCTGTCACTGTACCAAAACCATGCAGTTTTTATCACTATTCCTCTGGAGTACAGATTGAGGTCAGGAATGTTGATTCCCCTAGAAGTTCTTTTATTGTTGAGAATAGTTTTTGCTATCCTGGGTTTTTTGTTATTCCAAATGAATTTGAGAATTGTTCCTTCTAAGTCTATGAAGAATTGAGTTGGAATTTTGATGAGGATTACATTGAATCTGTAGATTGCTTTCAGCAAGATAGCCATATTAATCCTGCCAATCCATGAGCATGGAACATCTTTCTATCTTCTGAGGTCTTCTTCAATTTCTTTCTTCATAGACTTAAAGTTCTTGTCATACAGATCTTTCACATGTTTGGTTAGAGTCACACCAAGATACTTTATATTGTTTGTGACAATTGTGAAGGGTGCCATTTCCCTACTTTCTTTCTCAGCCTGTTTATCCTTTGAGTATAGGAAGGCTACTGATTTGTTTGAGTTAATTTT
Organism: Uromys caudimaculatus; assembly: GCA_028551405.1. NCBI lineage: Eukaryota > Metazoa > Chordata > Mammalia > Rodentia > Muridae > Uromys > Uromys caudimaculatus. The sequence continues at coordinate 35,804,903 of CM052700.1, forward strand.
ATATCCGGCCACTTTGCTGAAGAAGTTTAACAGCTGTAGCAGTTCTCTGGTGGAGTTTTTCGGGTCTCGTAATTACATAATCATATCATCTGCAAATAGTGATATTTTGATTTCTTCCTTTCCAATTTGTATCCCTTTGACCTCCTTTTGTTGTCTAATTGCTCTAGCTAGAACTTCAAGTAGTATATTGAATAGATAGGGAGAGAGTGGATAGCCTTGTCTAGTCCCTGATTTTAGTGGGAATGCTTCAAGTTTCTCTCCATTTAGTTTGATGTTGGCTACTGGTTTGCTGTATATTGCTTTTACTATGTTTAGGTATGGGCCTTGATTTCCTGATCTTTCCAAGACTTTTATCATGAAGGGATGTTGAATTTTGTCAAATGCTTTTTCAGCATCTAAGGAAATGATCATGTGGTTTTTTTCTTTGAATTTGTTTATGTAGTGGATTACATTGATGGATTTCTAGGTATTGAACCATCCCTACATCCCTGGGATGAAGCCTACTTGATCATGATGAATGATTGTTTTGATGTGTTCTTGGATTCGGTTTGCAAGAATTTTACTGAGAATTTTTGCATCGATATTCATAAGGGAAACTGGTCTGAAGTTTTCTTTCTTGGTTGGGTCTTTGTGAGGTTTTGGTATCAGTGTAATTGTGGCCTCATCGAATGAATTGTATAGTGTTCCTTCTGTTTCTATATTGTGGAATAGTTTGAAGAGTATTGGTATTAGGTCTTCTTTGAAGGTCTGATAGAATTCTGCACTAAACCCATCAGGTCCTGGGCTTTTTTGTTTGGGAGACTTTTAATGACTGCTTCTATTTCTTTAGGGGTTATGGGACTGTTTAGATGGTTTATCTGATCCTAACTTAACTTTGGTATTTGGTATCTGTCTAGAAAATTGTCCGTTTCATCCAGATTTTCCAATTTTGTTGAGTATAGGCTTTTGTAGTAGATTCTGATGATTTTTTTAATTTCCTCAGATTCTGTTGTTATATATCCCTTTTCATTTCTGATTTTGTTAATTTGGATACTGTTTCTATGCCCCCTGTTTAGTCTGGCTAAGGGTTTATCTATCTTGTTGATTTTCTCAAAGAACCAGCTCCTGGTTTTGTTGATTCTTTGTATAGTTCGTTTTGTTTCTACTTGGTTGATTTCAGCCCTGAGTTTGATTATTTCTTGCATTCTACTTCTGTTGGGTATATTTGCTTCTTTTTGTTCTAGGGCTTTCAGAAATGCTGTTACGCTACTAGTGTATGCTCTCTCCAGTTTCTTTTTGGAGGCACTCAGAGCTATGAGTTTTCCTCTTAACACTACTGTTTGGGTATGGAGCCACGTGGCACAGACCACAGGTGTAAACCAGAAGGTTCCTGTCTCAAGCTGCTTGTAGGGTCCAGCTGTCCTGAGGATTCAGGGTGGGTCCCACTGAGCAGTGGTGCTCAACTTACCTCCACTCAGGGGCTTGTCCACACTCCTGGGATGCTAGCTTTCTCCAGGGACTATTTGGCTATGGAGCTCTGTAGCACAGACTGAGGTTCCTGGCCACAGAAGGAAACTGGAACGCTCCTGTTCCAGGCTGCTTGCAGGTCCCTGTGTCCTGAGAGTTCCAGGCAGGTCCCCCTGAGCAGAGGTCCTGGCCTTGCCACCACCCCCCACCCCCCACCCCCAACCCAGCTCATAGGCTTGTCCACACTCCTGGGAGGTAGCTCTTTCCCTGCGCTATTTGGGTATGGAGCCGCGTGGCACAGACCACAGGCTTAAAAAGAAACCTAAACATTCTTAGATAAAATAAACCAGATTTAAATGGGACATGGAATTAAATAATGTTCTCCAAAGATGAAATACAAATGCTTCAGAAACATGATTTTTAATGTTCAACACCCTTAGCCATTAGATAAATTAAGATTAAAATTACTTTGAGATTTCAATACCCCAGTCAGAATGGCTAAGATATATATATATATATTTTAAAAAGAATAATAAGTTCAGGCATAGATGTGGAGAAAAAACAACATTTATTCACAGCTGTTGGGAGTACAAACAAAGGCAGCTATTACGAAAATAATGAGGAAGTTCCTCAAAGAAAGAAAAATATTCTAGCTATACTACTCTTAGACATATTCCCCAAAGACTCTGTCTCCTACTGTAAAATTACATGCTCATTCATGTTTATTGTTGCTGTATTCATAATAGCCAGGAAATGGAAAGTTGCCTATAAACTAAGGGATGGATAATAAAAAATATAATATATTTAGTCAATAGAATATTATCCATCTATTAAGAAATAAAAATATGAAATTCACAGGTAAATGGAAACAATCATTCTGAGGGAGAAAAGCAGACCTAGAAAGCAAATGACTTGTTTTATCTTGGTTGTGGATGTTAACCTTGAGTCTTCAGATATATATATTTTTATTTGGAATACCTATATGGAATTACTAAGAGTCCATGAATGGAGCACATTATAGATGGGGAGAGAGAAATCAGTAGTATAAAAGTGTGCAGATAATAAATGAAACTGAAATGAAACTAAATTATAGTGGGGATGTGAGGGCAGACTAGATGAAGAAATATGGAGAAGGACTAATGACTCCAAAGACTTCAAAGTCCTATAAAAACCCACTATGGCAGGATTTTCCCTGAACAATCTAATATAAATATAAATATAAATATAAATATAAATATAAATATAAATATAAATATAAATATAAATATAAATATAAATATAAATATAAATATAAATATAAATATAAATATAAATATAAATATAAATATAAATATAAATATATATACATATATACACGCAGCAGGAGGCCTGTGATTGGACAGGGAAAAGGGAGGCAGAGCTAAGAGTTCCAGAGTCAGAAAGAGTGTCTCAGGAGAGGGAGAGAAGGAAACAAGATGGACAGTGAACAGGATGAGTCAGATTCATAGGGCTTTAAATAGCCACAGGTAGGTATAATTTCATACAGGGATAGAATAATTGGAGTAAGTTGTCTAATCCAGGTGGGCAGCTTGTATCATTATATATTGACCCTGAAATTATTGTGTGGGAATCTTGTGAATAATTTATTGATATACAAATCTGACTGATTAATTTTAAGTTTCTAGAGTGTCATTTTACTGGGTTACTGGAAGGTGGGACCACTGTCCTGAGGTTTATGGCTGAGAAGGAACTAGTGGCTCCAGAGATAAGTGTACCAGAGTCACTGCTGGAGGTAAGCCTAGAGCCAGAGGTGGTGAGACCATTGCTGAGGCAGAGACAACCAAGGCATAGTGTGGGAACTTGCT
>CM052700.1:35808692-35841109 GCA_028551405.1 Uromys caudimaculatus
CATGGGGAGATCATTCCATCTTCTGAGATCTTCTTCAATTTCTTTCTTCAGAGACTCAAAGTTCTTGCCATACAGGTCTTTCACTTACATAGTTAAAATTACAGCAAAATATTTTATATTAGTTGTGCCTATTATGAAGGTTGTTGTTTCCTTTTTTTTTTTTTTTTTTTCGGCCCATTTATTATTTGTATATGGGAAGACTACTGATTTTTTTGAGTTAATGTTATATCCAGCAACTTTGCTCAAGGGGTTTATCAGCTATAGGAGTTCTCTGATACAATTTTAGGGTTCACTTGTGTACACTATCATATCATCTCCAAATAGCAATACTATGACTTCTTTTTGTTGTCTTGTTGCTCTGCACAGAACTTCTAGTACTATATTGAGTAGATAGGGAGTGGGCAATCTTGTCTTGTTCTTAATTTTGGTGGGATTGTTTCAAGTTTCTCTCCATTTAATTTGATGTTGGCTATTGGCTTCCTGTATGTTGCTTTTATTATGTTTATGTATGTGCCTTGAATCCCTGATTTCTCTAATACCTTTAACATGAAGGAATGTTGGATTTTATCAAAGGATTTTTTCAACATCTAATGAGATAATCATGTGATTTTTTTTTCTTGCAGTTTGTTTATATGGTGGATTAAATTGATGGATTTTCATAAATTGAACCATCCTTGAATCACTGGGATGAACCCTACGTTATCATGGTGAATGATGTTTTTTATGTATTCTTACATTCTGTCTGCAAGAATTTTATCGAGTATTTTTGTGTACATATTTATAAGCAAAATTGGTCTGAAGTTCTCTTTCTTTGTTGCATCTTTGTGTAGTTTAAATATCAGGTTAACTGTGGCCTCACAGCGTGAATTAGGGAGTGTTCCTTCTGGTTTTTGTTTTTTGTAATAGTTTGAGGAGTACTGGTATTAGCTCTCCTTTGAAGGTCTGGTAGAATTCAGTACTAAAACCATCTGGTCCTGGGATTTTTTGTTTTTGGTTGAGAGGTTTTAAATGACTTATTCTATTTCCTTGGAGATTATGGGACTGATGTTTTACCTGATTTTGATTTAACTTTGGTATGTGGTAACTGTCTACAAAATCCTCCATTTCGCCGGGCAGTGGTGGCGCTCACCTTTAATCCCAACACTTGGGAGGCAGAAGCAGGCAGATTTCTGAGTTCATGGCCAGCCTGGTCTACAGAGTGAGTTCCAGGACAGCCAGGGCTACACAGAGAAACCCTGTCTCGAAAAAAAACAAATATATATATATATATATATATATATATATATATATATATATATATATCCATCCTCCATTTCATTCAGAATTTATTTTTGTCAAGTATAGGCTTTTGAAGTAAGACCTAATGATTTTTTTAATTTGCTCAGATTCTGTTGCTATGTCTTCATTTTCATTTTTGATTTTGTTAATTTGGATACTACCTGAAGACCCAGCTATATCACTCTTGGGCATATACCCAAACTAAGCTTCACCATTCCACAAGGATACATGCTCCACTATGTATGGCTTTATTTGTAATAGCCAGAAACTAGAAGCAACCCAGATGACCATCAACAAAAGAATGGATCCAGAAAATGTGATTCATTTACACAATGGAATGCTATTCAGCTATGAAAAACAAGGACATCATGAATTTTGCAGGCAAATGGATGGAACTAGAAAATATCATCCTAAATGAGGTAATCCAGATCCTAAAGACATGCATGGTAAGTGCTCACTGATAAGTAGATATTAGCCAAAAAGTACAGAATACCCATGATACAACCCACAGACCCAAAGAAGATAAGCAAGAAGGAAGGCCCAAGTGAGGATGCTTCAATCCGACTTAGGGGAGCAATATAGCCAAAAAATGTAGAGGGTAGGAGAGACCTGGGTGGGAAAGAGGAGGGGAAGAGAAATAGTGGGACAGAATCTGTCCCAGGAGTCAATGGGGTGACCTTAGCAAAAATGCCCAAGAGAGGGGATAAGGAAAGTAAAGAGACCACCTCCAGTAGCCAGACAGGAGCCCCTGGTGGAAGGATGGGGACACCAATCCACCTATAATACTTTTAACCCCAAATTGGTCCTATCTATAAGAAATGCAGAGACAAAGATGGAGCAGAACTGAAGGAATGGCTGATCAGTGACTGACCCAACTTGAGACCCAAGCCATAGGCAGGCACCAATCCCTGACACTATTAATGATGCTGTGTTGTGCTTGCAGACAAGAGCCTAGCATAGCTATTTTTCTGAGAGGCTCTACACAGCAGTTGACTGAGACAGATTCAGATACCCACAGACAAACATTGGACAGAGGTCTGGAACCCATATGCAAGAGTTAGGGGAAGGATTAAAAGCCTGAATGCAAAGGCAACCCCATAGGTAGACCAACAGTGTCAACTAACCTGGATCCTTAAGAGCAATCAGAGACTGAACTACCAACCAAAAAGCATACAGGGGCTGATCCAAGGCCCCCAGCACATATGCAGCAGAGGGCTGTCTTGTCTGGCCTCAGTGGGAGGGGATGCATCTAAATCCTCTAGAGACTTGATGCTCCAGGGTGGGGGGAATACCTGGGAGGGTACCCTCCCAGAACAGAAGGGGAAGGGAGATGGGGGAAGAACTCTCTGAGGTAGGACCAGGAGTGGTAACAGCATTTGGAATGTAAGTACATAAATAACATTTTAAAAAGAAAAAATAATAATAAAGTAAAAAGTTGTATCAATAATCTCAATCACAGAATTTCCCCCATTGTATCACAATACAGACTCCAAAGTAAGCTTACATATCCTGAAGCTACTTCCCATAACTAGCACAAACCACAGCTTTATACTCTTTACACTCTTGATAGAGACACTCCCATGATTTTCCTAGGCTTTCTTCCTTGTTGCAATGAATGCTGACCCAACTTGTCACCCTACATGTCCCTAATAGTCTTTGCATGCAGAGCATAAGCTACAGTCTAGTTCATGAAGGACAGAGTTGAAACAGAGCTCAGTAGCAGGGACCTTGTCCATCAAATGCTAAGCCTGGTTCACTTCTCAATACAACGAAAAAAAAAAAAAGAGTTCCTGGGTTCAAATAAGATCTCTAGCACATGCTTCCTAAGCCAACTTTGCTATTTTGTAAAAGTAGAAAAAAATATTATCATTTGCCTACCCTTTTTGGAATTTCTTTATCTGTAAAGTAATACATGTAATGTCTTGTTAATACAATATGTTTTATCGTGTATGTGTGATATGTGTTATATGCATGTTTGTATACATGAATGCAGGGACATGCATGCCATGATATATCTACAAAGGTCAAAGAATAGGCTCAGGTGTCAATCATCACCTTGCCTGTGATAAATCTCACCACTGAATACACCAGGCTAGGTGGCCTACAAGTTTCCAGTGCATCTCCTGTCCTCATCTTCCATATCACCATAGAGTGGTGTTATTATAGATACAAGCTACCACATGTGGCTTTATAGGAGTTGTGGGATCCAAACTCAGATCCTCACACTTTTATAGCAAGTGCTTTACCCACTGCAGTAGTATTTAAAACTAATCACTCTTACTTAAACTGATGGCCAAAGCCACTGCTGTGGCTATTAATAGGCCTTGATGCCAGATTTTGTGGACCTCTTTAACCTTCTTCTCTGTAACATAAAGATAGCAGTAGCAATAATAACAAGGGTGACATCAGTACCAATACTGCACAGACAAGATGGACTTCATAATGTATCTGGTGTATCATTAGAGAATATCCCCAAACTAGCACTCAGCAGGCATAATAAATGTTATTTTACCTTCCTATTTAAGCACTATGACCTCTTTCAGGCACTCTGAAGTTTATCACTAAACTAGCAATTAAACTAGTGTAATTCGAGCAGGGATCAGTAGAATGGCTCAAGTAGGTTCTTTGAAAATTGGGCCAGACTGTATGTTTGCAGATGTTGTAAAGAACACAAAACTGTTATTATCAAGTTGAGTCCCTGAAATCCACAGGAGAAACAGTATGCTCACAGTTTCTCTGACCAAGAGACAATTAGTTTGCTGAAAAAGTCAAGTCTTAAAGTCAAAAACTTTAGTCTGAAATGTGTTCCATTGAAATGAGATTTCATGTACCACTTTTATACTAAATAAATGTCATAAAACTTGAGTTTGTACATTTGTTTAAATGCTAACACTTTAATTACTAGAGGGCTTGTTCAGTTTCCTGAGTATGATCTGCAGATCATACTGGGCATAGCAGAACATTCCTGTAATCCTAACACTTGGAATAAAGAGTAAGGAAGACCAGAAATTCAAAGTCATTCTAGGCTACTTAGTGAGTTGGAGGCTAGTCTGTGTCAGATGAAATGCTCAAAAATAAATAAATAAAATTCAAATTGTATGTTTTATGTGTTACAGTTCCAAGGTTATCCTAAAACTGTTACGACTCTAAAAGTTAATGCTTAACTTGATTGGATCGTCTCTAAACAGCTTCTGATTTGAGGTACAGGGGAGTTTGTTATCTTGTAGCATCCCATGATTACAAGAAAGTCACTGAATATCCTGTGTCATTTCAACAGAAATGTCATTTACTACAGGAGTGGGAAATTGCTTCTTCTCTACAAGTAGGGTTTTTTTTCTCTTGCACAGGCAGAAAACAATTTTCCTTTTGGGTGAAAAAAAAATACATTGTCATTCTGTTTCACTCACAGATGTGAGAGAACACACATCGGCAAACTCACAGAGCAGAGTCAATGAACACAGCCTGACTGCTGATGGCCTCTGGAATCTCTGTGTAGTGAAGTGTACTTGCAGGGTAGTATATCACTTCTAGATATATTAGTAATAGCTCTGCAGGTTGATTGCACTCTCACATGCCTGAATAATGCTATGGAGCTTTCTGAACCATTTCATTCAACAATCAGAGTTCCATGTACAAAACTTTCAATGAGATTCCATTCAGTATGCCACTGATTGCATTTACTGAGATACTCAAATACCTTGACATGAACTGCTTGGGAAGTAGTGGTTGATAACAGGACTCATCTTGGAAGGAATGACAAGTGCTCTCCAACCATGGATTTCTGAGCAATCAAAGAGTGTCAGAGACTTCACGGTGACTCAAATAAACTCCCAAGGAACAAAAGTAAGGAAACTGAGAACAGAGAAAGGAAAGACTATGCATGTCCAAATATCAATATGCTAAAAACACTAGATTCTAGTCATGGCCTTCTATCCCATACTTTTAAATTAGATATTCAGTATATCTTATTTTAATCAAGATCTAATTGAATTGCAAAGGCACAGTCCATAAATGGAATATTCTATTTATAGGAATATGGTATAATCAAAACCATAAACAAACACATGAATATTATAAATGTAAAATGATCCAGAAGTAAAAGAAAGTAAGAAATACTTAAGCTAAAACACTACTTGATGAAGGTAGCAAACTGAAACCAGTTGTTAATAACCAGTTGTTAATAAAGGGATAATTATTCTATCTAATAAAATTATTCATAACAGTCTATATTCTCGCTGTGCTCAAGAAGCAACTTCAAGGACACCAAAACTTTTGCACTAGATTCATTTCATAAAACCAGGGACCCCCAAGTCTATATCTTAGTAAATATATATACATATACATGTATATGTACACACACATATATATATAATACACTCTCCATATATATATATATATATATATATATATATATATATATATGTCTTCATTTTCTGAAGTCTAACTATAAGAATTCTCACAAAACTTCAAGTCACAAATATAGTTTAACTTGTTCTCATTTTGCTAATAGCTCTAGCCACCAGGAAGAAGCAAAGAAACCTGAGGCAGAACCCACCCTCATCCTAAGTTCTGAATAATCCCCATGAAATCTGAATCTTCCAGTCAGTAAAGTTTCCATATCAAGGAGCAGAGAAACATTCAGAGGTCATTTCTAATCCTTTCCCCCCACTTTCTGATATTTAATTTCCTTCATATATCCTTTGGCTCAACCAAATTTATACCAAATGCTTATGTCTTGCCTTTAACTATCAGAAACTCAACTCTCTCCTTCATAAATGGATTTCTCCTTTGGTAATTCTAGTTAAACTAAGAATTTTTAAAAATCAACACAAATAATCAGCACCTGCAGAATAGAAGTATTGGTTCAAATCATCTAGTCAGAGAAGGTTAAAAAGAAAGAGACAACACTCCCATGTTACACTAGGCAATACTAAGAACAATAAAGGCCATGTTACATCAAGTTATGTAACAGAATTGACCTCTAGCTTCAGGTATCTGGAAGCTGGTGTGGTTGCAAAAGACCTCTGAAGCTGAACAAAAAGTCTTTCTTTCCCAAAACAGAAAGCAAATGGCAGAATCCCAAAATGGCAGAAATCAATGTTCAGAAGTTAAAGTCCTCCCTACCTCTTTATTTTTCCCACAAGAACTGAGAAATAAGGACTAGCCCCACCCACCATTCCCAAAATCTGTATTTCTCACTGAGGAGAAATAGTTTTCTAAGACTGAGGTCTTAGACCTCAACTAAGGGTGATGTCTGCAGCAGCTCCAGCAATGGACTGACAAACATTGATAGGGATATTTGGACAACATCAGAATCTGTGTTCTGATGTAAGCTCATCTAAAATCATTGCTGATCCCTGATGATAAAAAAATAGGCATGGTCATTCCTCCGTCTTGATCAAAGAAAACTGGAGAGCAGATTATAGTGTGTGGCCATGATTGAGAACCAAGTCTATACTGGTACCTCTAAAACAATAGTGTGAGAACTAGATGATATGAGACTTTAAAAACAGATGTAGGGATTGTAGGTGGCTTAGCAGTTATGAACTCTTGCTCCTCCAGAGAACTCAGTTTCCACATCAGGATGGCCACAACTGTCTGTAACTCTACTTCCTGGGATTCTGAAACTCTCTATCCTCTCTGGGCACCTGCATATATGGGCACATAATCAGACATAACACACACACACACACACACACACACATACACACACACACACACACAATTATAATTAAAACTTAAAACTTAAAATTCAAAGAGAAGTAGCCACAGCTTTGCCACTTGTTAAATATCTTTCCCAAATAAATCACTTCTCCTTCATTTCCTCATCTCTATAATGAGAAGGAAGACTGGTGGTCCCGTCCAGCTGTATAATAAGTTCTAATCATCTTCCCTGTGGTTTTAAGAGTGTCTAGAAGCATCACTGATGAATTTTAATTAACTTTCAGCCTTAGAAAAATATTCTTCCACCATGATATGGTCAAAATGTAGTGAGGCTCATCCAGCATCCTCTTGTGACCAAGACATACAAGTACTTATTTGAGAAATGATGGTGAATCAATGAGATAAAAATGGAGGTGAAAAATGAAGGGGGAGGGGCCAATGCTCAAAACTCAAGTCCACCATTCACAATTCTCTTTATAGGCCTCACAATAAAACCTAAGGCCTCAGGCCTATCACATGACAGCAGGCAAATAGCAGTTGGATGGGAACAAATAATCATTGTCTGCAGCTCCTGAGTTTGTGGGTTACTCGTTACCCAGTGAAACCAAGCAGGTTCAATGGCTATAATAATCACTGGCAATGTCTTTAAGAAAATGAGACTCCAAGGCACAAACCTGAACCCTAGTGATCCAAACTCTCTCCAAGGAGGAACATGTCTCCTCTAGAGATATGGCCTATCCTCACATAGTGTTACTATGAGTGCTTTAAAATAACCCCTTTCAGTGAAGAGCCCATAAGTTGCTTTCCTCAAAACTACCAAAGGAGTTCATAAAACTCCAGATTCTTAGGTCATTCCAAGACTTAATAAACCAGAATTCTGAGCCCAAACTCAGATCACATTTACACTTGAGGTGTGGTTTTGAAATTACCATGAATAAAAAATCAACAGACTTGTTAATGCACAGATTTCTGGCAGAACACAAAGTCTCTGATACAGATACCTGAGCACTGACTGACAAGTCTAGAAATTCCCCAGGTAGTAACTCTCAGTACAGGGCTGGCACTGTGGTTTAAGAGGTATCAGTATACACTTGGTTCTCAATCATGGCTATGCTCTATAATCATCAAGGAAAACAGAACACACAAGACTGATTCCCACTTCATATATTCTCACATCATTAGTCTAGGTAATGGACTGGAAATTAAGATTGTTCAGAATAATGCAGATGATCTTTAGTACGGCCAATGTCTTTACTCTGAAGTCCATCAAAGCTTTTGGTATTCCTGCCCAATAAACTTGCTCACCCTTACCCAAAGCACAAAGGGCTTCCAGAAAGTAGTTACCAAACATGCAGGTTTTACTCTTGGCTCTTGATTCCACTGAAAATTCAGAGGCATGGCCTCCAGGCTTCAGCCCTGGTTCCCTGCCTCCATTTTAATAAGACCACATTCTCTTTCATCATTTCCTATATTGCTCTTCCTGGTAAGGTTTCATTTGCAGAACAAGTCCCTTGACTAAAAGAAGTATTTGAAAACCACTATTATAAGAGAAAGGGCACTCAACTGAAAATCTACAGGTCTCGCTGCCAGCTAGAGTCATTTAGCCTTTCTGACCTTCAACTTCTCGCTTGATCATCTCTAGGAACAACAGATTCTGTTTGTGTAGGATTTTCAGGTTATAAATGATAGTTTTCAATACACACAATAGTGGGAAATTTGCTTCCCATGCTGTGTTAGCTTTCCATCATCATATCAAATAGCTGAGATACATCAACTTGTGAGGAAAAAAGGTTTATTTTAATCCATAACTTTAGTACTTCATCCTTCCAAAAAATTTTAACAGGTTTAAAATGACCACCATGTGTTGGCAAGACAGCTTGATTGTTAAAGTCACTTCCCAGGGCTGATGATCTGAATTTACTCTCCAGAGCCTACATGGTGGAAGGAGAGATCAACTCATTCAAGTTGGTCTCTGACCTCCACAAACACATCACTCTCCAGCACCACTGTGCACACAAAAAAATAAATAAACAAATAAGGGCTTTTAAGGAGACTCCTCCTCTGCCTCTACTTCCTAGTATATGCCTCTCCCATCTAACTACAATCCTTGCCTATCCTGTCAACACTATGCTCTAAGCATCTCGTAAATCATCCCCCACTCCATTCTTCACTACCGTCACTACCTGCACCTCTAGTCCATTGTTTGTTGTATTTCCACAGCCGGTACGCTCTACCCTACAGCAGCCTACTCATTCAGCTCTAGCTCCTGGTTCAGGAATTATTTCCTCCAGGAAGCCTACTTTCAGGTCTACTTCCCTCCCAGCCAATTCTTCTTCTCTTGGCTGGCCTGAATTATGAACTGTTCCTCCCTTATTCTCCTCAGACACCTTGCAATGACCTTATTCAGATTCTCTGTATTCAACAAGTGATTCATTGTCTATCTGTAATTAGAGTCTAAATATCTACAAAGCACAACTATATAGCATGTAGGCAGAATTAAGTATTTATTTATAATAATGACTACCTTCCTTGGTTCTGATAACTTACTTCCTGAAACACTCAAATACTGACAGCTCCTACAGTATCCAAAGTCATCCTAAACTGATATCCACATATGAACAATCAACAGTTAATCATTGGCATATTCACCCATATTCACCCTACCTAGAAATTTTTCTTTGCAAAAATTAAAAGAGTATATTTGTACTGTCACATAAAATAATCATTCTCTGGTTCCTGTCTGAGAATGGTCCCACTTATGACTTCCACCTCAAATATGATCTAAAATTCTACAACACATATGCCATGTGACCTACAAGTTCACCTTCTGTTCATGTGTAAAACCATTTGTATGTGTATTTGGCAAAGACACTAGAAAGAACACAAAAGCTCAATTCTTCATACCATTAACTAGACAAAATATAATCATCTATCTATAAGAGAATATATAACAAATGATAATACAATCACCCAAATGAACACTAGTCTTCCTTTGCTTTCTGGTCTAACCTGATATGAATAGCCTCTACCATGTGGTTCCAACCCAATAGTCTGCACTATTTCACCATGCCATCACTACCAGTATGAAGTGAGACTTCTGAAACCATCTTTCAAACTAAGTTTTCCCTCTTTTTAGTTTCTGCTATTCATTTTAGTCATCGGGATATGATCTGGACCAGCAAGTTCTTCTTCATTGACAGGGTCCTAAGAGGAATGACAGAGGATAACAAGGTCAAGCAGATAGAAATCTGAGAGCAGGAGATATTACATAATAGGTTTAATGTCAAGCAAGCTTGTTAATAAATCCAACATCTTAGATACAGCTTTCTTAAAAGGAAGAATGAAATTATCATACACTTGATGAAGTCAGCAAGAAGCTATTTAAGTAAAGTTTCACAAAAAGAACACAGGATATCTCAAATAGATCACAGATAGAACACACAACAGTCTTGGGAAAGATAACTTCAACCTCTTCAGTGGGAAAAGCTGAGTTCCCAATAAAGCAAGTTTTAACTTCTTTAAGTGCGAGGCTTCAGCCCCAGACTGGACCAGGCCACGTCTGCCCCTGAGCAAGGACCCAGAACAAGGTTCCTTTTGTCCTTTCACCAGGGGCCTACACACACACACACACACACACACACACAATTTGGATATCTATAGGCCAGTTCAATAGCACATGGAATTAATTAATAGAATTAGAACTCAGAACAGAAGAACACTAAGGACTGGAAGAAGAGCTGAAGGGATTCTTGTATAAGGGTAGTATTCTGTTTCTTTATGTAGGTGTTGTGTATACTTTTATTTTGAAATTAATTGATAAATGATAATTTAATATGTACACTTTTCTATAGCTATATTAGAGCAAAATGATCCAGAACTATACAGACAAATATTGCATGCTGTTCTTGTTAGTTTTTGTCCATTTGACTCAAGCTAGAGTCATCTAGAAAGAGAGAACCACATTTGAGGAATTGTCTCCATCAAATCAGCCAGGGGGCATGTTCCTGAGTAAATTTCTTAACTGTTACTTGTTGAAGGATGACCTAGAATACTGTGACCAGTGCTATTCCTAGGTAGGTGGGCCTGTATTAAAAAAATAGCTGACTACAGGGAGATTCAGTGAAAGACTGCTCTCAGCACACATGATGCCCTGGGCCTCACCTCCAAAAAGAGAAACAAATATCTGCTGGTGTCTTCTCCCTCAAAGCAGCTGCTGACTACACATAAGTATCATGTCCAACAGACAAACACCCAAAGGGCTGGCCTGTTGCTCCTGAGGAATCTTGAGACTTGGCCTGGTAAGTACACACTGCCGGGTATGACAACTTGTGCCTCTTGATTGACAACCAAGGGTCTCTCACAACAGCACTAGCAGTCTGTCCAGACATGTGAACCTCAAGTACAGTTGAATCCTGTGGGATTCTTATGCATTAGCCAGAAGATGTTGACCATTTCTGGGAACTCTGGAATGGAGAGTCTGGATTTAATCTTTTCATGTGCTCTGTTTGACTGGGAACAGCTGCAGCAGCTTTCACGGGAGATACTCTGCTGCATGAAGTTACCTTCACCCGCCAATGTGACACTAGGCAATACTGTCCAGTCACCTCCTTTGCTCCATATCACAGCATCATCTCTATCCTTTCTTGTGGGATGTTGGTGCCTTGGGCTTCTCCAGCCAGCCTTGGCCATTACTGTGCCTCTTAATCATATTCAGGGGATTCTCAATGGCAGTTTTCCTCTTGATTTGAATTACTTACATTGTCTTTATTCCCCACTGCCCCATCTTCATGTTCCTCAGTTCTGCTTCTGCATTGGTGAGTGCCCTTCAGGAGGACATAGTATAAGTCCATGGGTTGGGGCATAGCCCACAGAACCCTGCACACACCTCTTGGCTTAGCCTTAGGAGCTCTGGTTTTGGGCGATGGGGGTGGGGGAGATGTTTTATTTAGTGTTTGAGGCAGTCTTGCATAGCTTGGGCTGATCTTGGACTCGTTGGAAGATCAAGGCGACCTTTAGTTCCTGATCCTCCTTCCCAAATGCTGAGGCTAGTTTTGTTTTCTGATTTATTTCCATGGGTAAAATACTTTGTGAACTGCATCACCCTGGTGGAACTGTGAGGAAGGGACCTGCCTGGGATAGGGCCATAGATACCACAAGGAACAGGGCCAGACCTACTGAACAATTTCAATGATACTAACTGGGTCTTCGGTTGCCTGGTGCAGCAGGTATCCCTGGTAGGGTACACCCACCAGCTCTCTCCCTTTACACTTGGCCTTGAGCAGTTTGTCTAGCTGCCTCAGTCTCATGAGCCCCCTTGAATTTCCTAGACCAAACTGCCACCATTGTGTGCCTTGGTGGCCTGCTCCAGACACTACATAAGTGATTGTGAGAGTGTACTTGTGTCTAGGTCACCTCAGGGTAATCTGAGATTCTGATGAGAAGAAAGGAGGTCACCAGAGACCTTAGTATAGAACCTGCATCCTCACCCAGCCCATGTCCTCAACCTTTTGCTTATGTCCCCACCTGTCCCAGGAATACAACTGTGTCCCTAGCCCTCCCATCTGGACCTTCCTTCAGCTCTAGAGCCAATGAAATCCTGCCACTTTATCCTTAAACCCTGTCTTGCTATGTAGCCCAAACTGACTTTGTAGTGCTCCTGCCTCAGCCTTCCTAAGAAGCTGGAGTTACACATATATAATGTGCCCTGCCTTTGAAGTCCCACCTGCCTGGCACTCTACCTAAAGAAAATCTTGCTTTTACTGCAGCCTGAAGACTTCTCTTGCCTGACTGCCAGAGGGGACTTTGACTTTACAGAGAGTAGAATCAAGTTGCTTGTTAATGGCAGTCAGTGCCTAGAGCTTCTTCCTTGGTACCCAGGAGTTCCTCAGCACTCCCCTGGAATTTAATAGCCTATCCTTAGGGCCTTTACCAGATGCCTTCTCTAGTTCCATTTTCAGCCACACTAAACACTAAATAGCTTCATTTTCTGTTTCTACATCAGCTATAAATTACTTGGAGAGGGGACCAGATCTCCACATTCAGTGACAACATGAAGGATATTAGAAGCTAGTTCCTTCTTTGTGCTAGACCAGTAAGTCTTTTATGTACCTTACTCTATCTACCTAAGGAACCTTCAGTGACATGGGCAGTCTTTGTCTGTTAGGAAGAAGACAGCGTGAGTCTGCTGACTCTTACGTTTACTCAAATTGGGCTGACTTATCCCCAAGGCACACAGCTGGGCTAGCAGCAACCTTTGTCATTGCTGCTATTGTGGTGTGCCTTGAGTTCTTTAACAACATGAGATTTCCCTTGGTGGGCATAATCATTTATACAAAGTACAGCAGAGAAGAAATTGGGCATTCAGTGGCAGGCTTTGAAGAACTAGTGGGATTGTATTAAAATTATCTCTCATCAGTCAGGATGGAAAAGTGATTTTTTTGTTAGGAAAATTTTAAAGTTTAAAAATCTTGCCTTGCCCCCTTGCCTCTTGTTCTGTTTTTAGATGGGGTCTCTGTCACCATCACCTAGGCTGGCCTCAGATGCACCTCAAGCGTGCTATGCCACAACTGTCTTCTCTTGCGTTGCTTGTGTGCTGCCATGCTTCACCTGTCTGCCCTTAATGCCCCTCCAGGACAACTGGTACCATGAAAAATGCCTGGTATGGTTTTGCAAATAAAGTTGTATACTTAACGTTTTATTTAAAAATTAAATAAATAATAATAGCTAAGCAAGCCAATAGCCAACATGCCTCTGAGGTCTTTGCTTCAGGTCTAGCCCTCAGTGATGTATAAGCCCAATAAATCCTTTTCCCACAATTTGCTTTTGGTCCATGCTTCAACACTGCTACAAAGAGGCAAACTTGAATGCAAACTTTCTTTTATATGAATAATCTAAGTTTATATTTATAGAGATGTGTGTGCATGCATGCATATATGTGTATGTGTATACATCTGTAGAGAGGGGAAATGTTCTAAGAGGATCTATCATTCTGTTGCCCTCCAGTCGTATGTAAGCTCCTTAAAATGACCATTTTTCTGGAAATTGGGTGAAAGCCAACAGTACACACAGTTGTTGACTCAGTTTATGATAACTATCACTCACTATCATTAATTCTATAAATTCTGAACATTATGGAGGGATGAGATTGATAGGCTCTATCAATACACAGAGCATCAAAATTTCTCTTGTACTAATATGAAAAGACTGGAAACAAGACAGCATTCAGAGAAAAAAAGAAGTCAATAAATCATGATGTCTATGCCAGCCATGCTCAGCAATCCAGTCTACCCAGTGTGCTATTTACAAACTTACAAGGAAGGTTGTGGAATTTCAGAAATCATACAACCTTGTAAATAATGCATCTTGTTCTGTGAAAATCATACGGTGAATAATACATCTGACTCAGGGGATCTGAAATCCAGAACAAAGAACGAGACTGTGGAGAATGTCAGGTGATCTGAACTATGTGCTCAAAGCTATGCAATATTACTAACATTAATGCTGCCTAAGTATGTTTCTTTTTTAAAGAAAAAGAAATTAAAACAAGGGAGGGGAAAAAGCTTTACCTTCTTAGACTTACAGAAACAATCAAAGTCTTTCAGAATGGGACATGAGAGGATGTAAGAGAAGACATTGTTGGGAGATATTTAATCCCTTAGACATATGGATATTAATGGAGCTATGAACATTCATTTGGTGATCTTCACAGAGCCCAGAAGAGACAAGGAATGCAATCTACAGCCAGCATATGGTATAAGGGTAAAAGAAAGAGAAAGTGTCCTTTAAGCACTTTGAATGATTTCTCAAAGTGTTCCTAGATACCCAAGTCCCAAGGCCCAGCTCAAACCACAATCTGGTGTTCCATTCACTATTGGCAATATACTGGATTTCACTGACAAGGAATCAAGCCAGAAAGAATAAAAAGAACAATGTTGCCATGGCTGCTGTAGCCAACTCCAGGAGTAGACATATTCCTTGCCTATATTTGGAGATCCTGGTTGGCTTCATAGACTGGATCATAAGTTGATAACTGCCCAGGCTGCCTGACAGTCTGTGTTTCTGCTTATAGAATTAGCTTCTGGCCTTTGAATTGCCATGTATCTCAGGTCAAGACAATGAAGTCACAGCCTTCGTTATTCTGTATAAAATGACTAACCAGCATCTGGGGTCCTTCTGAAGGAAAGTCAACTCACAGTGCTTCCTTCCTTTACCAGCAAAATGACATTGTAAAGAAATATTTATTTTCCTGTAAAGATTATGAAACTGAGGCCATTTGAATCTGGTACTAGTTCAAGCAAAGGGGTGGTGTTTTTGCTAGAATCCAGACAAAATAACAGAGAGACAGGAAATGGAAAGAAATGGCACCTTTTTGGAGACTCTTGATCCAGCCATGATCAAGGAAGTAACTCAACCTCAACTTTCCAGTTTAACTTTTCTTGTTTTGCCTTATTTTTTCCTATCAAACCAGTTGCAATGGAAAAGTCTAACAGACTATAAGCTGGGAAGTTTATATTAGAGATGTACATAGATCTATCTTTTTGTGGATTCTGACTTATCAGCCATAGACTTAGGGAGAAGATCTTGATTATCAAATGGTAAATTGTACTAAGCTATTAAAAATCTCAAGGAAATTTTTGAAAGAAAGGGTTTATCTGAATTGCAACTTTATCATACCCCAAAAGAAAGGACATCAATTTGTTTTCAATTCACTGTCCCATCTTTACGTAGCAGGTATCATAGTTTGAATGAGAAATGTTCCTTATAGGCTCACATATTTGAACACTTGCTCTCCAGTTTGTGATAATTTTTGAGATTATGGAACATTTAGGAGGTGAGGCCTTCCTAGAGGAAGGATGCCACTGAGAGTGGAATTTGAGAATTCACACAATGTCCCCCCTCTCTCTCCACATATACATACACATACATATATACATACATGTTTCATGTCTAGTTTCATATCAACTTGACACAAGCAGAGTCATTGGAGAGGAGGGAGCTTCTGTTCAAAAAATTTCTGAAAAGATTCAGCTATAGGATAGACTGTAGAGCATTTTCTTAATTAATTATTGATGTGAGAAGGTCCAGACCATTTTGTGTGTGTGTGTGTGTGTGTGTGTGTGTGTGTGTGTGTGTGTGTGTGTGTCTGTGTGTGTGTGTCTGTGTGTGTGTGTGTGTCTGTGTGTGTCTGTGTGTGTGTGTCTGTGTGTGTCTGTGTGTGTCTGTGTGTGTGTGTCTGTGTGTGTCTGTGTGTGTGCAGGCTGCCCTGAATTCTGTAAGACAGCAAGCTGAGCAAGACATGGGGAACAAGCCAGCATCAGCTCCATGGCCTCTATATCAGCTCCTGCTTCTACATTCCTGTTCTGTTTGAGTTCCTACCCTGAAGTCTTTTGATGGTAGACTGAGATGTAGAAGTACAATCCAATTAAGCCCTTTCCTCCCCAACTTGCTTTTGGTCATGGTGTTTTATTGCAGCAATAGTAGCCCAAACAAAGACAAATTGGTACCAGTATAATACGGTACTGCTGTGACAGACCTGACCATATTTTAAAATGGGAATATTGTGGATGGACTTTGGAACTTTGGGCTATAAAAGCCATTGGGTGTTGAGAGCTCAGAGGGATGTTCTGTGACATCTAGGGAGATAAGAATGTTGAGGGCAATGTAGAAGATGGAGTCCTGGTTTTCAAAGTTTCAGAGGGAAGTTTGAGAGTCCCTTAAGGTGTCTATTAGGGCCATTTCCTATTTTGAGTTAAGGATCTATGGCTCTTGTCAGCTGGGTCTTAAGAATCAACTGTGATTAATAAGAATCAACAAACTGAAACCTTTACTTTGTGGGAAATATTCAATGCTGGTCAGAGAAAGGTGAGATTAATGGTGATTAAGAGACCAGAATCATTAAGGTGAAAACTTCAGGGAAATATTTCCTCAGAGTCCACATGGAGAAACTAGTGTACCAGAGGTGGCATAGCTTATACTTTGCTCTGGCAGTGAACTTGGTAGTTTAAGGTTCACCCAGATGGCATTCATTTTGAAAGCATGAAAGGTTCATAGGGAGCAGCTGAGGCTTAACACTGTGAGAGGCCAGGATTGTCCACTGGAGAAGGTGCAGCAGCAGTAGCACTTGAAGGCCCAATATTAAGAGGATCATGCAAAGAAGTCGAGGCTTGTGCCCATAAAGAGAGCCCAGAAGAGGCTAGTGGTGAAAGTGTAGTCCAGTTGCAGCAAAGGAGTCCAGAATTTCAAGGATGGCCAGTAGAATGGGGTGACCTTCAAGGACAGCAGCAGCAGTGGAGTGGAGCTGGCCTAAATCTAGAAGACAAGCTGAGTGTGCTACAGGGAAAGGAGCTGGAGAAGTGCCTCAGCAGAAGATTGGGAGTGGATTCCAGATAACTGTACACTGAGTTATTTCACTATTAGAATTTTGATTTCGATTTATTCAGATTGTGTCTGTGTCTTGGTTCTTTCCTCTTGAAGTAAGAAAGTGTTTATTTTTGATTTGACAGGAGTCCACAGTTGAGAGACTTTGAATTTTAAACAACTTTGGATTTTTAAAAGACTGGCTATTTTAAAGAAACTGAATTTTTAGATGTTTGAATTCTTAAAGACTGTGAGACTTTTAAATTCTGGAACATTTTATATTGTGATGTTCCTATTAATGTGAGATCTTGGGGATGAATAAGAATGGAAATGTTGTGGCTTAATAGTGATATGTTTGTGTTTCAAGTGGACAAGGAGTCAGTTGTGCTGGCTAGTTTTATGCACAAACTAGAGTTACTGTAGAGAATAAGGCTAAGCTGAGAAACTATCTCAATCATATCTGGCTGTAGGCAAGGCTGTAGGGCATTTTCTAAAATTAATAACTGATTTGGGGAGGGTCCAGCCTATTGTGGGCATAAAAACCCCTGAACAAGTAGTCTCATAGAGCCTAGAAAATGTAGGCTGAAGACACCATAGGGAAGCAAACCAGGAAGCAGCACTGCTCCATGGCCTCTATATTAGCTACTGTGTCCAGGTTCCTGGCCTGACTTGTTTTGAGTCCCTCTCCTGATTTCCTTTAGTGATTGATAAACAGTCAAATAAACCCTTTTCAAGTCACCTTGTTTTTGGACATGGTGTTTTATCACAGCACTAGTAACCATAACTAAGACAACCCATTTCTTTCATAGTCATTTGGATGCTGTTTAAAATTTTATTTATTTTTATTTTATCTGCATGTACCTTTAGGCTACGTGTATGCCTGTGTATGATGTGTCCCTGGTACATGCAAATGCCAGAAGAGGTTACTGAATTCCCCTGGAACTGGTATTGTGAATGGTTGTGAAGCACCATGTCAGTGCTGTGGATTGAACCTGGGTCTTTGGAAAGAACAGCAAGTGATCTGCTGAACCATCTCTCCAGCTCCTGGTCATGGTGTTTATTCACAGCAACAAAAAGTAACTAAAACACAAAGATATCAAATCCAATAGATAAGTAATGTCATCTAACCCAAAGATTCTTTCAAACGAAGAGGCATGATATCAGCCAATCTTTACAAAGTTCTGATAATTTCCTCATAGTAATTCAAGCAATCATTGTCAGTGTCCCATACGTTTGGTCTATTACTATCCTGACTTCACAAGCAATAAAACTGAGGAGCACATTAGGAAATGCAAATCAAAATAATGATTAAATATTGTTAGTAAATAAATTAAAATAAAAATATTGGCAAGAATGTAGAGAAAAAGGAGACCTGAAACACAGTAGGTGGAAATGTGAATTAGTACAGCCATTATAAAGAGAATCTTCCTCAAATGAGTGAAGATAGAAGTGCAATATTACCCAGCCACTGACTTATGATCATATAACCAAATTAAATCAATGATCAGCAAGACATTGGCACATCCATGTTAACTGTAGCACTATTTACAATAGCTAAAATATGGGGTCAGCCTAGATATCGATCAGTAGACAAATGGATGAATAAAATGCAGCACATATTTACAATGAAATATGATCCAGCCATAAGAAAAATATACTCCATCACATGCTGCAAAATGGATGAACTGGAGAACATTATAGTAAGAGAAATCAAGCAGAGTCAGAAGTGAAACTGTGACCAATTAGCTCTTAGATCTGATATCAAAACAAAAGTTTGCCTGGAAGTAATCTAGGGAGTACTAGACATTGGGAAAGTTATAAAGATGGGATAGAAATGGAGTGGTTAGATTTAATCTGATAATGATTAATGCATATATAAAACTAAAACTCTGAACCTCATTAATATACATAACTAGGACATGTTGAAAAGGATGAAGCAAGAGATGGAGGGAGAAAGGGAGGGAGGGAAAGAGGAAGGCAGGAACAAAGAAAAGGAAGGAAGGAAGGAAGAAGGAAGAAAACTGAGGCACAGAAAAACTGAACTGTCCAATGTCACTTGGTTTGTAAGCAACACGGCCAAATTTTCACATGGGTTTAATAGTTATGAAATATTTGCCTTTAAATACTTGTTTCGCTTGCATGTCAGCATGCATAAGCTATAACACCATTGGGATTTAAATCCACACTAGAGTATCTCAACTTACTGTCACTCCACTGCTCACCCAAAAGTTAGCACTTGTGTAATTCATTTTGGATACCTCTCCAATTTGTACTAATCTGATACATGCTTCTGTAAAGTTTTTCTTGAGCAGAAGTACCTGGTATTGTCATACACACCATAAGTTTAAATTCATTGTATACTATACAGTTTCTTGACTTCAAACAATTCTACTCTTCAGAGAACCCCACATCCAAACAGGACCACCACACACCTAAGCACAAATGGGGTCTCATTTCAGAACTCCACATGCATGTCAAATGGAGTACCACAAGCCTCCAAGCTGTAGACCCATTTCTTTATTATTCTTTTGTTCTTGCATCTGCTTTGCTTCCATACCTATGTACTAATTGCTGCATCTCATGTCTTAGTCATTGCTCTGTTACCGTAAAGAGACACCAAGACTAAGGCAAATCTTATAAAGAAAAGCATTTAATGGGGGGCTGGCTTATAGTTTCAGAGGTTTAGGGTATTAACATCATGTCAAGAAGCATGGCAGCAGGCATGGCAGGCATGGTGCTGGAGAAATAGGTGAGAGCTACATCCTGGTCCACAGGCACAGAGAAAATGGAACAACGGGCAATGTGACACAATCCTACCACAAGATCACACCTCCTAATTCATCTAATTCTATTAAATAGTTCTGCTGCCCAGCAACTAGTCATTCAAATATATGAGCATATGTATACCATTCTTATTGAAACCACTACATACATCTATTCACCAAGCACTGCCTCTCATATCTGCAGCTAGCAACTCCATTCTAGTCACTTTCAGCTAGGATAAACTTCTGTCTCATTCCTATATTGTCAGAAAAGCTACCTAATCAGCCATTTTACCTCAAGTTAGACCCCTTCAATTCATCCATAGCATAGATTCATTTATTAGTTTAAATATCACCTAATGTTTATATTCCTACTATATGACACACTCTACAGAGCAGTAAAAATACAAGGCTGAGTTTAACAAGGGAGAAGGAGTTTTTCTTATTTCATCTCTCTTCCTAAATCCCATCTGATAATTAATTATATGTTCTGTGTACTAAGCCCACCCAAGGTAGAATGAGAGGACTGGAGAAGGAAATAGAGAAATCCATTTCTAAGAGATATTCCATACACATGACTTAGATGCTGCCAAAGCTGTGTCTTGATCAGTGCTTTACCTAATAAAACAAACCATATGTTTTTTTTGTATAGACATGATACAGACAGAGCCCAATGTCAGTGACTACCTCATATCTCAGAGTGAGGGACAGAAAGAAGTCAGAAGAGGACCACCATCAATGAGAATACAGCAATACCTTGCTTGTCTCCAGTCCTACGTTTGTTAGTGACCAAGGAATCAACAGTCACTGGAAAAAAACTGCAGTTATATCCCAGATATGTAGTTTGTAGGCTCTGGTCTTTTCACAATGACTTTCAGTACCCCTTCCCAGAAAAGACATTTACATAAAGTTCTCTCCCCTAAAGGGTCATCTTCAGGTACACAGAAGATTCTTTTCAAACTTAACCAGTTCCCAGAAGTTAAACAAATAGCTCCACATTGTGCCTTGGGTACCAGCTTTTGTCTCTGCAAACAAAAAGTCTTACTGTAAATCAGATGCATAGAAATATATTACCATGACATGGTAATTACATGACCAATAAAGTTGTCTGAAAATTGGTTATTCTACAAATATAGAATCAGATAAACCCAATTTTGTCAACCAATATTGATTGAAAAGAAATTGAACTATCAAACTGGCATCCCAAATCCAACTGAAGGCATTATACCTAGAAGAGAGAGACGTAGGGTCACACATTTTCCTAGTTGTAAAGCCTTGATAGTGTCAGTTCATGAAGACACATTAGACCTAAATATAAATATAAAGTTACGGTAATATTTTACTACAACTTTCATTGATATTTATCTCACCCATCCCAAACAGATTTTACTAGGAAAACTGTGTTTATGATTAAGTTCATGGACTTAAGGAAATATTTTGAAAATAAATGTCTGCTATGGAAGGCCTTGCTATTTGTGGATTCACACTCCTTTGTGCCACCATGCATATTATGAAATATGCTAGAAAATACATGAAAAGGTGCTGGAAATATAATGAATGCTGTGAATTCTCTTGGACATTTCAAACTTGCTTCTACTATATGGCAATAATACTTCCAACATTATTCAGGGCTTTAATATTTTGCATCACTAGTCCCCCTAACAGTTTTGTGCATGACTGTTAAACTGAGTAGAGTACTAGCCTTCCAGATGGATACTGTTGCCAGGGAAACAGTCTACCTAACTTCCCAGCACGCTGGTATGCCAGATGATTGGGCATGCATGCAGTGCTAGTACATAACAAAACACAGCTGGAAAACTGCCCTCAAAAATCTTACAGTTGCGAAGTCCTATAGAGAAGATGAGATTTTACAATCCAAACACCTACCCAGCCAGGTATTTTCCTAGAATTTTACAGAGTAGGAAATATCAATAGAGCAGCTGCAGAGTGGGGAAGAGGGCAAAGGAAACATGAACAGCCAGTATTGGGAAAATTTAAGCGATCTTTATTGACTGTGCCCTGGAAACTGCCAACTCTACATCCTACCTGGTGTTTAAACTTATCTACTCAGTCAGGTGGAATTAAAATAAATGTTTCTAAAAAGATAAGTCATGTCTCTGCTGGAAGTGGTATGTTCCACAAAGGACTTCACTTGGCTTGGTCTAGAGAAAGTTTTGATGGCCAGACTGGAGCTGTGTTTGTGGAGATAGGTAGGGATGCTGGTCACCATCCTATAATATATAGACTCCAACCAACTCACCAATGTATTTCCAATACTCCAGAGGTCAAGTAGCCTAAGTAAGAAGAAATGGAAATAGAAGAAACGAATATCCATTCTTTTTTTCAAAAAAGAATCTCTGCAAGATTTTACCTGAGCTGTAACAAGAACACAATGAGGCATGGTTTATTTTAAGCCTCAGTATGGTTTTGGCCATCTTTTTCTTGTTATTATTAAAGGAGCTTTTCCACATTGTCAGATTCCACCACCATCTTCCCTCTATCAACATCTCTCTTTGTGCATTCATCCTGTGAAACAATCACTTAATCCAGCTATAGCCAAATCTCCAATGGACCAATCGTTAGGTTTTTTTTTTTTAAAAAATCTACATCTTGTAGCCATAGGTAATTCATTTCTAGATACTGGTTAGAAGTACATTTAGGGATGTCATAGTTTACTATTTCCATAAAGCTTGATGTATGTTGCTGTTCTTCTTAGGACCCAATATGTTTCTATAGCCTGAATTGTAAACATCACTATATTAAGAGACTGAGCTAGAAACCATAGAGATGTGGATTCTGAAGCCAAAACATCAGGTTATCATCTTCACTCTGCCACTCACAAGCCATTTGCCCTTTTAGAACTCTTTCCTGCCTCTTAGTGCTTCAGCTTCTTCATCTGCTCAATAGAAACAATAACAGCACCTAGCTCCTAGTGTGATAAGGATTTCAAACTGATTACATACTTTGCACCTAGATTATGATTGGAGATATTGGCTATCCTTATTATGTTCACCATCATCATCTCAGGTGTGCAGGAAGAAATACATAAAACATATAAGACATCACATTAAATAAGTAAAATTAGTATATTAGCTGTTTGTTAGGCAAAAGGAAAGGCATCCACTTTTAAATATGTGTGACTGTTTTTAACTTAAATTTGAATCGAGCATATGTTTGCTAATTATCGTCTTTCATGTTTGTAGAATGCTAGCTCATATGTCAATATTATTTTAGAAGTAGTGCTCCTTCTGTTCACTCTAAATTGGGGGGATAGGGAAATTAAAAGCCTCCATTAAAATGCCAAAGTGCCAAAACAACAGAATGGCCTTTGTTTAGAAAGGCTTGAAGGAATTAAAGAGATTCCCAAGCTCATCGTAACTGTCCACAGACACACATTTTGGTCAAGCCTTCTACCATCTGGCCCACCTGCTGCATAAGCATGCTGCCTGATCACCCCTAGCCAAAACTAAGTTTCTTATCAAATTGCAATGGTACAATTTACCTTCCCTTAGCTACTTAACTCAGATATCCAAGGCACCCATATGTCTACCTCGTATAAATTCGATCAACCTTCAATCTTCCTTTCTGAAAATGTTTGAGTCTAGAATATTGTCCAACTGCCTCTTCATTTAAAAGGCTTGGTCCCCAGGCTGGTAATATTGAAAGGTGGGGTCTAGTAGGCGGTACATAGATCAGCCAATGCCAGTAAAGGCATGTGAAATTCTGGTCTCTAGAAAGTACTCTTTTTTCTGCCCCAGCCATGCTTAGCTATGTATTACTGCTGTGATGTTCCACTCTCTCCAACCAGTGTCCTATTCACAAACTCCAGAACTGTAAGCCAAAACAAATATTCTCTCTAGAAATTTATTTATCTCAGTGATTTGCTACAGTAAGTGAAAACTGACTAACACACTGTTAAATACCATCTCTGCCATGAGGACGTCTCAGAGTCCCCTCTCTCCTGCCTAAAGGAAACAGCATCTCTCCCTCTTCTGAGTTTCCACCATCTTTGATTTATACCTTGTAGGTGCTTCCATACCCATGAATCTAACAACACGGTGCAGGATATTGGAAATGGAAGTTCCCATTTGAGCTAGGAAAAGGATTCCTGTCATTCCCTCGCTGTTATAATGTACAGAACATGGAAGAGTAAGAAATCAATTTGGAGTTTGTAAGCTGGGCCTGGTGAATCAAAACAACTCCCTCTAATCAATGGCTGAATCACACCATTCATTTCAGAAATTAAGCATATATGTCCTGTCCTCTTAGGATGAGAAAAGGAATAAAATTCTGCCAATAACTTTAGATGCCTGGAATCAAAGGCTCAGCAGGCTTGAAAAATTATGAAGTATTTCCAGTTAGTTAGATTAATTGTCATCACTTGCAGATCAGAAATCTTTTTCCCTTCAAGCTAAGGTAAACGGTTGGCACCTGGACTCTTTCCAGTTCTCATTTGTTTCTATTGTCTGTTGGCTTCCTCTGTCTGCCTCATTACCCAGTCTGCCTTTCCTTCCCCCCATTACTCACCTTAAATATGAGTTGCTCTGAAGATCATTGGTAATTCACAAAAAATATGGTCCTGTTATTTTTCTTTTCTTTAAAAGGACCATGATAATTACAAA
Source organism: Uromys caudimaculatus (assembly GCA_028551405.1). Taxonomy (NCBI): domain Eukaryota; kingdom Metazoa; phylum Chordata; class Mammalia; order Rodentia; family Muridae; genus Uromys; species Uromys caudimaculatus. Next base: position 35,833,375 of record CM052700.1, read on the forward strand.
CTGCAACAAACGGAGCTGAAAATAACTCCCCAGGCCGTTGTGCATTAGGAATTGGATTAAAATGAGCCCAATTTATTTTTAAATGACCTGGTAATTTGTAGGAAAGATTTAAGCTACTTAAATTTTCATCAGTGGAAAAAAGAGGAGGCTCAGAAAATCAACTGCTGGTCACTGCAATGGGGGAACAGAGCCTTTCCTGGCAGCCTCAGAGGTGGTGTTGATGGACTCTTGTTTAAAGATTTAGACTCAAACAGCAACAAAGGAGAAGAAAGACCTAATTTAAAGAAGTTTAATCTGCTCTAAAAGCCTCAACTAAAGGAAGCTCAACATCAGCACACGATTATATGTGACAAAAATCTGTACTGGGAACTAATTTTCTGATTAGAATTTGAAATCAAAGCCCTAGGATTTTTTTTTTTTTTTTTTTTTTGAGATACATTGATAGCTAGAAGGATTTTACTCTTAATACTCTAGGGTAAGGCAACATCAAATGTCTCTGCTCATTACAAAGTGGAGACAGGTTTAGGGTACTGAAGCAGGAGTTTCACCATCATCACAGGGTCACACCTACTACACTGGAACACTGAAAGCATGCGTACACATGTGGCAATGCCTATGAGGCTTCTTTCATTTAAAAGAAAGGCTTCTGTTATTCACCACCTATCAATGTTTTACAACCAGCCCCAGTACTAACACAGCTTATAAACAATCTGAATTTTAACTCTAGTACAAAGGTTACTATAACTATTAATAAAAATGGCCCTTTCTCTTCCCATGGGAGGATATCATTGCCATTATTCTAATAATGGTATATGCAAATGTACTATCAACTGGCATCACTCTTTATATTCAATATAGTATTATAATAGTAAATATTATAAATCTTTTCTTGATATATAACTAATCTTCCTCCTCTTGTTTAACATCAACTATTTCTCTGGGTCTTGCATCACTATGACATATTGATCAAGAAATGCACAGATTAACATACACATGTACATGTATACATATATATGTGTGTGTGTGAGTGTGTGTGTATTTCCTACAGCCAAAGTTTAAAAAATAAATCTGTGCTATTGATCATGATACATCGCTCAAATCCAAATTATTCAGTTTTGGAAGAGAAATGCTGATATAAATAAATATTTTAATGAAAGGGAACAGAGCCATAATGGTTTAACATATGTTGAAGCTAAAGGCATAAACATATAATACCTCAAATTTTAATGGTGCTCATACACTCCAGATATATGAAGAATTTGAAGCACACACTGCCCACATAGGAAATTTTGCTTTTCTTTTCTCCAGTAAAAATGCTTCCTTTCCTCCAGTTTGTGTTGTCCATGAAACACTAACATACTTGTATATCATTAAAGGAATGTAATGCTGTCTTTCTTCACCTGTATTTGGCCACTAAGAGCTCTAGAATAATGCCACAGAATAGTAAAATGTGCACCAGTATGATGGTTAATCTCTACTATCAATGTGATGAAATGCAAAAATACTTAGTGGCCTCCGGTGGAAAGGAGAAATGCTTCTGGGAAGCCTTCAAGATTATCTCAGGTTAACTAAGGTGGAAAGACCCACTCGCTGTGAGTGGCACCATTCCTTGAGGTAGGACTCTAGACTGTGGTTAAAAAGGAGAAAGAAAGCTGAGCATAAGCATTCATCACTCTCGGCTTCTTGATTAAAGCTGCAATGTGACTGGCTACCTCAAGCTACTAGTGACATCCTCAACATGAGGGACTGCAACCTTAAATCATAATCCAAAAGAAACATTCCTTCAAGTTGTATTTTATCATAGCAATAGGAAAAATAACTATGATATACAGTTTACTCACTAAACACACACACTGGGAGATGTATCTATCATGGCATCACTGGCCTGATTACATAGTCCCTCTCATTTTCAGTCCTAAAAGATGTCTGCCTCATTCCTACTCTTGTAGGGACTGAGAAAGCTCCTTTCTTTGGACTCAAGTTCCCTGTGTCTCTTATGATTCTTTCCTCTGCAATTTGTCTTTCTATAAATAAACTCTCATCAAATGATCCTTCTCTATGTAACCATCTGTTTCCTCCTGTGGAATTCTTGCATTCCCAGATTTTCTGGTCTGCTCAAGGAAACATTCCTATATCCTAGCATTGCTATGAATTTGAAAGACATGCATACAAAGAGAAGAAAAAGTGTGCCAGATCTATCTAGAACAGTGGTTCTCAACCTGAAGGTCACTACCCCTTTGGGGATCAAATGATCTTTCATAGGAGTCACCATTGGAAAACACTGATATTTACATTATGATTCATAATAGTAACACAAATGCAGTTATGATTTAGCAACAAAATCAGGGTTGGGGATCATCCCAACATGAAGAACTGTGTTAAACAGTCACAGCCTTAGGAAGATTGAAAACCACTGATCTAGAAAGTGGCATGAAAACAACAAGGCATTTTGATTCAGTGACTCTCAAGTAAAATGGGGTGGAGACAGGATGCTCACTGCAAGAAGAAGGGGAGAAAAGGCCCAAATGTGAAAGAAAAATGCAGGTGGGTCTCAAAGACAATGATACATCCATTTTGTACAAAGGATGGAGCTGAAGTGGTGAAAGAAAAGCTTAATCTACATAATCTTGGTCTTCAAACTAAAAGTCCCTTAGAAATGATTCTGTAGAAAATGAAAAGCAGATAAGAACTCTTGTGAAAAAGAGAGATGAACAAGTTATTAGTTTGTGTGTATGTGTGTGTGTGTATGTATGCATATATGTATGTACATAGGTATATTTGAATGTATATATGCATTTGTTCCCTAAGCCCCAGGTTCTGTAACAGAGACTGCTCAACCCAAGACTCTAGCTCTGCAACCACTCAGTATCTATACCCTACAATTCAGCACTGCCTCTGATGACTTCAGGTCATGCCTATTTTAGAAACAAAAGGGTTTCCCTTAGATAGGACTTAATACCAATGGAAAAAGAGAACATATGACAAAAGTAGCCTTTACTATCAAGTGACCCAAGAGCCACTGACTATTTTTGTCTCTGCCACAGATGAAAAGCACTTTGGCTTCACTGACTGTAAACCCATCTTACAGAGCTGCATATACAGCTCAGGCACACCCTTCACAAACAGAATGCAACCCATTACAACCCACCCACTTGGCTTCCTCACATCAATGCATATGAGAAGTTCTTTCCCCACCAAAGTTAGAACACAAAGCCTGAAAGAAGCAAATGGTCCACCCAAAACAAGCATCTACTCAATAGCTTTTGGAACATTAGAAATGAAGGAAGCATGACATGCCCAAAGAAACAAACAAACAAATAATAATTATTTAGTGACTAGCTTTGAAGAAATGGGTATCTCTGATGTCACAGAAAGAAATTCTAAGAAGGGATGCTAAGGAGCTCAGCGAGATGAAAACAAAACAAAACAGCTCAAAAGCAGGAAAGAATTATTTGAGCTAAATTACAATTTCCCCAAAGTGAAAACTGTGTAAAAGTGGTCAACACAGATTCTAGAACTAAAGTATAATGTGACTGAGGTTAAAAATTCAATACAGACTCCAACAGGAGAATCAATCAAGCAGAAGAAAGAATTTTTAGAAAGAATTGACAGACTTAAAGACAAGGGTGTTTCTTTTTTCTTTTCTTTTTTTTTTTTTTTTGTCTGCTGTTTACAATTATCCAATCAGATAAGAAAAACTACAAAACCTGAAAAGGAATGAAAAAAGTATCAAGAACTCATCGGACATCAGTCAATCAGTGAACTAATACATACACTATGGGGATTTCAGAATGAGATCAGAAATGTAAGGGAAGAAAGCCCATTAAAGAAGTGACTCTAAAAAAATGTTTAAAGAACAAATGCTTGGAAACTTCACAAAATCTGACAAAAGTGTTTTAATAAATACCTAGGAACAGGAAATTTCTGAGTTGCCAATCAGTTTTTCACAAGCAATATCATACCCAAAGATACTGTAATAAAAATATAAATCTCAAAAGCAATCTTGAAAACAGTAACAGGAAACCAAATTCTCTATAATAAAAGAAACTTCCAAAAGGCTATTAAGAAATCTCTCAGCAGAAGATTTGAAGGCCAGGGAGGGATGGGGTAATATATTCAAAACACTGAAAGAAAAACACTTCAAGCAAACCATCATTCTACCAGCGGACCAGGAACCAGAGCAGAGGAAGTAGAAAGCTTCTCTCCATAGCATGTTCAGCTTACTTTCTAATTACGCCCAGGACTAACTCTCCAGAGTTAGTACCACACAGAGTGGGTTGGACACTAAATTTAAGTTTCTGGACAACAAAACAACAATCAACAAAACTAAAGAGCAATCTATAGAGTAGCAGAACATATGTTGAAATTGTCCATTTGATAGGGGACTAATATTTAAATATGTAAGGAACTTGTTCAATGTTGCAGCAAAAAAGCAAATAATTAAGAATGGATAAAGGAATGAAATAGACACTTTCCCAAGAAAGACAAACAGACAAGTATATGAAAATGTACTCAGCTCAAAATTATTGATTAGAAGATCTTTGAAAAGTGCAAATCTAAATAATAGCCATATACAGCTTGGATTTTTTTCATACATCTGTCATGAAAAAGGTAAGTGATCAGAATTGTTTTGATAATTTGGAGAAAGAGAATCCTCATATGCCATACTATTGGGGATAATGGCAATTGATATATTCATTAAGAAAAACAGTATAACATCCCTCAAAATAAAAACAGAATAACTAAATAATCCACTAATGGTATTACTTCAAATAACTGTCTTTAAAGGCCATATACATCTTAATATTCAAGAGTACCTTAAGTGTTCATCGATAGATCAATAGACACTCAAAATGTGGAATATAAATAAATATATATATATATATATATATATATATATGTGTGTGTGTGTGTGTGTATACATATATATGCATATATGTGTGTGTGTGTGTGTGTGTGTGTATATATATATATATATATATATATATATATATATATATATATATAATTTAACCATAAAACAGAGATATCAAACTTAAGAGCATTACTGGATAGAGACATAAGCCCGAGACTATGACAAATATGTCATGTTCGTACTTAAGTATAGGAGCTACAATAAACTCAGAGATAGTAGAATAGTTATCACAATGCTGAGTTGGTATGGATTGGAAAGATAGATTGGTCAAAGGATATAAACCTTTAGTTAGACTAAAGGAAAAATTCCAAGAGATCCACTAGACAGTATGGTGACTATGGTTAACAATAGTTCATAATACGCTTGAAAATCATTAAGAGTAGATTTTAAATGTTCTTACCAGTCGCAAGCACCTCCTCTGACACATATGAGATTTATGAACTTATGCATATTATAACCTTCTTTAGGGTGGTTTTCCCCATTTTATTTCCAAATATACTTTTTTAACAGGAAAATAAGTAACATCACCATTCATTTTTTACAAAATAAGCTTTTTAACCAGGTTCTGACTTGCAAGTTTTATATAATTTAACTCCTTTTCAAAGAAATTCCATAATTTCATATTATAAATTGTTACTTACAGAAAATAACATGTCTCAAAAAAATAGATCTGAATAAAACATAAGTGAACGCTAAAAACATGGCTCACTAGTTAAGGACACTTACTAGTCTTGCAGAGGACCCAGGTTCTGTTCCCAGCCTCCACACGAGGTGGATCACAACCACCTGTAACTCCAGTTCCAGAAGATCCAATCACCTCCGAATTCCATGGGCATTGGACAAATATGATGACCTTATTCGTGTAGGCATATATACATATGCATAATTAGTAAATAAATCTTAAAATATATACAAGTAAAAATTTCAAGAAAAAAAAAAGGGAAAGAAAGAAATGATGGGCCCATTTCTTATCACCAGCCAACTGTAACTTGAATAGAAGTGAGACAAAGTCCAATGATCTATTCACTATGAGAGGGCCAAAGTATTATGTATCCAAGTTACCCTAGTTAACAATGTTTATACATCCTGAAAACAGTCAATGTTTATATTTTGTACTTCCCATTCCCTCCCTCGATAGTTCTTTAAAAATCTAATCTCTACTAAGTAATTAAATCCATACTCAAAAAAGCCCTCCTAGTATAATTTATATACGCTACAATATTAATGTGTCCTTTCCTATCAAGACTTCCCCCCTCCAGGCAAAATGAAGCAAGTACAACATATTTTAAAATCATTTCACAGATCATGTCACTCAGAGATATGATATAATTAGTCTTATGACAGTTCTCATTTAATTAAATTATGGAGGAACAATTAATTAAATGACAAAAGGATGAAAACATCAAAAATTAACATCCCATTGACATCAATATGTCAAAACGAGAATGTCATTATGGATACAAATATTTAAATTGGTAGGCTCTCATAAAGAATGAAATTCCACTGTTGCAAGCCTTTTGACTATGGCAGAGTTAAGTATTCGTTTTAACATAAGAGAATAGAATTATGTACTTCCCACAGCATAGGTAAAACATCTTGTAAGGCAAATTTATCAAGAAAATATCTATAACCTTAAACTCAGTCAGTGGTCATTGGTGTTTCTGTTGTTGTTTGTTTTGGTACATTTTCTTATGTAAAAACCTCTGTGTTGCAGAAGTCACATATAGCTGTGACTATATAAAACAGCTTCTTTCTCACTCTGTAAGAATTAACTCTTTCAAGCCACAGTTTTACCAACTGTCATGAAACTCTGCTATCTACTGTTATTGAGGAGCCTTAGAGTGCTAATTTTATAAAGACTTATAATCTCACCTAACATGTGTCCAAGGAGTAAAACAGATCAGAACAGAAAACATTGGCATCTTGCTAAAATAATCAGATATCTGATCCCACTGAAGGAGGCACCTTGAGAGACCCAACACTGGCACAAAAGCTATTCTATTGGTGTCCTTTTGATCCCCATAAGGCTCTCTAATGCCTTGAACATGTTTCCTTTTCGTGTGATTATCAGTTGGTCCAATGAGAGGAACCCACATATTTCTTCAAAGAGAAGGTATTTCAGAAATATAAATACGAAATAAAGGCCAAAGTTAAGACACTGCTGAAGAACAAGGTTCTCAAGTAATAATAACAGTAAAACAATACTACTAGCACTGGAAAGTAGTGACAAACACCTCAGGGGACTTTCTTTAACTATGTGCTTCCAAAGATTTATAGGATTAGGGCCCAGGAATTAAGTATGAACTGGAAAAAAACCAGTTATAGCCACAAGATCTAAACACCACATTATCTCCTAAAAAGTGATCCAGGTAAAAACATGACAAGGTAGGTGGAAGCGTGTTAGCCAGATGCAAATAACCAAGAAACAAAGAGTCTGGTTTAATATCAAAGTAGTAGAGTGCAAACCAAAAGTGCTAATCAGGGGGACCTAAGCTTGGGCCACAGGGCTCCATAGCCGATTAGTGCCGGGAGTAGGATACCCTCCCGGGAGCTTGGAAAAGCCGGGAGTGGGCCCAAGACAAGCTCCACAGCTCACCAGGAACTGCCCCGAACCTGCAAGATACAGGGACTGAGGTAGGCAGGCATAGAAACCCCCTGGATCCCAACAGCGGTGGCTGAGGCAGGAGATGTCTGCCTGGGCCACCAGGGTTCCATAGTCAAGCAGTGCCTGCCAGGAGAAAGTTACTCTCCCAGGAGCATGGAAAAGCCCTGAGTGGGGGCAAAACGAGCCCCAGTGCTCACTGATTCCGCCCAGTTTCC
>CM052700.1:35841609-35920313 GCA_028551405.1 Uromys caudimaculatus
AAAAAAAAAAAAGGAAAGAAAATTCTGTTTTTGTACAACAAGAACATTTTAAAAATCTAAATTAAAGAGACAAATGAAAAGCAAGAGAACAAATAAAGACATTTCAAAGGTTCAAAAGTTTATTCCTTCAAAATAGTTAAATAAAGTTAAGTACTTTCCTAGCTTAAAGAATTCTTCAAAGGGGGAATATAAGTCATCACAAACAGCATATTGTGTAAACATAAACAGGATAATTTTAAAACATGAAAGTTGGCTTTACTAAATTTCATCCACCTGAGGAAAAGGCAAGTGAAACAAAATATCTAGATCTATTGGTTGCACAGCAGCATGACACAAGGTAGAGCCACTCGGGAAGAGACAGCCTCAACCGAGAACTTGCCTCCAGGGATTGACCAATGAGGTACCTTCTTGACGAATTATTGATATAGGAGAGCATGGCCCATGGTGGGTGGTGCCATCCTTGGACAGGCGGTCCTGGGTTGTAAAAGAAAGCAAGCTGAGCAATCCATGAGGGATAAGTCAAAAGGCAAACATCACTATGTGGCCTCTGCTGCAGTTCCTACCTTCTGGTTCCTGCCTTCGAGTTCCTGCCTTGAGCTCCTGTCCTAGACTCTTCTGATGATGGACTCCAACCCACAGTAAAACCTTTCTCCCAAGTTGCTTTTGGTCTTTAGTGTTCATCACAGCAACAGAAACCAAACTATGACACTAGGAAACTGTTACTCTACTAAAAAAAAAAAAAAAAAATATTTTAACATCTAACTAGACCAAGTTACCTTCTCAAGTACTTTCTGTTTAAATAAATAGCTGAAGATGTTACTTACTATATCTGCTTCTTTCCCACTCTCCAGAAATATGAACGTGTAGAAGCATTGAAGTGAGCTGCACAAAATGAATAATCCTAAATGCATTCATACTGTCTAGCAAGGCCCAGGAAGAAGACTGTCTTCTGAATTGATTTTATGAAGCAAATATATATACATATGAAGTAAATGTACATGCTGCATAATAAACTCATTACCAATACAAAAGCCTTCATAAACTATTTGGAAAAAAAAGCCCAATAATATATAAAGTGAATACTTCATAAATATCAACACATCAAGGGCTGTGGATATAGCTACATTGGGAGAATGCTTGCCTAGTATGTATGAAATTCTGGGTTCAATTCCCAGCACTGCATAAATTGGATGTAGTTCTACATAGTTCTTATCTAAGCACTGTGGAGGCAGGAGCATTAGAAGTTCAAGGTCAACCTCTACTATACAAATTAGTCAGCATGTGCTACCTGAGACTTTGTCTCAAAAAGAAGTTCAATATTCTTGGAAAGCAAATCTAATGATCTAGGAAAATTTGCATACATATTTTATGTAATTTTGTTGTTTTTATCCCTGAGCCACTATCAATAAATCACAATAGATATCAGAAAGTAATTTTTAAATGACACAAGAATACCCATATTTACCACCCTGATTTTACACTGGACAATTACATTAGACAAGAAAAGGGAATTGTAATAATAAAAATTGTCATTATTTTTAGAAAACATGATTTTATGATGCTATTTTGAGTTGCGAATTCCAAAGTACCACAAAATAAGTAAATTCAGCAAGCTAATGAATATGAATTAGAAACCAATTGCTTTCATATATAAAGACATCCATTTTTAGAAAATGTAATAACATAAAATATTTCATAATAACAACCAAAAGACAAAATGCCTAAAAATGAACCCAATAACAAGTATAACAGGTTTAGGTGAAGAAAGCTTAGAATTCTTTAAAGAGTTATTGATCCATTTCCCCCATATTGGTAGAAATTTGTAATACCATACATGAGAGCACAGTCCAACAATACCAACCCTTACTTTAGGAGGACAGGGAAGTATATACCAAAGACAACATGAATTACCCAAATTTCTCGTTCATCATTCCATGTTTGCAATGACTGAAGGCTGAGAATAATCTGTCCAAAAACAGAATCGTTAATTCCATGTGATTCAAGCAACCTGTACTCTAGGTCCATACAAACATGGTGATGCCTTCCATATACTAAAAGTAAAAAAACTGCAACATAATATGAATTAAAGGATTAAGGTATAGAAATAGTTAAGTGCCTACAGTTCCTATTCACAGGAAAAATTTACAAGAACATGTCTTAGGCCAGGGCTCTATGAATGCCAGATAACACTCTTCAATTTATCAAGACCAGGAAAATACAATGAAAACAAAAGATCACCTGAAAGATGAATGTTAGTGTTGGACACATGGGTACATGAAGAGAATACAAAAGACAAGGTGAAATGGGAGTCTGTTCACTGTAATATGCCCCAAACTAAGTGTTTTATGAAAATGTTCTTTTATTATTAATTATGCATATAGGTGTATCTATGTGTGTATATGTACATGAGTACAGGTGACAGTAGAAGCCAGGAGAGGCTATAGATTTCCTGAAGCTGAAGTTACAGGCAATTGTAAGCTGCCTGACACCAACATGTTTTAACGACCAAACTTGGATCCTCAGCAAGAGTAGTAAGTGCTCTTAACCTCTCTAGCCCTCATGAAGATGTTCTTAAAGACATTATAAATTGCTAAGCTTTAAGTGTCCCCTTCCAAATGCATCCTGAAATTTAATTGCCTGTGTGATATTACCATGGAAGTGAATTTATCAAGCTATTGCTTGGGTATGGTTTGATGTGTTTCACACCAAAAATTCATTCTAGTGCTGTTAAGAAGAACAGAATCTGAGAATCAGGCCTAAGCAACAGTTAACGGGTCCTGGGGCTGTCATTTCAAAGGTATTAGTGCTGATCTCATGAAGGAAGTTAGTTCTTTTGAGAGAAGGTTGTTATAAAGCTAGACCACTCAATATATTTGACAACTATGCACACAATAGCTTCTTTTCTATTTCTCTGACATGTGATGACATAGACAGAAGACACTGGTAACATTGTTTGGACCGGTCACCTACAAAATTATGAGCCAGAAAAACCGCATAGCTTTATAAAGCATTCTGCTTCAAGTAATTTGTTGTAACAGCAGAAATGTATTACAGCAAGGCCCTTATCCCACAAATCCTTTCAGTCTCAACGTTTTTAGCCTGCAGAACTGCCAGAAATCAATTCTTTTTCTTTAAAACAATGATTCAGTATAGGGGCTGGAAAGATGGGTTAGCAGTTAAGACTGCACACTGCTCTTGCAGAGGTCTCAAGTTCACTTCCGGGCATTCACATCAAGCAGCCCACAAACAGCCTGCAACTCCAGCTCTAGGGAATCCTCTTCTGGTCTCTGTGTACACAGACACATCAATGCACATACAAACACATAGGCACATACACATACATAAGTTAAAATAATTTTTAAAGATCCTTTGAAAAGTTACTCTATTATGTGCTAGTTCTTCACAATAAAGTTCTGGTAACTTAAAAATTACTCAGTTTCAAGTTTTTCCTTTTATTGAAAATAGATTTTTATTGAAAATAGATTTTTACTACAGCTTTCTCTCTTCTTAGCCCCTTGAGTTCCTTCCCTTTTCAGAAAATGATCTACAGTGTAAACAATGCATCTATTATCATGGTCAAATTAAGCTAGGATATTTTGAGGTTTCTGACCTTAAGTTTCTGAGACTTCTTATCACTAAATCTGATTCTTCTCTCATGGTCAATCTCCACCATGGGCTGTGAGCTCTCATTTGCATGGTTCCTGGTCATTCCCTGTATAAAAGAAAAACCAACTACAGGGTTTCACACCAACCATTTAGTCTCTCCAATGATACATGCCACCTCTCAGAATTCATTAACCAGAACAAACCAGGCATCTTCCATTCATCCCCACACAAAGCACAAAGAGGGTTGCTATGATCCAACTCACTGGATCGTATTTGTGACTGCAGTAATAATTTTCATAGTCATTTTTTAAAAATCATCTTGACAATGGGGTCTTAAGATACAAAAAATATGCTTAACAAATCTGTACATGTTGACCCTGTTATTTAACTTCTAGAAACATATAAGTAATATCTAAAGAAATTGCCTGAAGTGACTGTAAGTAAATAGACAGGAATAGCTCATCTTCATATACATTAATAAAGCAAACCTAATTAACTACATTGTTTACTGTCATTTTTCTATGACAGCTAAAAGTTCCCAACAGTGTTATCACCCCATACCAAAGAGAAAGAAAGAAACAAACAAACAAACGAACAAAGAATAAAGTGGTACAAATGTAAAGTATGTAAGGAACCAAACTCAAATATGAGACAGCACTTGCTTTTAATAACTGGGGTATTAACCTACAGTCATGGGCATTCCAATGGTAAAATGCAATTTTGAATTCCTTCTGGAATGAAGCAAAATAAGATGATTATATTAATGGTTTCACCTTGGGCCCTGGGGTGAGTGCTTTGCCATAATTTTAACGCAGGTTCATTTCAATTTCAGGAGCAACAATTGTCGTCATTTTGTCCAGGTTTTAGTAACAATGGAAGTCAGATCATTATAGCAGATGAAAAGATATTTAAGACAAAAAGCCTAATCTCACTATAATTATAGAAATATATATGCATATATATGTACCTTTGTAACAGAAAGGTCATTTAGCTAATTTGAGGGAAATTAGTACTTATTGCAAGTTTTAAAGGCAATATAATGGATTTCTTAATAGCTTGGATTCCGAAATGGCTGGGTTTGAATCCTAGTTTTGTTTTATAACACCAGTTATAGCCTGAACAGACTCTGAAGTCTGTAATAGGTCTCTGTGTCCCTGCATATTAAATAGTGTGGCACTTATATATAACAATTTTTAAAGATCAAGTGAAAAAAATGTATACCACTTATTAATGAGACCTTTATAAGTACCAGGACTGACTAGGGAATCAGAACCAATAATGATAAGTTTAGGTGTCTTTGAGAGATAGAATGTATATGATGTTGTGTGTGTGTGTGTGTGTGTGTGTGTGTGTGCGTGTGTGTGTATGTGTGTGTGTGCATGCATGCACCTCATACTCATTTTACTCATATTTCCATTATTGTACTTTCTGACAAGGATGTGTGTAGGTATACACACACACACACACACACACACACACACATATTCAGAGAATAAAGGAAGATAAAAGAAAGAGGAGGGAGTAGAAAGAGAATGATGAAGAGGACAAGAAGAAAGAATGAGGGAGAGATTGACTAAGAAATTCGCTGATGTATTGTCGACTCTGACAACCCCAAAGACTTCAGAACCTACTACCAGGATGGAGGCCAGAAGACAGCTGAGGAGCTGATGTTGCCAGCTAACGCTCAAGGCAGTCTGTTGGAAGAATTCCCTTTTCATGGGCAATTTCAGCCTTTATACAGCTCACCTATTTATGGAAGGAAATCTGTCTTACTAATTTCAAAGTCATACATTTAAGTGATGCTTCCATGTCAAAATATACCTTCATGTTTGGCACTCTATCTAGGTACCAAAGCCACTCTTTCTAGGGACCAAAACCTAGCTATTTGGACACATGAGACAAGATATTAGACATCTGGGTGACATTTCATTCTTCGCAGGGCATCTCTTGTTATTTTTCACAGTAATGAAAAACCAACAGAAAGAGACAGGATAATTAAGAAGAAGAGTTGTGGGGGAAAAGTAAGCATGAGGTATGGACATGCAAGTGTTCATTAAATTGTGTTTGGAAAAGGAAAACTCACATGAGCATCCTAAAGAAAAAAAATCAAGGAACCATTCCTGGAGACCAGACAGTAGTGCTAACAATGCTGCTGCTGACACTGAAGTTAGGGTATTATAAAGGAAGGAGAGACAGAGAAGGGTAAAAGAATGGAGGGGAGACGGGAGTGACGAAACAAAAAGGAGGGAAGGGAGGGAGGGAGGGAGGAAGAGAGGGAGGAAGGGAGGGAAGGAGGAAGGGAGGAAGGAAGGAAGGGAGGAGGGAGGGAGGAAGGAAGGAAGGAAGGGTTTGTTTCTATTACATGACAAAATATTGCACTCTAAAACACTAGGTGAATCAGGAAATGTCAAACACACAGGGTCGTCATCTGAAATAGAGACAAATATAACTTGTTAACCACCCAAATGGCTGCTAGTAGATATGGTTAATAGTCTGGTGACATTTGTGCTATTTGTGTGGCCAAGGCCACACTGGATCCTCCCTCAGATCCTTACCTTGACATCAGTTTACCAACCCAATTGATATGGAAGAAGTCACTTTCACCTTAATAAGTTTCAATGTAGTCATGACCTAAGGTGTTTTTGTTTTTGTTTTTACCAAACTATTCTGTGCTTAAATGTGTCTAAAATAAACTACTGTGGATTAGACTCTCAAAGTTTGAACCAACAGCAGCTACTGACTCTTGTTAAATTAAACTGCCTTCTTGTCCCTCATGCTATGGGCATATTGTTTGCAGAGATCCCTGGCAGAGCATGGCCAAAAGCAACTTGGGAAAGCATGAGTTTATTTAATCTTACAATTCCAAGGTGACAATCTATCACTGAGAAAAGTTAGGTCAGGAACTCAAGGCAGGAGCCTAGAGTCAGGAACTGAAGCAGGCCATGAGGGAATACTGTTTATTGATTTGTCCCTCTTGGATTGTTCAGCTCGCTCTCTTATACATCTCAAGGCCGCCTATCCAGGATTGGTACCACCATAAGCAGGATGGACCCTGCTACATTAAAAAACATGACATTTACACAATGGAATACTACTCAGCTATTAAAAACAATGACTTCATGAAATTTGCAGGCAAATGGATGGAACTTCAAAATATCCTGAGTAAGGTAACTCAGTCACAAAAGAACGAACACGGTATGTACTCACTAATAAGTGGATATTAGCCCAAAACTTCGGAATACCCAAGATTCAATTCACAGCTACCATTGGACTGAGCTTGGGGTCCCAGATAGTGTAGTTGGAGAAGGGACTGAAGGAGCTGAGGGAGTTTGCAGCCCCTTGGAGAGAGCAACAGTGTCAATTGGCCTAACCCCCGGGTGCTCCTGGAAACTGGACCACCAACCAAAGAATATACATGAAGGGACTCATGGTGCTGACCACATATGTGGCAGAGGAGGGCCTTGTTGGCCATCAGTGGGAGGAGAGGCCCTTGGGCCTGGTGTTAGATGCCCCAGTATAGGGGAATGCCACGGAGGGAAGATGGGAGTGGGTGAGTGGGTGGGTGGGTGGGTGGATGGGGGAATATCCTCATGGAGTCAGGGGGAGGGGAGTGGGATAGGGGGTTTCCCAAGGTGAGACCTGGAAAGGGGAAAACATTTGAAATGTAAATAAAGTATCAAAAAAAAATGCCCTATAGAATTGCCTACAACTCAATGTGATAGAAGAATTTTCTCAATTATATTCCCTCTTCTCAGGTGACCCTAGCTTGTGTCAACTTGACAAAAACATATATATGTATATGTGTGTGTGAAACTATAATATATTCATGTACTGAATGCTTTACATCCATGTTCTGTTTTAATTCATGTAATTGTAGGAATTTTTTTATCATCACCAGTGTTGAAACATTGATTAAAAGAAGTGACATGAGCCGGGCAGTGGTGGCACACACCTTTAATCCCAGTACTTGGGAGGCAAAGGCAGGCAGATTTCTGAGTTCGAGGTCAGCCTGGTCTACAGAGTGAGTTCCAGGACAGCTAGGGCTACACAGAGAAACCCTGTCTCGAAAAAAAAAAAAAAAAAAAAAAAAAAAAGTGACATGAATAAACTGAAACTTCATAAGATACTGTCTACTGTTCCTTGCTCTCAAATCATCTCTAAATTCATTATAATAGCACAAGATGCTTGCTTGTGTGGGCATAATTTGTGCAGCTTTAATTCTTCTCTAATCAGCTAGACACTAAATTCTAGCTTTTAAAAATATTTATTTATACAATTGCTTTATGTGTATGAGTGTTTTGACTGCATGTATGCCTATACATGCCTGATGCTTGAGAAAGTCAGAAGAAGATGTCAGAGATGATTGTGGACCACCATGAGGGTGCTGGGAATCAAACCATGGTACTCTGTAAGAGCAACGATCTCTAAGGCAATTCTCCAGTCCCAAGACTCTAAACTCATAAGGTTGCTCATACACCTTCTTTTGTCTACCTCTTAAAATCTTGTTGATTTATTTGCATTTAGCTATTTATTTCACAGATTTTTACCTACTCCTTCCAATAACCCTATCCTTGTAATAGAATTTTAAAAAGTAAAATAAAATAGGAAGGGAGTCTGAATAGGAGGATCATAGTGATTTTGAGAGTACTTGGTATGTAGTGAATTCTAGGCAAGGCTGGACCACAAATGAGAGCCTGTTTCAGACAGATAAAGACAGATAAATGAAGACACAAAGAAGAAACTAAGAGTACAAGATTGCAAACCTCTTTTTAATGATTTTTGATGAATTCTGGACTCATGAGCATTCTGATAAAAATCATTGGCTTCTGCTTTGGATCTACCAGGTTCAAGGTATGGGCAGGATGAGGGTCTGGGACATATGTCTCCATTTAAACTCACACTCCTTACTTTGGGTCAAATCCTTCTCTGACTCCAAAAGTTATATTAATATATGTCTAAAAACCAATGATTCCCTATTATACCTACCCACTTTTAAGGTTAAAAGGGTTAAGTTGTCCTAAACCTGCAATAACCTTGGATTCCAGGAGCAACAAGGCCTGGGAAGCAGCAAAGACCATCCCTACCATTAGAACAATTTATCTAGGATGGAAAACCTCACCCTATCATCATCTCATAGAAACCAGGCTTGTCTCCTAAGAGGAATGTCAGAAACAGATTATAGGTACTTATTAAGACTAGTTTGAGAAACGAGAGCCAGAAGAATGGCAGCAGAAGTCCTGTGCAGTTCTGTGTACCCATCCTCTTGCTCTCTTGTCCTAATTCTCTTCTTTAAACCTACAGCTCAGACCAGTACCATGAAAATAAACTTAGAGAGCCACTGTACCCTTTATTTGTTCCTCATCTTAGTGTCCTTTCTCTGTAGGTTTTACCAAGCCTTATCTTTTTAGCTGGCATGCTGTACTAATTGGCTATATGTATTGAGGCTGCTAAATCCGGGGCTTTTTCCATAAAGTTACAATTATATTGTCACTTTGGGGCATGTTTGAAGTTTTCTGTAGTGAAAACATACATGGAGAAGGGTCCTGGGGGAGATTACACAGTCAGTAATACGGTTGCAATACAAGCATGGAGACCCGATCTTGATCTCTAGGGCTCATGTTTAAAATTTATAAAGCTCAATATAGTGGTGTGTGTTTGCAATCCTAGTGCTGAGGATGGGAGAACAGAGACAGGTAGATCTCTTGGGTTTTCTGGTCAAAGTGTCTAACCAAACCTGAGAGTTCCAAAGCCTAGAGAGACCCGACTCAAGAAAAAAAAAAGGTAGACAATCCCTGAGGAGCGACACTGAAGGTTGACTGCTAGGCTTTACACACAGGTGTATGCAAACACATGTGCATACACACACACACACACACACACACACACACACACACACACACACTGAGAGAAAAAGAGAAAGAAGATTTTACTAAAAGTATTCTCAACAAAGTTGCTGAAGAGTTAGTTGTCTGTTGCTAAGCAAGATGGAAGCTGTCTTATACTCAACTTCCTTAGCAACTGTCTCCTTACACAACTGAAAAGAACTTGATAGGTAAGAACTATCCAGAAAAGCATAGGGGAAACCCTCCCTGCTTTCCTGCCACTTCCACAGCACTTTCTCTTCCCAGGTCCATTCTCTTCCTCATCCCTTCAAATGTCAGGGTCACTCTGCCCCACTGTTATTCCTGCTGTCTTCTAGCTGACTCGTTCTTCTACTTTGTTCTCTCTCCTCCACTCCTATTATTCCAATACCTTCATAGGCTAAAATCTTCTCAAAGAACATATATATACGTACTTAGACGTCCAGGGAACTGACAGCAGTCCTAGTGCCCATGGGCATACATATGCTCTTACATTTTCCATTTACCCACAAAGCCACACTAACAGAGGTATTCTTTTCATCCCCCTCCTCATTCAGCATCCCAGCTTCCTTTATGTTTCCCTTACACTGTTACTATGCCTACGAGGGCAATAATAGGAATCCAAAATCATCTGTCAAATTCAACAGAAATAACTTCCTAACACTCACCTTCATTTAGCCAGGCAACATTCTCTGTTAACAAACAATGGTGTGCTAGAGAGAGGGCTCACAGGTAAAATGTGCTTGCTATTCTCCCAGAAGTCCTGAATTCAGTTCCCAGCACCCATGTCCCATACCTCACAAGGGCCTCTAACTCTAGCTCCAATGGTCTCCACAAGCCAATGTAGTCATGCAGCATTTATTCACACAGACACATATAAATATAAACAAAAACAATAGAAGTAAATCTTTTTAAAATAAACAACAGAAAAATGAATGAAAGGAACTCAATATATTTTCTCAAATGACCACTATTCAGAACAAATTAAAACATACATTTTCAAATGACTTTAATATCCCAAAGTGACTTAAAATAGTTTTGGCTGTAAAATGTAAGCACATGAACACAAATCAAGCTTATAACTATGAGGCTTTTCCTGGTGGCACAGAATAGAAATTATTGTAGACATTAATAAATGTCTTTCAGAACTTCTTACTGAGAAACTTGAGTTTTAATTTTGTGCTCAAGGTAAAAACAAATTTTAAAATCAGTTATGGTCACTACCAAGTTAAATGAAATCAGTTGTCTTAAATGTAGCTTACACCATTTACACTGAAACCTGAAGAATAGAATCAATTACCAAAAACAAAAACAAAAGTTTTCTTTTCAAATGCATTTTATTACATTTCTGGTTAAATTCACAGTGAAGAGAACTATATGGATTCATCCAAAATGGCTAAGATAAAGATAACTGAAATGTAGTATATGGGTGGGATTGATATAGCCAATATATTTTCATTTGTTTTGTTTTTTGGGGTGTTTTTTGGGGGGTTTGGTTTTGGTTTTGCTTCTGTTTTTTCGAGACAGGGTTTCTCTGTATAGCCCTGGCTGTCCTGGAACTCACTCTGTAGACCAGGCTGGCCTCGAACTCAGAAATCTGCCTGCCTCTGCCTCCCAAGTGATAGAATTAAAGGCGTGCACCACCACTGCCTGGCCGCCAATATATTTTTAAAGACTAAGTATTGCTGATGCTGCCATGGAATGTTGAACTTAAGAAAAGATTGCCACTACCAGGTAGATCTCTTCCAAAAACCATCAAATGGAAGTCATTCAAAGAAGTTAACACGGGTATTGTCAAACAAAAGATCATAGAGGATGATCTCGCCAAATTCCTTGAAATCGTTAAATATATTATCTTTAAAAGATGTAACTAGATATTATATTAGAAGCAATTTTATAACTTTAAGCCGTCTCACTCAAGCCTGCCTCTACTCACCATCACCAAGACTCAATGTACCACACAGTGCCTTCAGAAAAGAATGCTGTTAAAGGGAGCAGAGAGTCAGGTTCTGTCAACTTTATATTCTGCACTTTCTCATTTTGACAGACTTTCTTGAGCACATAAGGTTTCCATAGCAACATCCATGATTCCTCC
Organism: Uromys caudimaculatus; assembly: GCA_028551405.1. Taxonomy (NCBI): domain Eukaryota; kingdom Metazoa; phylum Chordata; class Mammalia; order Rodentia; family Muridae; genus Uromys; species Uromys caudimaculatus. Next base: position 35,853,172 of record CM052700.1, read on the forward strand.
ACCTTCAACTTGACGGAGGTCCTTTCTTCTCACACAAAAATTTACAAGCCTAGTGTCCTATTCCTTTAAGTTCTGCTTGTGAAAAACGTAAAGCATCATTGATGGGATGCTGAAAATAGATGCTGCTTCAGCACCACAGGTGATAGCAAGCTCAAGTGTAAAGAAAGACATAAGAGTGTACCAAGTCCAAAACTTAGGTCCACACATAGGAAACATAAGGTGATGCATCCACACAGAAAACTTCATTAACCTATGTTATGCAGATATCTAGAATGATCTCTGGGATCCAACACAATTTCCAGTCCAGATAATTTAGGATAGGATGACTGTTTTTAAGGCATGGGTTTAAAGAGGGAAAGAAGGCTCTTGATTAGAATCACGTCACAGACAAATGTCTTTGACATCCCTTCTTTCTCTCCCCAACATCTCCATCTGTACACTGTTCTGAGATACTCTCCCAATTATATCCTGCGGTCCAGATTTTCCCAACCTACAACCTCTCCAAACTTCCCTATCCTTTGCTTGATTTGATTAAATAAATAGGTTAATTAATTAATTAATAAGACAAGCTTATCGTCAACTCCTGATTTATTTCACATAATTGGGTCCAGCCAGCTGATTTATCTGTGGTAATCACAGGTAATCAATATTTTTTATTATAAGATTCAGATAGGACCTGGAGCTATGTCTCAGTGGTTAAGAGCACTAGCCACTCTAGCAGATGATTTGGGCTCAGTTCCCAGCATTTGCATGTTAGCTAACAACCATCTGTGACTCCAGTTGCAAGGGATTCCATGCCTTCTTCTGACCTCTATGGGAAGAAAGCAGGCCTGTAGTATACAGATAAAGATGTGGTGAAAACACCTATACATGTACAACAAAAACTAATAGAATATTTTTAACTCACGTAGATTGTAAGAAATGTAAATAAATGTATTCCTTCTATCAAAGGGTTAAATGAGACAAAGAAAGTTCCATCTTTAAGGTGCCATTTGCCCAAAATCCCTCCTGTCAGCATTTTTTAAGATCAAAGTATGTGTTCAAGCTACATACTCAAAAGTAGCTCTTTGTCTATCAACCAGCAGCTTAAGACTATGAGGAGCACTTTGACCACTCAGAGTGAGGCTCAGGAACCATTTGCATTAGAAATAACAACCCAGCAGGACCTCACTGAGAATGTAAACTTGCTTGCTGATTTTGAAGGACTCTGCGCTCATCTGCAAAAGGATAACTTGACTTTGCCAAACGCCCTCTGATTGTGTTTCCTTGGCACTCTAACAGCACTACATTGGTCTCTGACCTAATGCTATCACAGACCACCTAAGGCTGGGGCCTAATGAAAAGATCATGTTTATTGACTTAGATTTTAGGGGCTAAACTCTGACTTTACAGTCTCCAGTGGCAGGCCCTTTGATTGCGTTGTAACATGGTAGAAAACGAGAAAGGGGACTGGCCTTGTGCAGAAGGAGCCAAGTGTGTGGTGTAGCTCTTGTAAAAATGACGAAATGGTCAGATATGTGCGGTGTTATAATCAACGGGGATGGTCGAGAGGCTCCAAAAACCACACCAGGCCAAACAGTTCCATGTGGGGGGTTTATTGGAAGGGGCAAGGTAGCAGCAAGAAGAGAAAGGGAAAAGAGAGAGGGAAAAAAGAAAAAGATCAGAGGGGTCTTCCATTTATATAGAGAGAGTGATGTAGCCCGCAGGTAAAGGTGGGCGGTGGGCCAAGTGGATTCTGGGAATATGGTGGCTGTTGCCTTGGCAACAGGTGGGCAGGTCACGCTGTCACCTGGGTGTTATGTCACCGGTTTGGCGGTCCTGATGTCAACATATCTCCCTTCTTATTATTATAAAAAGGAGAAAAAAGGGAGGGGGAAGCCAATGGTGAAAAGGGAATCAGGAACCAGGGTGTCATGTCTCTTAAACAGCTTCCTGCTGTGTAGGGTCATTGTTAATTTTGGGGCATAGCTAACTTTCACCACTGGGGTCTACCTGGTAAATGTCTGCATCAGGTTTCTCTGTGGGCAGCGGCTGGTAATCCTGTAACAGGAACTGATTAATAGTTTGGTTAGAAATTTTTTGCATTTGTTGTTGAAGGAATGTAGAAACAAGATTAATGAGGCAGGGGGCAAATAATAACACCAGGAAAATGACGAGGAAAGGAGTTACAAAAGGGAGTATCCAGTTCCATATAGGGTTTTCGAAAATCCCAGAACTGGAGGTCTCACGTTCCCTGAAATTATGTATGTCTGACTGTAGCTCCTGGATTTTATTTCTCTCTATTCCAGATTGGTTGACGTAGAAACAGCATTTTTCTTGGAGGAATAGGCAAAGACCACCTTCTTTAGCTGTCAGGACATATAGCCCCCGTGTTGGTTCTGAAGCACCACAGCTGCCAAAGAATAGACCTGTTTCTGGATAGTAAGCACAGTTTCAGTCATTTCTTGAAAATCACTTTTAAACTGGGAAGTGAATTCATTATATTTGGTCATGGAAGTCATTATCCCTGCAACTCTAGTACCAACACCTATAGTTACTCATGCAGCAACCAAGAGTGGCATGATCTGAACTGCCCTCTTATGTTGGGCAGCTATCATATCTACAACTGGGATTGGCAGGGGCTCATTTCCCTGGATTACTCCCAGTCCAGGGAAAAGGAGTACCAATGTGCAAACTCCTGACCAGCTGGCGAGTAGGCAGTGATATATCTGGGTGCCACAAAGAATTGACGTGTTCTGGACTACAGGGCATTGTGGCAGAGATGGTATATCAAGGGTTATGGTTTTATTGCAGTCTAGGGCACTTAGCATTCCTACAGAACATGTCCCGGAGGTCTTAAAACAATTTGCCATGCCAAAGAGAGGAATAGAGGTTAGGTATGGAGTCATGGCAACATTGGAGTCAGGGCAGCTGACAAAAGGTGGGGTAAAGTTACTTGGCAGTATCACCGGAGAGGCTGTAAGTGGCAATTGTGAGTTAATTCCAGGGGGTACGCATAGCCAGCAGTCTTTAAAGTGACCAGGCCTGGTGACATTAAGGAGTTGGTATGCCAAGGTAAAGGTCTGAAGCAAAAGGCGAAATGACAAGTTAGTGCCATTTATGAGGGGTGATGTCAAAGAGGGAAGGACCTCGGAGGAGTGTTTAATTACTTCCCCTACTTTTCCAATGTCTAGAGGTTGGGCAATTGAGACATATTTTCTCTGGATACAGATGGTACTTACTGGGGAGCTGGGTTGATTCTTACAGTAGAGCTTACCAACAACTCCTGTCTCTCACCTAGAATCCCATGGGTCTTGTATGTAGAAAAAGAGTGTCTTGCGTTGTTGATAGAAGAAGTGATTGGTCTGTGATCCTAACATGTATCTGACAAAACCAATATGGACAGCCCCCATATTCATCTGAACATTTTCTACAATAATCTTTTGTCTGGTCAAAGAGAAAGCAAGCATAGAGATCATAATACTTAGATGGGATAACAGATGCAGGGATGACAGCAATTTGGATCAGTTCCTGGCATCCGGCTATGGAGCAGTTTCCAGATCCTATTTGGAAAGACTGTTATCTGTGGGGGTTTCTTGAACTTAGAATCTCCAGCTGTAAGAGCTACCCTGGATGGAAATGAACAGTAGGGGGAAGGCGAGAAACCCATGTCTAATCCAGTGAGGTTGAGCTTGGCTGCCAGAGTGGAGTCTCATTTTCTGGGATTGGGGGCAAGGTGGGTGGTCTAAACGTCCTCCGGAGCTTAGCAGAGCATAGTCCTGTTAGGGTTGACGTGTATGAAGAGTCATTTTTAGGTGGAGGAATGAAAGGTTTGAGGTGAAACAGGTAGACTCAGTGAGAGAGTCCCTCGAGTTTAGCAGCTGTAGGGGTCACAAGAATTACCTTAAAAGGGCCCTGCCATTTGGGAGAGAGCGGTGAGGGCCGATGGTCTGGAAGGAATAGAAGGACTTGGTCTCTGATGTTGACAGGCAGCGGACAGGAGACAGTGTGTGGCCTCAGTAGATGGTGGTCAGCAAAGTTCCATAGGAGAGAACGGAAGTGGCAAAGTAATGGGGTGAGTAGATGGTCTGGGAGGGGAAAGCATTTAGGTGAAAGACCAGGAGTTAGGACCGGACATCCATACGTGAGTTCAAAGGGTGAGATGAGGAAAGGTCGCTTGGGGAGAGCTCAGAGCCTGAAAAGAGGTAGCAGTTTTACCCAATCAAGGTGAAGTTCTTTCTACCTCTTCTGAAGACTGAGGGTGGTAGGGAATGTGAAAATGCCAGAGGATGTCTAGGGCCTTAGATAGAATTTGAGAAATCTGAGAAGTAAACTCTGGACCATTGTCTGACTGGAGGGAGGCTGGGGCACCAAACCAGGGGATGATCGGAGGAGGAGATCAGAGACTGTCTGAGCCCTTTTGTTAGTTGTGGGAAATGCCTCCACCCACCCTGAGAAGGTGTCCACCAAGACCAGGAGGTACTTGGCACGTCTGACAGTGGGCATGTGGGTAAGTCAAGTTGCCAGTCAGTTACAGGAAGGGAACCTCTAGTCTGATGGGTAGGAAAAGGGGTGCCTTGAGTTGGAGTCTGACATCTGACAGATTTTGCAAGAAGCAGTGATAGATTTTAAGAAACTTAAGCTGGGTAGTGGTGGCACACGTCTTTAATCCCAGCACTTGGGTGGCAGAGACAGACAGATTTCTGAGTTTGAGGTCAGCCTGGTCTACAGAGTGAGTTCCAGGACAGCCAGGGCTATATAGAGAAACCCTGTCTCGAAAAACCAAAAAGAAAAAGAAAAGAAACTTAAGTCCTCAGGAGTAGGCGGTAAGTGGGTCTTGATAAAAGAAGACAACGCTTGGCTGTTAGGGTGAAAGAGTTGGTGAAGATAGGACAGAGTTTGGTCACTGTCAGGGGGTGAAGGTAGAGATATGGGTTGTAGTGTGAAGATGTCCTGAGGAGGGTAGGATGAGTCCAGGCCCCTAAGGGCATCAGCTCCAGCTGCCTCATCAGCTCAGTTGTTTCCTTGGAGACAATAGAGTCATCCATCTGGTGGGATCTGCAGTGGACAATCCCAATAGCTGTGGGGCGATGGGAGGCCTTTAACATGGCCATAATGTGGCTTGCATTAGTTACTGATCCTCCTTTTGTGGTAAGTAACCCGCACTCCTTCCAGATAGCAGCATGAGACAGAAGGATATGGAAAGCATATTTAGAATCTGCGTAGATGTTGAGGGATTGTCCCTGTGCCAGTTGAAAGGCACAGGTAAGGGCTATGAGTTCAGCCTGTTGATTAGTGGTGTGAGTAGAAGTGCCTGTGCCTCTACTACCTGGGTGTCTGACACTATGGCACAGCTAGCCTTTCTGGTCTGTTCATATAGAAAGGAGCTTCCATCTGTATACCAGGTATAAATGGCTTGAGGCAATGTGTCCTCCTGCATGTGTGAAGGATGAGGTAATAGTTCCTCTAGAGTTTCAGTGCAGGAGTGAGATAGGGAGTGGTTAGTGTTAGGTCCAGGAAGAAGGTTGGAAATAATAAGAGGCGGGCATGATTGGAAGGTGAGTGTGGAGTCTTCTATTAGAGCTACCTGAAGAGAAAGAACCCTGGAGGGAGGTAGAGTCTGTAAGCCTTTGTAAGTTAGAAGTTGTGACAGGTTATGAGAAGAGAAGACAGTTATAGGTGACCCCAAGGTTAGTTTTTTTGACTCTCAAATAAGGAGTTCAGCGGCTGCTAAGGTACGAATACAAGGTGCCCATCCCTGGATGGTTAGATCTAGTTTTTTGGACAAGTATGCTACAGGTGCAAAAGAAGGTCCCAGTTGGTGACTTAAGACTCCAAGAGCAAATCCCTCCTTTTCAGTTACATAGAGGGAAAAAGGACGAGTCAGGTCGGGGAGATATAAGGCTGGGGCCTTCAGGAGAGCCTGTTGGAGCCATTGAAAGGGCTTGATAACAGGTTTGAGAAGAGGTTCGTGGGTGGGACCTAACGCTGCTTCATATAAAGGGCGAGAAAGGAGGGAAAATAAAGGAACCCAGGATAAAATCTCTTCCTTTGTAATAGGAACAGTTAGAGATTGAATCAGATTCTTTCTATGTAAGGTAATAGCCTTGTGAGTTGGGAGTAATAGTTAGTCCCAAATAGGTGACCTGAGGAGTGGACAGCTGGACTTTAGAAGGTGAGACCCTGTAGCCTTGACCAGAAAGGAAATTTAGAAAAGCAGAGGTGTCTGCTTGGCTAATCTCTAGAGAGGAGCTACAGAGAAGAACATCATCTACATAAAGTATAGTCTTAGATTTAGGGAGAGATAAAGAGAGTAAGTCAGAAGCTAGGGCCTGGCCAAATAGGTGTGGGCTGTCCTGGAATCCCTGAGGTAAAACAGTCCAGGTAAGCTGGGTTGAAAAGTGGGTGTCAGGATCTGTCCAGGTAAAAGCAAATATATTCTGTGACTGGACATATAGAGGGATAGAGAAAAATGCACCCTTGAGATCTAGAACTGAGAAATGGGAAGTTCCCGAGGGGATAGTGGAAAGAAGAGTATAAGGGTTAGCCACAACAGGATGGAGGGGAACCACTGCAGAATGAATGTGTCTGAGGTTTTGAACCAGTCGACAGGTACCATTGGGTTTCTTAACTGCCAGTATAGGAGTGTTAAAGGAAGAAGAGGTGGGGCGAAGGAGTTTTTTCCTTAAGAGGTCAGAAATGATAGGCTTAAGTCCCCTGAGGCTCTGGAGAGAGAGTGGGTATTGAGCCTGGGTGATGTACCTGGTAGAGTCCAGTAACTGGATGTCAACAGGAAAATGATGTTTAGCAACAGAGGGGTTCTGGACATCCCAAACTCGGGGGTCCACCTAAGAAGCTGGTAAAGGAAACAACATGTTACTGTTAGTAGGTTGACTGGCTAGGAGAAGGAAGGGAGGAATTGCTGGTGAGCTTGGGTTTAGGCGAATGGATAGAGCAAAGGAAATAGAAGCTCCCAACTTAGCTAAAAGATCGCTTCCCAATAAGGGGACAGGACATGTCGGCATTACCAAAAAGGAATGGGTGAGGGGTGCACCCCTAAAAATGCAACTCAGTGGTGAGGTCTGATGAGGGAGATAAGGTTGTCCTCCTACCCCAACAATAGGAAAACTCGAAGGTGAAGTGGGTCCCCAAAACTTCGTCAGGACCAAGTAAGTGGCCCCACTGTCCAAGAGAAAGGAGATGGGCCGCCCACATACCATGATAGCTACCCGGGGCTCCCTGTTGGTGATAGGCATGGTCGGGTCAAGAGAGCTCGGGCCCCGTCAATCATCCATAGCCAAGCCTAGGAGGTCAGCTGAAGGGTTACCTGGGAGTGACATCCCTCTGTTCCTCATCACATGAGGGCAGTTGACAGCCCAGTGTCCCTCCTGATGGCACCTAGGACATGGTCCCCTTGGCTTGTTGGGGTTAGGGCAGGCCCTCGCCCAGCAACCTTGTTGACCACATTTATAGCAGGGGGCTGGTGGACTCTGAGCCTTAGAAGACCAGGAGTCTGGGTTAGCAGCTAAGGTTGGTCGTACAGCCTTTGCCAGCATGTGGTACTTTTGTGTCTTGGCTTTCTCAACCCTCTCATGGTACACCTTGAAGGCCAGTGCCAAGACTTCAGCCTGTGGAGTCAGTGGCCCCCTCTCCAACCACCTAAGTTTAGCTTTTATGTCAGGGTAGCTCTGGGGAAAAAAGTAGGTCATCAGAAGTTGCTTACCTTCTGGGTTTTCAAGATCTAAATTAGTGTATTGCAGTAGAGCCTTTGTGAGGCATTCTAAAAATTGGGATGGGTTCTCTTGTTTGTCCTGGACAACCTCTTGGAGTTTTTCAAAATTAACTGGCTTTAAGGCTTCCTTTCTTAGGCCAGCCAGAAGGCATGTAATAAACCTGTCTCTGGCTAAGAAACCATCTGCGGAATTGTAATTCCATCGAGGATCCTAGTCCGGCACTGCCTCAGATCCAACTGGATATGTTGTATCTGTTTGGTGCATTTCATCTGCATGCGCTTTTGCCACTTCCCAAACTTGCCTGCGTTCTTCAGGAGGTAAATTAATCGTAAGAATCATATGAACATCATGGAAAGTCAAGCTATAAGGTTGAGTGATGTACTGGAACTCCTTAATAAAGCTGGAAGAGTTAGAAGTATATAAACCCAGTCTTTTTTCTATTTGAGAAAGTTCACTTAGCAAGAACAGGACACGTACTCTGACCAGACCATCAACTCCAGCCACTTCCCTAAGGGGAAAGACTGGTACTAGGTCAGGTGTCTCTGGAGGAGAAGGAATTGGGGGTTTAGCTGTGGCCTTAGAACGTGTGATAGGAGGGGTGAAGGTCAGTGCCAATGCAGGGTGATTGGAGTGACCTGCAGCTGGCACAGAAGGAGGGGAGGAGTCTGGAGAGGTCGAACTAGTAGGCCCTAGGGTATCCTGGTGAGAAGGAGAAACTGAGGCAGCAGTTTGGGTTTCAGGTGATGTGGAAGGTGGCACGGAAGCAGGTCTGCAGCAGAAGGGAGAGGTTCGTTAGCTGGGTCTAGGATTGTGAAGTCATCTAGCAGCAGATGAATAGGTTTCATGGCTAAGAGAAGTTGGGATGGAGAACAAGCAGAACACATAGAGGGCTGAGAGCAAAGATAGATAAAAGCTTGAATATATGGGATTTCCTTCCATTTACCATGGCAGTATGTACGGAGATATCTCAAAATGATCTCATCTAACGTGCCATTAGTTGGCCATTTGGAACTATTTTCTAAAGAGTACTGAATCCAGAGGTGTATCAATTTTGAGGGCCTCAAATCAGGCATTAATTTAAGAGATTTGAGGTTTGCCAGGAGACATCTCAGTGGGGTGTCTGGAGGTACCGGCGAAGACCAATTAGTACCCTTTGGGTGTTGGGGGATGTTACTGAACTATTCATCACAAGAATCCTAGGAGCCACGGCTGGCAATTTCCTGGAAACTGACAGAAAGCAATTCAACTTAGTACTAGGACTTTTTTTTAACAGCTGAGGGAGGTATGAACTGCTTTTGAGAGGGGAGGACACCCAAGGGCTAGGTCCTAACTCGCAGGTCAGCTAGGAGGCCAGTCATAGAGACTGGAGCAATGAAAAGCCAACCCCTCAGCCCAGAAAGAGTTGGCCAGACACTATCTGAGCCAAAAAGGGTCCTCCTGCCAATTGGAGAAACTCCTTATCAATCAAAATGCTGGTGTGTGTTTGTGGACTGCACTTGCTTTATTATACCCTGCTTGAGGTAATCTAACTCTGTGAGACCCAATGTTCATTCCTTCCTAGGTGCTCCTCGTGATTTAATTAGCTTAAAAATCCCACAAGAAGGCTTCAGAAATCATCAGAGGCCAATGAAGTGGTTTTCAAACAAAAGTATTAGAACCCTGACAAACTGAACAAACTCATACACATTTTCATAAATACGAAAGCAAGCAGTGCTCAGTGTGGATGGCACAGGAATCTAGAGTCTGCAACACACCAGGTGATCACAAGTACTCAATGAGTTCAGTGGAGAAGTTAGGCCAGGGAAGTCGTTCTCAGGCTCACTTAGCCAACCTCAGAATTATCTGGCATTTGGCTCCAACACAATCCACAGAGATCTGAGTTCTACCCACAAAGTTTCTAATGGAGGAGATCTGGCTTGGAATCTGTGTTCTTTGGTAATGCTGATGCTACCTGTAGGTGTGGGCACCACAATTGGCTTCCTAGCACTCTTCTTTATTTATCCAGATCATGCCCTCTGTTAACAAACAATAGGGGGGGGGGGGCTGGAAGTAATTAAGTAACTAAAACTAAGAATATGAGGCAGGGAGTCTCTCATACCAGGAAAGATGAACTTCCCAGGCTCTTCTTTCTGTCCCTAGCACATTCTAGCCACTGATTGCCTGGATTGCATTCTGAGACCTAGAGGCAAGGTGGCAGAGCTTAGTCTATATATAAACTGCTTCTGTTATCCATCCCCTCTGGATCAGAACTTTCTCAGTCCACAGGAAGTCACCGGAGAATTACACAAAGGACAAGGAATCTGATGGTTGACATCCTTTTTATTGGCATCTGTACTAGAGTTCATGGATTAATGTAGGAAACTGATGATATGCGTTAAATCTAAATAACAGACAGTCCAAACCTAAAGCATCAGATATTTCTTGTCAAACAGTCAAATGCATACCTTTTAACATATGTATCTAATGTACCACTAACTTATGATAACATAAAAGAGTTCATACTGTTAAAGAAAAAGGTTTCCCCACAAAAATAGACTTGTTGAATTTCAGCTGTAAGTTTTAACGATATATTTTTCAATATATCAAAATAAAATTTAGAGTCGAAAGCTGTACTTAGAATAAATATCAGGAATCACTGCCACTAATCAAAGCTTCCTACATGGTCATGATATACAACACATTCCTACAGATCTGTGAATACACAAGGCGAATCCCAGTCATTCATGGATTCTATATGTGAGAAGCCATCAACTTCCTAAGCTTATATATGACTCTAGAGTCAATCTTTGTAATGTTTATAGTCATTCTAAGACACAGAATAAGGAAAGACTCAAGCATTCTAACACAAAACTCCATAGCCCAGGACAACAAGGCATCACACCGAGTGTCCCCTTATTATCTCAGCCTTCATAGAAACAAACACCCTGTGGTCTACACTTTTCTGACCTTTGTTGATGTTTTTTGTGATGAGAAGAGTGAAAAAATAGGGCCGAATTGCTAGTGTCACAGTTTTAAGAAGGGTGCCCTATACGTACGGAAAAGCTTCAGTCAGGTATGAGCTACTGACCATGAGTCCAATGTTAATGAATTAATAATACACACAAAAAGGTTACTTTAAAAAGAAATGCATGGAATAAAGTTATGTATTGGTTAGTGGGATGAAAAGGCGGTAGGCACTACCTCAGAGAACTCTACTTTTTATTTTCCATCTAAAGGATAGTTCAGGGTTCCTTAATTCAGCATTCAAAGTGACTTTATAGCATGGCCCCAGCTGCATATGTAGCAGAGGATGGCCTTTTCTGAAATCAGTGGGAAGGGAGGCCCTTGGTGGAGGCTGGATGCCCCCCAGCATAGGGGGATGCTAGAGTGGTGAGACTGGAGTGGATGAGTAGGTGGGGGAGCACACTCATAAAGGCAGGGGGGATGGGATAGGGGGTTTTCAGAGGGCATACCAGGAAGGGGAACAACATTTGGAATGTAAATAAATAAAATAACCAATTTTTTAAAAAGAATGTAACAGCCACAGATGATAAAAGTCAATGATATTAATGACAATACTGATGTTACAACTTTTCTATTCTTTTTTAAAATATATTTTTTTAAAAAAAAACTGAAGCTTTGAAATACATTGCCATTAATTACTGGAGTCTATAGACATCTCCAAAGCCCGCATTCAAGCACGCTATCCTACCACACATTAGCTCAAAGGAACTGCATAGCACACTGGTATGAACTTGAGGTTCAGAGCCAGGCTCGACTCTGTTTAATACTAGGCCATTATCTCCCTCTGCCTAAATTTCTTTAACCATTAAAACAAAAGTACCCATAGAACATAAATAACTTGATATGTGTAATATACTTAAAACATAACCTAAGTTAATTTGAAATTAAGCATTTATAGGATCAAGATCTTACTTTATTTATAGTGAGACCTGTCACGTGTGTCCCTCTCTCCATCACTACACCCAGCCACTGAATTCTTAGATAAAGATGGAGGGTAGGAAGCAGGGCGTATGTACAAGCTGCTTCACATAGCCACCTGAAACCTGAGGAAATTAGTTTCATAGGCAAAAAAAATGCTGGCCAAAACTAATACAACATCAGCTTCAAAAGAATAGGAAGCAGAATTGCATCCCCCCAATATCACATCCACAAAGGTATCTGACAAGAACGGAGAAGTTACAATTTCGGCTTACTGTGATACATACCATCCCTCATGCTGTTTCATGGCAGGAAGCACTCTGTGCATGATTAACGAGCTCATTCCCTCCATAATAAGCAGGCTCAGAATAATTCTATTTGTCAATTCTTTTAAATCTACGACTTTAAAATATCACTAAGAAAGTATCAGTTTCCTCATCCCTTCCTGGGTACAGAATAAGGTTTGATTTCCACCTCCTGGATAAAAATATAACACATTGACCATTGACGTATTTGATTCTAAATATTCAAGAAGTGTTCATGTAAAAGCAGAGGTTTGAAATTTTTCCTCCTGTTTTCTGAAATATGCAAACAGCTTTCTTCAACTTTAAGTGTCATTGAGCAGAATTAATAAAGAAATACATTTAAAGCACTCAGCAAGAACCTAGTCTGAACAAGACCAAGATATAGGAGTATACACTGAGAACTAACATACCAGCATACTTCAGGTATTATTGAAATCTCTGCATAGCATCTATTTAGAACAGATACTAAATGATACAGATAGAGAAATCCCCTTTGACCCACATCTTCCTCTTACAGCCCTTTCCACAAACTTATTCTAGAGCTGGGCTTGTCAACATAACAGTATTAACATTTGTGACTTGATAATTATTTGTTGATAGAGGAAGTTAAAATGTCTAGCCCATTATAGAATGTATGTTCAAAACCCTAGCCTCTGCATTCTAGAAGTTACTATCTTCTTCAATCAGTTGAGAAAATCAATACTGTCCTAGAGATTTCTAGTAGTCCCCTGTGAATAAAAGTTCATGACCAATATGCTTAGCCAATAACTGTGAACTGTAACCTTGCTGATGTAACCTGTGCCCACAAAAAGTATAAAAACTGCTTCTAATGGCCATCCAGGGTTGCCTTCTCATCACTTGCCTGGAGAACTGAGGGTTGGCCCCGACAAGCCAGAAAATAGACCTCTTGCTTTTGCATCACAAAAGAAAAAAGAGAAAGAAAAAAAGTCATGTCGTTGGGAGGGGCTAGAGAGGTTGGGGATGGATGGGGAGGGATTAGAAGGAGTGGGGTGGATATGATCAGAATACATCCTATGACATCCTCAAAGAATTAACAAAAATATTATAGTTAAAAAAAGTTCATGATCAAATTAATCCTTCAGTTGAAAGTGTCTACTGTAGAGACAAGCAAGTGTGGACCAGTTATGAACAGTTGTACTGTGTGATCTGCACCATGGCCTACCCATGCAATATTTCTAATAAAAGCTTATAAAGGGTGGAGCTAAACAAACCTTTTGTATGATCATCTTCCAGAATGACAATGTATATGTATATTCGCAGATGTTTCTGTGCACAATATCAGAAGCACAGCCCATATATCTCTAGTCATGGTTGAAATGTCTTTCCATTTAATGTCACAGTGTCTTTTCTACTACCTCCATGGTACTAGCCTCAGTATACACCGTATCTGACAATGGCACCCAGAACACAGAAAGTTTGCTGAGTACCAGACATCATTATTGTTAATACAGCTGTGGTTATATATGAGTTTATAAATCTGATGCTTTAAAATTTTCAGAGCTGTGGTATTTGTTATTGGGTTTTGTTTTTTGTTTTTTTTTTGTTTGTTTGTTTTTGTTTGCTAAAACAAAAGCCACATATCACTCTCATTGTCTTTTTTGCTCTTGTGAAGAAGTGTTTGCCTGCATTTATATGTCACCATGTTTATCATGTAACCCCCAGAGGCCAGAAGGTTCACATTCTCCTTAAACTGGAGTTATAAGTCATTCTGAGTCACCTTGTACATACTAGGAACCAAACCCAGGTCCTCTGTAGGACCAGCAAGTGCTCTTAACCACTAAGGCATATCGCCAGATCCTCCACATCTTTTAATATAAAAATCCTGGTTAGAACCCAGATGTTTCTTGGGAAATACGGTGGCAAAGTTTTATTTTCACCTATGTACATTTCTCTTATACTCTGTGTAGTCACACAGGATGCATATTCATTCAAAGTATATTCCAGTAATGATTTCACACATATACCATTCCACTCTTAATAAACTGCTCCTAAGAAAGTTGGATTAGAATACAAAGTTGGTACAGTATCCTTTCCTGTGTTGCTTGGTGGCTCAGAAAACTCAAAGCATAAATGCCTTCTCTATAAATAACAGCAAATACGTGCCATATGGCTTAACAGTTGTGGTAGGACTGCACATCACATCATTAGCCCTTGTGTTAAGCACACGGATTAACAAGGGAGCGGTGCTGCCTACATGTCGGAATTTGAGCTGTTAGTGTCAGCGATGCAGCCACAAGTTGTAGCAACACCAGAAATCAAGCAAGCCAAAATTCCCCCCCAACAAAATAGTTTAATGACTGCCCATGCAAAATCTATCAACAGTATTGTTCCCAGCTTCAGCTAAAACTCCTAAAGTTCTGCCAACATTGTCATCTAGTCAACTGTTCATTTACCTCCGGGGAGGATGAGCCCTCTCAGAAGGGGGGTAACAGCTGTGCCTATTCCTCTCTAGAATGACATTAACTTTCTTTTGTTATATTTAACTAGCATCTTAAATAAAATCACCTTTGCTGGAGAAAAAGAAATAAACCCAAGAGATTAAGGTTCAGTCATATGAAAAGAGACAGCTGGCACAGTGGGAAGCAAAGATCTGTTTTAATAGCAGCCAGCCTTCACAAGGATGGCATGGTTAGGAGTGGGGTGCATGCCTGGAGCTGTTTAACCATTGATGCACTCAATCCGCCCATCCCAGGGAATGTAAGGTTTGCAGTGTGATGCACACACACCCATTTCACATGTAAGAAAGCAAGGCTTCTATAATTTGAGAGACTTGGGCAGAACTGGAGTCTAAATGAACAAGTGTCAAAGTCCCTGTATTAACTACAGCAAATATTGAATAATGGACACCTGCATTAGATGAAGAAATAATTCACATAGAAATTTCACATGCATACACAATGTAGGAAAGTACTGTTTACAGAAAAATTTATATAAGATTCTTCATGGTACTTAATTTTTCTGAACGTCAAAATACCTACTGCAAGGAATATTTTGTGCATGATTTACTTGAAAGGGAACAAAATTGAGCACACACACAAAAAAACAACAATGCATGCCTTAATACATACATGCCAACAGGTAGGACTGGGGAAATAGTTATATGATTTTATAAAAATTTTATCCTATAGAAATATATACAACTAGATGTCTGTGTACACAATTACATGCCTATATGCACAGAAATATGTACATATATATTGCTTATCATTTTAAAACATTAGATCAGAAAGATATAAAGAGAAACATTAATGATTATCTTGCCATAGCACTTTCGTGTGTTTCAAATGTTCTGCATAGAACAGATGCTATGCTCTCATTAAAACCATGGACAAAAATGTTTATATTTAGTATATGCTATATGCAGCTAGCATAATGATCCCTAATCTGTAAAATCTTTTTTTCTGAGATCAGTGTCAGGGAAATATGAGCCCACAGACACCCCATTTTACCATGAACCATGGGAGGGAGCTTCACCTCATTATTATGCTGTTTTCGTTCTCAGGCTTCTCAAGGTGTTACCAGAAATGATACACTCTCCCCAGGGGGAGAAGTCATTTAACTGAACTGGCAAAGAACTGACTGTTCTGCCCTGGGATTGTACACAGTTCAAACTGGCCTGGTGCTTGAAGGAACTTCTATTTGCAGGAACTGTGCCTGGATCATTATCAGAAAGCAGTTTATTTTACACTCTCTTACAGAAGTAAGTCTGAAATCCCAACGCATGACCATAGTTTCTTTCTCTCTGGCTTAAAATCACTGAATGGATGGAAAGCAGGCTGTGCATTTCTGGAATTCTTTCTCTCCTTTACTACGATTTCATTTTCCTCCAGTACCACCATGAATGGGTGACGACCTTCATTTGCTGCTTTCCTGATAAATCAGGTGTCCACCTGCTTCTTGGGCTTCTGCAGTCTTGCTCCAGCTGGCCTCTCCACTCTTATCTACTACACCACAGAAGAGCCTGATGTCCATTTCTCACAGCTCATTCCCTGGTTCCATTCTGTCCTATACCATCTCCCTTGCTTGGCTTACTGGAATTTCTTCAAGGCAAAATATCCTTCTTCCTCCACATGTCAACACCCCTTACTGGCCCCTCAGTGGTGCTTTTTATGCCCCCAAGGAGACATTCCTTTCTTTTTAACCTCCAACATGTGTGCTGGTTCTTTGCTTAAAACACTGATTTCTCTACTTTGTGCAGTGGAGAGTAAACAGGTAACAGGACATCCATCTTCTCTCCACCTGTATTATCTTTAGTTTTTCTTGACGTGAATCTGACAGAAAGTAGACAGAAAAAAACAGCATCTGTACAAGTCAATATAGCAAGTGCTTCCAGATGCACTGTCTCATCCAGTCCTCAGAACACTATATGACAGATGTTCTATCATTCCCATCTAGTAGAGGGAGAGACCAAGGTCAACTTGCTGGGCTGGGCAACACACTTGTCAATGGTA
Source organism: Uromys caudimaculatus (assembly GCA_028551405.1). Lineage (NCBI taxonomy): Eukaryota > Metazoa > Chordata > Mammalia > Rodentia > Muridae > Uromys > Uromys caudimaculatus. Next base: position 35,869,582 of record CM052700.1, read on the forward strand.
TCTCTCCCAAATAGATCTACTGACATTTCACTCCAAGCTATCTACTTGTTTATGCCCTTGGTCTGTCCAACCACCTCAATTAACCTGTTTCTCTGAGAGGCTGGCCCTGTCTGGCTTACACAACATCTTCCTTCACTAATGAGTCCCCACAGGAATACTCTCTCCCTCCTTCAGCCAAGCTAGTACAGAGGCTATGAGTCCCTAAAGCCCATAACTATTGTCATGCCTGTGAAGTTTACCTGTCTGGGTCTGTCATGCTAAGTCACACTGCCTCCTCTCCTACTTTCAAGTTCCTTCATACCTACCAAAGAGACCCAAATGGAGCCTTCTGAGACTGACTGCTACAAGCAGGCCTAGCTAAGAGCTCTGAGAAAACAGGACTGCTCTGCAAAGTTATCCCATTACTCTAGTATACCCCATCATTCTGTTGATCTAGAAATTTCTAGAATTGCACTTTCCCTTTGGTATGAGGACATATTGTCAACCATTCAACAAACATTTATTCATGTTAGCTATAATATGGACTAATCTTGGCTCTGAAGATTAAATAGTATCTTCCCAGAAAGCTCCCTTCCTTGCACATAACCAAGTTCTCTAGAGGTATCGCTCATCAGGATTCTGTAAGGAAATGTCAGACTGGACATTTTGTAAAAAGCAGAAGTCTATTCCTCACAGTTCTTCTAGTCTAACTGCTAGCTGACTTAGCATCTCGCAACGCATGTAGCATGAGTCCTGATGCCCTGTGGGTTCCAAGCTCTGCAAATTCTCAAGCCCCTTATATAAAATGATGTATTTACATATAGCCTACACTCATCCTCCCCTTACATTTTAAATTGTCTCTGGATGTTTACAGTCCCTTAATAGAATGGAATTCTGTGTGGTTATTAAACTGTTGTTTAAGGAGGAAGTCTGTATGTGTCTCTAACACTTCCTGCCCACAGATGGCTGAATGCAATGATACAGAATCTATGAACACAGAAAAACTCTGTGTGTGTGTGTGTGTGTGTGTGTCTGTGTGTGTGTGTGTGTGTGTGTGTGTGTCGGTGTGTGTGTGTGTGTGTCTGTGTGTCTGTGTGTCTGTGTGTGTCTGTGTGTGTCTGTGTGTCTGTGTGTGTCTGTGTGTGTCTGTGTGTGTGTGTGTCTGTGTCTGTGTGTGTTTGTCTGTGTGTGTGTCTGTGTGTGTGTGTGTGTGTGTGTGTGTCTGTGTGTGTGTGTGTTTACAAAGACTATCCCAAGTGTTTTGCAGTCACAATGAAAGATTCTAGAAGGAACAGACCTTTAAGCTGAAAGCCCATCAGAAGAAATGTACACTCCAAAAAGTCTACCTTAACTATTTTTTGTCTTAAGTTCCCTGAAAAGGGAACTCTTAGGGGAAAGACCACTTTGACTTCAGGCCTGGTGGCTAAAGCTGCTGACAAAAGGGTAGTTAACATGCAGCTTGGCTGCACGCGTGGGCTGATATCATGGGCTATTTCAAAAGGTTGCTGACCATCTCTGAGCTACCAAAACCCAACTACTCTGTCTGAGATAAATGTACAGTCACACCCTTTGCACAAGTCTGTAAGAGGTCCATAACTCACTCTAGACTCAGGCAATCTTGCCTAGTATAAGCGTTCTGAAGAGGCAATGGGAACTGTTTATGAGAGAACCAAGAACTTGCCTAAGACTTAGGTGGATCCCTGGCACTGAGGACCCTGTCCCTTGGAACTGCAATCCCCAGCTGAGACTACTCTATGCCAAGGAATGCCAATTCACTTGCAAATCAACTGGATTCTCAGCCATGGTCTTTAGCTGGCATAAATCTCGCCTAATGTGAAATCTGTCATTAGAAATCCTAGCCTCTTCAGCCACAGTCCTGGCCAATCTTGTTGGGTTCTCTTAAACACATATATTCTCACCTAACACTCCCTGGTCCAGAATAGTTTTACTGTTATCATCTCTTTGATATTCTTTCATTCCTCCATGTGACCATTACATAACGGGCAATGCAATCTCCTTTCAAATTAGGCATGTTCCTATAATAATTTATTCCAGAAAACTATTAAAGCTGGGAATAAATACAGGCTCAGGCCTGTGCTCCTACCACTCAGGAGACTGAGGCATGACAACTACTATAAGTTTGAGGCTAGCCTAGGCTACACAGTGAGTTTACCTCAAGCTTAAGCTACACAGCAAGACTGTGTATCAAAAACACACAAATAATAATAGTAAAAATGATAATAATGTATATTAAAGTCTCTTTTAAATAGTATTCCATAATTCTTCCAAACATTCCATTCAAATGCATTTCTATAAAAACACCTGTTCAGTGGATCCATAAATAAAGCTAAGAAAACAGGGACTTAGGGGCTTTGCAGCTGTCTCACATTATAATATGAAAGTAACAAAATAAACAATTTACTTAAACTGATTAATTAACCACAGAGTACTGAATACAAATCCCTAAGTACAAGAAGGAAAATAAAGCAGATAATTATGATTTTCTCAATAAAATAAATAAGTAAACTTTCCATAAATGTGTCAATTTGGTTTGTCATACACCCTAATCCTTAATGAAGAAGCAGTGCTTAAGTATTATATAAAATTAGTGTCTTAGTCAGGGTTTCTATTCCTGCACAAACATCATGACCAAGAAGCAAATTCGGGAGGAAAGGGTTTATTCAGCTTACACTTCCACGTTGCTGTTCATCACCAAAGGAAGTCAGGACTGGAACTCAAGCAGGTCAGGAAGCAGGAGCTGAAGCAGAGGCCATGGACGGATGTTACTTACTGGCTTGCTTCCCCTGATTTGTTCAGCTTGCTTTCTTATAGAACCCAAGACTACCAGCCCAAGGATGGCACCACCCACAAGAGGCCCTCCCCCCTTGATCACTAATTGAGAAAATGCCTTACCGCTGGATCTCATGGAGGCATTTTCTCAACTGAAGCTCCTTTCTCTGTGATAACTCCAGCTTGTGTCAAGTTGACACAAAACCAGTCAGTACAATTAGAAATTCAGAAACTTATTACTTGTTTTCAGCATAAATTAACAAATCAGAAAGAGAATTATTCTTGAGACTGGATAGATGGCTCAATGGTTAAGAGTACTAACTGCTCTTACAGAAGACCCAGGTTTTGTTCTCAGCACCAAATTCAGGCAGCTAATATCTGCCTCTAATTCCAGTTCCAGAGAATCTGACATTGGCATGTGCAGTCTAGATCTCAGAAACCTTAACCTTACAGAGCCTGCTCTGAACCCTCATTGGAGAAAATGGGAGATGGGAATGGCAAACCAAGCTGAGCAATTGAGAATCCAGACTTGTTTTATACTTTCATAGCTCCTGAGATTTGACCTTACTGTGGAGAGGAAGGAATGAATAAAGGACAGACACACAGAAAAAGCTGGGATTGTGTTGACTACTCTCTGCTTGCAATGTGATTTTCAATGAACAGAAGTTCTTGGTGGCAAAGTAAATGCTGGTTTACATCATCATCCTGGAAGTGAGAATACCGCAAAACCAAAGGTAAAAAGGGCTCCATGCAAAGGGATGTATGTGTGATCTTAGGGTAGTTTCATGGTAGTGGATACGATGAGTAGAATATAAAGAAGGTGGTGCTAGAGATAAAGCACCTCCAAGGGAAGCTTGGTTAGACTGAACTATGAGGAAAGAGAACTCATCCATCAAATACCCATTAGATAAACATATTTGAGAATCTCTGGGTAAGAATCAGTTTAGGATTTCTGAAGACAGAATGAAGAAGAATGGCATTGCAATTATGGTTCAGATGCAAGAGGTGAGATCAGAGAAAAAGAAAATACAGGTGAAGATCCTTTATGATCTCACAGGCAACAGGGAAGAGTTGGGATTCTGATCCAAAGGCTCAAAATGAAAAATCCAATTGGAGGATCCTTAAAAGGTAGGAGTTGGTTGCATGGCTAAATTCACTTAAACACAAGCCCTCTGGCTGCTACAAGAGGAAAAGATTTCAAGAAGAAGAGTAGCACCAGGGAAGTTCTGTTTGGAGACTATTACACTTGTGCAATGTTGTAGCAGCAATGGGTCTGGGGAGTAGTCAGTCAGATTCTAGACATAGGACAGGCAAGACAAGCTGGGAGAGAAATGGATTCCTTTAGCTCTGTCTGTCACTCTATGAGAAAGCATGTAGCTATTGACAGAGTGATGATCCTGTTGCTAAGGACACAGTCCCTGGAGCTGATAGCTCAGTACATTAACCAACTTAATCAACTATCTTGACATGTCTCCTTTTGTGCTGTGAAACTACAATTATCAATAACACTGATAACAGCTTTTGTTGACTGGGCATTTGTGCTGCCATAGGTAATCTGATCAGGGGTCTTATGCAACACTTCAATGAATTCTGGCATCAAGACTATGATGGGAGTGAAATTATATCACTTTAACAGACAAGGCAAATGAGGCAGAGAGGTGAAATAAGCTTGGCCAAAGAGAGGTAAGGAAAAAGCTAGGATATAAGTGCAATCTACCCCAGGTCCCAATCTTATAAGGAGCTATTACCCAAGAAGAGTCAGTTTCTTCTAATAGTACCCAACTATGCATCACATAGTTCTAACAGCACATCATGCTCATACTGTTCTTTGCCCTCCCTTCACAGAACAACCTTTCTTCAAGCAAGGTACTTCCAATTGCCTCCTCCCTGTTCCTCTCCTTCCCAGAAAGCTCTCTGGTTTAACATTTCCCTTTTAAATGTGGCACCTGTGCAAGCACATAAACATCTACCTGTGGCCCCATCAACACACAGCTTCCTGAGCTCATTCTTCTTCATCCTAAACCCCCAATAATCACTTAGATTGCACTACTCATTGTTTCCAGCTGCGTATAATACCTCCTACTGAAAAATAACACTGAGTTCTAGACCAGCAAATGAACAATGCAATTCAATATTCTATGTTCAAGTCTCAACTATGCTTTTCTTCAGCAACATGGCTTTGAAGAAGTCATTTAACCAATCAGCATGTCCTTACTCCCTTTGGGCAAGGGAGAAATATTACCTCTTTTGCAGAGTTGCTGATTAGATGAGATAACCTAAGCACAGGACTTAACATCACCAACACAGAGAAACTGATGGGAGAGAGGAGGCAAAAAAGAGGGAAGAGAGGAGACTATGAAGGAAGTTGGTGATTTGAATGAGAATGCACTTCAGAAACATATTTTGAACATTTGGTTCCCAGTTAGTGGGATTGTTTGGGAAGGATAAAGAGGTGTGGCCATGTTGGAGGAAGTATGTCACAGGAGGTGGGTTTTGAGTTTTCAGAAGCCGATGCCAGACACCTCCCTCTCTGCCTGCTGCTTGTGGATCAGGATGTAAAACTCTCAACTACTGCTCCAGTACCAAGCCTGTCTGCCTCCATGAAGATCATGAATTAACCATCTAAAACTGTAAGCGAGCCCCCAATGAAATGATTTCTTTTATAAGACTTGCCTTTGTCATGGTGTCTCTTCACAACAACAGAATAGTAACTAAGACAGTGAATATGCTTTATATATAATATATACTTGTATAAAAATGTTCTTATATGACAATGAATACATATAATAGAATATTTTAGATCATTGAGATTTAGAGAGGAAAGTTTATTTACATTAAAAATTTCCACTAAAATAAAAAAAGATCAACGTAAAAACAGTAAATCTTAGAAAAATTTTAGTGTTCTGAGGAAAAAACACTAATGTGACTAGAGATCATAAGCCTGTACATGCTGTTATTTCATAAACACAAAAGATTCCCCTAACTCCAATGATCAGAGCACAAAGCTGAAGTTACCAATTACATACAGTAGTGAGTTCTAGGGGAAAGGCTGTAACAGTTCTCCACCTTGGACTACTCTGCCACATAAGGCCTCCCTCGGCCTCTCTGAAGTACCCTTCCTAGCTCCATGAGCAGTCTGAAAAAAATATGAAATAACACATAACAAATGTTCATCATGTCATCTGCACTGAATGTCCAGAACATAGACAGAAATCCTTTCTTGTATTAATAAGAAGGTATTTCATAATTTCCAACTGTGTTGAGCATGGTTCTCGGACACTAGAGACAGCATTGAGTAAATACCCCCATTATTATGATGTTTACACTCTGGTGGGAAAAGACTAATAATAAACAAGTATGTTAGGTAATAATAAATGTTTTAGAGAAATATAAATCTAGGAAAATGAGAGAGTCGGGGATTCTGGCTGTTAAAAGATACCCATAGAAACTTGTCCCCCGTACCCAGGTGATCGAGAGTTTTCCCCACTTTCTCTTCTATTAGATTCAGGGGAGGGGATGGGGGGTATACAAAGAGGAGACTCAGAAAAGGGGAAACATTGGAAATGTATATAAAGTATCAAAAATAAAAAAGGAGGAAAAAAAATAAAAAGATACCTATAGAAGAAAGCTCTGCCTACTGGGAACTGACCCTTGGCTCAAGTGTTGTCCTTTCCTGTTATTTTAAGCAGAAAGTGGGGGAAAACTCATTCTATCCTTGCACCTTGGTTTAGTCTGACTTGTTTTCTTTTTTAACAAATAAGTTCATTCTAGTACAGCTTGTTAAGCAGTCAGAAGATAATTTCCATGAGGCAATGCTCTAATGAATAAAACATTGCCAGGGAGCACAAGAAGAACCTGCTGCACTGTATGTTAGATACAGAGCATTGGAAATGCGAGTAGAGCCACTGCCACGGGAAGCAAAGATCACACATGTCCAGAGTTACATGAGAAGAGAAAGATATCTCCATAATCGAATAACACACCCTTGATCTGCTTGTCTAAGAAGGAATGATGCTTCCCTTTCCCAAGTAACCCAAAAAAACATTGAGATGAAAAAGTAAACCCAAATTAGAAACCTTTCCAGATTGAGGTCACTTGACTTCTAGTGATGGATTATAGTCAAAATGCAGATTCATTAAAAATATCTAATATTACTGTCTGGTGCTATGTATAAGATGCATATGAAGTAAGAATGAATTTCTTGTTGAAATTCCAGTTCCATCCTTAATATAATCTCAGAATGCATGTAAATATGTTCCAAAATCAGAAAAAATTCCCAAGCTGGAAACATTTCATGTCCTAAGCAGTTTGGATAAACATCAAGTGGGGATTGTAGCTATAGAATCACATTGGCATGTAAGCTTCAGATTTTGTATTAGAGACACTCAACCTGCATATAAAAGAACAAAAAGACAGACTACAATTCACAATTTAAATAAACTCAAGGGTGTTTACTAGAGAAGACAACTTATAAACATATTCATAGACAAATGGGATGTGTAAAACAAAAGTGTGTGGTAGAAGGACAGAAAAAAAGGAATACGGGAATAGTAGACGGTAACCTAGAAGTCACACTCCAATTGCACTTTGTAAACTATCAAGTGCAGAAGTGAATACGAAGCCCATGCAAACAGTGGCAGTTCAAACATAATCTAGTATTGCTTTTTTTTATTGGATAATTTATGTATTTACATTTCAAATGTTATCTCCTTTCCTGGTTTCCCCTCTGCAAACCCACTATCCCATCCTCTTTCCCCCTGCTTCTATGAGGGTGCTCACACATACACCCACTTCCGCCTCACCCCCTAGCATTCCCCTACACTGGAGCATCGAGCCTTCACAGGACCAAAGGCCTCCCTTCCCATTGATGCCAGATAAGGACATCCTCCGCTACATAAGCAGCTGGAGCCATGGGTCCCTCCATGTGTACTCTTTGGTTGGTGGTTTAGTCCCTGGAAGCTGGGGGGGGGGGTGTCTGGTTGGTTGATATTGTTGTTCTTCCTATGGGGTTGTAAAACAGCAGTGTGCATTACAAAGCAGCTGAGGCTGAAAGGTAGTGGCACATGCCTTTATTCCCTGCACTTCAGAGGCAAAGGCAGGCAGATCACTGTGGGTTTGAAGCAAGCCTGATCTATAGAGCAACTTATAGGACAGCCAAAGCTACACACACAGAGAAACCCAGTCTCAAACGCACACACACACACACATACACACTGAGAGGGCTGGGGAAGTCAATCAATAAAACTCTTGCTAAGGTAGCATGAGGACCCAAGTTCAATTCCAAGAATCTGCTTAAAAGGAAGGAATTACCGGTAGCATAAGCTTATAATCCCAATGTGTGGAGACAGAGACAGGCTGATCACTAGAGCTGAACTGGACAGATAGCCAACCCTAATTGGTAATCCCTACTCCCAGTAAGATACTGTTTCTCAAAAATCACTAAAAATTGACTATCTCTTGAGGAATGATACTCAAATTGACATCAGGCCTCTATATGCACGTGTACACATATAAATAAATATACACTACCACACAAACCACAAACTTTGCACACACAAACACACACACACATGCATGCCCATAAATACACACATACTTTCAAAGACAAATCAAGTAAAAGGAGCTGGAAATAGAATTGTAAGTGTCAGAGGCATAAAATAGAGATAGACCAATGCCGGGAGCAATTCAAAGAGGTGGGAGAGATCTTATCTCAAAGAACTGAGCTGCCCTCCTTCCTTATTCTCATCAATCTAAAGACAAGACTGATCAGATATGCATTTAAAATTAATCATGTAAATATCCCTCTATTCATTTTGCTCCTCATTGTCATTCAGGCATCCATGTCCAATTTTAAAAACATAATTTGTGGCCTAAGATCTGTCCTTATTCTGCCCCGTCTAGATTCACACCTGAATGTATGAAATTGAATTTATGAGTGGTGAAAGGCAACAGATTAATAGCACCATAAATTAATCTATTCATCCATATACTAAGAGTAGAAAATCTAAAAAGAGGCAGTTCAATCTAACATCTTCTATTATTATGCTTTAAAAGTGAAGTCCAGGAAAATGAGATAAAAATTTATAACCCAAAACCAAAGAGCAAGTGGCATGCCATGGTTTCACTGCTTGGTTTCTAGACCTCTCAGAGTGACACTTTTAAGTAAAAATTTCCTTCTTTAAAAAAAATAATGTATCTGTATATTGGATCAAATATAAATGCTTCATAGTTTTACTGATACATAAGGTAGACATATTAAAATATGGTTTATTCTAGATGCTGCTCAACAAATAATATGTTGGTGGTGATAGAAAATAAATAAGAAGAGACCTCCAGGCTCTTAAAATGTTTTTTTTTTCTTTTGTTTCTAAAAAATAAAAGGGGGGCTACCTTTAGTAATATTTCATTGCCTATAGCTGAGATCAGAACCATTAAATACATAGTGGTATCTTCCACCCTCCCTCATCCTCAGTGATCAAATACTGACTCTCAGTATTCCAGCATTCTTCCAGACACAGTCCTCAGTCATTTGCCCCACACTGCCCATTGGGAGCTGGCGGCCAGTATCCTGGGGCAACAGATCCCTCCCATTTTCCAAATGGTCCAGCTTCTGTGTATCTAAATCCATCTTGCTTTGTCACCAGAGTTGTTTTCATAAAACCCAAAGCTAACTATAACATAAATTCATGTTAACAGCGTCCATTGGTTTTTTAGCACCTAGAAGGTTAATGCAAACTTTTCAGCCTAGCCTGACTAACAGGTCTTTTAGACTCATTTTATCTACTTTCCAGGAGATGTATCTTAAATCTTTTTCTGTTATACACCCTTGCTACCTACTCAACCCAACCCCCAGACATTCAGAATCTTGGAACAAAATGTTGATTTTGCACATTCTTTTTCATTACTCTCATCTATGTGATTTTTCATCCTGTAAAGAAGGCATCAAATAAATGTTATTTCCCTGTTAAGCCCTTCCTTTAAGGGACATCTCATAGTACCCATCCCCTCCCATTCAAGACACACCTTTTTCCTACCTTCACCACATGGAGCTCAAGAGGAGATACTCAAAAGGTCATGTGACTTGGACCTGACCAGTGATAATGGCAATGTTACAGAACACAATGTGGCTCAAAGATGGGCTGGTGCCAAAAGCTAGATCAGAAAACCTTTTCTCCCCTTGAGTCCTCCAAGCCAATAAAAAGGAGGCAAAAAATCAATATCTGATATAAAATAGTACAGAAGCTGTGGTAGACTATTTATGCCGGCGAGAGTTGTGCAGGAAAATTAAGCCTCAGCCTAGGAAGAAGACTTAGGAAGAAATAATGAAGATAGACACATGAAAGATATTTCTAATGGACAGTATTGAGCCCCTGAATTCCCTTATTTTTAAGTTGCTATTAAGCTGTTGTTTTGAGCAAAAGAAAATGATCCAGCGGAAGCATGCTCTGAGAGTAATGGATCACTGTATCTCTTGTGGCTCCATAGATCTCTCTTTAAATCTCCTAGAGTAGCAATTATGGAGTTCCATTGTAACTTATTTGTTTGCACAGAGCAGTCATATGAGCAGTGGCTGAATCTTACTCATCTTTGGTTCTTTAGAGTCTTTGGGGGTATCTGTTGAATGGATGGAGGCCCAAGAAGGCAATCTTATACTATATTTCTAATACCAATAGCTTCTTCAATCAGCAACACTCAAAAGCCAATGGGCCCTATTTGTCCCCATTGTCCTCAATTGTCTCAGAATTTCTAGTGAATCCAGAGGTTGTAATAGTTTAAGATACACTTGTGAATCTCTCAGATCATGAACTACCTGTTCCAGTGGAGTGAGCCATCACATCAAAACTTCTCCAAGACTAACGTGTTTAAAAATAGAATGCTAATTTGTTTTTATTTTATGGGTAGAAAGTACTGACAAATCTAATGTTTTTTACATATTAATTCTGACAACTAAAACTCAATCCAATGGTTTTGCCCAGTAGGGCCATAGACAAAGATAAATAGACAAATATCAACATTTTCAAAGTTATTTCAAGGTGAGAATACTATAGATAATACTGGAAAAAATTTTCTTCACTCATTTCTCTACTTTCAAATTGTACATATAAGCATGAATTTATAATAGAAAAATGAAAATTCGTTTCACTTTAGAAAATGTGGCCCTCCACATCTATATCTCTTTTTTTTTTTTTTTTTTTTTGGCTTTTCTTGAATTCTTTTTCTCCTGTTTATTTTGTGCTATTTCAGTGTGTTTGTTCTTTTTAACATATCATATTATATCATATCATATTATATATTTTCTTAGATGTCAATTTTTTTCGACTGAGGGACAGAAATGGGGTGAATCCAGATGGGAGAGGCAGTGGGGAGGAGCTTGTAGGAGTAAAGGGAGGAGAAACTATAACCAGAATATGTTACATTGAAAAATCTATTTTAATTTAAAAATATGTAAGTGCTATTGTTCAAATCATGTCTCCTGTGTCGTTCAACAAAAGAAAATAGATTTTGAAATGATAAGGGTTCTAACCTTGGCACATGAGCCTCATATATGCATGCTTCTCTATACCGTGACATCAGGAGCAGAAATAGAAATTACTGCACATCTCTGTAGCTTCCTTGGTGACTTTGCAGATGTAATCCCTGACTTCTTCCTTAAAGCATTCCCTCTAGAACCCAAAGCCATGTCCCTAGCATATATGTTATGGAAGAATATTCACATCGAACGGTACAGACAAATTAAATGTGCATCGTGATATTGCCATATGGCAGTCAAAATAAATCTTTGCAAGTAAAATTTCATGCAGTCACCCGTGGCCTCTGTCTTCAAGTTTCAGCTAAAAATAAATACAAGAAAAGCCAGTCTCTCCCTCAGCTGACATTCTACAGAAGGTATCTACAGACTCTGAAGGTAACTAAGGAACTGAATATAAAGGAGAAAATCCTGACAAGTGTTAACAGTGCATACCAGATATCACCTATTGTGTAATCTAAGAAAACACTACAGACAGAAATGGTTGTCAAAATGACTGACCATGACCTCATGTCCACAGGGTCATCTGTAGATTCATGCCGATCCCTAGAACCATGCAGGATTCACTGAGTTTCCATCTAAGCTTCCACGCCTGTCAATCCTGGGACAAGTCCACACAAAATTTTCCAAAACTCCCCTTCAGTTCAGCTCACATTATGCATTACTTCTACACCCATCAGGAATCTCTTTATATCGATCCATTGGCTGCTCTTATCATAATTCTTCCACTATAGTGAATGCCAAGGTTACACTGTGATCTCACTGAATATGGCATTGGGAAGAACTGTTCAATGCTTATTTACACTGAACATGTAAATAATTCCAAAAGTATGTATGATTGGCAAAGACAGAAAAATAATTAGGACTAGGCAGTTATGAGAATCATCTTTGCTTTAATGTACTATAAAATATAATATAAATCATATACTGTTTATAATGTTATAAAATTTATTAATTATTGGAATAAATATTTGTGTTTATAGTTATACTGTTTTAATAACACAACTGTGTATGCCCTTATATAACAACTTTTAATAATTTCTGTTTAATATTCTACTCATAAAATTTCTTCAGGTTGAACATCTGCTACTTTTAAGTCCTTCTGAGTCAGCTCAGCACAACACTGTGCCAGGCCCCGGAATATAGTCTAAGAATGCATGAATACAGTATAGTCCCTGCCCACAAAAAGGCCTCAATCCTGGTGCAAAAGAGAGATGTAAAGAAATTACAACAAAGAAGAAAGTGCTAAGTGAAAGTCTCTTCAAAACACAGAGAGTGCAGACAGGCCTGAAGGGAGGAATTCAGAAAATGTTTTGTTGAAAAATGCATCATTTGATCTGAGTCCCAAAGTCCACAGATGCAGGTGGGGAAAAGCACACACACACGACCGGGTGGGGGAGACATGCACATCCTGGTCCCCAAAGAAACAGCAAGGATCAGAGTTTAAATATATGAAATAGCCAGATATTTTCTAGGGATTACAGTAGATTTGAGATATGGAAATCCAACTGAAAGAGAAACAAGAAAAAACATTGAAGTTTTTTCCTCTCAAAAAATATTATCTATATAAAACTGAGCTTCTCGTAAAAATTATTTGGGATGGGCTAGAAAGATGGACCTGCAGTTAAGAGCACAGGCTGCTCTTACAAAATACTCAGTTTTGATTCCCAGCATCCACATGGGGGCTTACAGTCATCTGTAACCCACTCATTTTTAAGGAATCCAGTGTTTTCTTCTGTACTCCATGGCACCAGGCATGCGTGTAGTACACAGAATGCATGCATGCAAAATACTCATACACACAAAACGATTTTTAATTTAAAATGTATTTTGAACTGCGCATCTTGGCACATACCTCTACATAGTAAAACTATGTCTGAGAAAAGAGTTTACTAATGTACAAAAGATGTATAAGTTTAATATGTATTATATTGTTTGGATATATGTGCACATCCATGATACCATCAATACAAGTGCTAGCATATACACCTTTGCTTTCAAAATGTCTTCATGTTATATTATGTGTGTTGCTATTATTGTGCTTTTGTTTCAGCAAGAACTTTTGTGTATATGTGTAGTATCGTGTGTGTGATTGCAGGCACATGTTCATTCAATGTGTTCACTTCTGCCCGCAGATGCATGTGCACACATACAAGCGGAGGCCAGAGGTTGACATTAGGTATCATCCTTAATCACTGCCCATCTTGTTTTCTGAACCTGGAGAATCGCTGGTTCAGCTATGCTGCTTTGCCATCAAGCCCCAGGGATCTACCTGTATCCTTCTCCTGATGCAATACCATGTCCATCTTTTCATGTGAATGTCAGGGATCTAAATTCAGATGCTCACATTTGCCAAGCAAGTACTTTACTGATTCACCTATCTCCTCAGCCCCAAGGGTTTTTGACACAGTATCCCCTTTTGCATCCAAGCCATAGTACTATGTTGATAACTGTAGGAGCTGAGTGACACACATCTTCCTAAAACATTTTTTTCTTCAATAAGAGAAGCTTTATAACCATTGAGGAACAATGGCCCCTTTGTCTTTCTCCATCTCCTGGTAGCTACCATTCTGTCTATGCTTCTGTAAGTTTGATCAGTTTTGCCTTCCTCTTATACATAGAATTGTATAGTATGTGTCCTATGACTGCATGTTTAAATGTGTTAATGTCTTCTAAATTTACCATGCTGTCAAAATGCACATTTCCTCATTTTTAAGGTTGTGTAAAATAATATTGCATAGTATGTATATTTATACCATCCTAGTTTGCTTTATAATTATGTAGAGACGAAGAGAAAAATCAATTTGTGGAAGAAAAGATTTATTTGGCTTATATAGCCCAATCACAGTTCATCATTAAGTGAAATCATAGGAGGAATTCAAGCAGTGTAGGAACCTGGAAGCTGGAACTGAAACAAAGATCATGTGTGCTCCTTGTGGGCTTTATCTACAATAGCTTGCTCAGTTAGCCACCTGTGCAGGAATGTCACTGCCCACAGTGGAGTGGGCTCTCCCAAATTAATCATTAATTAATAAAATACCCCCCCACAAACATGCCTACAGGACAATCTGGTGGATATCTTTTCCCAACTGAAGTCCTTCTTCCTAGATGACCCAGGCTTGAATCAAATTGTAAAGAAATCAATAACAAAAACAAAAAACAAATTATTTATCATATATATGTTTCTTACCCATTCATCTGTTTATAAGCATTGGATAATACCATATCTTGATATAACACTGTTTTGAGTGTGGCACCACTATATCTCATAAAATACTTATTTAAATTCTTTTAGATACATATCCATGTGTGGAATTGCTAGATCATATGGTAGTTCTATTTTAGAACTTAAAATACATGATTCCTAAATAGACTATTATATCAAATCAAATAAGCATTTCAGTATGTGTGCACTATTTAACATTCCAATAGAGCCAGAGAAAGTAGCTTAGAATAAGAAAGAGATTTTCAAAATGAATTAGGTACCACATCCATTTTGAATAGCTCACAGAAGCTATACTAAGAAATAGTAAGTGAAAGGCCATTTGCAAGGGACTAAATACTACCCCTAAACTCGTATGTTGTGATTCAAGCCTTCTATTCATTTAAGATGGAGTGCTTGTGTAATTTATTAGGTCATAAGTGTCAAATTGTCTTCATTTATGTCCTTACAAAAGAGACCCCAGAGAATTAGCTAGGCTATTCTTCCATAGAACGAGAATGCACCAGGAAGTGTGACCTTCCCAGACACAAGACCTACTAGTGTCTTGATCTCACAATTTCCAAACTCTAGAACTACATGAAGTAATTTCCCATTGTTGGTTTGGTTTTTGTTTGGTTGGTTGGTTTGTTTTGGTTTTTGAAAATAGGGTTTTTTCCTCACATCGCCTATCCTGATTATATTTTTCCTTCCCTCTACTCTTCCCAGTTCATCCCCACCTTCCTCCCATCCATATCTACTCCTTTTCTGTTTCTCATTAGAAAACAGACAGGCTTTTAAAAGATAACAATAGAATAAAATACAACATAGTAAGACAAAACAAAGCCTAATTCAATATAATTAGACAAAACAAACAAACAGAAAGAAAGAAAAGAGCCCAAGAGAAGGCACAAGAAGCAGAAATCAAGTTCTTCTCATATTCAGGATTCCCATGAAAACATTAAACTGGAAGCTGTAACATATATGCAAAAGACCTGTAGGGTAAAAAGGGAGAAGAAAAAGATGTGTGTGTGTGTGTGTGTGTGTGTGTGTGTGTGTGTGTGTGTGTATGTAAGTAAACAAAATAATTTGATAAAATGTCTTAAAATGGAAAAGACCTTACATGACACTGTGAGACAAGGAACCTCCAAAGAAACCACCAAGCTTGTTTTCTGTTGGCATCTACTACTGGTCATGCAGCCTACACTTAAGAGTGGTTTGGTTTTTTTTCTCCAGTGAAATTCCCTTGGAGAAAATCAAATTCACATGTGCAAGTGGTATCAGCTTGGAGACTGCTTCCGGATAAGGGATTGAGGCATGTGTCTACATCTCTTTTCAGCTCTAGGGCCCCATCTAGGGTGGACAGGAGCAAGACCTGTGCATATTGCCTCAGTCTCTGCATGTTTTATGTGCATCAATCCTCTTGATTGAGAAGGCCTTGCTTGCTTGGTGTCCTCCATATTCTCTGGCTCTTACATTCTTTCTGCCTTCTCTTTTACAGGGTTCTCTAATCCCTAAGAGGAAGAATGTGATGGAGACACCCCATTTAGGGCTGAATGTTCCAAGGTCTGTCACTCTGCATTATGTCAGTCTGTGTGTATCTGTATTCTTTCCCTTCTGCTGCAGGAGGAAGCTTTTCTAATGGTGGCTGAGCAAGGCACTGATATAAGAGTATAGCAGAATGTCATTAGGAATCATTTCATTGCTATGTGGTTGTTTGTTTCTTGTTTGTTTGTTTTGTAGAACAATAGTATTTGGTTTTACCTTAGGTCCCAGGCCTATGTGGTTTTAGGTTCTTGGTTACACTAACAGTATCAGGTACAGATTCCATTTTGTGGAATGGGCCTTAAATCAAATAAGGTAATGTTTGGTTTCTCCCACAAGCTTTGTGCCACCATTTCACTGGCATATATCTTGCAGACACCACTGTTGCTGAAAGGGTTTGTGGCTGGCTTGGTGTTTTTGTTTTTTCTTTGGTGGCCTACAAATACCTTCCTATAGCAAAGACACAAGAACATCAGGGTGAGGGTGCTGCGTAAGCAATAGGTTCAATTTCTCCAATAAGTTGTATAGGTCTCTAGCAATGGGGCCTGGGTATCAGTTTGTAGAGAGGAATTTATAGTCTTGGCTGCAGCATAGGTTGATTGGGGATTCCTGTAGAATCCCTTAGACCAAAGCTCCAATTATATGTAACCCAATTCTAGTACTGGAAGCTTCATTTAGACAGGAGATATCCAGTTGGAGCTCTATCTTCACCACTATTTGCAATTTCATTTAGATCTCCTTTATATTGTGTACATACTTTAGGAAGCTTCTACTGTATTAGATTTCCACACTACACCTCAAGTACCCCTTTATTTTATTCATCTCATCCCATATTCCTCCCATTGTCCTCTCTACCTTCTCCTTCCCCTCTTGATCCTCCCGATCCACCCATAATTGTCTATTCTATTTCCCTTCCCTAGGTATATCTATCTGCAAGCCCCCCACCCCAGTCCTTTACTCTATATGTAACCTCTGTGGTACTATGAACTCTTAGCTTTGTTATCAGTGACTTAGCAGTTAATAGCTACATAGAAGCACATACATAGCATAATTATCTGTTAACTCACTCGGGATTTTTTTTTTTTTTTTTTTTTTTTTGGTCTGCTTGCACCCATTAACCTGTACATTTCAGGATTTCATTTTTTTCCAATTGTTGAATAATATTCTATTGTGTAAACATATGACATTTTCTTTATCCATTCTTCTGTTGAGGAACACCTAGTTGTTTCCAGTTATGGAAGATAATGAATACAGAAGCAGTAAACATGGTTGAACAAGTGCCTCTGAAGTAGGATGAAGCGTCCATCGGGTGTTTGCCAAGAGTGGTAGAGCTGAGTCTTGAGGTCCATCAATTTTCATCTCCCTGAAGAATTACCACACTGATGTCTGCAGCAGCTATACAAGTTTGCATTCCCACCAGTGTTGTAGTAAATACTGTTTGGGGGGTTGATACACCATCTTGCTGTTTTTATATATCTCTTTGTGATTTGTATACAACTTAGATTATTTAGTTTCCAAACAAAAGAAATAAAAGCCTTCATATTTATAATAATCTGAAAAGCTCTACAGCTGGACAAATATCAACCCTCTATGCCATTTTGTCTACTTCTCTGTCAAAAATCCCATGATGTCGCTTGCCATGTTCTGCCTGGACTGCTCCTACTCTTATAGGCCAGCCTTAATGGCCAGTGCTCATGACCCACCTGTAGCTCATTCCTGGTCTTTATTTCCAACCCCCAAACCTGGGGAACCTTTGCTCTCCCCCTCTCTTCTGCCTAACTCAGGCTATAGGTATCTTTATTAACTAACAAGGGATAAGTTGAGGGGTGTGGTTTGCACAACAAAAGCTGGTATATGTGAGAATTCACTTGTTTTGGAGAAACAATATCTGAGGATCCAGAATTTACCACTGGAATACATAGCAGTACCAGACCAAACCCTTGACAGCAGTAATGGAGGAGTAATCCCCTTGCTTCACAGCCTCACAAGCATGAGCTGTCAGCTGTGTAAGATGAAATGTCAGGATAGTTTTGATTTGTACTCCTTGATTGCTAAGAATGTAGAACATTTATTTAAGAATATCTCAGCCATTTGAGATTCCTCTATTGAGAATTCTCCCTTAATAATTATACCCCATTTATTAATTCGATTACTTGTTTTCTTACTATCTGATTTTTTTAGTTCATTATATATTTTGAATACCAGTTCTCTACCAGATGTGGAGTTCTTAAAAATCTGTTACTATTCTGTAGGCTGCTGCTTCTTCCAAATGATGGTGTTCTTTGCCATGCATGAAGTTCCGTTCATTATTTGTTGATCTTTGTGTCTGTGCTAACAGTGTTCTGTTCAGAATGTCTTTTTCTGTGACAATGAATTCAAAGCTATTTCCCACTTTCTGTTGTATTAGGGTCAGTGTATCTAGTTTTATGTTAAGGTATTTGATCCATTTGGACTTGAGTTTTATGCAGGGTGAAAAGTATGGATCTATTTGCATTCTTACATATGCAGATATTTAATTTGACCAACACCATTAGTTGAAGATGATGTTTATTCTAGTGCGTACTTTTGTATTGCTTTTCAAAACTCAGGTGTCTATAAGTGTGTGGATTTAATGTTTGGGTCTTCAATTCAATACCATTGATCAACATATCTGTTTTTGTAATAATACCATAGTGTTTCTATTACTATAGCTATGTAGTACAATTTGGGTTGAGGATTTTTTGGGGGGGTCTGCAATTCAATACCATTGATCAACATATCTGTTTTTGTAATAATACCATAGTGTTTCTATTACTATAGCTCTGTAGTACAACTTGGGGTTGAGGATGGTGATACCTCCAGCAGTTCTTTTAATGTTCAGGATTATTTTAGCTATCCTGGTTTCTTTATGTGTTTCCATATGAAGCTGAAATAAGTTTTTTGAAGATCTGTGAAGAATAATGTTAGAATCCTAATGAGGACTGCAATTAATCTGTAGGTGGCTTTTGGCAGGATGACCATTTTTGCTACTTTAATCCTACACATCCATGAGCACAGGAGATGTTGCCATCTTCTGATATCATATTCTATTTCTTTTTTTAGTGTTTTAAGGGTTTTATCAAACAAGTCTTTCACTTGTTTCTTAGAGTTACCCAAAAATAGCTTATATTGTTTGAGGCTTCCAGCAGGAAGCTGTTGTTTCTCTGATTTCTTTCTCAATCCATTTGTCATTTGCATGTAGGGAGGCTACTGATTTTGTGAGTCAATTTTGTATCCAGCTACTTTGCTGAAAGTGTTTATCAGCTTTAGGAGTTTCCCAGTAAAAATTTAGGTGTCACTTATGTGTACTACCATATCATCTGCAAATAAGGATACCTTGACATCTTCCGTTCTAATTTTTATCCACTTCATCTCCTTCAGTTTTCTTTTTATTATTATTATTAAATTATTTTATTTATTGACATTCCAAAAGTTGACCCCCCTTCCTGATCCCTCCTTCTAGAGTTCTTCACCCCATTCTCCCTTCCCCTCACCTCTGATAGGGTGCTCCCACACACACCAACCCATCCCCACCTCACCCCAACAAGACCCCTCATCTCTGGGTTATCAAGTTTCCATAGGATTAAGTGCGTCCTCTGGAACTGAATCCACATGTGCGTGGGGCTACATGTATGCCCCTTGGTTTTTGTCTTAGTTTCTGGGAGCTCTGAGGTTCGTTGACACTGCTGTTCTTGCTATGGGAGTATAATCCCCTTCAGCTCTTTCACTTCTTCCTCTGTCTTCCATGTTGGTCCCCAACCTCAATCCAATGGTTGGCTGTAAATATTTGTATTTGTCTCAGTCACTTGCCCATAGAGTCTCTCTGAGAACAGCCATGCTAGGCTTCTGTCTGTACACACAATATAGCCTAAGTAATAGTGTCAGAATTTGTTGTGCATGCATGGGATAGGTCCCAAGTTGGGCTGTTCATTGGGTGGCCTTTCTTTCAGTCTCGGCTCTATTTTTGTCCCTGTGTTTCCTTTAGACAGGAACAATTCTGGGTTAAAATTTTTGAAGCTGGGTGGGTGGTCCCCTGCCTCAACTGGGGTCTGTGTCCATTTACTGAAGGTGGTCTCTTCCAGTTCTATCTCCCCACTGTTGGCATTTCAGCTAATGTCATTCCCATTGAGTCCTGATACACATTGTGCCAGGTATGATATAGTACACAGTACTATATTGAATACATATGGGAAGAGTGGACAATCTTGACCTTTTTGCGATTTTAGTGGAATTAACTTGAATTTCTCTCTATTTAAGGTGATGTTGGCTTTCACATTCCAGGTCTCTAGGAATTTCTAGAGGTTCCCCATCCCCTGTAATCATAACTGCTGCATATTTTGATCCATTCTCCTGGTCCTCTGGGCACCTCTCCTGTCTCTCCCCATACCTGATCCTGCCCCTCTTCTGGCAGTTCCTCAGAAAATTGAAAATAGCTCTACCTGAAGACACAGCTATACCACTCCTAAAAATATACCTCAAAAATTCCACCATACCAGAAGGACACATGCTCCACTATGTTCATAGCAGTCTTTATTTGTAATAACTAGAAGCTGGAAGCAACCCAGATGTCTCTCAACCAAATGATGGATACAGAAACTGTGGTTCATTTAAACAATGGAACACTATTCGACTATTAAAAATGAGAGCAGGCAAATGGATGGAACTATAAAATATCCTGAGTGAGGTAACCCAGACCCAAAAGGACATGCATGGTATTTACTCACAGATAAGTGGATATTAGCCAAAACGTTCAGAATACCCATGATACTACTCACAGACTGTAGGAAGCTTAAGAAGGAAGGCCCAAGTATGGATTCTTAAACACACTTATAAGGGGAGCAAAATAATAATGGAAGA
Source organism: Uromys caudimaculatus (assembly GCA_028551405.1). Classification (NCBI taxonomy): domain Eukaryota; kingdom Metazoa; phylum Chordata; class Mammalia; order Rodentia; family Muridae; genus Uromys; species Uromys caudimaculatus. The sequence goes on from CM052700.1 coordinate 35,890,497, forward strand.
GGAAGGGGGAAACTGAGCAAGAGAAGGCATGGGGAGGGGAAAAAGAAGGACAAGATAAAGTATGGGGAGAGACAGGAGATGATACATCTTTCAGTTTTATTATTGCTCCAGCTAAGATTTCAAGTATCATATTGAATAATAGAGAAAGTGGATAACCTTGTACTTTTTGTGAATTTGGTGCAATTGCTTTGAATTTAAGTTGTTGGCTATGGGCTTGTTGTAAATTGCTTTTATTATGTTTACATATGTCCCATGTATCCCCAATCTCTCTGGAACTTTTATCATTAAGAGTGTTGGATTTTGTCAAAGGCTTTTTTGCCTCTAATGAGATCATGTGGTTTTGGTTGGCTTATATGGTAAATTACTTTTATCGATTTACATATATTGAACCATCCCTGCCTCTCTGAGATGAATGGTGAATGATCTTTTTGATGTGTTCTTGGATTTGATTTGCAAGTATTTGAGTATTTTTGCATCCATGTTTATAGGAGAAATTTGTCTATATTTCTCATTGTTAGATCTTTATGTAGTTTGGGTATCAAGGTAACTGTGACCATATAAAATGAATTAGGTAATGCTCCTTCAGTTTCTATTTTGTAGAATAATTTGAAAAATATTGTCATTAAATCTTCTCTGAAAGTCTGGTAGAATTCTGCACTAAAACTATCTGGCTTTGGTCTTTTTTTTTTTTTTTTTTTTTTTTTTTTTTTTTTTTTTTTTTTTTTTTTTTTTTTTTTTTTTTTTTTTTTTTTTTTTTTTTTTTTTTTTTTTTTTTTTTTTTTTTTTTTGGTTAGGAGACTTTAATGACTGCTTCTATTTCCCTAGTGGTCTATTTAAGTTGTTTATCTAATCCTGAGTTGTTTTTGGTCTTAAGAAAACTATCAATTTTTTTTAGGTTCTCCAATTGGTTGAGAAGAATTTTTAAAGCACATGATTCTCTGGATTTCCTCAATGTCTGTTGTTATGTTAATTTGGATAGTCTCTTGCTTATTTTACTTAATTTGGATAAGCATTTGTCGATCTTATTTTCTCAAGAATCAACTCTTTCATTAATTCTTTGTATTGTTTTGTCTCATTTTTTTTTTTATTTTGTACCTGAGTTTGATTATATCTTCCTATCTACTCTTTTGGGGTGTGATTTCTTTTTTTGTTCTAGAGCATTCAGATGTGATGTGATGTTAATAGTTTGATATCTATTTTATGTAGGCACTTAGTGCTATAAGCTTGCCTTTTAGAACCACTTCATTATGCCCCATATGTATGTGTATGTTATCTATTCATTGTCATTAAATTCTAGAAAATCTTTAGTTTCTTTCATAATTTCTATCTTGACTCATTTTTTTATTCAGTAGAGTGGTTCCGTTTCTGTGAGTTTGTAAGTTTTCTGTTGTTTCTGTTGTTGATATTCAGCTTTAATCCATGGTAGGCAGAGAGTATGCAGGGTATTCTTTCAATTTTCTTGTGTCTATTGAGACTTATTTTGTATCAAATTGGTCAGTTTTAGAGAAAATTCCATAAGGTGCTGAAAAGAAATTATATTCTTTAGTATTTGGGTGAAATATTCTGTAAATATCTCTTAGGACCATTTGGTTTACAATATCACTTAACTCTAGTATTTCTCTAGTTTTGTGTGGAGGACCTGTCTATTGGTAAGAGTGAAATATTGAAACTGGGGCAGTCACTGGTTGGCTGTTCCCCCTGTCTCTGTTCCAGCTTTATTCCTGCACATTTTGTAGACAATTTTTTGGTTGCAGGTTTTGTGGGTGGATTGATGTGCTCCTCGGGAGGTCCTGCCTGGCTACAGGAGGCAGCTACTTCTGTCTCTGTATTACTTTCTGATAGAAATCTAAGGGAGAGTCACCCTCATTGACTCCTGTATCCTTTCCCATCCCAGACTTCTAGCGGAGAGTCACCCTCATTGACTTCTGTATCCTCTCCCATCCCAGGCTTCCAGCTCAGCACCAGAGATTCCCTACACTGCCAATTTTTCTCCTCATTCCCATCCCACTGTCATCTCACCTCTCACCACTCCTGATCACCATCCCCATTCTCCTCCTCACCTCTTCTCCTACGCAGTTTCATGTCTCCATCCACCTTCTATGACTATTTCATTTCCCCTTCTGAGTGAGATTTTCACATCCTCCCTTAGGACCTCTTTATTATCTAATTTCTTTGGGTCTGTGGATTGTAGCATGGTTGTCTTGTAATTTACAGCTAATATCCGCTTATAAGTGAGTATATATCACACGTATCTTTCTGGCTCTGAGATACCTCACTTAGGAGGATATTCTCAAGTTCTATGCCTGCAAAATTGCAGAGACCCAAAGCCAAACATCAGGTGGAGCCTGGGGAGTCATGGAGAAGAGTGGGAGATAAAGGTGAGCAAGTTAGAGGGGTCAAGGACAGCACAAGAAGACCCACAGAGTCAAATAGCCTAGGGCCATGGGGGTTCACAGAGCCTGAGCGACCAACCAGGGAGCATTTAGGAGCTGGCACTAGACCCTCTACACATTTGTAGCAAATATACAGCTTGTTCTTCATGTGGGTCCCCTAACAATTAGGGCAGGGGCTGTCTCGGTCTCTGTACCCTGCCATTAGATCCTCTTCCACTTAATTGGACTGCCTGGTTGAGCCTCAATGGGAGAGGATGTGCCTAGACCTGCTGGGATTAGATGCCCCAGTGTGGGGTGGTACCCCTAGGGGGGTCTTCTTCACTGAGGAGAAGGGAGGGCATAATGAGTGGAGGAATTTGTAAGGGGAAGAGACTGGGAAGAGAGGAGAAGGGGGGCTGTGATCCAGATGTTAAGTGAGTAAAAGGTAAATAACAAAAGAAAAAGGATTGCAATATTCTTTGTTAGATTTTTCTCCTCCTATTTCTTATAATCAGTGTTAATTTAAATCTATTTTATCAGGTATTAAAAATGGCTATACTAGCTTGCTTTCTATGTCCATTTGCTTGGAATATCTTTTCCCAACACTTTACTCTGAAGTGATATCTATCTTTGATGTTAAAATATAGTTTTTGAATGGAGCAGAAGGATGGATCCAGTTTTCAAATTTATTCTGTTATTCTGCTATTTATTCTGTCTGTGTCTTTTTACTGGGGGAATTGAGACCACTGATATTGAGAGATGCCAATGAACAGTGTATGCTGATTCCTGTTATTTTGCTGATGTGTGTGTGCACATGCATGAGCACGCATGCACATGTCTAATTTCCTTCTAAGGAGCTGGATATTTAGATATTGGTTAAATTTGGCTTTATTGTAGAGCATCTTATTGTCTCCATCTACAGTGATTGAAAGTTTTGCTAGGTATGGTAGTCTGGGATAGTATCTGTGGTCTCTTAGAATCTGTAGAAGATCTGTTCAGTCCCTTCTGCCTTTGAGAATCTCCATGGAGAAGTTAGCTGTGATTCTAATAGGTATACCTTTATATGCTACATTTTTCCCTTAGAAATTTCAATATTCTTTGTTCTTTTTGTTTAGTATTTTGATTATTTTGTGCTTAAGAGAATATTTTTCATCTGATCCAATCTATTTATTGGTCTGCATGCTTTTTGTAACTTGACAGGCATCTTCTTTAGGTTAAGAAAATTTTCTTTTATGATTTTGTTGAAAATGTTTTCTGTGGAGTTAGAGAAGGGACTTAAGGAGCAGAAGGAGTTTGCAGCCCCATGGGGAGGGAGCAACAGTGTCAACTGGTCAGGCCCCCAGTGCTCCCGGAATCTGGACCACCAACCAAAGTATATATATGGAGGGACCCATGGTGCTGGCCACTTATGTGGCAGAGGAGGGCCTTGTTGGCTATCAGTGGGAGGAAAGGCCCTTGTTTCTGAGAGTGTTAGATGCCCCAGTATAGGGGAATGCCAGGGAGGGAAGACAGGAGTGGGTGGGTAGGTGGGGGAATACCTTCATAGAAGCAGGAGGAGGTGGGATGAGATAGGGAGTTTCCAAAGGGGAGACCTAGAAAGGGGAAAACATTTGAAATGTAAATAAAGTATAAAAATAAAAGGAACGTTAAAAAAAAAAAAAAAGAAAATGGTTTCTGTGCCTCTGACCTGGGTTTCTTCTCATTCCTTTATCCCTATTATTCATAGATTTGGTCTTTCTGTAGTGTCCCACATTTCTTGGATGTCTTGTGCCAGGAATTTTTCATATTTCACTTTTCTTTGACCAAGGTATCCATTTCTTCTAACATGTATTAAATCCTGATATTCTTTCTTGAATACCTTATATTCCATTGGTGAGGCTTGCCTGTGAGGTTCCTGTTCAAGTTATAAGTTTTTCATTTCCAGGTTTCCCCCAGTTTGAGCTTTTCATTTATTCTATTTCCACTTTCAGGTCTTGAACTCTTTTATTCATTTCCTTCTCCTATTTCTATTTTCATAGATTTCTTTAAGGGATGTATCTGTTTCTTCTTTAAGAATCCATGCCATATTTTTAAGTCTATTTTAAGGAATTTGTCTTGTGCTTCAAAGCTATGTTGCAATACTTGGGACTTACTGTGGTATAGTCGCTGGGCTCTAAGGGAGATCTACTGTCCTGGATGTTGTTTGTTGTGTTTTATGCTGGTAAGTAGGCATCTGTATTTGTGAAGATTGCAATTCTAGGTGCTGATATCTTGTCTTTGTTGAATGAGTGTTTTGTTCTTCTGTTCTGCTGTTGTTGTATTGCCTGGCAGAAAATTCTTTTAGGATCCGGATAGTCAAGGCCATGAGGGGTGTGTTTCTCGGTAGTAAAAGTCAACATGTGGGAATGGGGATGGGCTAGAAAGAAATGGCTGAGGGCTTCCACAGGATGGAGAAAAGCAGGGCGCTCTACCAGGATCTGTTTAGTCCCCTTGGAAGGGAGGCAGAGAATGAGGAGAGCTGCAGCACATAGTCTGCTACAGACTCAATAATTTGACTTGGAGGAATAGAGGGATAAGTGAAGATATACAGTTTGCCTGCATTATCTACCTGCTTTCTTGGTCAGACTGACTTCCTGTTGCTTTGAAGCCCCCTGGTCTGGAGTGTGTTATTACAATAGCTTTAGTAAACTCAGATACAAGTTATATATTCATTCTTTTGTATCCAGAAATAAAATATGGAAGAGGACATTTGTACACTCTGTGATATACCCCCTAGCTCTTACCTCAGGTGCTGGAATAACTCCAGGACCATGTCTCTCCAAATCTATGGTTTCACCTCATATCCAAGGAAGTATATATCCAAGGGATGGTCAAGGGGGCTATAAAGTCCCTGGACCTTTTTGTTTGGTCAAGATAACTCTTAAAAATGCTCTCCTGCAAGACTGGCTATGAAAATTGAAGATTAAACTTTTTACAAAATTTTCTTTTCTTTTCTCATTCCCTGATATTGATCACAGCATCCTTCTGTATTTAGCATCCTTCTGTATTTAGCATGCTTCATGCTTACCTCTGCCAAGTATCCATGCCAAGGAATATAGCTTGTAATACAAGCTAACAGAAAAAGACACGGTGCCTTCAAAAATAATCAATAAACATGTGTTTGATAAATACATGTTGAGTTCTCACAATGTACAAGGAACTAACATTTCAGAAGTGAAGAAAAGAAGGTGCTCAACGATAGGAGATGCCTCTGTTGATACAGGATGACCACCGAGACTTCAGCTCAGATCTCTAGGACTCAGTCTCAGAGTCCAGTGCCGATAATCTCAGCCTTGCATCTAGTGATGAAAATGAGATAGGCAAGCCCCTGAAACTCATTGGCAGCCAAACTAGCCAAATAAACAGGCTTCAAGTATAATGAGAGATCCTACCTCAAAAAATAAAGTTAAAGCAAAGTGAAAGAAGATTCCAGTCAACCACCTCAGGCCTACATACACATACACACACACACACACACACACACACACACACACACACACACACACACACATAGAGTGAGAGAGAGACAGAGAGAAACACACATGTACAAGCATAGATACAAAACATACATCTACACACATACACACATGTGTACATAGAAACACATACACACACGAACACAGACATACACATAAACCAATACACACATACGCACCACCAAAAAAGGGAAAAACGAATATAGGCTTTGTGTCATGAAATTCAGTGGAAAAACAGATGTATAGCAAATAAAATCGTGAATATAAAGAATATGAAATCACAAAATAATTTCTCCATAAGAAAAGAATTTAACTTCAAAAGAGCCCCATCTAAGAAACTGAACTATGCTAGGTGCTCAGTGGAAAGGAGTGTCAATAACTATGAAGGGCTTCATATATTCCATATATAAAGCTAGGAAGTTATACTAAGTCCACTGGACTCTTATGAATTCTGATAGAAGATTCATGGCTCATGGATGTGAGGAGAGCTTGCTATTCACAGCAAGTGTCAGGGTATCATCACATCTGCATCATCTCCCTTAGTCTCAGGTGCAAAAGGTGATAGAAGGGTCAGGTAGTGGGTGGGGTACTTTCACATGATTTGAACTGAATTTCAGAAGAGAAATGCAGGGCTAGTGGCCTAAAATCTTTTACAGTGGGTAGTAATAGCACCTGCTTTAGCTAGTCAAAACTTCTGTCTTCCAAAGCTATCCATCAAGTGAATAGCCATGAAAAAAAAATCAGTCTGGAAGAATAGATCACAAGACATGAACATATTGACACATGCAGAAATGTTAGATAGTCAGAACTGTCACCCAACAAGTAAAGTACACAAACCTCAGTCAGTCTTTGCTCATATTCCTTCTCTCTCATCCTTTATTTCCTTAAGGAAGATACATATATATTAAGGAGATACATATACCTTCTATAAAAGAGTATCTTAGAAGAAGCATGGCATTTTTCCTTTTTGCATGATACATTTTCTTTCTTTCTTTTTTTATTATCATTAATCTTTTTTAATTTTTTATTTAATATTTTCTTTATTTAAATTTCAAGTATTATCCCACTTCCCAGTTTTCCCCCTTCTGAGAAACCCCCTATCCCAACCCATCTCCCCCTGATTCTATGGGGGTGTTCCTCCACCCACCCACCCACTGCCTCCACCCTGCCCTTGAATTCCCCTACACTGTAGCATCTATCAAGCCTTCATTGAACCAAGGACCTCTCCTCCCATTGATGCCTGAAAAGGCCATCCTCTGTTACACATGTGGCTGGAGCAATGGGTCCCTCCATGTGTACTCCTTGGTTGGTAGCTTAGTCCCTGGGAACTCTGGGGGGTCTGGTTGGTTGATATTGTTGTTCTTCCTATGGGGTTGCCAACCCCTTCAGCTCTTTCAGTCCTTTCTCTGAACCCACACTCAGTCCAATGGTTGGCTGTTAGTATCTGCATCTGTATTAGTCAAGTGCTGACAGAACCTCTCAGGAGACAGCCATACCAGGCTCCTGTCAGTAAGCACTTCTTGGTATCAGTAATAGTGTCAGGGTTTGGTGTTTCGAGACGAAATGAATTCCTAAGTAGGGCAGTTTCTGGATGGCCTTTCTTCAGTCTCTGCTCTAGACTTGGTCTCCATATTTGCTCCCATGAGTATTTTGTTCCCCTTTATAAGAAGGACCAAAGCACCCACACTCTAGTCTTCCTTCTTCTTGAGCTTCATGTGGTCTGTGAATTGTATCTTTGGTATTCCAAGCTTTTGGGCTAATAGCCACTTGTTCTTTTGTGACTAGATTACCTCACTTAGGATGATTATTTTCTAGTTCCATCCATTTGCCTAAGAATTTCATGAAATCATCATTTTTAATAGCTGAGTAAATGTGTAATGTACTATATTTTCTGCATCCATTCCTCTGTGAAAGGACATCTCGGTTCTTTCCACCTTCTGGCTATTATGAATAAGGCTGCTAGGAACATAGTGGAGCATGTGTCTTTGCTATATGTTGGAGAATCTTTTGGGTATATATCCAGGAGTGGTATAGCTGGGTCCTTAGGTAGTACTATGTCCAATTTTGTGAGGAACTGCCAGACTGATTTCCAGAGTCATTGTACCAGCTTGCATTCCCACCAATAATGGAGGATTGTTCCTCTTTCACCACATCCTCACTAGCATCTGCTGTCACCTGAGTTTTTGATCTTAGCCATTCTGACTGGTGTGAGGTGGAATCTTGGGGTTGTTTTGATTTGCATTTCCCTGATGACTAAGGATGCTGAACATTTCTTTAGGTGCTTCTCAGTCATTCAATATTCCTCAGTTGAAAATTCTTTGTTTAGCTCTGTACCCCATTTTTAATAGGGTTATTTGATTCTCTGGAGTCTAACTTCCTGAGTTCTTTGTATATATTGGATATTAGTCCTCTATGGAATGTATGGTTGATAAAGATCTTTTCCCAATCAGTGGGTTACTGTTTTGTCCTATTTACAGTGTCCTTTGCCTTACAGAAGTTTGGAATTTTGTGAGGTCCCATTTGTCGATTCTTGATCTTAGAGCATGAGCCATTGGTGATCTGTTCAGGAAATGCTCCCCTGTGCCCATGTGTTTGAGGCTCTTCCCCACTTTCTACTCTATACGTTCCAGTGTATCTGGTTTTATGTGGAGGTCCTTGAGCCACTTGGACTTGAGCTTTGTACAAGGAGATAAGAATGGGTCAATTTGCATTTTTCTACATACTGACTTACAGTTGAACCAGCACCATTTGTTTAAAATGCTGTCTTTTTTTTCCACTGGATGGTTTTATCTTCTTTGTCAAATATCAAGAGACCATAGATATGTGGGTTCATTTCTGGGTCTTCAATTCTATTCCATTGATCTACCTGCCTGTCACTGTACCAATACCATACAGTTTTTATCACTATTGCTCTGTAGTTCAGCTTGAGGTCAGGGATGCTGATTCCCCCAGTTCTTTTATTGTTGAGAATAGTTTTCACTACCCTGGGTTTTGGTTATTCCAAATGAATTTGCAAATTGCTCTCCCTAAATCTATGAAGAATTGATTTGGAAATTTGATATGGACTGTACCAAATCTGTAGATTGCTTTCACTAAGATGACCATTTTTACTATATTCATCCTGCCAATCCATGTGCATGGGAAATCTTTCCATCTTCTGAGATCTTTGATTTCTTTCCTCAGAGACTTGAAGTTGTTGTCATACAGATCTTTCACTTGCTTGGTTAGAGTCACACCAAGGTACGTAATATTATTTGTGACTATTGTGAAGAGTGTTGTCCCTAATTTCTTTCTCAACCTGTTTATCCTTTGAATAGATTAAGGCTACTGATTTTTTTGAGTTAATTTTATATCCAGTCACTTTGCTGAAGTTGTTTATCAGTTTTAGGAGTTCTCTGGTGGAATTTGTGGGGTCACTAAAGTATACTATCATATAATCTGAAAATAGTGATATTTTGACTTCTTTCTTTCCAATTTGTATCTCTTTGACCTCCGTTTGTTGTTTAATTGCTCTAGCTAGAACTTCAAGTGCCATATATTGAATAGGTAGGGAGAGAGTGGGCAGCCTCGCCTAGTTCCTGATTTTAGTGGGACTGCTTCAAGTTTCTCTCCATTTAGTTTGATGTTGGGTACTGGTTTGCTGTATATTGCTTTTACTATGTTTAGCTATGGGCCTTGAATTCCTGAACTTTCCAAGAGTATTAACACGAAGGGATGCTCATTTTTGTCAAATGCTTTTTCAGCATCTAATGAAAGGATTATGTGGTTTTTTTCCTTTGAGTTTGTCTATATAGTGGGTTACATTGATGGATTTAATTGTATTGAACCACTCCTGCATCTCTGGGATGAAGCCTACTTGATCATGGTAAATGATTTTTTTGATGTGTTCTTGATTCAGTTTGCAAGAATTTTATTGAGTATATTTGCATCAATGTTCATAAAAGAAATTGGTCTGAAGTTTCTCTTTGTTTGGTCTTTGTGCAGTTAGGTATAAGCATAATTGTGGCTTCATAGAACAACTTGGGTAGTGATCCTTCTGTTTATATTTTGTGGAATAATTTGAAGAGTATTGGTATTAGGTCTTCTTTGAAGGTCTGATAGAATTATCCACTAAACCCATCTGGTCCTGGGCTTTTTTTAGTTGGGAGACTATTAATAACTGCTTCTATTTCTTTAGGGGTTATGAGACTGTTTAGATGGTTTATCTGATTCTCATTTAACTTTGGTATTTGATATCTGTCTAGAAAATTGTCCATTTCTACCAGATTTTCAAATTTTGTTGAGTATAAGCTTTTGTAGTAGGATCTGATGATTTTTTGAATTTCCTCTGTTTCTGTTGTTATGTCTCCCTTTTCATTTCTGATTTTATTAATTTGGATACTGTCTCTGTGCCCTCTGGTTAGTGTGGCTAAGGGTTTATCTATCTTGTTGATTTTCTCAAAGAACCATCTCCTGGTTTTGTTGATTCTTTGTATAGTTCTTTTTGTTTCTACTTGGTTGATTTCAGCCCCGAGTTTGATTATTTCCTGCCTTCTACTCCTCTTGGGTGTATTTGCTTCATTTTGTTCTAGAGTTTTCAGATGTGCTGTCAAGCTGCTAGTGTATACTCACTCTAGTTTCTTTTTGGAGGCACTTAGAGCTGTGAGTTTTCCTCATGCTTTCATTGTGTCCCATAAGTTTTGGAATGATGTGTCTTCATTTTCATTATATTCTAAGAAGTCTTTATTTTCTTTATTTCTTCCTTGACCACATTATCATTGAGTAGAATGTTGTTCAGCATCTATGACTCCTGCTCTCTTTCCTAAGTTTTCTCCCTCCAGGGTTGTCTCCCTTTGTGATTTCTTTATTGTTTCTATTTCCATTTTTAGAACCTAGATGGTTTTGTTCATTTCCTTCGCCTGTTTGATTGTGCTTTCCTGTAATTCTTTAAGGGATTTTTGTGTTTCCTCTTTAAGGGCCTCTACCTGTTTACCTGTGTTCTCCTGTATTTCTTTAAGGGAGTTATTTATGTCCTTCTTAAAGTCCTCTTTCATCATAATGAAAAGTGATTTTTAGATCCAAATCTTGCTTTTCTGGTGTGATGATATATCCAGGACTTGCTACGTTGGGAGAACTGGGTTCTGCTGATGTCAAGTATCCTTCATTTCTGTTGCTTATGTTCTTATGCTTGCCTCTTGTCATCTGGTTATCTCTAGTGCTATTTGTCCTCACTATATCTCACTGGAGCCTGTCCTTCCTGTGATTCTGGTTGTGCCAGAACTCCTCAGAGTCCAGCTGTCTCTGTGATCCTGTGATTCTGTGGTTCTGTGATCCTGAGATCCTGGATGTGACAGAGCTCCTGGGAGTCAAGCTGCCTTTGGGACCCTGAGATCCTGGTCTGACCAAGCTCCTGAGATCCTGTGATCCTGTGATCCTGGGCATGTTAGAACTCCTGGGAGTTGAGCTTCCTCTGGGTGTTATGGGACTGGCTGCGGAGTTAGTGCCCAAGATCTGCTCAGGGCACCAGCTCAGACTAGAAGGAACCTGTACCACTGACTGAATCCTGCTGGTTCCAATTACTCCCGGTATTGGTGCAGATGTATCCTCCTCATCACTGCTCCTATGATCCTGGGCTTGTTAAAGCACCTGGGAGTAGAGTTTCCTCTTGGTGTCATGGAACTGGCTCTGATCCTATGATCCCAGGTGTGTTAGAGTGCCTGGGAGTTGAGCTTCCTCTCATCTTTAATCTTTTTTTTTTTTTTTTAATAGTCCAGTCATTATCCCCCTCCTGTTCTACTCTCCAACAGTTCTTCATCCCATTCCTCCTCCCTTGTCTCCAAGAGGATGTCCCCACCCCCCACCAGACCTCCCCATTCTCTGGGACCTCAAGTCTCTCAAGGGTAGGTGCATCTTCTCTCATTGAGGCCAGACCAGGCCATCCTTTGCTGTATATGTAATGGTATGCTGCCTGGTTGGTGGCTCAGTGTCTGAGAGATCTCCGGGGTCCAGGTTAGTTGAGACTGCTGGTCTTCCTCTGGGGTCACCTTCTTCCTCAGCTTCTTCCAGTCTTTTACTAATTCAACCACATGGGTCCCCAGCTCTGTCCATTGGTTGGGTGTAAGTATCTGGTTCTGTCTCAGTGCATGGTGTATTTTAAAAGACTCTTTAGAACAGACATATATAGGACACACAGAGCTCCATTTGTTGTTGCTGCTGTTTTGTTTGTTTTGTTTTGTGCTGCTTTTTAAAGAGAATGGTAACTGATTCTTTTTTGGTATGTGAATACAAGATGCTAGGCAACATGTGGTCCTAGACTGGTAGATGTGGACATGCAGAAGCTAGAAACAGTATGTGTCAACTGAAATTTTCACAATGTATGCCTCAATGTTCAGGTTTAGATGAGTAAGGCCAACAAACACAAATGTAGCCATTCACAGAGAAATATATAACCTGGGCTAAGGACCAGGAGGAAGTTAAAAGGATTCCATCATGCAAACCCAAATTCTCAGAAAATACTATCCTTAAAATCAGGCTTTCAGCATGGTAAAGAATATTGCAATTATAAAACTGGATATAGTGCGGACAAAAGATAAGCTTTATAAAACTCTATGACTCATAGATCTGTATACATTGCTAAGGACCCAATAGCTCCAAATGAAACCATGAATTTAGAGCAAGTAGAGAGGGTGAATACATACATGTATGCTATCTAGACATTTTAAATCATAGACAGCAGTGTTTTATAGCTATTCTAGCACACCCTATGAAGAAAGAGACTTCTGAGTAACATGTCAAGATAACATTCACCAGTTCCCCATCAACTATGCACTATAATTGTGCATCACAACACACAGACTGCAGACCACTTAAGAACAGCCATCTCAAAGTGTGAACTCCCCACCAGTGCAAGATCCCATGCCATGTGGAAATGTGTGTATTAAGACCTACCTCACACCAAGTAGATAAGAAATTTGGGGAGAGGGTCCATTAACCTGCTAGAACATGCTGCTCAGGGGAGTCTGAGTATACTGGAGAGCCACTCTACTATGGAAGTATTTGAGTATAGTTTAAAGATTAAAAACTGCTGTTTAATCCAAGGTAAATAAATAGATCCTGTAAACATGCAGCTTAGTCGCTTTAACTTTAGTCTGAACCCTTCTTCCCGAAGCTATAAAAAGAAATGGTTGACAAGTTTCACTTTATTTTGCAGTTTAACACTCTAAGCCATAAACCCAACAGCCTGAATTATCTTTCTTATCAAAACACAGCAGAGTCTGTTCTGGTGTGATATACAGAGGCAAGCACCAGATTCAAGGAAAATCAATATGCAAATCAATACATTCAACTCCAAGTCTCGTACATCCGTTCTTTCATATAAACTAGCTTAATTAGGAGCTCAGCGAAATGCAAGAATAGACCTAACTCAATATCCCATGCCAAAGCTTTATCAATAATATATAATTTTCCAGAAGATCACTCAAGGAATTCATATGAAAGCTTCTTTGACTCAGAAAATGGAAAGGTGAATTCAGCAACAACTTGGCAAGTCAATCTACCATCTGTTCAGACACTAGGAGCAGCAACACAAAAGAAGGATGTAGTTTTCTTTTTATATATACTAAAACCTCAACTATATAGAAACATATCATAGTTGTAGAGAGTATAATAGTCATCTCAAGAGATTAAATCAGGTAAAGGACTGGAGTAAGGACATCAGATGATACAGGCATTCTTGTGATCTAGCACAGTTGGGTACTATTTATTCTTAATAATGATTTATTTCATACTTTCAAATAACTTGGACAGAGGAGTCTGTTCCAAATACAATGGCACCCATTAGAAATTACCCCTATATCATGATAATTATACATGTAAACATGTATCAAGATGTCACAGTATAGCTTATGAATATGTAGAGATATGACAAACTGAGCAATTTGCACATGTAGCACACAACAACTAGCATGGCACAATAATCCTTAGAATGTAGTAGTGGCATATACATCTTGCCAGTAATCAACAACTACTTTAGCACCCACTCAGTAAGAGGAAAATCATGCCTGATAATGAAATTGCAGGGCTACTGAAGACATGTCTCTTAAAGAAGAACCTTCAACCATTGCTTTGCTAAAATAGGAAAAATGCTAACTATATTCAAAAATCTGTCCTTATACTCACATACTAGTATAGTCCTAGCCCCCTCATCAAGAAAACATCTCTTTGTAAGGGACAGAGATCATTATAGAAAAGCATAACTCATCAAAATTCAGAGGTATCAAATCCATTTCACCCTCCCAGATATTGGGATTATAGGTATACATAACACACCCAATTTAAAAGAGTTTCTTAAAAAATAACATAACATAACATAAAAAGTTACCAGGTAATGTCAACAATAAATCCAAAACATCTCTGAATCAACTACATTTGACTCATATCCCAGAATATTTTTCTAGCATGTGCTATATATGAGCACAGTGGGGAAGCATATGGACATCTAGAAAATTCATTTGAAGGCATAGGATTGGGATTATTTCTTCAAACATGTCCAAGATTCGTTAAACCAGAACAACAATAGATATTTCAAGAATGCACTCAACCACTGAAGAAAGCAAATAGTGCTAATTTTGCTGAAATATACAAAATACTATGATCCTGTGAGACATGCCAGTTCTCAAAAAAAATAACATCTCTACAAACTAACATGCATATGACTGAGGCTGCCATTGTAACATAAATGGAGGTCATCAGTAATCACCAAACAAGGACTGTTTAGCAGAGTAAGGGCTATGGGTGCCTGAGTGTACATTTACCTGTCTGCAGAAAGGACAGAGGCTGCTGGATAAAGGGTCCAGAAAAGATAAGCAAGAACAACACAAAACAGATCTCCTGGAAAATTTGACAGCAGGACTTAATGGATGTGATAGCTACGAACTGAAAAATCAAAGTGACCCTAATATATAGCTCATGTGGCTCAATTTTGTTGCGACAGCGTCTGTTGCTAAACAGGAAGAGCAGTGAGGACACTATTCTATGAATGGTGCACACACTGTCACAGCATTGGGCACAGTGTAGGAAAAGGTTGGAGATACTCAGTTGTTCCTACCCTTTATGCGATATCCATACCTGCAAGCCATAGAAAATTCTAGAGACGCTATTACATTTTCACTTGCAAAGATGTAGCCTGCATTATTCATAAGAGTACAAAATTTAAGACAACCACTGTGTCCAAAAGCAGTATAGTAGTAAAATAAATTATGGCACCATCCACACAATGGAACCTTTAATGAAGGGTAAAAACTTACAGCATAAAACAAAAGGATAAGAAAATAAAACTTTATCTACACCATGCCAGCAAATATGCAAGCACACACATATGTGCACAGAACAAAGGCTAGGAAAAAAATGTTCTTTTATGCAGTTTTGCTGCCTGTGGGAATGTGGAAGAATTACTTTTGTCTTTATGCATTACAATATTTTTCATCCCCTCTACAATTTATAAGGCAATACCTTCATAATAAAAATAATATTTTAAAAAGAAGCAAAAAGGAAATCCATAATTTTATATTGGTCCTCTTGTGACAAATGATCACAGCAAACTCAAAAGGCTAATTCATAAAATTTGCCCTTGCCTTCTCCAGAACGAAAACATTTCTATTTAAAGCGTATTAATTCTGAGATCTCACAAATGAGTACTTGACCCAGTAGTGAAATACTTCCAATCTTAGCACACCGATTGATATGTTAAGCAGTTTGCAAATTTGTACTTTTCTACAATAGTTTTTTTTTTTTTTCAAATGAAGGCTTAAACAAATACCAATGTAGAAAATGAAAATATAACTGATCTGTTCAAAATTGGGGATGGAACACAGAACATAAAATTCGCAGATTTCCTTCTGCCTCTGCAATTACATCATTGGAGATGTCTGAGCAATGAAGAACAGCTGACAGCCCAGCAAAGCAGAAGCTCCACAGTTCAAAAGCTCCTATAGTTCTTAAAGAGCTCAAACTCAGGTTCTCTCAGACCTCTGGCCACCACTGTGAGCTCTAGTAAGAGTAGTTGTTGAGTTTGCAGGTTAACAGCTGAAGGAGAGCCTGCCTGTTTCTGAATACAAAGCCTCTTCAGATCTGTTCATGGCATCTAAGGGAACAGCAAAGACACTAAGTCTCTTCACAGAAGATTCTGGGCTTTCCTTAAAGGTTTTTTTTTTTTTTTTTTATTTCATACCATGACCTGTGACCAGAATATACTTTGGTAATGCAGCCTTAATTAACTACTCATGTTATCGCTAAATAGATGGATGGTTCAAAGCTAATTTTGGTACTACTCAACCTGAGCATCCTCACAAACTCCTACTCTGGGACAAAGGTATTCATATACTACCTCCTATAGCCCCATCATTCACAGAGGCTCTTTGTTCTGGAAGATGATTCAGTAGAAAAGTGACTGCCTTGCAAGTAAGAGGACATGAGTATTGATCCCAAGAACCCATATAGAAAAGTCAGGTGTGATGTTATGCTCCTGGGCTGGAGGGCCACTGGACTTGGAATGAAAAAGCAAAGACAAACAGATCCCAGAAGCGCAAGGACAGCCAACCTTTACATCTATGAGTTTCCAGTTCAGTCCAAAAACCTGTCTCAAGAAATAAAGTTGGAGAGAATAAAGAATTATATACTGCAAATTGAATTGTGGTTTTCAAACAAACACAAATATACACATGTACCCACACATACATATGTACACACTCACACTAGGAAGAAAATAGAACACACATGCACACACACATGTGCACATGTGTGTGCACACACAAACACCAAATAATAAAATAGAAGAATAATTGCTTCAGAAAATGAATATCCTTGTGCATTACTGCTCAACAGGACTAAGTGCAGAATATAAAGGTTTACTTTTGTTTTAAAATGAATAACATATCATATATTTTATGCCACAAAGCATAAGTCTGGATTATTTTTAATCTAAAAAACCCCATGGGGTGGGTGTGTCATAAAATCATTTGCTCTGAACCATTGAACACAAGCATTTTTCAGAATTACAAAAAAAAAAGCCCTTCCCAGATCCCAACATCATAGTAAAAACTTATGAATCAGATCTGACTCAATATAAAGTTACCTCTCAAGCAACAAGCCCGAAACTACAAAGCCTTGGGTAGTCATCTTTATGAAGAGCTATTTCTAATCAATATTTACTGACATCACAATTTAACACTCACAGCTCAATGATGAAGCCATTCGTTGTTTCCTTGGCCACGGCCTGTTGCTGCTATTTCTGTTGAAAGCTGCACTCAGAACTCTGAATTAGCAGTTGGCTGGAAATGACCTTGACTACATTCGTGAAGTCTGATCCCTCTGCTCTTGACTGCTTGGGTATCCTCAAGTCTCTCTCAGAGCTTTCAAATTTGTAAAGGCTGCAGTATCTTAACCCAGTGCGGTGTTGAAAGTGGAACAATCACCACAAGGAACTGCTTGAACACCGTCATGTTCTATGAGTACATCTATGAATGGAATTCTCAAAATTCCATTCAAAATGACAACAATTCACCAAAAAGCCCTTGATCAAGACCTTTGCTCTTGAAAAGACTTCTCTGGATAGAAGCGGAAGACATCAGCTTAACAAATGACAACTCTCAAATATTCTAAGGGAAAAATGTATCATAATACAGGGGCAAGTAGGACCTCACCTCTCCACCATCCCTAGCTATTTCTAGTCACTATAAATTCACTCAATTATCAAACGAAGCATTTAATACGTCCCAATGTCAGTCCAATAGCATGCAGAAAGAAAATCAAGGATGAGAGGCATAAAACAAATATGGACTTTTGCTTTAAGAAACAGAAAGAAGCCTGATGTGTAAGGTGGAGAGAAAAGTCACGTGATAAGGCTATCCATCCTATTTAAAGTTTAAAAACATGTATGTTTTTAAAGTGAAGCTCGAACACCCCTGTAGAAAGGATCCATGTGAATATGTTCTGTATTTAGTTTCATTTGACTTGCCTGATAGGACCATGGGACTAAAGAAGCAGAGGATTATTATGGGATGCCAAGTGGGTTTTATGGTACTCCTCTGTACATTTTTTGCCCTGTGATGCCACTCTGTTTCTAGGTACCACTAGTTGGCATCTGGCACTGCATCAGTGCAAAACCAAACCCATTACTAAAGTACCCAAGAGTACAAAAAGCCCCAAGAATAGAACATCTACAGACTTTGCCTATTATCTTAATTTGAGTTTTTACTTATGTGACAAAACACCATGATGATAAGCAACTTGGGGAAGAAAGTGTTTGCTTCATCTTATAGCTTGTATTCCATCATCCAGGAAGTCAGGGCAGAGCCCCAAGGCAGCAACCTGCTGACCCAAACTGATGCAGAAGTCATATAGAAATCCTCCTTATTGGCTTATTCCTCCTGGCTTTTTCAAGGTGCTTTATTACAACATCTAGAACCACCAAGCCAAGGGTATCACAGCCTGCAGTGAGCTTGGCCCTTCCACACACATCATCAATCAAGAAAATGCACCACTAGCTTGTCCACAGGCCAATCTAGTGGAGAAATTTTATCAATTAAGGTTTTCTCTTCCCAGATGACCATATGCTTCTGACATAAAATCAGCCAGCACACCCATCTAAATATCTGGAGAACACAGAGTTTATACCATGAGTCAGTTATTAAGGAAATAACACCTCCTTAAGCATACGAAACTTAATAGCTTAATAAGTAAGATTTTATTAAAGTAATAAAATTTTCTATGCATTTGATTAAAGTAACAACATATGCTGCAGAGAGGATGGCAATAGCCGTTTTTATTGATCTAGCTCAATGGTTTATTTTAAAGATTTTCTGTAAACCCTCACCTCAGCTAGCAATAAATTTTCTCTTCACACCATCTCCAACTTGGCAAGCATCAGAAAGCATATCATACAGGGAGAGTTGGATGGGACACTGGAAAGAATCTGGGTTCAAAAGAGTGTTGTGTTCATTTGAGCCATGGTGGCTTGTCCATCACAGAGGAGAAGTTTTAAAGGGAAAAAACTTTGGCCTTTCAGGGAGCCTCTCTGTATTAATTCTAAAGTATCTGGACTCTTGGCGGGGTAAGGGGTGGCTCTCTAGAGCTCTATTCTCTCACCTTCTCACTAGCTCCCTCTTGCTAGAGAGGATAGCTTCAAGGATAGAAAACATTGCCTAAAGAATTCATCAAAAAGCTATCTGTCTCAATCTTAGGTCAGCATTTATTTCACACTATGGTGAACTGTGGGGCCATGAAAGGCAGCCTGGTTTCTGGTTGACCTAAGGTTTTAAACCCTGGTGGACCCGGTAGGTTGTCTCCAGCAGGAGGCAACCTTATAAGGAATGGCAGGCGTTTACCATGCTCCTAGAAACAGCTCCTGACACGTGGCTACATCTCTCCATAAGTCAGTGACATTTGGTCATGTAAAAGGAACGGCCCCTCAAGCCCCTCCTCAGAGAGAGGCGTGGTCACATAGCCTCAAGCCATCCCCATGCTAATGAGGCACCTAGAGGCTTAGCCACACCCCTTCCCAGTCACTATTTCAACATCACCCCTCCCTGAGGTCCAGTACCGTCTCACCCATGCCACTCTCTGCCATGATAATAAATGCCCTGAAACCCTGGACTGTCTCTATTCATCCTCCATGGGGAATGAGAGAACTGGCCTTTGTCTAAAGAGCCACGTCTAGTCTCCCGCAAAAGGCCTCCCAATGCTCCCAGCCATGGCAGTCACCCAACCAACCAACCCAGCTAGCAGCCACGCTCCTTCTCCCCTTCGGCCCAGGCTAGATCCAGTCTGCAGTCCCACTTTGATCTCAGCTCTTTTGCGGCACCCAGCAGCATCTGCATTGCCCAAGAGCCTGGGAACCCCACGGAGCCAGCTGCTGCACGTCTCCCAGGACTCACGCTGCATCCCCCACCCCCAAGCTGTGTTTCCATGGAGGGGGGGGGTCTCTCACAGCCCAACACATGCCCGGCAGTTCGTAGGATCCTCTTGGTCAAACTTCCTGTGCGCCCCACCTCTCCGAGGGGCTCTGAGAGCTCGGGCAGATGCGCGGGACCATCACTTCACCCCACCATGCCATGCTACCCAACAGTGAACACACCGATAGCCTATTTCTATTGCTGTGTCCATAGATGATAATTCAACTCTGTGAGAAAAAAAAGACTCTTATGATGTTCCTCACATGGAAATAGAGGAATTGGTTGAAGACAGGATTAGCAGGGAATCAACCCAAATAATACTACCACAATGCCAAATTACCCTACCACAATAAAATAAAAAACAACTACCACAACAAAGACATGAGCCTCTGCTACCAGTTTCAGGCATCTGCATTTCTGCATCACAGGAGAGCCAGTAAGGAAAAGCTGGATATTCCTCAATTGCTTTGTTTGGACATAATCTGATCTCTATTCTTGCCACCTGTGGTGCCTTAGTGTGATAAATTGCTTTCTATAGTGTCCTAAACTATAGATAACAGTTTTCAGAATTCACCTTTCTGGTACCCACAGAAACCACTTTACAATCTGTGCTGCTCTCAACTCAAAGGCTGGCTTGCCAGCTCTCTAGCCTCTTGATCCATGAGGGAAACAAGGTGCACTGGATGTCATGGGAGCACAAAGCACACTGTTTGACTCCTCTTTTCTCACTGGGAACTCATTTACTACAAACATGTTTTGCAGGCACGGTGGAGAATGACAGGCAAAGCTCCTGTTCCCCAGACGCTTACATACCAGGGGGTGACAAACAAACATTTATTAAATGGAGAAGCCAAAGACTAAATAAAAGTGAAAAAAAAGAGAAATATAAAACCTATAAATGAACACAAATATTCATAAGCTGCTGCACAAACCATAAGATAATGTGAGAAACAGATACAATAAGTGGATATCAGGTAACATCTCATACTTTACTATAAGCATTTGAGATATGACTTAAGCAGAAGAATGTGGTTATTTGAAAATACAATATCATTTTACATATGCGATTTGAGCATCCTCAGATTTTCTTGTATTTAATCTTTTTTATTGGATATTTTATGTAATTACATTTTAAATGTTATCCTCTTTCCTGGTTTCCCCTCCAGAAACCCCCTCTTCTATTCTCCCTTCCCCTGCTTCTATGAGGATGGTCCCCTTCTCACCCACCCACTCCCACCTCACCACCCTGGCATTACCCTACACTGGGGCATGGAGCCTCCACAGGACCAAGGGCTTCTCCTCCTATTGATGACGGACAATGCCCTCCTCTGCTACATATGTGGCTGGAGCCATGGGTTCCTCCATGTATACTCTTTGATTGGTGGTTTAGTCCCTGGAAGCTCAGGGGGTGGGGGGTCTGGTTGGTTGATATTGTTGTTCTTTCTATGGGGTTGCAAAGCACTTCAGCTCCTTCAGTTCTTTCTCTAACTCCTCCATTAGGGACCCTGTGCTAAGTCCAAAGGTCTACAGCAAGCATGTATTTGTCAGACACTGGCAGAGCCTCTCAGGTGACAGCTATATCAGGCTCCTGTCAGCAAGCACTTCTTGGCATCTGCAATAGTATCTAGATTTGTTGTCTGGATATGGGATGGATCCCCAGGTGGGACAGTCTATGTATGGCCTTTCCTTCAGTCTCTGCTCCACACTTTTCCCATGTATTTCCTTTAGATGGAGTCCTTCTGGGTTAAGAATTTGGAGATGAGTGGGTAGCCCCATCCCCCAACTGGGGTCCTTGCAAACCTCTGGATATGGTCTCTATGGGTTCTCCGTCCCCTTTATTGGGCATTTCAACTAATCTCATCCCTATTGAGTCCTGGGAGCTTCTTGCTTTCTTGGCATCTGGGACTTACTGGTAGCTACCCCCAGTTCCCCATCCCTCATTGCTACACACCTCTGTTCAAATTCCTGACCTTCTGTATAGCATCCCCATCTCCTCCCATACCTGACCCTGCCCCCCTCCTTTTCCTCCCTCCACCTCCTCTCTTCCTCCCAAGCTGCTCCCAAACACTAGCTCCCATGAGAATCTTGTTCCACCTTCTAAGGACTGAAGCACCCACATTTTGCTCTTCCTTCTTGAGCTTCATATTGTCTATGAATTGTATCTTGGGTATTCCAAGATTTTGGACTAATATCCACTTATCAGTGAGTGCATACCATGGGTGTTCTTTTGTGACTGGGTTACCTCACTCGGGATGATATTTCCTAATCTCATCCATTTGCCTAAGAATTTCATGAAGTCATTGTTTTTATTAGCTGAGTAGTATTCCATTGTGAAAATGTACCACATTTCCTGTATACATTCCTCTGTTGAAGGACTTCTGGGTTCTTTCCAGCTTCGAGCTACTATAAATAAGGCTGCTATGAACATAGTGGAGCATATGTCCTTGTTATATGTTGGAGCATCTTTTGAGTATATGCCAAGGAGTGGTATACCTTGGTCCTCAGGTAATACTATGTCCAATTTTGTGAGGAGCCATCAGACTGATTTGCAGAGTAGTTGTAACAGCTTGCAATCCCACCAAAAATGGAGGAGTGTTCCTCTTTCTCCACATCCTCGCCAGCATCTGCTGTCACCTGAGTTTTTGATCTTTGCCATCCTGACTGGTGTGAGGTGGAATCTCAGGGTCATTTTGATTTGCATTTCCCTGATGACTAAGGATGTTCAACATTTCTTCTCAGCCATTCGATATTCTTCAGTTGAGAATTCTTTATTTAGCTCTGTACCCCATTTTTAATAGGGTTATTTGGTTCTCTGGAGTCTAACTTCCTGAGTTCTTTGTATATATTGGATGTTAGCACTCTATCGGATGTAGGATTAGCAAAGATCTTTTCCAAATCTGTTGTTTGCTGTTTTGTCCTATTGACAGTGTCCTTTGCCTTATAGAAGCTTTGCAATTTTATGAGGTCCCATTTGTCTATTTTTGATCTTAGATCATAAGCCATTGGTGTTCTGTTCAGGAAATTTTCCCCTGTGCCCATGTGTTCAAGGCCCTTCAACACTTTCTCTCCTATTAGTTTCAGTGTATCTGGTTTTATTAGGAGGTCCTTATTCCACTTGGACTTGAGTTTTGTACAAGGAGATAAGAATGGATCAATGTGCATTCTTCTACATGCTGACCACTAGTTGAACCAGCACCATTTATTGAAAATGCTGTATTTTTTCCACCAGATGGTTTTAGATCCTTTGTCAAAGATCAAGTGAGCATAGATGTGTGAGTTCATTTCTGTATATTCAATTATATTCCATTGATCTACCTGCCTGTCACTGTACCTATACCATGCAGTTTTTATCACTATTGCTCTGTAATAAAGCTTGAGGTCAGGGATGGTGATTTCCCCAGAAGTTCTTTTATTGTTGAGAATAGTTTTTGCTATCCTGGGTTTTGGTTATTCCAAATGAATTTGCAAATTCCTCTTTCTACCTCTTTGAAGAATTGAGTTGGAATTTTGATGGGGATTGCATTGAATCTGTAGATTGCTTTCGGCAAGATGGCCATTTTCACTATACTAATCCTGACAATCCATAAGCATGAGAGGTTTTCCATCTTAGGGAGACCTAAACCTTCACAGACAGTAAGAAATGACTGTCAGTATTTAAGTCATGCTATAAGTATCATTAGTCAAGTAGTTGAAAACAACATACATATAATCTTTTACAGTTTCAGAATTCTAAAATTGCTGTGAGTGAAACCCTATAGCCTCTTAGTAATAGACAATCTGCAGTGCCTCTCTCTTCCCATAACTGTCTTTTGTCTTTCTCTTTGTCCTAATCTCTCTCATCTTGTAAGAACATAAGTCACTGGATCCAGACAATATTAATACGCTATCATTTATTCCTATATCTGAGAAGATCTTATTTCCAAATGAAGTCAAGTCATGACTTGAACGTTTCTCTGTCTCTTTTTGTGTGACTGAGGGTTGTTAAGGCATTACAGTTCAACACATATTAGGCAGAATAGTACTGACCAAATTAGCTTATGTGGTGAGTCAAGCTCCTCAATTGAAAGCAGTAGATGGTCCAGTTGTGATTAAGATGATAAACCTTGTAAGCAGAAAACAACAAACACAGCTGGCCTGCACCTGGAGACATTTCCTGAGACAAGGTTTCAAGAATAAGAAATACATGTTAAGATGTCATCAGCCATTTGAAGGAAGAAAATAAAGATGGCAGGAAAACAATCATGAGCATGGAGATACCTGCATTCATAGATCCCTCTGGTAGCACTTCATGTAATGGCCAAGAAGCAAAAGTTCATGCAAACAACAGCTCATGAGAGGGTCAATGAACCAAAATTTCTCTATTACACAGACATATATATTGATGTTTATGAAAACAGAACCCACAGGAAAGGGAAATATTCATAATATGCTAATTTAAAAGTAGGATAAACATACATCTTTGAAAGTATACTAAAATGTAAATTTTTAAATTATGAACATAAATACACCTATCTGTCAGGCTATGAGGCCTGTCATGATATTACATGGTTTTGATTGCTATGTTATGAGGTTGGAGGGGTGAAGGAGTTAACTTGTCTCTAGATTTTGGATGTTTGGGTTAATACCTATTTTTATAATGATTAGTAATTTTTGTATGAAAGTCACATTTCAGAATACATTATAAAATGTTCATCTACAATAATCTTATATCTTTTATACCAAGATTTTATACCAAGAATTCTGGTAGACCTGCTTCCAATGCATGCTTTAGACAAGCATTGTGGATATAGTTGCAGCTCCCTTTGGAAAAGTGATGTTTATAATACAGGCATGCAAGGTGAAGATAATTTTCACATGCCATTCTCTAAACAGCCTGGTTTTGTGAAGGGAACACAGCTGCTACCAGATTTACAAAGCAAAGCGTGTAGCCATCTCTGCTGCACTTGAATTTATATCTCTGGAAAAAAAAAAAAAAACCTAGCAGTTCCTGGAAGAAAATAGTGGTCTGTCATAAGAAGCATTATACACCATTTCCATTTCAGCTTTTTCAAAATGTGTTACATATTCACAAAATGATTGGTGTGTGTGTGTGTGTCTGTGTGTGTGTGTGTGTGTGTGTGTGTGTGTGTGTTTGCAGAATAAAATGTAATGAAAAGTAAGAAGATGTGGAGGTAGACGAAGAGACACCCAAACTCATAATCTTAAGCGTTAACTAGCAATCTCACAAGCTGAACCGCGGGCTGGTGGCATAGGAATATTTTGCTTACTCTTCAATCACAATGCATACCAAGCGTACGGCATTTTAAAGGATCTTCTCCTCTGGATTTGTCCACAAAAATTTTAGTAGAAACGCAAATTAGTCTTACCTTTTGGTAAAAAAAATTTCCATCCTGGGAGGGGGGATGTCAGTGAATTTTAAACATCGGTAAGACTGTTAGCTCTCAAAAGAACTCAAACAATAGAAAAGACTAAGTGAATTTTCCCTTTTGATTACCAAGTCTAAGAATTTGAATTTAGATAAAGTTGCCAATCAAATAATCAATGCTATGAAGTGGTTTTATTTACTTTACTAAATGTGGTGTTTTGGGACATGTTAAAGCCATTTATATAAAATCAGTGATTTTAAATAGTTATAGTTCAAAAGAATATTAAAGAGAAATATTCTACAGACTTCTCTTAGTGCCCTGTGATGGCCAGTGTTTCAATTACTACATCAATCACTGTTTAACTGAGTGACCTAATGGAAGTCCCAAAGCACTCTTGACAGGTTATTTAATCTGAAAATTAGAGATAACCTAGCCCAGTGAGTATATACTGGTGCATATATCTCAGAGTTAACCTAACTGGACTTAAGGCCCACTCAACAGCAAGAGTATATGTGCCTGATACTGTAAACCTAGCCAACTCCCTGTTACTGCTGAGGTCACATACCCTAGAGAAGAGCCTACTACTACCTTTGTCTTAGTTAGGGTTTCTCCTGCTGTGATGAAACACTGTGCCCAAAGCAACTTGGAGAGGAAAGGGTTTACTCAGCTCACATTTCACCATCATGTTTCATCAGAGAAGGAATTCAGAACATAAAGTCTAACAGGGCAGGAACCAGCAGGGAGACATTGATAAAGAAGTCATGGAAACATCCTGCCTACAGACTTGTCCCTCATGCCTTGCTCATCCTGCTTCTTAGAAACCAGGAATACCAGCCCAGGGGTGGCACCACCAACAATGGGGCAGACCCATCAATCACCAATTTAAAAGGCACCTGAAAAAGTTGCCTGCTCACAGCCTGAGCTTCTGGAGGTTTTTACTCAATTGAGGTTCCCTCCTCTAATATGACTAAAGCTTGTGTTCATCAAGGTGACAAAAAACTAGCCAGCACCAGTACATTCCTAGACCCGTATAATTTCCATCTGCATTCTAAACACGTATCCTTATATCTACAGATAAGTGTAGCTCTCAATCTTAAGCAAATATGCTTCTTTTTGTAATAAACAAAGATCATTAGAGAAATCCACAGCTTGTCAAAAGTCAGAACAGCTGAGTGTGGAGCACCCATTCCCAATTGATACATCTATAACACCACCCCTACACTAAGGCTCAGGAAGTAGCCTGGAAGAGGAGATGGAGGTTTTCTTTTTTTTGCCTATATCAGTTTTATTTAAAACACAAATAAGTATTTCTTTCTCATTAATGGCAAATGGTTCAAATAATATTGAACACAAATCATTGACTAATACAGGGCATTAAATATGAAGAGACCTTTTTTTTTAAAGCAAAAGAATAGAGTTTATATACAAAAGATACCTACAATCTATAGGCCAATGCAAAAAAGGACATATGTTCATAAAATGTGTGGTGAAACTAGAACCTTCCACCTCTGCTTTGGAGAAGGGCTATCATACAACATTCAGTCAGCTGAAGATGGATTGGTACAAGTGCCTATACAGAAACTTTATTTTTGCATGTGCAGAATCATCCAGATCTTCCCAGATTGAACTGGAAGTCCTGTGGCTTTCTTCCTTTTCCATATTTCCAACAAGGCTACATGAACTTCAACTCTTGATGAGCTACTTACAACAGCAGTTCCTTAGGCTCCAACCTGACAGGTGATCCAGGATTTCCATATGAGAAACAAACTGGCCACCTACAGAAAGTAGCACAATGCACTGTACAGAATTGGAAGAAGGAAGTTTTCTAAGAGCCAGAGGACCATGATATCTGTTACAAGACAGAGTCTGCTATATCAGCCAGAGATTTGAACCCATAATAATAATAACCCATCTTAATAATATGGTCTTCTAAATAAGACCTGCATGATGACAACTCTGCTTGACATCCAAACAAGGCCATAACCCTAGATCAGTGGTTTCTCACCTTCCTAATGCTGTGAACCTTTAATACAATTCTTCCTGTTGTGGTGACCCCAAGCATAAAATTATTTTCTTTTTTCCATTAATTTATTTATTTATTCACTTTATATCCCAACCGCAGCCTCCTTCCTCCCAGTGCCCCCCTCACAAGGCCCCTGCCCTTGTCTCCTCTGAGAAGAGGAGGTCCCTTCTGGGGAAACAACTGACTCTGGTACTCCAAGCCACTGCAGGACTAGGCACATCCTCACCCACTGAGTCCAGACAAGACAGCCCAGTTAGGGGAGCAGGATCCACAGGCAGGCAATAGAGTCAGGGTAAACCCCTATTCCAGTTGTTGGGGGACCCATATGAAGAACAAATACATGTCTGCTATATGTGTGCGGGGTGTGGGAGAGCTAGTTCCAGCCCTCATATGCTCTTTAGTTTTTGGTTCAGACTGGAGGCCCCAAGGGTTCAGGTTAGTTGAGTCTGATGGTCTTCTCCTGGAGTTCCTATTCCCTCTGGGTTCCTCAATCCTTCCCCTAACTTTTCCACAAGACTTCCTGAGCTCCTTCTAATGTTGGGCTGTGGGTATCTTCATCTGTTTTTATCAGCTGCTACGTGGAGCCTCTCAGAGGACAGTTATGCTAGGCTCATGTCTGTGAATCCAGGTTGACAGATACAATTATTTTCATTGTTACTTCACAGCTGTAATTTTGCTACTGTTATGAATCCTAATGTAAATAGCTGTGTTTCCCAATGTCTAAGATGAACCCTGTAAAAGGGTCATTTGACCTCCCCAAATGGGTCATCACCCATGGTTTGAAAACCCTGCCCTAGATAAGGAGTTACTGGCAATTAACAGCTACTAAAAGTGGGAGATTCCAATTTCAGTCTTCTGTAAAGATGAGCTGCCTTGGGGTCTCATTGCATGGTTTCGGTGTGGGAGCCCTCATTAGGGACAATGAGGAAATGAAAAGAAGATAGACACACAAAGTCACATACAAAAAAGCCATGATCATGTGGTCTCAGCTCTCTGAGGGAGAATCCGCAGCACTCCTGGACATCAGCATGTTTATTACTGAGAGGTGGTGTCACTACACAGAGATGAACAAGGAAGCAGAGTTACTGTATGCAGCTAAACGAGGAATCAGGTTTACCCATTCTTTTTTTTAATTTTTTTTTTTATATAATACTTTATTTACATTTCAAATGTTTTCCCCTTTCCAGGTCTCTCCTTTGGAAACCCCCTATCCCATCCCCACTCCCCTGCCTCTTTGAGGGTATTCCCCCACCCACTTAACCACTCCCATCTTCCCTCCCTGGCATTCCCCTATACTGGAGCATCGAACACTCTCAGATGCAAGGGCCTCTCCTCCCACTGATGGTCAACAAGGCCCTCCTTAGCCACATATGTGGCCAGCACCTTGAGCCCCTCCATATGCATTTTTTGGTTGGTGGTACAGTCCCTGGGAGAAGCCAGGGGCCTGACCAGTTGACTGTTGCTCCCTCCCCATGGGGCTGCACACTCCCTCAGTCCCTTCAGTCCCTTCTCCAACTCCTCCATCTGGAACCCCATGCTCAGCCCAACAGTTAATGTGAATTGAATCATGGATGTTCTGAACTTCTGGGCTAATATCCACTTGTCAGTGAGTACATACCATGTTCAATCTTTTGTGACTGAGTTACTTCACTCAGGATGATATTTTCAAGTTCCATCCATTTGCCTGCGAATTTCATGAAGTCATTGTTTTTAATAGATGAGTAGTATTCCATGGTGTAAATGTACCACATTTTCTGTATCCCTTCCTAGACAGATACCAAATACCAAAGTTAAGTCAGGATCAGATAAACCATCTAAACAGTCCCATAACCCCTAAATAAATAGAAGCAGTCATTAAAATTCTCCCAACCCTAAAAAGCCCAGGACCAGACGGGTTTACTGCAGAATTGTATTGGACCTTCAAAGAATCATAATACCAATACTCTTCAATCTATTACACAAATAGAAACAGAAGAAACACTACCTAATTCATTCTATGATCCCACAGTTACACTAATGCCAGAACCTCACAAAGACCCAACAAAGAAAGAAAAGTATAGACCAATTTTCCTTATGAATATCGATGCAAAAATACTCAATAAAATTCTCGCAAACCGAATCCAAGAACAAATCCTAAAGATCAAGTAGGCTTCATCCCAGGAATGCAGGGATGGTTCAGTACTCAGATATCCATCAATGTAATCTACTACATAAACAAACTCAAAGAGAAAAATCACATGGTCATTTCATTAGATGCTGAAAAAGCATTTGACAAAATTCAACATCCCTTCATGATAAAAGTCTTGGAAAGATCAGGAATTCAAGGCCCATACCTAAACATAGTAAAAGCAATATACAGCAAACCAGTAGCCAACATCAAACTAAATGGAGAGAAACTTGAAGCAATCCAACTAAAATCAGGGACTAGACAAGGCTGTCCACTCTCTCCCTATCTATTCAATATAGTACTTGAAGTTTTAGCTAGAGCAATTAGACAACAAAAGGAGGTCAAAGGGATACAATTTGGAAAGGAAGAAATCAAAATATCACTATATGCAGATGATATGATCGTATACTTAAGTGACCCGAAAAACTCCACCAGAGAACTGCTGCACTGATAAACATACTTCAGCA
>CM052700.1:35935803-35957444 GCA_028551405.1 Uromys caudimaculatus
AATGTGGGTACCCTTGCATTTGGAGCATAGATGTTCAGAATTGAGAGTTCTTCTTGGTAGATTTGGGCTAATATCCAATATATACAAAGAACTAAAGATGTTAGACTCCAGAGAACCAAATAACCCTATTAAAAAAAAAAACAGGGAACAGAGCTAAACAGAGAATTCTCAACTGAGGAAACTCGAAGGGCTGAGAAGCACCTAAAGAAATGTTCAACATCCTTAGTCATCAGGGAAATGCAAATCAAAACAAGTCTGAGATTCTACCTCATACCAGCCAGAATGGCTAAGATCAAAAACTCAGGTGACAGCTAATGCTGGCAAGGATGTGGAGAAAGAGGAACACTCCTCCATTGCTGGTGGGATTGCAAGCTGGTACAACCACTCTGGAAATCAGTTTGGCAGACCCTCAGAAAACTGGACGTAATACTTCCTGAGGACCCAGCTATACCACTCCTGGGCATATACCCAGAAGATGCTCCAACATGTAATAAGGACACATGCTCCACTATGTTCATAGCATAGCCATATTTATAATAACCAGAAGCTGGAAACAACCTAGATGTCCCTCAACAGAGGAATGGATACAAAAGAATGTGGTACATTTACACAATAGCTGAATATTACTCAGCTATTAAAAACAATAACTTCATGAAATTCACAGGCAAATGGATGAAACTTGAAAATATCATCCTGAGTGAGGTAACTCAGTCACAAAAGAACAAACACAGTATGTACTTACTGATAAGTGGATATTAGCTCAAAAGTTCAGAATACCCAAGATTCAATTCACAGCAACTGTTGGACTGAGTGTGGGGTCCCAGATGGAGGAGTTGAAGAAGGGACTGAAGGAACTGAGGGAGTTTGCAGCCCATGGGGAAGGAGCAACTGTGTCAACTGGTCAGGCCCCCCAGTGCTCCTGGAGACTGGACCACCAACCACAGAATACACATGGAGGGACCCATGGCTCGGACCATATATGTGGCAGAGAAGGGCCTTGTGGGCCATCAGTGGGAGGACAGGCCCTTGGGTCTGAGCATGTTAGATGCCCCAGTATAGGGGAATGCCAAGGAGGAAAGACGGGAGTGGGTGGATGGGTGGGGGATTATCCTCATAGAGGCAGGGGAAGGGGGGATGGCATAGGGGTTTCCAAAGGGGAGACCTGGAAAGGGGAATACATTTGAAATGTAAATAAAGTATCAAAAATAAAAATTAAAAAAAGACAGTTATGTGCTAGGCTCCTGTATGCAAACATAACAGAAAATCATTAAATAGTGTCAGGGGTTGGCTCTCTCACACAGGATGGGTGTCAAGTTGGGGCAGTCATTGGTTGTCTCTAATGAATCCTCTTCAGAAATTCTTTTTTTCTTCTTTTTTTAACCCCCTTTCCCCTCCCCCATTCCTCCTGCTTCTAGGAGGTTGCTCCCCCAGCCACTCACCCCCTCCTGCCTCAGCACCCTAGCACTCCCCTGTGCTGGGTCATCAAGCCTCCACAGGACCAAGGGGCTCCCCTCCCATTGATGCCAGATAAGGTAATCTTCTGCTAAATATGCAGCTGGAGCCATGGGTTCCTCCATATGTACTCTTTGGTTGGTGGTTTAGTCCCTGGGAGCTTTGGAGGGCCAGGTTGGTTGATATTATTGTTTTTCCTGTAGGGTTTTTCAAACCCCTTCAGCTCTTTCAGTCCTTCCTCTAACTACTCCATTAAGGTCCCCACACTTAGTCTGATGATTGGCTGTGTGCATCCACATCTGTATTGGTCAGGCTCTGGCACAGCCTCCCAAGACAGCTATACCAGTCTTCCGTCAGCAAGC
Organism: Uromys caudimaculatus; assembly: GCA_028551405.1. Lineage (NCBI taxonomy): Eukaryota > Metazoa > Chordata > Mammalia > Rodentia > Muridae > Uromys > Uromys caudimaculatus. The sequence goes on from CM052700.1 coordinate 35,937,618, forward strand.
ACTTCATGGCATCAACAATAGCATCTGGGTTTGGTGTCTGCAGATAAGATGGATCCCTTGGTGGGGGCAGTCTCTGAGTGGCCTTTCCTTCAGTCTCTGCTCTACTCTTTGTCCCTGCATCTCCTTTTGACAGGAGCAATTCTGAGACCATTTCTTCAGAAATTCTTAACCAGCTAATTAATCTTCTTAACCCATATTTCCAAAAGTTCAGAGAAGCTGAGGAACTTGTCATTATTCACATAGATAAAGCAAAGCAAAGAAATTGGTTTTGTTCTTTGTCTTCTTTACTGTGCTGAGGATTGAACCCAGGGATTATGCTAGCCTGTGTTAAGCACATGGTCTACTATGGAACCTCTTCCCCAGCCCAAGAATTTTGAACCTTTTTCTGCCTGTCTCTTTGACTATGCTTTCCCCATCACTCTAGAAATGACCATAAATCTTTTTTAATTACATGAAATTCTACTTTTCAATGGCGCTAATATTTTAGCAGCCATGTAAGGATGTTAAACTTAACACAATATTTTCAGCAATAAAAGCAGCATAGTTGAGTATTAACATTTTCCTACTTCCAAAATAAATTCCATTATATTATAGCCTAAAGTTATAGGGCAGGAAGAAGCTACAGGAAAAGCCACCTTCATTGTATGCATTTTCTTGAAGTATCTTTTTAAATCCTTTTTTAATACAGGAATGGTTAATTAGATACAAAAACCCAGCTCTAGATCTGCCTCAAGCAAGACTTGCAGATAGACATACATACGGGTGCTTTCCTTCAAATCTCACTCAGCTCCACACTCCCTATCTCTTGCCAACGTAAGGTTGCTTTTGGAACATGAAACAGCAAACAGAAACCTGGCAGCAAAAACAAGGACTAGGAGCAAAATAATAGTGCAAATAAATAAATTTCAGAGAAAAATTTTAGAACTAAAAACAGTGCCCTCAAAAATCATGCTCAGGGCTTAAAAGCTGATCATCTGCTAAGTGGGCCCAGTTGTGGTTGGAATAAGAAATGTTTCCCACAGTTTTGTGTGTTAAATATTTGGTCCCCAGGTAGTAGAAGGGAGAGGCAAATAACTACAGAAAGTACATCACTAGGAGCATGCCTTTGAAATTTTAACCTGGTCCCCTGTCCCTCCTCTCTGCTTCCTGTCTTCTATAAGGTAAACGGCCTCTACCATATGTTCCCACCACCTCACTATTCCATAAGGAATAAAGCCAACATCTTTGAATCTAACCATGTGAAGCCTGAAGCCAAGATAAACACTTCCTAGTGTAAGCTGCATCTCTCAGTATTTTGCCACAACAATGAAAGGGCTGACTAATGTTCTACAAGTTGAGCTAGTATATAATATCAGATCTGTTTTAATATCAGAGCTGTTTTAAATATCAGATCTATATATAACCAACATAAATGGGTGAATGGTTCTACATTAGAATGTGGACTTCTTTTTTTAAAAAAAGATAAAATATATGGTGAATTTATTTCGATATACAATGAAAATTCTGGACTATAGGATTTTAGTTAACATATTAGATTACATTTAGATGTGATTCCTTCATTTCACACTGAGACTATGCTTTTCAAATACCTATGCTATAATATAATTGGACAATTATGTCATAATTACCTACATCTGCTAGCATGTGTTTATTATCTATCCATGACAAATGCACAACAAACAAATACAAGCTTCAAACTCTCTTAGGTCAACTTCAGAATGGAAATCTGTGGGAACTCTTCTATTGTTCCATTCTGAATGTATCAAAATTATTTATTTTATTAAAATATTCTCAGGCAAGGGCAGTCAGTTAATTTGAAAGGATAAACCAATATAAATATTTTAGTGTGTTTAAAAGTTAAGGATATTTGCCTCTGTTTTTGGAGATCAGTACAAATGCTCTTGTTTTAACATCTTTACCTATACTGACACTTGTTCATTAAAAATGTGACTACTGGTGGAGAATTTTAAAAAATAAAATCAGTAGCTCAAACCTTTTGTGGAACCCAATCCTTACTTAATTGTTATAAAGATATTAGATTTCTTACTGAAACTTTCTGAATTGTCTTTAGATAAAATGCTTTCTGACTTGTGAATCCTCTGTCACCTTCTCCCTCTTCACTTCAGACTTCATTTCATATGAACTTGCTCGCCCTCCTCCCTGGTATCATATTCTCAACATTCCAGTCGAATAGATTTCCTTCCAGCTCAGTAAACTCTCTCAGGTTCAAGTCTATGTTAGTCAACATCTACAAAAGCCAAAGCTAGTCTATTTGAAACAGAAAGGGATTCAAAATAGGGAATTTGAATCAAGCTTTCGCAAAAATAGAGCACAGAGGTCCAATGAAATTATATTTTCATATAAGAAGTGGAGAGGGGAGAAGGAGAAGAACCATGGGAAACCACCACTCTCAATACCATTTTATCCATAAAGACAGGGAGGGTTCAGAATAGAGCAGAAGGACAACACTGATTATTAAACTATCGAGCAAATCCATCAGCATGTAACCTTTGCTTACACTCTTGCTCCTGTCTGGAATGTATTTCCCACACCCTCAGCAATCTGGTTACATTTAAAAGTTATAACCTCTGGGATGACTGAAGGAAGGCCTCAAAAGTCACTAACAGCAGTGAGGACAAAGAGGGAAATGAATAAATCCACTCCTACAGGGTTTCTGAATAGAACGAAAGTCTCGAAAGTCTCGTGACAATGTAAGGTGGTTTGAGCTAAAGAAGGGGACCAAGCCATTCAAGGCAAAGGAAGCACTGAGTTCTGACCTGCCAGATTTACAGCGGCCTCTACTGACTTGTTCATAAATGATGTCAACTTGTTAAGACTTCCTAAATAGTTGGGGAAAATAAAAAGGTTTCTTGCAAAATAAAAAAAAAGTAGCTAGACCTTGGTTTAAACATGTACTCTTCCAGGTATTTCAACTGCTACCATCTATGCCTCCCCTCCCCACAGCCCACTTGTGGCAGTGAAAATCAAAATAAAAACAGAGGAGCTTTGGAACACCACATGTAGCCACACTCTCACCAAGTAAGTATCACCATTTAATCTATCCATTCATTCTTAGAATAAAAAAGCAAAGCTTGGCCTTACTTGTCGGAACTTGTTTCTGGAACCCAGCCAGATTCTTCATGTCAGTTTCTCGCTATGCAAACTCAGTCCGTGATATTATGCTGTGACAACCCAAATTGACAGTATAACTGTGTATAGATGTTATATCCTTCAACTATCCTGCAAATTTAAAGGAATTGGTAAAGATGCAACTCTTCTCTAGTTCCTGTATTTAAAGGTATCTGGTAAATTCAGTTAACAGAAGAAAGGAAAAGAAAAGGAAGCTACTTGACTTTAGAGAAAAACTGTAGCAATAGTTCAGAGTTGCCATCTTGTGCTCATCCAGATTCCCTCCATGTCAACTGTTTATAAAACTCTAATGTAAAAAGACCAGGTGTGGTGCCACATACTTATAACCAGAGCACGAGGAGGCAGAAGTAGGATGATCAGAAATTCAAGGCCATCCCTGGCTCCCTAGAAACTTCAATCCAGACTTGGATTCACAAGATCCATCTTAAAGGAGAAAAGAAATCTATTTAACCCTTGTCAGAACTAAGATTTTAGTAAGGAGACAAAAACATTAACCAAGCCAAGAAACTTATTTGAATTCTACTGGTTTGGCTATTAATGTATTTTGTGTTTGAGGACCTTTCAGCAACTCACATTATATTTAATTTAGTCTACTTTTGTTCCCTCTGGACTTCTGAAGTCTATAATATTTCTGGAGTAGCCTTGTTTTTCATGGTGTGGAATTTTCCAAGACAGTTAATAAGTTATTGTTTGTTTTGTTTTTTTTTTTTTTGGTTGGTTGGGTTGTTTTCCTCATGTCCATTAGTTTATTAATATTGTCTGGGACTGAATTTATACAAACCAGATAAAGAAAGTATAATAAGCGTTTCTCGGTGAAACATAAAAAGACATAAGATGTTGTCTTGTGCTTACCTTAATTTCTAGATAAATTAGTCTGTTTTTTTATCCATGTTAAAAATTTTTGTGCTTCTCTTTATACTTATTAAATATCTTAAAGAGATGTTTTGAAACTATAAAAGCCCTCTCTTTCTACCTTTCGTTACTAATTTTAGTGTGCACTGGTGGAGGATAGTGTCTGCAATGATTATCCGGGGATGAGTATCTAATGATGACTTTATTTCCTTTCTGCCTTCCACATAACTGGAACTCCCGCGGCACAGAAAAGCCGCTCTTTTGCTATGGGAACATTTAGTTAAGTATTTATGTCTATGAGTATAAATTCACATATATAGGTCCTAATTAAGCATTATCTTTCTTTCGGAAATAAGTTGGTCCAGCTTTAGCTATCAACAGCTCCTTCAGATTACCTGTGTGCTCCTTTAAGAAGTCCCACCTACTTAAGGGTATTTATTTCTCTGCATACTATCATAACATTCTTTTATTTTCCAGTATTTTCCCTTCTACATATGTTTTCCACATGAACTTCAATAACAACCTACCTAACTCCATAAAATATCTTTACTGGCATTTTTATTGGAATTACATTGTGTCCTTTTCAATCATGCATTTAAAAGATTCTGAGAATCTGTGGGCACGATTCATCCAAGTGTCTTTAATAGGTGGAAAAAAGTGGCAAGCTAGCACAAGGCACATAGAAGTAACTTCTGACATTAGAACTAAAAATAATTTACCCACTCTAATGAGGGAGAAGAACCTAAAGATCTAAAGTGCTTTTTGGGAACCCATCCTTGGCAGCTAACTTCTTTTTAATGTATGTGAAATGTCATTCAAGCTTATGGTTTCTTTTTCCTTAAAACTGACGTTTTTCAAAAGGATTCCCTTTGTGTCCACTCCCATTGCATTAGTTTAGAAACTCAGCTTTTTCTCTCTGGCATCCTGGCAACCAAGTCCTTAGAAGTATCCAGTCCTCTGAAAGCTACCATGGCAGTGGGCTAGCTCGTTTTCTGATGTTGTAACCTAAAACCCTGCAATAGTTCCTGGATAGTCTTAGAAAACTTTCAAACTGTGTAGTGCAGTTTTCACAGCCTTTATCATCTGAACTAGCTCAGCTTCCCAGGCTTATTCTCTCTTCTGCCATTATCTCTGCTTCCTGCCTTCTGACAAAGCTTCACAGGTTTGTCTAAAATGCTTCTAATACTCTTCTATTGAAATACCCTACTCATCCTTTGGGATTTAACTCAAATGGAAGACTTGCTGAGATAGGACTCTGTATGCCATTACTATGTAGCACCATTAAACAAAGCTAATAAATTCCTAAAAGGCAGGTACTTGCAGAATTTACTCAGTACTTAACATGGTATCATGGCACTCATGGTCCCTACACTTTGACAAACTGATATACAGGAAGACAAATACACAGAATTAACTTGATCCATGGTAATCTCAAGAAAGAAAAGTAGAGCTTAGAAAAACTTAGGCGTTAGAAATATTTTAAGGATAATATAGTGCACCATTTATCACAGATGTATTTTGTCACAACAGCACATCTTGGCTATGTCTATACTCAGAACCTTAGTAACTATGATAACAGATGTGTCTGTCACATCAATTTCCATCTTCCTTGAATCCCTTTTTAAAAGAGCCCAGGGCCATTGATCTTCATTTAGTCTTTGGGGAAACGAAAGGGGAAAGTTGTCACTTTCTAACACACATGACAAGCAACTGCTAGAAGATTTACATAACAAATACATTATGACTTTTCATTTTGTTTTACTGATGGGTGGTTTGAGAGAGAGTCTCACTCTGCATCTCAAAATACTAGAACACCCTATGTGCAAGGTCCTGGCTTCAGCTCTAACACCACACACAAAAATAAATAAATAGAACTCTCTAAATAATACAGGTAGGACAAAAACTCATGATCCTTATGCTTGAGCCTCAAGATTCTAGGCATGAACCACTATGCTTAACCCATTATGACTCATATATGCTAATATATATTGTGGATAATTGTAATAATACATTAATATGCTACATGTTATATGTAAACTACATTTTGTTTGTATATAGTAATATGTGTGAACTGCTACATGAATGGCACCTCCTAGAGAGATGCAGAAAAACCCTGCCTAACTATGTATGTTAACTATAAAAAATTATCAACTGTTCTACAAAAATTACATGATTACAAGCAAGAGAGATTAGAAGCGTAAAATATTTGAAGAAGGGTATTTGTTAGTTTTCCATCACTACAAAAGCCTGTGCTAACTCAGGATGTGACAGTTTACCTCTTTCAGAGGAAAGCCATCTCTGATGAGTTTGAGGCCAGCCTGGTCCATGTAGCAAGTTTCAGGTCAGCCACTGCTACATAGTGAGACCCTGTCTTCCATAGAAGACCAGCAGTCTCAACTAACCCAGACCCCTGAGATCTCTCAAACACTGAGCCACCAACCAGGCAGCATACACCACTTGGTACAAGAACCCCCCGACACATACAGCAGAGGACTGCCTGGTCTGGCCTCAGTGAGAGAAGATGCCCCTAACCCTTGAGAGACTTGAGGCCCCAGGGAGTGGGGAGACCTGGTTGGGGAAGGGAACATCCTCTTGGAGACAGTGAGTTGAAGGAATGGGATGTGGAACTGTGGGAGGGTGAACCAGGAAGAGGTAACAACTGGACTATAGAAAAATAAAAGTAATAAAAATAAATAAATTAGATAATGGTTTATTTCAGCTTGTATTTTCACAGGTTTCAGTTCATAACTGATTGGTCCTCTTGCCTTAAGTGGGAGAGGAGACTGCAGCAGAAAGCAGATTAAGGGCACAGTCATTCAACCCAGAGCTGACAACCAAAAAGAAAAGAAAAAAACGTAAGTAAAAACAGAAGAATACCAGAGTCTCAAGACAACCTTTGAGGGCACATTCCTAGGGGCCAAGAACTCCCCAGAATAGGCCCTACTCAGTTCCAATGACAACTCAGGTTGGGAAACAAACCTTTAACTGGGGGGCCTATGGGACACACTTCAGGCCCAACTACACCAAGCCTGTGCTAAAGCAAGCCAATATGACGTTGAAGCTAATGCTTAGGGTCACACACTACAGCTCCTGCCAAAGCACGTGACTGTGACTCAGGTACAACATTCAGAATGACTGGACACTTGTGGGGGCATCGGCGTGTCTGCGGGGAAAAGATTGGAAATGAGAACATTAAAGAGAGACTCTTAGTAAAATAAAGTAATAAGAACTGAAATTTTAAAATGATAAAGACTAATGCCTATATATTGACTTATAATGCAATTCCATGTTTTGAGAGAATTTGCCAAGAGGGCGGTCAAACACAGCTTACCTTTAAGAAAATGGCCATACCTCCATGGCCCATTTTCATTTATACTCTCAACTGTCACTTATAAAAAACCAGAGATAGTCTAAGCATGTCTGGATCTTACCTGATTATTTTACAATCCAGCAAAGCATAATTCCCTCGGAGATGAAGGAATGAAAGATAGCAATATACATGCAGCTATTTCTCTTATGTACTAAACCAGGAAGATCTACAAGAGTACTGTTGAGTTCTTTAACTTTAATATGGTGGCAGCAATGCATAAAATGTTACCAATTGAATGAGAAAAGGGGAAAGTCTATTCTATCTGTTTATAGATGCATTAAAATCTCTATGGTAGGACATAAAAGAAAGTATTGCCTTTACTTTAGGGAAACAAGAAAAAACAAAGAGAGAGACTCAGTGAGAGAAGATATTTTTGCTCATGAAGCCTTAAACTTTTTATTGTTAAAATTGGTGTGAATGTATTATTATCTGCTCAAAATAAATCCAAGCACAAACAATTAGGCAGATTCATAACTTGTGTAGAATTTTTTCTTTTATTTCTTCTTTCATTCTTTCTCATGTAGAAACGTTATGAAAATATTTTGAGAGCTTGACTCATAATTCCTAAAGGGAGGATTCTAACAAAATCTCCTTCTCTCAACAAGTCTTTACTAAGCGCCTAAAACACGAGGGTGACAGGATAGGAACACTGAGGTTGGCTTGCCAGTTAAGAGACCTACATCAATGCTGTACACATTTCTAAGACCCCAAAAACTGGACAGCCAAGTCCCAGAGAGATAGACAGTTTAAATGTAAAATAAGTGTCATGACCAGACCCAAAAAGATGCTTAAAAATTAATTAATGCAAGTTTTTTTAAATTGCATAAACTCTCTATAAGAATCTCATACACTGAGAGCTGTAGAGGTGTCTCATTGTTAAGAACACCATTTTGCTGCTTTTCTAGAGGACACAAGTTCAAGGCCTAGCACCAGAACTCGCAGCTCATAACCTCTTGCAACTTTCATTCTGGGAGATCTGATGCACTGTCCTAGCCTCCACAGATACCCATTCATGTAACACACACTCACACAGACACATACATCAAAACCAGGACTTCTAATAAGACATAATAGGATATTTAATAACTCTTGTCTATCATGCATCAAACATGTTTTAAGAAAAGTGTTATACCACCTTCTTCCTGTGAAGCATACCACTAAGTTACTTAGATACCTTCATTCCAAAGGCTCCCAGATGGTGGAGGCTGGCAACTGACCCATGCCTAAGTGTTGTGGAATCAGAATATCATGTGATGTGCTCTCTTATTTATACTTCCCCGTAAATAATCCAAAAACATTTCTATATAATCCTGTTCAAAGTCCATTCACATGAAAGTTAGGATTCCTGGCAGATTTCTCGATTTAAAAAACAAACACAAGCAAAATCCCAAGGCCAGATGCTAAAAGCAGATTTGGATTCCACTTAGAAGTGAGAACAGCTTCTTCCTTGATGCTTACTACCACAGCAAATGGTACCAATCACCCCGGGTCACCTCTCTTACATCCAGCTCCCCTCCCAAAATACATTCCAAATCAGTCCTCTTCCCATCTCGTCTGGTTCCACCATGGTGCAATTCTACCATTATCTTTCACCAGAATGACTACAGCCTCTTCCCTGATGGTCTCGGCATTCCGTCTTTGCCCCTGTAATTTTACACAGTAGTCAAAGCAGCTTTTTAAAACCTGAGTCAGCCACCTGGTTTTGTAAACAAGGTTTAATTGAAACACATTCATTTAGCATTCCCAGGGGCTGTTTTTACACTAAAGCAAAATGGTGAGCCTGAAATATTTACCATCCAGGCCTTAACAGAATTTATCAACCCCTCTCTTAAAATACAAATCACCTTCCCTTTCCAGAAAAAAAAATCTATAGTTCTTTTTTGTATTTAGAAGAAACTCTAGACTTCTTATTTTAGCCTTTAAGATTAAAGTACCATTCTCTGTGCTGCTAAATCTCCTGACTCTGCCCTGTGGACATGGCTGTGGCCACACTGGCCCTAACCCTAGTCTAAAATCTATATAGAAAACGCTTTCCCTTCTGTCTGGAACCTTTCCCCAGATCCTTGCCATGCAGGCCTCTGCTGTAATAGCTCTTCTGATCAGCCCATCTAGTTCAAATTCCCTTCACTCTCACACTATTTGTTTAAATCACAGTACTTACCACTATAGACATGCTTGAGTCTTATTACACAGAATGTACACTGCATGATACCTGGGAGCAGATGTGGTGTGTTTACAATAGCATCCTCAGTGCCCACCAAAGTACATAATTCAGTTTCTAATTTATATATTAAGTTAATGGGAGTAAATGCCACAGGTTCAACCATTTTTATCCTAAACCAAAACACTATATTGCATTTTAACAATGAGGATTAGGGTTTGAATATGAAATTCCCTCTCCAGGCTCCTGTATTGAATGGTTGATCCCAATTGGCAATGTTATTTTGGAAAGTTCTAGAAATTTTAGGAGATGGGGCCTAGATGGATAAAATAGGTTACTGGGGCCATGTCCTCAGAGGCTGTTATTTGTTCTAGGTCCCATTCCACCTTTTCCTTACTTGCATACTGCTATGAAGGGAGTCACTCTGCTCTACCATGGCCTCACTGTAGGCTTAAATTTTTTCAAAGCCCTACTTTTAATGATGTTTCTTAAATGCTTTAACCTCCCTTCTAGCCTACCACCTACCAGAAGTAATGGAGGAAGGGTTATTATGATATAGGAGTAGTGGACCTATTTAGAAATGGTTCTTTGAGGCAAATCCCATCTGCATTATCAGGAAATCTGCAGTTCAGTCCACAGGTCAGGAGCCGCAGCTTGATCCACTCAAAAACACTTCATGGATATACCAGCAGTCCAGTTCAGTAGTGTCAGGATAGCAGCAGTGGTGGCACAACCTAGCAGGAATAGCCAAGCCTCAGGCAAATTGGCATGAGACAGCAGAAGGGATTAGGACGACCAGGAACACCAGGAGAAGCTCTTGTCTGTGCCTCTCTCAATGAAGCAAAGATCAGCAAAGACGCGAGACCCAGGAGCATTGCAGAGCTAGCTCTATAAGCAATCCCCCACACAGTCCACTGAGTCCTACTTAAATTCCCTCCAAACATCATGTGTCCTCCACGGGTCTTGCCTCACCACATGTCTTGTCTCAGCATGTTAGCCTGTCTTAGCAAAATTCCACATGAGTCTGTATCAGCTGACATCACTGTGCCTAAGTCCATGGAAGAGGCAAGAAGCCACCAGCACACCACCAGAAGTTTTTTGGAGCAAGTCTCTCCATGGAGTTACAACAAATGGAGCTCAACTACGCAATGTAAGGCAGACCAAAATATGAATGTTGTTAGCGAAGATTCTTTCATCACGTGTCCTTTCATGTGTTTGCTTTAGGAAAACCTCCTTTCATTTGTGTCTGCTTCAGTAAAACACTCCTTTGTGTCTTTTCTCCAGCAAATCATCATCTGTAACTGATGTTCCAAAGAACCCTTAAGTTTCCTTTTCATCTCCCTGGCACAACAGACTAACCCACTTAAAGTCAGTTGAAATAAATCCTTCCTCTATTTCAGTTGTTTCCCTCAGACTCCCTGTCATTGTAAAAAGTAACTAACACACATATCTACCTAAAAACACATTCTTAAAGTATTAGGGGAATCGCCTGCATGAGGTGGACCTAACATAGACAGGTAGAATTATATACACTAGGGTTTAATTCCCAACTTTCAACCAGCATTCTTGCTAGGTTCCACTTCCCAAAAGCCAAAGTAGAATAATGCTATTTATCTCCAAGTGAGCTACAGAAGATTAAATCAGCTCATTTATGTAAATGCACTGGCACACCGCCTTGCAAATGTCAATCATACTCCTCCCTTCTCAGACGAAACTGAACATCCTTTACTTTTTAACCTAGCCAGGCCTTGATCCTTCTAAGAGACCAGATCTTTGGGGTTCAGGCTCCATCTTAGAGAACCTGATCTAAGGTTGAACTTGAATTAACTAACAAAATGGCACCAAGCATCAGTTTCCAGGCTACTCCCCTACAAATCCACACCTCCAGGTTATAAGCCCGCCCCTAAACACTTCACCTTCTAACCCCCAGTCAGGAGGAAATCAGAAGTTAACTTTATGGTTTGGCTCCCAGCACCAGCCAATATGTTAAAAGATCATAATGCCCCCTCAATCAAATATGTGCCCAATATGTTAAAGATCATAATGCCCCCTCAATCAAATATGTGCCAGGCTAGAAATCCCCTTGCTTGTTCGCTTGCCTGAAACAAGACTTAGGGCTCCACCTTTCTGTCCTACTCTGTCAAGGTTGTCCCGCAGCCAAAGGCCAAGCTTCTAACAAAGAGACCCTAATGCAATCACATTGGAATCAGTTCCTTGCTGATCTTTTGGGATTCATGAACACTTCCTGGCATGACACGTGAAATTAGAATTCCCTATGCACAACAAAGCAGAAAGAAATGTGTGTCTCACATACAAATGGCATAATAGAGTCTCATCTCCAACCTAACCTTTCCTGTTCCTGGAATCTGTACCCTTTATGGAAATCAAATACAAGTTCCTCTATCCCAATGAGCCACAATATTTTAGTAAAACATTTGCTTCTTCATTTTCTTGAACAGAAGGAAACTTGACAGGTGCAGTAATGAAGCCAGCAACGTGCTTACTATTGCTTTAGTAATACAACTGCCAACCAAACAACTGCCCTTTGGAAGTACCTATGCCATGATATGGCACATGGTACCAGGATCCTTCCTTTGTCCTGTAGGCAGATGGTTATGACTTTAGCATATTTTGTACAATTGGTCAAGAAACAGAGAGTATAGAAAGAGACTTCAAGATTAAGAATCTGTTTCTGACTCAAGTTATTTTAAGATAGGATGACCAGTTAGTCATATTTGGCTTAGTAACGCAAAATAGTCCCTCACTCTGTAGCCTATCCTGGCCTGGAACTTACCATGTAGCTCAAGGAGTTCTCAAATTTATGGCACTCTTCATGTCTTAGTCTCCCAAATGCTGAGATCATAGCCAGGAGCTGCCATGTCCATGAGTCACCTTTTAAGAAAAGCCCAGGACTGAGCAGATAAGTCAGCCAGTAAAGCACATGCGATGCAAGCCTAAGGACCTGAGTTTGGTCCACAATACCCATGTAGAGCTAGTGTAGTGGATGGTATGAGCCCCTCATCTCAGCAGTGAAGGAATGGAGATGGTCAGATACCTGGCCAGCCAGCCTCAACTGGCTGGTGAGTTTCAGGCCAATGAGAGACCCTATCTCAAAAAACATGTTGGAAAGTTCCTGAGGAAGAACATCCAAGGTTGTCTTCTGGCCTCTAGTCACATGCACACACACACATACATACATCTGCATACATGCAAACACAAAAAGAGAAGAGACCCAAATTGTTTATTGGAAACAGAATCCTAGAATCAAGTGAGAGACTGGAGAATGATATAGAAAACAAAACTAGTCAGAAAAAAAGTGAGTTACTATCACATACAACTAAAAACTAAAATGTCCAGATGATTCTAGGATTCAGAATACCTGTAGGTTAGCCGAAGGAGTAAGAAGCTATAGGAGTTATAAACCATTAACAGAAAATATTGGATAATGATTGTTCTGAGGAGTCATTAGTTATCACACTGGGTCAAGTATGTTCAAATCATCAAAGCAACCCACAGGAAAATCAAAGCAAAAGTTGTCTGTTGGAACTCTTCCCCATATGCACTATAAAAAAAAAAAAAAAAAAAAAAAAAAAAAAAAAAAAAAAAAAAAGCTATAGAAGAAACACAGCATCTGCCATGCAGGCAACCTGGGTGTCATCGAACCTGGCTCCTGGCTCCTACGCTCCTGTTGTGATGCTGAGTCAGAGGTTCACAAAAGAGCTGGGAAACAGGTGTGGGGCAGATGACTCACTCATCAAATGCAAGGAGTTGACATCTACAGTTTCTGACAGAACATTTTGTCATGAACAAAATGTTTACAACTCCATTTTCCTTTCTGCTGTATTACTCAGGGTCCATCAGAGAAATAAATCCAATGATAGATAGGTGAGAGATGATTGAACTGTGGGTGAGTAGACAGGAAGCAGATAAGTAGGGTAGGTGAGTAGATGAAATATAAGTAGATCAGTGAAGATGATGGAGATAGATAAATAGATGATACAGATAGATTGATAGATTATAGATAAATAGTAGGTACATAAGTAAGAGATAATAAATAGAAACTAGATTATATAGGTAGACAAACTATACATATAAAGACAGATATTATACACACATGCATACATACATGCATGCATACATACCTCAATATTCATTGTAAATAAATGACTTATGCAATTATGAAGGAGAAGAAACCCGCTCTTATCTTTCTCTTTCCTCTCTCTTACATCTCTTACCTCTTGCTTCTCCCCATTCCCTTCCCCCCTCTCTCCACGTGGTCATGGCCGGCCTCCACCTCTCTACTTCTCTACTCTCTCCCTCTCTCTGCCTTTCTCTGCCTCTACTACCCTCTTAACTCCCCTCCCCATGCCCTAAATAAACTCTATTTCTATACTATAAAAAAAAAGGAGAAGAAACCCATCTAAAAATCAGTGGTGTGATTCAGCTTAGGTCAAAAAGCATACTAGTACAAATTCCGGTGTCTGGGTGAGAGGGTACGGGCTATCTAATCCATAAGACGGAAAGAACTGCGAGGCCCCTTTCACCAGCTTTTCCTTCACCCAGCTTTTCCTTCACCCAGCTTCAATGATTAGGAAATGCCTACTCTCACCTGGGAGGGCAATCTACTCTACTGACAGAGCTGGTTAAAATGCTAAATTCACATAAAATCTCTCTCTCCCCCCCCCTCTCTCTCTCTCTCTCACACACACACACACACACCAAAAGCATCAGTGAATCTGGAAATTCTATAGCCCAGTCAAGACAGTATGTAAAATTAACCATCAAAGCACTTATTTTTTCTGGACATCCTAACCTCAAGCAAGCCACAAATTATAAACGGTTTTCCACTGAAAGAGTCTTTCTTCTCCTTATAGACTCAGCTCAACATAAATTGCTATAAAGCGATGTATATATCTGGATTAAAGTTTGTGAAGGCATAACAGAATTAGTAATATATTAATATCATATTATGAGTATAATAAGCAACATAGCAATATCATGTTATGTGTACCATAATTAATAATAACAAGATCATATCGGCTCATCTCTACCATATTGATAACTATGTAGATACAAAGACTGTAAGCATCTAGCATAGAACAGATACTCAACAAATGTAATTGACCTAAATTAGAGTCCAAGCAGAGGAACAGATCAAATCATAAGAGCATATTTTAGACAAGAAGGCATAACATCTGAAAATATATAAATACATCCATTAGAGCATGGTCATGAAATAGATATATCCATCTAGACAGTCGGTATGTTAGGGTTAAGCCCGGTGACAGAATCAGACAGACAGAGGGAGCATCTCAGAGGTGAGCGTACTCATTCTCACTGCCAGTTTACAGCACAGGAGATGGTGGAGCCTCCCATCCCTCACCTTGCATAGCTAACTTATTCATCAGGTACCCTGAGGGGTGTGTGTGTGTGTGTGTGTGTGTGTGTGTGTGTGTGTGTGTGTGTATGTGTGTGTGTATGTGTGTGTGTATGTGTGTGTGTATGTGTGTGTGTGTGTGTGTGTGTGTGTGTGTGTGTGTGTGTGTGTGTGTAGTGTATCATGGCTTCTATCATCCCTATCAAAAGCAGTTCCAGCTTTACAGACTAAATTCTTGGCTGTCTGCAGAGCATTGAGTAAGCAGTGTTACCTAAAATAACCCAATTCTTAATGATCTATGAATATCATTTTGTTTTAACTTAAAAATTACATTATTTCCCCCTTCTATTTCTTCCCTCTTCTCCATCCCATAACCCCACTGTTCTCTCTCAAAATAATGGCCTCTTTTCCTTTAATTTACATGTCTATAAATGGGTAGATATGCAGATACAATCTGCTCAGTCCATTTAGTGTCACTTGCATGTATATGATTTCAGGGAAGACCACTTTCAGGAGATAGGATCCTAATTAAGACTCAACTATAGAAGAAGTTGTGATTGATTAGTAATGTCAGCCAAAGGTGATGTATGGGCAAAGATTTCCCTGTGCCAAAACTTCAGTATACACTTGGGAAGAAGATAATACAACACCATAACAAATTCTCTAATTTTATAATACACGTAAGGACAGTGGGACTTTGAAAGGTAAAATGCTTTTCTCAGAGGAACTGGAAAAAAAACGGGGACAGAATATAGATTGCAATTCATGTGTCTTTGATACTTTCAAAGGTAAAATGCTTTTGTCTGAGGAACTGAAAAATAAAAAAAAAAAAACAGGCATAATACAGATTCCAACTCATGTGTCTTTACCTATACCTTTGCTCTTGACCACAAGTCTGAAGGAGCATCCTGGATGACTGTGCCTTTTCCATTAACAGACCCTCACTTGGCACTGATGGCTCTTACCCCCAGATATCCTTGAGGCCCATTTATTTCTCATCTCCATAGCTGGTACTGTTTGTGTCTGACAAAAAGACAATGTCTCCAATCAACCTCCTCTTTGAGGCCCAACATTTGTCATTTTCTGAGGTTTCTCCCATTGAGCCTCCTTACATGTCGTTTGGCTCCAGCCCTTCCTTGCAACCTTCTTGATGTATTCATATGTGCCAGAATGACTCACAAGTCACAGGAAGACAAACCCAGCTGTATGCCAGAGATAATTATTTCAGAATAATTAAAATCGGCTATAGGCTGCTAAAGTAAACACCAAGACGTGATTCTGCACTTTCTTATCTACCTAGTCCATTCTTAAGAAACTGCTTGCTAGGATATGGGCCTCCCAACCCCGGGTGTATTAATCACCCCTCCTCAGCAGCCTTATTAGGCATCATCACTGTGTAGAAACCTTCCTAGAGCACAAGAGGAAAAGTCTGTTGTGAAATCAGATTACCCCAAGGTGACTGTCTGTACCCTTCCCTACCAGTGAGATCTTTTTAAAACAGATACCAAACATATAGAACTAACTGGAGTGCCACCAGCTAACCGTGTGAGGAGAGGACAGAAACAGAGGGAATGGAAGAGCTGGGCCTCAAGGCAGCTGCCCATCCTTCCTAGTCCTCACACTTGTGTTCTGTGGCCTGTTTTAGTATCTTGCTTCATCTACGTCCCCCTCCATCAGATCTGGTGCCCTGGAACAGCATCTGAGATGCGGATTCTTGTGCAAGTGATATATTCAAATATTCTCAGGGATATGGGGGAGGGCGGGCAATCCAGGGGAAAGGTTCAAATGCTTCCCAGCTAATCTCTGTCTAAAACCAAGAAGTGCTCAGAAGGGTAGAGTCTAGCATAACTTGGACCATGCAGAAGAGGAGAAGGCTACTCTGCAGTTGTCAGTCATGGCTGATGACAATTCCTGTGTTTGGCAATGAAAGACACTGCCAAGTGTCAAGAACAATCACACAAGAAGGACTAGTTATGAGCCATTGGCACCAGAACCCACAGCAGCTGGGATACGTGATGAACAGAGTCCCAGCAAGGTAATGAGATCTACACAGAGCACCAAGAGCACCTGCTAAACTCTTTAAATTGTCTTATGATATCTGACACAGAATCCACAGCCTGCAAGCGATCTCAAAATAGAGCTCCAAATGGGTCTATGTCCTTCCCCAAATAACCATGGATTATGTATGCCCACTAAAGTGGTTTTAAAAATACGCATGTGTGAAGTTGGCAAGGGCAAGGATGCAGGTTTCATCTGATTCTCTGCAGAGTGCATGACCCTCTTGACCTCAGAAGTCTCTTCTGATTTCCTGAAGCAGCCAAGTACTCACATGGGCTCTGCCATGAAATCCTTCCTGATAACTGTTAACGAAAGTGAAGTGTTCCCTCTCAACCTGGCACACAAAATACTATTCTAACATCTGCGAAAGGGAGTAGTTGTTTTTCTCTTTAACAGTTTGAAGATACTAACAGATAGTAGAAGACAATGACAGGAGCTCATATTCTCTGTGCTTGCTATGTGCCAGTTGTCATTCTCAACTTTGACATGCACGTTCTCATTTAGTTTTCAAGATGACACTGTGAGGTAAGAATAGATACCCCGTTTTCTCACATAGGAAATAACACCACTGAGGAACTGAAGAACTACCACAGGATTGGAAACAGGAGTACCCAGCTCTCAGTTAAGAGGCTGACTCCAGAGCCACAGAAACATCAGAAGAAACCGTGTAAACTCTGGGGGTGACCGAACAATGTTCAGTCTCCAAAGCAACAGTGAAGACACGTATGGCAACAAGTGTTTCTTAATGCTCTCATTTTTGTCTTACCAGTGACACAGGCCCTACCTCACAGACCAGAAGTCCCACTGGGACAAATGAATGTGAAAGTGCCTAGCTTGGCTCCCAGCACCCAGTAGGTGCTCAGTTACTGCTCATATGGTGCCTGTGGGGAAATGAGGATGTTGTTTTTAATCACCCTCTTTCCCAAGATATTACCGGAGGAAAAAGAACTCCACATTTAGCAGTGAATGGATTCCAAAATTACTAAACTGAACTGGATGGACGGTAGGGAGAGGAAAGATGCACAATTAAGATGAAAGAGTGTGGGAACGGCGAAGAGGGAAAAGAAAAAGGAGAGAGAAAAACAGAGGGAGGAGAAACTCCATGCTTCTATTGCTAGGTTGCACCCGGCATCCGCAGTCAGCCTCTAGTACATGGTATGATTTGATTTGAAAGCATCAAATGTAGCTCGCATCTGTAATTGGATTTCCTATGCATGCCCAGATCTAAAAGGGGAAATGTTCACCTGAACTGGAAGGCCATTGAATAAGAATGCACATTCATTTTCCCCTGCTTCTCCAAGCCCCTTGCTTTGCCAATTCCCCGGTTTTCCCATCAATTCTCTCTTCCACAAGGTCCCTCTCCTTCGTTCCTTTAACACCACAGCGCCACCTAGCGTTCCTGTATGTACATGGGTGAAGCATGCTAGACTGGGACCTGAGGGAGATTTTAACATCACTAGTATGCTACAGGGGGACCATTCATCAGTCTGGTGACAACCCTAGCTAAAGCGAAATTGCCACTCAGCATTTCAAATTGCAGGCTCTCTCTTCTCCTCTACAGGATGCCAGGATCTTCCTCCACCCCAAAGCATTTTCTCACAAGAATAAATGGGTAATTCAAGGAGAAGTAAAGTCTCCCAGGAAATTAGACATGGTGGTGGGGCAGCCACAGACTTTCTTACACTTTGACTAAAACGATGTGTGGCTAAAAGGAAAAGATGCTCAATGGTATTAATGACTCCTGGAAGTGACCCTGAAGGGGGATGTGCCTTCCCCTTTTAAGATCACACAGAAAGCGGCTGTCGGAGATTGAAAGACTGTAGTTGGCCTCGGGCCCAAAATTCATGCCAATCGTTACACAGACAAAAAGAGTTATCTGGGTGCACAGTACTTGCTGTGGGGAAGTAATTCTGTCTTCGGTCACACAGCCAGGTCCGATCTCTTTTCAGACAGCAGCCCATGGACACTCCAAAACACAATTTTCCATTGTGTCCTACTGGACCAGACTGGACCTTCATTCTAATTTTGGAAAATGGCACTTGTCCCTGAATTGCACCACCCTCTCAGCTCAGGGCTACCTTCTTCATTCTGCTGTGCAATGCAAGGCTGGAAACTGGTAACCTGTCTCTCAGGTGCATTTTTGGACTGGCTTCTAAGTGGTTGAGCCTACATTGGAAGACGCTAGAGATACTGTGAAAGGGGTCACACACACACAAACACACACACGTGCACACATGCACACACACACAGGCTCATGGAAACACACATAAACACACACACACACACACACACACACACACACACATGCAAACATAGAGGCATGCACACACCCTGGACACATTTGGGTTTTCTAAGTGGTTCAAGTACCTGACATAAGGCAATTTCCAGAGTCTAAACAACAGCCAGCCAGCAGCAAGCATCAACCCCACACCCAGCTCAGGGATTTCTGTACCTAGAATTTGCTCCTAAAGAACTGAATGCTTCTCTCTCTCTCTCTCTCTCTTTTTTTTTTTTTTTTTTGATACTTTATTTACATTTCCAATGTTTCCCCCTTTCTAGGTCTCCTCTTTGGAAACCACCTATCCCCTCCCCCTCCCCCACCTCTATGAGAGAAGTCCACCTCCCACCCACCCACCCGCCCATCCCATATTCCCACCTTGACATTGCCCTTTACTGGGGCCTCTCCTCCCCCTGATGGCCAACAAAGCCCTCCCCTGCCACATATGTGGTCCGAAACATGGGTCCCTCCATGTGTATTCTTTGGTTGGTGGTCCTGCCTCCATGAGGACCAGGGAGGTGGGGGGGGGGGTCAGGCCAGTTGACACTGTTGCTCCCTCCATGGGACTGCAGACTCCCTCA
>CM052700.1:35957544-35970129 GCA_028551405.1 Uromys caudimaculatus
CATTTCTTTAGGTGCTTCTCAGCCCTACGAATTTCCTCAGTTGAGAATTCTGTTTAGCTCTGTTCCCCATTTTTTGATGGGGTTATTTGGTTCTCTGGAGTCTAACTTCTTGAGTTCTTTGTATATGTTGGATATTCCTTTCCTGGGCTGCTTCAATACTGACCCCTATGGTTCAGCTTTATAACACCAGGTTGTTAACACCTAGCATTAATGCACTCAGCTAGAAAGTTCTAGAGTGATTTTAGTCTCTTGACTTTGTATAGTAAATGTGATACACTGACAGCCAAGAGTACAAAAAGCTGAAATGGCTTTTAAGAGACCAAGAACTTCTTTCCAAGTGCCACCCATTCCATGAGGGTACCGGAAGCAGTTAAGAGCAGGCAGCCAAGCTGGCAGGGGTTAAAGTCTTAACTATGGCGGAAGATACTCATGGGTTAAGAGTGCTTGTTGCTCTTCCAGATGTCCCGGAGTCAGCTCCTAGGGCCCACGTGACACTAACTCCAGTTCCAAATGATCCAGCTCCCTCTTCTGGCTTCCATGGAGACTGCATGTGCATGGCATGCAAACACACAGACACGAAGGCAAAACAGCCATAAAAGTAAGTAAATCTAAAAAGACAGTTTTAAAAACCTTAGTTCTTCCACTATCTATAGAACCTTGGATAAGCTCCATAGTCATTAGCCTTAGCTTTCTCATCTATGATATAGGCACCCATAATTCCTAATTTATAGAGTTATGGAGAGTAGATGATAGACTTTTTAAGGACTTGTGCAGATTCTGGCATGTAGTTAACCTTCCATAATGAATATTTACTATTTGATTGATTAGGGTAGAGGAGGACTAGGTATTCTTATGTAGCACGGCCTGGCCTGGAACTTGCAATCATCCTTTCAAGTGCTGAGGTGCTGGGACTGTAGGAGTGCGTCACCAAGCCTGGCCCTGATCTCATAACTACTTTTATTATCATCATCACGTTTTCCCAAGGAGGAAGTGCTATAGCTGTGAGGTCCCAAGGGGAGTTACTGAGAGAACGGGAGCGTTGTGAAAGTTTTAATTGTCAACTCAATACAACCTAGAGAGGTTCTGTGAGGCATCACCTAGACTGTTTGCCTATGGGCATGTCTACAGGGGATTATCTTAATTGAATTAATTAAAATGGGAAAAAGTGCCCACTGAGAGTTACAGCAAAGTGAACTGAGCAATACTGTGCATGCAGTCTTTGAACTCTATTCCTGATCATGGATGTGACCAATTTCCCCAAGCTCCTGCCGCTGTGACGTAACTGTTATAATGGCCTTCACCTAGAACTAGAAGCTAAAGTAAAGTACTTCTCCCCATGTTGCTTTG
Organism: Uromys caudimaculatus; assembly: GCA_028551405.1. NCBI lineage: Eukaryota > Metazoa > Chordata > Mammalia > Rodentia > Muridae > Uromys > Uromys caudimaculatus. Next base: position 35,958,892 of record CM052700.1, read on the forward strand.
TCAAGTTGTTTTGTCACAGCAACTGAAGGAAATTAAGACAATTATTGAGTTTTCTCATCTCTTGCTATCTTTCTTTAGGATGACGTGGTAAAAATGTTCCTGCCCCTCAACACTGTTCAACCTTGGACTTGAAAGCCTCCAGAACTATAAAATAAATCTCTGTTCCTTATAAATAATCCAGCCTCAAGCATTCTGTTACAGCAGCAGAAATGGACTAAAGAAGCTTGTGGGGAGGAAAATTCCAGCCTCTGGATTTACTCTGGGAGCTACGACTGTGGGCACTATGAATCTTTGAGAAAATGACAGAGCAATGACATAACTAAGACAAATGTTAGCCAAGAGAGCTATCATTGCAAGGAAAGAAGCATCTATCAGACTGCAGAAAAGTGCTTTACATGTGTTGACTCACTTAATTTGGACAAGCAGCACATAAAGCAGGTAAACAGATTTAAAAACAACAACAAAACCCCATATGCCGAACATGCAATGACAAACCTGGTACAAATCACACAACTAAGCCCCTGCTATTCCTTGGCCCCTTGTCCTTGGCTGTTAAGTTCCTGGCAGGAGAAACAATTGTGTGATGATTAAGAGAAAAGAGACTGAAACAAGAAAGGAGGAAATAAGGAGCCATTCTGCAAAGAGATACTGAGCAGCAAACGCACTCTGTGTTTTATTTCTTTACCTCTCAGGACAGAGGCATCACTTGAGGCCAAGCAGCACTGATGACTGAGCAAATACCAACTAGTGTAGGTATGAAAGAACCAAAGGCTTTTAACCCTCAGGGCCCTGTCAGAATCTTGAACTTGGATGAATTCTAAAATTTAAATAGCCCACTGGATAAATAGACACCCATAAGACATTCCAATTCAATTCCATACAAACTACCAACAAATAACTCATTTCCATGATAAAGACAGATGCTAAGACATATAAACATAGAGATTTGCAGCATGGTCTCATCTTTAGGTAGAAGTATATTGTAATGGGTCCATACTGAGCTCTTGACATACAGCTCTGTGGTAAATTAACTGCCTAGTATATGCAAAGCCCTGGGTTTTCTTCCCAGAACTACAAGGAAAAACACACTACAGAAAATCGTTTCTAATAAAATAAACAAGCACTTTCTATACCATGACTGACTCTGCCAAGGCTCAGCCCAATGGGGCCCATCAACAGCTTTGTAATGAGAATGAAACGTTGGAGAGGCCCCTTGAACAGCAGGGCAGCTGGGAAAAGATCCCACAGGACTTAGTGCCAGAAACTCTTCACAAAACAGGGAACTGGGGGGAGGACTCATGACATAGTCTCAAAAGCTCTTGGTCCTGTGCCTGCATTTGTCAAAAGAGAAGATTTGGCAAAAATGCTTACCACGGAGTCACTGAAAAAAATAAACATAAAAACCACCCACGCATGATTCTCTATTACCCACCCACCTGCTTAGAGCAAATGGTGTCAAGGCAATAAGACATCAAAAGTGATTACAAAAGCAGAAGACTGCCCCCTAACCAAGAGCACTAAAAAGGAGGTTCATGTTATAGCAATCGACATTATTCACCCTAATTAATATGCCGTGTATGCTACATAAACATATTCCCAACTCTTAACTCTTCTACTTGGGTACTTTACTGAAAGTAGCAAAATGAACACAGAGGAGACTACAGGGTAGATTGAGAAAGTCCTTCTGGGGATTCCCCAGGACTTGTTGGGTCATGGGTGATGACCACAACTTGGCAATGACACAAATGAGCTTTGAATGATTGTGGTGGACACATTCAACTAACTCGCCACTTTGAAAGCATTTGGGGAGGAATATGCCCTGCTTGACCCGTCACTCATGCGTTGTTATTAATGACAGAGTGTGTTTTGGACTGTTCTCCCAAGGATCAAATAAATGCTGACCGGATTTGGTAGCATTTCAAGGCTAGTGACATTTCAACTGCAGGTGATAAATGTTATAAAAGAAAAAAAGAATACTCAAATTGACCATCAGCAAGGATCTAAGAATAGGAAAGGACACATCATTCTCCTGGCATTTTCTCTGTCTACAAGCAGCAGAATCAGTCTTCTAAATATGTGGCACACTTATCAGTTACAGTAACCAAGGACATTTGTGTGTATATAAGTGCTCCATATATTTGCTGTGCCCAGCCTGCTACCATGTGGATGCTAGGAATCAAACCCTAGTACTTAGAAGAGCAGCAAATGCTCTTAATCACTGAGCCATCTCTCCAACTCCTCAGTTAAAAATAACAATGCAATAGAACCACTACAGCTGTAGAGTGTGCTGCTTGTTCTGCTAGGAGACGGAAAGTGAACGGCAGCAGCTCTGCCTACAACCTACAGATACAGTGGTCATGCCTGCTGCCTGGTACCAAGGCAGCCTTGGGGTGCAGTGCCCTGAAGCTCCTGAAGAGACTTGTCACTGCTGAGTAGGGCTGACCAGCCCCCAATATGAAACTGTCACCATTGCAGCCTGTGCTGCTTACCCTCCTGGGAGAAGGAGAGCTTCTCAAGACAACCTACAAGCTCAACAGTCATGCATGCTTGGCACCCAGCACCAAAGACAAAGAGTTGTGCTGCAGTCTGGAGCTGCTGTGGAAACATAACTAAATAGGGCCAGTCCTAGGTCCACCAGCAAGCGCCTAGTATTGAGCCACTGAAGCTGCAGCCTGAGCTACTGATGCTGCTGTTGGGAGAGACAGTGAAGGGCAGCAGTGTTGCCTGTAAGCTACAAAGAAGGGCAAGAGTCGAGCCTTGATAGCCTTGGGGCGGCAGATCTAGAGAGCAGGGAAGTGTGCAGCAGCCAGGAGTTTGCACAGAACCTGCCTTGGTTGCTCTGCCTAGCACAGCATCACTCTGACTCTGGGCAATAGCAGAATGTTTGCAATGAGTCTCAGCAATGGTCCGGTGATTATGGTGCTTCAAAAACCAGAAACCTTGAACCAGACCAATAACTCGTTGCAATGAATATGTGCATGCGAAGACGTCTGGGGAAAATATATATGTATATATTTGTATATAGTGACGCACTGCATTTTCCAGTGCCACTGTGATGAATGAATATTTGATGGAAAGGTGGGAAAGATAGAGGAATGGAACAGTAAGTGAGCAGTGGAGAGGTGGAGCTAGAGATGTAACAGTGATGACAGATATGAGAGAAGCCTGCGGTAGATGGGAAACACACTCAGGAGGGCCAACAGGGTGGTGTGCAGCAGTCTAGAGATTGCACTCCAACTCAGCCCTGGACAGGCTGCCCAGCCAGCCTGAGGTTCAGTGGGTGCCCATGTCCTACAGCAGCCAGAGAGTCATGTGGATGTCCCTGGCAGGAGTAACATGTCCTCAAGACTTGACTGCCAGGCTGTGGTCTATTAGCAACCATTAGGAGGGATCTAATGAAAGGAAGTGATGTCACTTGGGGTGTGCCCTTGAAGGGGACACTGAGGCCTTCTGTCTCTCCTCCTCTCTTTCTTTGCTTCACCCTAGCAGCTAGAATAGGCTCCCTGATCTGATGCTGATGTTGCTGATGATAAAACCTCTGAAACTGTGAGCCAAAAGAGATTTCCCTCCTTATAGGCTGGTTACATCAGATATTTTGTCATTGCAACAAGAAGCTGACCATCACACAGGAAAGCATCCCTGATCTGCAACTTGCTTTCATCTACCTGATAACTTCAAAAGCCAGACCACTTCTTTCTGTGGCTTTCCCATCTGTATCAGGCAGAGTTCTCTAAAGGAGCATAATGTAAAATACATACATATAAATATAAATATGTGTATATGTGTGCTTTCTGTGTATATACACACATGCGCGCGCGCACACACACACACACACACACACACACACACACACATTTCTTACAATTCTGGCCCCTTAGATTTAAGAAACGAGAATCAATTTGAAGATATGGGTAAATGATAATACAATGGTATATGATATATGGTGTATGACATATTTTTATGGTATTTCCAATACCAGTTTGGAAAATAAATGAAGTTTTTAAAAGACTACCTGTTTCCCTAGTGTTGTAGGTAACACATCAGTCTCATTGCACTCTGACTCAGCCCCTAAACAGGCTGTCCAGCCAGCATTTGAACTTCAAGACTAGGTAGAGAGATATCCAGAGCTATTTTAAAAAATGGAACACTTTCTTGTTCATAAAGTTGACATTTCCCCTTCAGGTTTTCTGCCTTCTTTTGGACATCTCTGATTTTGGTTTTTGGAAGGTTTTTGGGGGGAGGAGATAATTTGTTTGTTCATTTTGTTTGCTTCTGTTCTCTATGGTTCTGGGCACTAAACCATAGGCCTTGTGTATGCTAGGCGAGCTCTCGCCCACATCCTTAGCTTCATGACTCTAAAACTGTTTTGAGACAATGCTATGGCTGAATATAAAATGTCCCCCATAGGCTCATGTGTTTGGACACTTGGTCCCAGCTACTGGTGTTTGGGGAGATTGTGGTATTATCTGAAGATGGAGTTTAATATGGCAGAGGCGGGGCCTTGAGGGTTGTAAGCAAGGCCTTACTTTTGTCTAGTTTTCTGCTTCCTAGTTCACAGAGCTGTAACAGCACACCACATCTGGCACCATGTGATCATGACATCCCTGCCATGATGTACTATTCCCTCCAAATGCAGGCCCAAAAAAAATCCTTCCTCTCTTAAGTCCCACACATTCTGACCACAGCCATACAAAAGTAATTTAGACATATCTGGCCTCGGGCTCACATCCTGAGCCTCCTAAGCACTGGATTACTTGCCTGTGCTACAACTCTGCTTTTGAATGAAATATTTGCAAATTGAAGTTTAGGTAGATTATTGGGCAGTCACTTGGACCGAACAAGACAGGTTCAGTCACTATAAAATAAAGTATTTGCCTGGGCCTGCAGGCTGATAAAATCAAACACTCACCAGTGTGGTTGAAGAAATTATCTTCAACTACATCCAGACTGAAGATCCTCAGAATAGTCTTACCCTACACTATTTTACTTTTATTTTTATGAGCAATTCATTTTATTTCTCATGAACATTTATTTACCCACTAATAACTTTTTATTAGTTTCTTTCTCAAGTACATTTGTCTTTGTCATCACTGTTAATTTGCCTTTTCTTACTATTTGCCTCTGAAAATGCACAGACTGGGAGCTCTTTCTTTTGCTTCTCACCTAATGTCTTGCACAGAAATTGTCCTTTTCAGACAATTGTATTTACTGAGAACATTTGTCAGCTTTTGCTGCAATGCCATTTGGTAATAAATATGCCTTTAACACAGTAGGTCACAAAAATAAACGTTTATTTCTTATTCCTGGGTCCACAAGTAGTCTGACATTTTACTGAGCTCGGCTGGGCTAGACTGGGCTGGATTCCCAGATGTAGCTGCTACTCGTCCATAGATCAGTCTGTTGTCAGTCTGTCCAACCAGATACCATTCTCCTTTGTCTCCCTAAGAAAAGATCAGGCTTTCAAGAGACAACAACCAAACATGGCAAAACAAAATACAGTAAGGCAAGGCAAAGCCTTCGCACTGAAGATGTACAAGGTGACACAACAGGAGAAAAAGAGTCCCAGGAGCAAGCAAGAGAATGAAAGACTCACCATCCCCACAATTAGGAGTCCCACAAAAGCACCAAGCAAACAGCCATAACATATACACGGAGGACCTGGCACACATCACCCAGGCATTGTGCTTGCTGCCTCAGTCGCTGTGAGCTCATGAGCCCTGCTTAGTTGATTCAGTGGGCCATGTTCTTCTGGTGTTCTCCAAAGCCTCTGACTTCTATAATCTCTCCATTCCCTCTTCTGTGGGAATCCTGGTTTTCTTTAGTGATATGATACTTATCCGGTCAACCACACACCAAGGTGAGCCCCACTCCCAAGACTAGCTAGGCAACCCACGCTGGATTCAATGGGGGAAAGAAAAGAAAAATAAGAAGTAAGGGAGTGGAATAATCTTAAAGTTTGAGGGACCAGGTAGCAAAGTGAAAGGGAGGAGTTGGGGCAGTACCATAAAATATCTTCAAAATATATTGCAATGAATTCTCAAAGAATTAACAAAAATCTTTCTTTTAATGAGACTGTAGGAGAAGCCTACAGGACCACCTGTCACATAGCCCATCCACAGCAGGAACCCTTATAATGTGCAAGTATGTGGTAGAGAATCAGTACAGAAGGAGACAAGAAATGGTTTGAGCACTATAAAATGAGAAGAAACAGAACTAAAGACACAAGGATGAAGAGGAACAGCCCGATGTGGGTAGCCTATTGTGGGGAATCTGGAAAGCAACCTTGTGTAGGAAAAAATGGGATGGAGAGAGAGGTGCCAAGGCTCCTGAGACTCCTCAAAGAGGAAGAGATCTGCATACACAGCATTAGATCTAAGATGGCTCCAGTGAGATAGCAAAAAGGAACTGAGCCCAGAGCAGTGACTGTTTCCCCTCCTCCCCCTTCATGGAAGCTCTAACAGGTAACAATGCCCCCCGTACCCCCTTCTTCTGAGTTACCTCATCAGACAGGACTTTCATTGGAGCACAGTGATGGTATGGCAAGATACAATTGATAGAGGATTTACAGGGTTGGGATTGGATCAAACACTGAATATATGTTCATAGGCTGTACAATAAACTCAGATCTGCATCCTGAAGCTGGTCTCCCAAGTCTGATCCCTAGAATATATCAAGTGACTCCGCACCTCTCAGTTCCCATCCTAGGTCCTGTTCCCACAGCCTATGTTGACACCTGGACTGTGCTACTGCTAGCCATGTCTGGGTCCTTAGCCATGTAGCAGCCAAAGTCTCTGTTGATGTCTGTGGCCCATGTTACCACCAAAAGCCACGCAGATGTCCCTGGTCTGCCCTACTATCTGGGACCATGTTGATGTCCAAGGGCTGTGTAGAGCTGGCCCCAACCCTCAACAGCTACAGCACTCAGGAAATAGAACCCTGCACCTCATTTGAGCAGAAGAGGAGAACTCACCTTGGTGGCAGTGGCACCTGAGGAGCTGGCTCTGAGGGTATGAGAGCAAGAGACCTGGCCCTGTCCTTTGCTGGCCTTAGCACTTGAGTGAGCTAGTCAGGGCAGTGCTAGAGATCTGGCCCTAGTGGTGTGAGTATGGGAGAGCTGGTGGCCTAACCAACTCAGCTATTACCCATGCCCAGACCTAGGGCATTGAGTTGGCCCACCCCAACATCTACCCCATCTATGAACTGCTGGAGTACACGAAGGAACTCACTCTCCAGAATCAAAGTTGCAGGATCTCCATGACACAGGGCAACAACAGAATATCTAAGAGGAGAACCAGTGAGAATCTAGTATAGACAAATAGTAGAAGCCAGAGGCCTCAAACCAAACCAGTGACTCATTGCAATGAAAATCAGCTAGTAAAGATGTTTGGATAAGTGTGACATGCCATGGTACACTGCTGCTTCCATGGTGAGATGTGTTTGTTTGTTTTGTAGGGGGAGGTTGCAAGGGCAAAGGGCAGATATAGAGCAATGGGAAAATGAGTGGGATTGGGATGTGTGATATGAAATTCACGAAGAATCAATAAAAAGTTTTATAAAAAGAAACTACAGATGGACAGTAAACATTTTGTGTACTGCCATATCTTTTAATATTCTTCTAGCCAACAAGTCATACGGCAAGCCCACTGTTGATAGGCTAAGGAAGGACACTCCCCACTCCTGTGATAGACAACAGAGCCATGTGGTTAAAATATGCAGCTGTCATTGCCTGACATCTTATTTCTCCTTACTCACTCTTTGATTGCTTTCCTGAACTAGAAAATGAATTCTATAAGCACAAAAATTCTATTTTTCTCACTATCATATCTACAATAAAAAGCTGTACCTAACGTACAGTAGATATTCCGTAAATACTGTTGAGTGAATGAGTGAAAACACCAATCTATAAAGCAATCTCTGTGACCGGGAAAGAGAGTATTAAAGATAAAATGAATAGCACACCCTCCTTAGGCAGGGCTGAGGGATCAAGAGTAATATTACAATAAAATCGTGGACTAGTGAAGAGCCTTGGTCTCCAATCAAAAAGCAAAGAAAAATTATGAAAAGCAAAGAAAGAGAAAAAATATAGCTGTCTACCAGGCCCCATTTATCCCAATTCCAATGCCATGCAATGCCCTACAAATAAATGGGGCAGGGGAGGTCAAAACTAGATAGAGTCCATTTTAAAGCTCTTACCTTGCACTAGCGAGAACCCACAGCCAAAAGCCACTGTGAAACGCATGCTTATTTCATAGGCAAACAACGCCATCAAAAAATATACAAATACAAAATTTATCACGATGCCTAATAAAAACTGCAGCAGGCCCCAGCACTCGGAATTAATGATCATCAATGAGTGTCACAGCATTGGAGATGTGAAAGGCACTTTTCGCAAAAGCAGGCATCGGGAGGAAGGCATTAAATCAAATCATAGCACCATGAAAAGGCAAAGGAGAAGTGGAAGGGATAATTTCTCAAAAAGTAACTTTCTGACTGTGAGAATGGATTGATGGTACTATCTGTTCTTTATAGGAAAGTTCCCCACAATGAATTTCCTTGTCATCATGATCTAATAGTGGTTACCAGCTATTACTCTCATTCGTCATGTTCCACATCCCCGCCACAGTATAAACAATATCAGGGATTTCTCCAGTCGTATTTCACAGCACTTCTTGGAGGGGGTGCATTTTGTATTCAAGCGCAAACCAAAGCGTTCCAAATTTATCAAGACTCGTAAAAGCTATAAATGACCTGCACAGATGCCCAGCAGCACCATAAAATGTAGGCTGGTTGCTAGAAGCCTCCCCTACTTTAGAAAACGTACTTATCCCTGCAATCAGATTTAAATTAGGCTGATCTCTGAAACACTCCATCCACACAAAACTGTATCATTTCTGCTCATCCTCTATGCTGTTTTTCCATTATTAAGGACAACTCAGCTCCAGTTACCCTCCTTCTGTTCTCCATACAAACCCTCACTGGCTTCCTTTGAGTACTTAATACTTCTGCTAAATCTTATACCACATCTCAAACCTTTAACACCAAACGTTAAGATGGCCGCTATTATCATTGTTTTGGAGACAAACCAAGGTTCCATAACTTCAAGTTAGTTGGCTTACCCAATACACCACAATTATTATTTAGGAGAATCAAGACTTCAGCTCTGATCCATCTGATTCAAATGCCTACTCTTTCAATTCTGGCACAACCCATCCCCTGCTAATTATAAAAATCTGTCACTGCTTCTTTCATTCACCCTTTCACCATTCCAGGTGCTCCAGTCTCTTGCCAATGTCCTTAGTCCTTTGTCTTCACTGACTAGGTCTTTGAGTCTTTGGTACATCTTGAGATGGTTGTTCTAGAATGAGAGAGGAGTTTGTTTTGCCTTCTGCATGTGTATACTAGTTTTCTAAGCACCATTTCTTGGAAAGCTTCAGTAATGTATATTCTTTGCTTTTTTTGTCAAGAATAAGCTAGCTGTGGGTGTGAGAGTTCATATCTCAATCCTCTACTCTGTTCCACTGATCCCTGTGTCTTTCTATACCCAAATGATACTATTTAGAGTTACCAAGAGGCTCTGGAGTATGTTATTTGAAATCAAGAATTTTGATTCTATTAGCTTGTGTTCTTTTCATTCAGTTGCTTTGGCTATCTTGTGCTTTCATGTGAAGTTTACAATTGTTCTTTCTGGTTCTGTGAAGAATGTGATTAAGCCATTGGTAATTCAATGGGGATTATATTCGCCACCTGAAAATGGCTTAGGGCAGTACAGCCACTTTAATAAGATTAATTCTTTCAATCCATGAACACAGAAAGTCTTTCCATCTTTTTTGTGTCTACTTCAATTACTTTCATCATTGTTTTGTGGTTTTCACTGTGGAGGTCTTTCACTGCCCTGCTTCAACTAATTTGCAGGTATTTTGTTTTGGTAGTTATTGTGAATTGTATTACCTATATTAACTCTTGTTCAGTAAGTATATAAGACCTACATAGAAAAAATATTGATTCTATATGTTGATCATCTATCCTGCTGCTTTTCCTGTGTTTGCCAAACCTGAGTGTTTTCTGAATCTGATTTCATGACCTATTAAGTTAATAACTATAAGAGGCCTCCAGACTTTAGCACAACTGACACCATGTTAGAAGCACCATTCTGACATTAAAACCTAGAACATATGCCCCAAAACCTGCCGAAATGGGAAAAAATATTTAACCCATAGTATCAGGAACGCCCGTAAATGTATTAACTTACTTTATTGGCTTCTTTTTTCTTTTCCTTTCTTTTTTTTTTTTTTTTGATTTTATTTTTTGATAGTTTATTTACATTTCCAATGTTTCCCCCTTCCTAGGTCTCCTGTTTGGAAACCCAATATCCCTTCCTCCGCCCCCGCCTCTATGAGGGAATTCCACCTCCCACACACTCGCCCAACTCCTATATTCCCACCTTGACACTCCCCTTTACTGGAGCCTCTAACACCCTCATTCCAAAGGGCCTCTCCTCCCCCGATGGCCAACAAGGCCCGCCTCTGAAACACATGTGGTCCTAACCATGGGTCCCTCAATGTGTATTCTTTGGTTGGTGGTCCAGCCTCCAGGAGGACAGGGAGGTCAGGCCAGTTGACACTGTTGCTCACTCCATGGGTCTGCAAACTCCCTCAGCTCCTTCAGTCCCTTCTCCAACTCCTCCATCTGGGATCTCACTCTCAGTCCAGCGGTTACTGTAAAGTGAAACTTGGGTATTACGAACTTTTGGGCTAATATCCACTTATAAGTGAGTACATACCATGTTCCTTCTTTTGTGACTGAGTTCAGGATAATATTTTCAAGTTCCATCCATTTGCCAGCAAATTTCATTAAGTTCCTCTTTCTCCACATCCTCGCCAGCATCTGCTGTCACCTGAGTATTTGATCTTAGCCATTCTGACTGGTGTGAGGTGGAAACTCAGACTTGTTTTGATTTGCATTTCCCTGATGACTAAGGAGGTTGAACATTTCTTTAGGTGCTTCTCAGCCCTGCAAATTTCCTCAGTTGAAAATTCTCTGTTTAGTTCTGTTCCCCATTTTTGATGGGGTTATTTGGTTTTCTGGAATAAAACTTCTTGAGTTCTTTGTATATATTGGATATTAGCCCTCTATCAGACCTACGATTGGTTAAGATCTTTCCCCAATCTGTTGGTTGCCGTTTTGTCCTATTGACAGTGTCCTTTGCCTTACAGAAGTTTTGCAAATTCATGAGGTCCC
>CM052700.1:35979609-35998220 GCA_028551405.1 Uromys caudimaculatus
TAATAAAGACACATGCTCCACTATGTTCATAGCAGTCATATTTATAATAGCCAGAAGCTGGAAACAACCCAGATGTCCCTCAGCAGAGGAATGGATACAGAAAATGTGGTACATTTACACAATGGAGTACTACTCAGCTATTAAAAACAATGACTTAATGAAATTTGCAGGCAAATGGATGGAACTTGAAAATATCATCTGAGCGAGGTAACTCAGTCACAAAAGAACAAACATGGTATGTACTCACTGATAAGCAGATATTAGCCCAAAAGTTCGGAATACCCAAGTTTCACTTTACAGTAACTGCTGGACTGAGAGTGAGGTCCCAGATGGAGGTGTTGGAGAAGGGACTGAAGGAGCTGTGGGCGTCTGCAGCCCCATGGAGGGAGCAACAGTGTCAACTGGCCTGACTGCCCCCACCCCCACCCCTGCCTCCCCGGTCTTCATGGAGGCAGGACCACCAACCAAAGAATACACATGGAGGGACCCATGGTTCGGACCACATATGTGGCAGAGGAGGGCCTTGTTGGCCATCAGGGGGAGGAGAGGCCCCAGTAAAGGGCAATGTCAAGGTGGGAATATGGGGATGGGTGGGCAGGTGGGTGGGAGGTGGAATTCCCTCATAGAGGCGGGGATGGGGAGGGGATAGGGGGTTTCCAAAGAGGAGACCCAGAAAAGGGGAAACATTGGAAATGTAAATAAAGTATGAAAAATAAAAAAAAAAAATTAAAAAAAAAAGAAAAGCATTCCTCATTCATGAACTTCTTTAGAAAATTTAAAGAAACAATGCATCTAAAAGACTTTCAGTACAGAGTCCAGCACAAAATGAGTCCAATTAATGATATCAATTACTAATTCTCTTTATGAAGTCTAATAATATTAAAATCTTCCTGCCTCAGGTTTCTTCCTAATCTTTCACAGCTCCTCTCAGCACACCAATGGGAAAATCCTACCTTAAGTAACCAACATAACATATTTGTGTCTTTCCATGCCTTCTGTCTTAACATTATGAAGCCTAGCTTTCATTCGACACAAACCAACAGTGGAACTTCGCCTTGCAGGAACTATTCCATTACCTCAGGAAAACAAGGATTCTTTCTGGAAATAGAAAACATTGCCATAGGCATAGGGTGATAAAACATGAAGTGCATAAGAGACAGAGCAAACAGATTTAGGGAGGAATCCTTGCATGAAATAGACATGGCAAAGGACATCGTCCTGGATGATCTGAGAGTCTCAAGGCAAAGAGGATCTAGGAACATTAGAAATATGGGAACTTAAGAGGGAAGCAATTTGATAACCACATACAAGGTCTTTCAACACATACCTGTGCCTGAGAACATAATTATTTATATGCAAATTCCTTGACTTTATCTGTTGCATCTTCTTAAGTCAACAGGCATGAAAGTTCATCTAGTCTTTGACTCCAGTGGAACATACCACTGAGTAGATGACTCTTGAGCAATGCCTTTTGTGAATCCTGTCTGTTCCCCACCCTCATAGGCAGCAGGAGGGGGTAAAATGCAAAATTATTGGATTAAGTACATGGTTAACACTTATTTTCAAAATTCTAGGACAAGAAACCTCAAACTATGTCATCTTATATGACAATTGCTGATTGTCATTACTAATGGTCATCCAAAGCGATGTGGTAAGAGGGAAATAAGAGCCTATCCAAGCTCAGCAAGGAAGGACAAAGTGATCAGCTTAGGAGCATTCTCAGAGCACAGGGGAGAAGAGTATCAGAGAGGGCAGCACACAGTTCTCATGTAAGTACCTACTCATAGATACTTTCTCATAGGGACCACCTCATGGGGACCTACTGACCTCTAATGTAAATCCTCAGATAAAGGACATTAACAACACTAAGCCATGGAGGCTGCATAGGAATGAAGAGGAATTGGGTTATGTCCTTCTTCTACCACAGTTCCTACACAAAGCTTTCTTGGTGTTTTGTTGTGGAGAGCCCTGGGGCTGACTGTAATTTGATGCTAATTCTGCTCTTCTAGGAGGGGCTTTAGACAAGGAGTGAGTTACACCTGTGACTTCTTGTGAACCAATCCCCTAATGAATAAAGGAGTCAATCACTGGGTGCTTGGAGAGACTTCTGGGTTTGACAGGAGAAGAGAGAAGGAGGAGAGAAAGAGAGAGAGAGAGAGAGAGAGAGAGAGAGAGAGAGAGAGAGAGAGAGAGAGAGATGCCTTTTGTAATGGGGACAGCATATAGTAGGTAAGATGTAGCTAGTAGAGTCTCCTGGTTTCATGGTGGATTCGCAAGGATTCACCACCATAGCAATCAGACTTTGATAAGGTTTACAAGATGAGGTTTTAGTTGATGTGCCTAGAGATTGAGTTATCATTGTTTCTGAACTAAATTTGTGTTGTGTTTTCCTTCACGCGGCCGCTCATCTGGGTTCCAGAGAGAAAGGTACGGCAGCAAAGTGTGGGTTTGCCTGATGTGCACCACTGAGGCCAAGGGGGTATTGAAGCATAGAGCATGGTAGTGACCTGCCAGTGGGAACCTAGTGAGCTGGGTGGAGAGATCGTGGAGCTCTGTCAGAGCTCCACGAGATGAAAGCAGGTTGACCATTGCCTGCCGGGGATGAGAGAACCAGGGCATAGCACGGGAATTTGCTATTGCCATATATTCCTTCTTTTTTAATACTTCCCGCAACATTGTTTAGTCTTCCTGTGCTCAGTGAAGGAAGCACAAAGGAGGGGTTGAAGGAAAGGTACAGCCATTCACCTGGCCTTTTCCTTTGATGGAAAGGTCATCCTTTGATGGCTAAAAGTAAGTCTTTTAGCCCTACTTCAGACTAATCCAGAACTCCTTGTAAATAAATAATGAAGACAATGTCTGGTTTGTCTCTGCTCTGATTTGTGCCCTCATAAACATATGTTGGACTGTAACTGCCAGTGTGATAGCAACAAGCAGTGGGATCCAGTGGGCTCTCAAGAGGGAGTTACATCATGAGGGCTATGCCATAATGAATTAACTCACCAATTAAACTGCCCCTTTTGGTCAGCACTATGGTTTGGATATGGTTACTGTGCCCCAAACAACTATGTGCTAAAGGCTTGTTTCCAAGGTGTTATCCCTGGGAGGTGCTGTGGACCTTCAGAAGTGATAATTTATTGGAGCTTCTTTGGTCAGTCCCTAGATGGAGAGACTAGCCCCTGGTTTGTGAGTTCTGTCAGTCTGCATTGCAGCTCACGCTGTGAGCAGTTTGCACTGGCACATGCTCCCACTCTTGCCATCTGGCACCCTCACCAGAGGCCTAAAGTAATGAGATCATCTAATCTTGGAAAGAAACCTCCAGAACTATGACATGAATAAACGTACTCTCCTTATAAGTTAATTGCCTCAATATCTCACTGCAGTAATGCAAAGTTGACTAACAGAATCAGCAAGCAATGAGAATATAATTCTTCACTTAACTCTATCAAAATTAAAACAAACATTTAGGGTCAAGTAAGGTACTTTGTCCCTTGAAGTTCTCAAGTACAAAACAACAAAAATGTTTACAATACTTCATGCTGGGACACTGAATGGAGAATAACTCCCCATTATGTATATTGTATTTGCTAAGATGATGTTCTAATGCCTGAAAGTGTCAATACTACTAAATACTAACTAAACTATGTTTTTCATGTACACACATATATACCTATGATGAAGAGCATTTGATTGATAGTTAGTTGGTTGAGAAGTATCTATGCATTGTATGCTGGGCTTAGGTTTCTGATGCCTCAACCTCCAAGGCACTGAAATTATAAGGTGTGCAATTACATGACTAGAAACCTATGGGTAATGTTTGAGAGGTGGATCATTGGTTAAAGTTCACTGACTGCTATTCCAGGGGAACTGAGTTCAGTTCCCAGTACCTACATGGAAACTCAAAACCATCTATAAGTCCAGTTCCAGGGGATCCAATGCCTTCTTCTGGCCTCTGCATGCACTAGGCATACATGTGGTACATAGACATGCATGCAGGCAAATACTCATACACATAAAAGTAAATATATTTTTTAAATGTTTGGTTTATAAATTAGCCATGAGAAGAGATTAGCAACAATAGCAATCTAGTAGCAGTGTGACAAGACTATACCGCATGTCTGGTGGGATAATTCAGGAAACACACCGTTCGCCTTACAAGTACAGTAACCTAAGTTCTGTCCCCAGAAGCCAGGTAAGAAAGCTAGGTGCAGAAGTCCTCATTTGTAATCCCTGCACTGAAGGAGCAGATGCAGACAGGTCTATGTGAGTTCAAGGCCAGCGTGGTCTACATAGCAACTTCCATGGATGCATGGTGAGACACTATCTCAAACAAAAAAGTTATGAATTGTTTGTTTCTGGGATTTTCTATTTAATGCTTCTGGGCTATGGCTGAAATCATTGAAAGAGAAACCACATGTATGGATCAAAACTATAAAGAAGAATTTGTCTAAACATTTCTAAACAATCCCTTTCTAAGAAAAACTACTTTTAAGCATTGAAAAAATATGAAATCTCCAGACTGCTTTTGTTCTGAATCTTGGACATTTATGTCCACTCTGAATAAGTCTCCCCTGTGAAAAAGTTGAACCACGTGGAGAACCAGAAACAGCCCAAGACAAATTACAGTGAGTTTTCACATGAGCACAATTCATTGTCACCAAACAAAGAAACATTTGGTAAACACTCAACAACAGCCCATCACTCAACCAATGTGAGCCTACACATGGTCATAATCACAATGTAGGGGAAACTAATGCTTCTTGGGAAACCTTTTAAAGCTCCCAAGAGAAGAAGATTCTATTCACGTGGTCTCTTCATTGACCTTGTTAGAACAACTGAGACAGAGAAACAGAAGAAGAAAGCCATGCCTAAAAGATACACTTCAGCTAGAAGAAGACTGTTAAAGGGAAAATAAATAAATAAATAAATAAATAAATAAATAAATAAATAACCAGTCTTTCATAATATAATCTCATAAATTCCAATATTTCTATGTGATTCTCCTGTACAAATTAGGAGAAATCAGATGCCTTGAAGCTTAATATTAACGGTTGGTTGGTATGAGGAAGGAGAGAAATCTAGTTCAGAGAGTGAAGTGTTTGCCATGCAACCTGTATTCATATAATGGCCCGCTTATCATTCCAGTGTACATAGGCAGATCTGGAATCCCCCATCCAGATGGCTGTCTGGACTAGCTGGAAAGAGAGCTCTGGGTTCTTCAGAGACCCTTTCTCAATGTATAAAGTAGAGAGCAATACACAAAGATACCTGATAGCCTCCACACATATATACACACATGTAAACATATACCTACACACATATATGTACACATATATGCAAAAAATAATACTTGATAAACATTTTGGATAAACGCCGATATTCATAGGAAACAGGAAATGTTATATCACTATCCTAATAGCTGAAGTTGTCTAATAGAACCAAGACTCTCCATTTTCATTTAAAATCAGAGAAACTAATGTCTTGGAAATTCAACATTATCCTAGTCCCTATATCACATAGCAATATAATTGGTGTTCTTGATTTAGCAATATTGTGCTCAGAGTAGAGAGACATTCATCTGATGAGTACACATATTTGTAGCCCATTCAAAAGTGAAAAACTAAGCTAAAAAGCCTCTTGGAGAAACCAGACATGTAACCATGACTATGCCATCTCATTAAGCTGCAAAGTTGCCGAGAGGGATCTGCAAATTATAACGGAGGGCCTGAACTGCCAGCAGACTGCAATTGATATCTCCCAAGAAAATAACATGATATTATTATCATTATAGAGTTTTACTGTCCTCAATTAATACTAGCTTATTTTCTTCCAATAAAATTTAAATTAGCTTAACTCACTGAATTGAAAACTTGAAAGAGTATATTTTTAATAAATTTCACCAATATATTGATAGAGACCCCATTAAATGCTGCCCTAACCTACACTGCTTCTCTCTCCTCATGTATCTATATCTAGGCAGCCATCGAGGGATTCACAGGGGCCAGTATTTGCTTGTTCAAGTAGCATATAAAGTGACAGGTTTTCATCTGTGGTCCCCTTTCTAGTTTCATAGCTGTTATGATTGGAATGGAAATGCCGCCCATTGACTCAAGTGTTTGTGTACTTGGCCTCTGTTGGTAATTCTGTTTGGGGATGTTCAGAAGGTTCAGCCTTGCGGCAGGAAGGGTGCCACTGGGGCAGAGTTTAAGAGATCGTAACCTAGTCCCACTTGCAGTTCATTCCCTCTGTTTTGTGTCTGTGATTAAAGACGCAATCTCTCAGCTTCCTGCGCTTCCCGCCATGCCTGCTGCCTGCCGTCATACCTTCTTGCCATAATGGATGCTTAGCTGTCTGAAATGATAAACCAAAATAAATTCTTCTTCTATAAGTTGCTTAGGTCATAGTGTTTTATCACAACTACAGAAAAGTAACTAAAACAATAAACTATATCCACATTCACTATAAAGAAACAAATACATAAAAATTAAAAGTGAGGATCCAGTGTGTTATAGAGCATGCAGTATTTACCTTTTTGAGTCTCAGTTACCTCAGTTAATATAATAATTCGGAGATCTATATGCCTTCTTCAAAATGTTATGTTTTCATACAGATGAATAAAATTCCACTGTGCATATGCAAACTTTCTCATTATCTATTCACCTGTTAATGTATTTCCAAGCTGATTCTACTTCCTATGTATTGTGAACAGAGTAGCAATAAACATTGCTGAGGATGTATATTTGGAGTAGAATATAAAGTCCTTTGGATATATGTGCAAGAATGTTATGACTGAGTTAGAAAGTGTTTGTAATTTTTAAACACCCACATACTGATTTCCACTGTGGCTACACTGGCTTATACTCCCACAAGAGTGAATAAGGAATTTCTCTAAGACCTTTCCATAGGCCCTTGTCAGAATTTGTTGAGGATGCTGATGATGCTATTATTGTTGTTCTTTTCCTGTTGTTTTTAGCTGATGACCAGTCTAACTGAGGTAAGATGAAATCTCAATATTATTTTAATTTGCTTTTCCATATTGTAGGATTCAGAGGGCATGGAAGACTCCAAGAGAACTAAATCAATGAAGCACAGAGCCTGAAGCACCATGGCCTTTGAGGGGCTTCACTAGTTACTTTACATATATGTTAGAGTTGTTAGCTTGTGCTTTTTTTGTGGGACTCATAACAGTGGGAGCAGGTGTGTCCCTGACTCTTTTGCCTGCTCTTGGGACTCTTGTTCCTTCTGGGTTGCTGTGTCCAGCCTTCCTATGAGGGCTTTTGCCTTGTCTTGTTGTTTCTTGTTTTGTTGTTTTGGATGCTGTCTCTTGGTTGCCTCCTTTTTCTGAAGGGAAACAGAGGGGGAGTGGATCTGGGGGACAGGGGAAGATGGAAAGAAGCTGGGAGGACTGGAAGGAAAGGAAACTGGGGTCAGGATATATTGCATGAGTGAAGAATCTGCTTTCAACTTTTAAAACTTGCCTTTCCTTGATAGTTAATGATGTTGAACACCTTTTAAAATATTCATTAGCCATCTGTTTCCACTTTTGAGAACTCCAGTTCATTAGACCATTTATTGATTAGCAGTTTTATTTCTTGGTGTTTAATTTGGTAGGGGTGCCAATAGTAGGATGAAGAGTGAATTAAGAACATAGGTTTAAAATTGAGAATAACCACTCACAAATCTGTTCAGTAGAATCTTCTGCAATAATGGGAATGCTATATTTTTTAAGATTTACTTGTGTGTGTGTGTGTGTGAGAGAGAGAGAGAGAGAGAGAGAGAGAGAGAGAGAGAGAGAGAGAGCGCAAGCGCAAGAGAGCGAGCATGCACATGTACCATGTGCTTCAGGTACTCATACAAAGGCCAGAAGAGGGTGTCAGATCTCCTCTAACTGAAACTACAGGCAGTTGGGGTCCATTCCATGTGGGAGCTAGAAATTGTGCTCAGGTCATCTGGAAGAGTAGCAAGTCCTCTTAATCACTGAGCCATCTCCCCAGTCCCATGAGGAATATTCTGTTAATATATTGTCCTCAATAGTAGCTGCAAAAGGCTTCTAAACTCTTGAAATAAATATTTGAGAGTTAGATCATTTCTTACATTGAACTGATTTTAATTAACATAGCTTTATATGGTTAGTGGCTGGGATGTAAGATATTGCAGCTCTATACTCTTTACTCAAAAGCTATAGATCTTTGGACATGAAACTTTTCTGGGCTTTAGTTTCCTCACCACAAACTCCCTATTAGAGTAAGACACAAAATGAAGGAGACCATGTAAAGCCTTCAGCATACAGTTGGATGAGGGTTCAGATTATTCTTCTGCGAAATCTTTTCAGCCATTGGTTTTCTATGTCAGCACTGTTGGCTGCCTTTTTCTGGCTCTGGTCATGCTTACATTATCAAAAGATTGCCTTAATGTACCCTGCTATACTGAGTACCACTGACTATCCTCCCAACAAATTATAACTAACAAACATGGATACAAAATAACTCTGATCATATCACCCATATGCTCAAAATATTAAAGATCCATGTTGATCTTCAATGAAACACACATTTTGGTTGTGATGGCCCCTTGCAATCTGATCCTAAGCTCATTTCATGTTGTCTTGTATGGCTTACCATAAACAACTCACAGTGACCACCAGATTGAGTAGCAAGCACTGCAACAAACCAATGAATATGTGTATTGCATTATTAATTTTTGACAATATTACCATGTAAAGTACTTGTTTCTTTGTCCCATACTTCAAATTGATCTTCTAAGAGCAATCCCTAGATCACTTGGTGTAGAGGTGGTTAGTTAACCCACTCTGTGCTCCCAATGGGTCATCCTCACACACTGCATAAGAGTTATCTGGACTCGTGAATGAAAGACACACACACACACACACACACACACACACATACACATACACCAGTTAATTTTGAAATGCCTTGACTAGCATAATGAATGAGTACTTTTAACCCTTCCCACAGTTAGCAAACACTCCCTTTGGTATCCGGAGTTAAAATCCTTTAAATCTATATTTCATCTTTGATACCCCAGACCCAATCAGGAAGTGGCCACTAGAGCCATTTACCCAAATTCTTACATGGCTGATCCAACCTATACCCCTCTCATCGTGATTCTCTTCTTCCTCTCCTCTCTTCCCTGCACCTAGGAATCCTAAAAGTCCCACCTCTGGCTGTCCTGCCAAGCAATTAGCTGCTGGCATCTTTATTTACCAATCAGAACCAACTGGGGGCAGGGTCCCTCAGTGTCTTAGGTGCAGACACTCAGGTAAGAAGCTTTGGGGACCAAAATTAACGTTGCAACACAAGCAGCATTAGAACAAACACACTTCAACTTGACTACGAAGTCATCCTCTACTATACCTATGTGAACAGATGTCTGACACTCAATGGTACTTTATTAGTACTCTTTAATTTTATGCACCTTGATTCCTCCTTCCCCCAAAAAAGTACAAGCTCCTGGAAGATGAAGACCTAAGATCTTATGGATCCTTACACTGTTTAAAATGCTATGTAGATTAATTAAGGTCTTATATATGTAATATAGAAATGATGTTAAACACAGGGATGAACAGATGAATCAATAGTTAAAACACTTCCTATTCTTCTAGAAGACCTGTATTTTGTTCCCAGCACTCACATCTGCACCTCATAACAGATCCAATGTTCTCTTCTGGATTTCACAGATATCTGCAGATATCTAGTATATACACACATAGATACACACATAAATAAAAATGAATCTTTAAAAAATTAATAATGGTAAAACAAAAGCTTTGTTAAAATTGGTATCTAGGATCTCTGTAAGGCACTTAAAACTCTTAAATCAAAATGATTCTTTTTATAATGAACACATAAAAAATTTACATCAGAACAAATGTTTATTAATAACTGACCTGATGTATGCTTTAAACAAAATTCTCAATAATTGCTTGTATTTGCTGACTTACAACACTTTCCTAAAGATACATCTACCTGGTCTTTTAATAACTCCTTGTAAAACGCAGTCTGTTTACAGGCTAAATTAAAACTATGTGCTCCTATGAACTCCACCTGCGCTTACCTCTTTGACTTTCTCCATACCGGATGTCTCTATCACTGACTCCCCAACACCCTCACTGTTACCACAGCCTTTGAGAGCATTTCCCAACAATGCCCCCAGCAATCTGACCTCCCTGCTTTCACAGCCTCCATAATACCCACCCCTAAGATTTTCTCCCTATCCAGTGGGATAATCCTTCTCTACTGCGAGATAGCCAAGGAAAGTAAATGATGAAGGTAATCAAAGAAAAATTATATTGACAGCTCACTTGGGCTTTGGGAGTAGTTTCTGACACAGAAAAGAAGTCTTTGATCTTAGAATAAGCTTTCTGCAAAATAGCATGCCAGATAGGTTTTTGTAATTTGTACTCTCTTTCTAGACATTAGCTAACAGTGTGATTCTATCACTTTGGAGTATATTTGAGAGTGCTGAATGCAATGCTGATTCCTGGACATCTCTGCCAAGAAATCTAAGTCACTGCAAACAAACCTAATCAGAAATGTGCATTTTAATCACCATACCAATGGCAACTGCTTCTCTTCTAACCCAATCTATTGCTCTCCTTCTGCAAACCAAGAACAGAGGGGTAACTTCTGCAAAAAGATTAAATCTCCTGGAAACACAGAATCTTCCCAATGAGGATAATGACATAGGGTAGCAAAGGCAGAGCAAAGTAACCAGGCACATAAGGCAAAGACAAAATGCTCACAGTCTTCAAAGGCCAAGCAAGTGGAAAGTCCTGAATCCCAACGTAACAGCTAGCAAAATCACACAAGCAAATGGAAGGAAAATTAATTTCCATCATAAAATATTAATGCATATAAAGTGTCACATTTAGTCACAAAATACCAATCCTTAAACCAGAAACACCATAGTTTTACCATTAAGTATTTAGATTGAAAATGATCAAATAAGACGATCTTAAGACCTAGACTCTTCAGGTCAGACAATTTCCTGAAATCAAAGAAGGTTAATGTGGAAGCATTTGTCAGCCAAATGACAGACCTGAAAGGACAAAGAATGTAACCTGTCACTCTTAAATGTGGGACACACAGTGGACTAATTTCCAAAATGATACATGGAAGATGGTAACAGAGCAAAGCATTCTTACAATATAAAAACCTATGGACACTTGCCCAACTAGCTAATCAAAATCACAGTAACATGCAATGTTGGTGATATGTACATGAATATGGTATGCTGTGAATAGCACTCTGCCTCTATGAAATTGCTCCCTGGACCCAAGGTCCAAGAGCAATCATGAGCAATACATCAGCCAAATCACAACGGAAGTCTATCCTACAAAATTACCTAACAAAGAAAGTCTGAGAAACTGTCACCTCATTGAGGCACGATGATGAAATGCAATGTAGTGTCTTGGATGGGATCCAGAAATAGGAAAAAAACACCTTGGGTTAAAAAGCAGAGGAAACCTGGACAGAGTATGAACTTTGCCTAATAGTTAATATATTCATCTACTAAGTGTGACAAACTTACCAAAATACAAATTTAGAACAGAGGAAACTGGTGTGGGCCACATATCAACTCTTGGTACTATCTTTGTAAATTTTTTTCTGTAAATCTAAAATTAACTTTATTTTTCAAAAAGCTAAAAAGACAAAATAGTGTCTAGTTTCTACATGCAAACATGCAGGAGAATCTAATTTGGAAGAGATTTCCTTTTGCTGTGCCGTTCACAAACTGTAGTTCTAATTTTGTCAGGAAGGTGCAAAATACAGATTTTGAAATTATCCCCACATAAATAATTCAGTCTATGATTAGTACAGGAAGAGAATAAATTAATCTCAGTCTAGATTATCATATCAGCCTGAGTTAAGTTCTGTATAAGAAACAATACTCAGGATAAAGAATATAACACAAGATGGGATTCTAGAAAACCAGACTGAGCCAAAAGCAACTTGGAATAGGAAAGAATTTATTTCATCTTATATTTCTATCAGTGAGGGAAGTCAGGTTAAGAACCCATATCGGGTACCTGAACACAGAGCTGTGTAGGAACACTGGTCTCTGATTTGTTTGCAAGCTCATATTTACCTAGCTTTCTTATATAGCACCTGCCAAGTACTGGTGATACCCATAGTCAACTGAGCTCTCTTGCATCAAATAGTAACCAACATAGTCCCCAAGAGACATGCTCATAGACTACTCTGATCTAGGCAATTCCTCAAAGTATTCCTCTCGTGTGAAAGGCCTTTCCTACACTGCCTGTTTCCTAGCATGTTGAGAATTTCAGGTTTCACATTTAGGTCTTTAATTCATTTGTAGTTAGTTTTTGTGCACAGTGATAGACACAGGTCCAATTTCATACTTCTGCAAGTAACCATCCAGCTTTCCCATTTTCATTTGGTAAAGATGTTTCCTTTTCTGCAGCTGGCATCTTTGTCAAATATTAAATGACTGAAATTACATGTACTCATGTTTGTATCTTTGCTTTTGTTCTATTGCTCTATATGTCTGGTTTTGTGCCTGTACCATGTATCTTTTTTTCTATTACTATGTCTCTAATTTATCTTGAGCTCTAGAATCATAATCTCTTCATCATTGTTCTTTTTGGCTTTCCAGGAACTTTTCTGGTTCCATATGAATTTGACAGTAATTTTTTTCTATTTCCATAAAGAATTGGATAGAGATTTTGATTGGAATTACATTGAATCTATTCATGATTTGTATAAAATGTCATTTTCACAATATTAATATTACTAGTCTATGAGCAGGAACTGTCTTTACATTTGTGTGTGTGTGTGTGTGTGTGTGTGTGTGTGTGTGTGTGTGTGTGTGTGTGTGTATGTGTCTTTCTCTTTCTCTTTCTTCAGAATTTTAAATTTCTCTTCACCTCTTTGGTTAGGCTTATCCCTAGGCAAATTTTCTTTGAGATTATTATGAATGAGAATGTGTCCATGATCTCTTTCTCTGCATGTTTGTTGTTAGTGTATTTTTAAAAAGCTATTGACCCAGCAGCCCCTTGCTAGCTGCAGAATTGTGGAGAGTAGGCCCCACACCTCACCTAGGCAGCACAGTAAAGCTGGCCCTGGTGGAGGGGATGCATTTCGTGGGTAATGTCATCTTGGTTATGGTGGACAATCTTTTTGATGTATGTCTGTTTGAAAATATTCTGTTGAGTATTTTTCAGCTGTTCATTAGGGATTCATATTGGCTATAGTTTTCTTTCCTTGTTTCTTTGTATCTCCCTGTTTCCTTTTGGTATTGGAATGATATTGTCTTCATAGGTGTTTGGGGATGTGTCTGCTGTTTTTCTCTTGACTAACATAAGAAAGATTGGCTGTAGGTCTTTGAAATCTGAAAGAATTCTGCTGCAAATCTATCTCGCCTGAATTTTTTTTCTGTTAGAAGGCTTTTATTACTATTTCAACCTCTTCGTTTACTATAGGTCTATTTAAGGGGTTTACTTCTTGGTTTAATTTTGCTGGTTTTGCTGAATCTAGAAATTCAACCATTTCTTTTTAAGTTTTCCAACTTAATGAAGTAAAGATTTTTAAAGTAGTCCCTTAAAGTACTCTGGATTTCTTTGGTGTCTGTTGTAATGTTTGCCCATGTATTTCTGATTCTGTTAATTTAATCACTTCTTGTTTCTTTTAGTTAGTTGTGCCAAGGGTCTGTCAATTTTGTTTATTTTCTCAAAGAACCAACTCTTGGATTTCTTTATCCTTTATACTGTTTTCTGTGTTTCAATTTCAATCATTTCTGCTCTGATTTTTTATCACTTCTTGCCATTGATTGGGTTTGGACTTGGTTTCTTAGTTTTTTGTCCAAATGTTTCAGTTCTATCATTAAGTCATTTAATTGTGCTCTTTCTGATTTTTTAATATAGGAATTGTACCTATCAATTTCTCTCATGGGACTACTTTCAGTGTGTCCCAAAGGATTGTTATGCTATATTTTAATTTTCACTGAGTTCTAAGAAATGTCATATTTCTTTTTTTGGTTTTTTTCTTTGATCCATTCATCATTCAGTAAGAAGTTGTTTAATCTCCATGAGTTTATATATTTACTAGAAATTTGTTTGCTCTCAATTTTATTTTATTGCAACAATGTCAAATAGAATATACAAAGTTATTTCAATCTTCTTGAATTTACAAAAATTTGTTCTATGTCCTTGGATTTGGGATATCTTATGGAAACTTCTCTCTGTTGCTGAGTAAAATTTGTATTCTTTGGTGTGTAAGTGGGATGTTCTGTTGATATATGCTAAGTCCATTTAATTTGCAATTTTATTTAACTCTGTTGTTTCTCTGTTTATTTTATGTCTAGATGACTGGTCTATTGGAAAAAGTGGGATATTGATATCACCCACTGTTAATGGTCTGTTGTTAATACATAAATCTGGAAATTGAGTACACTAGTCTTTTAGGAGTCGATATGCATTGTTCTAGGCTCTTCAAGGCTTCCACTGAGAAATCAGCTCTTACTCTGATGCATTTTTTCTTTTTATATGACTTGCGTGTTTTTCTCTCACAGCTTTCTAGGTACTTTCTTTCCTTTGTATACTTAGTGTTTTAACTACTATATGCCATAGGGATTTTCGTTTTTGGTCTTGTCTACTTTTTGTTGTACAAGTTTCTTGTTTCTGTATGGTTTATCTTTCCTTAGTTTGGAAGTATTTTCTTCCATGAGCTTATTGAAGATATTGCTTATGTCATTAACTTGGTACATTCACTCTCACCTATGCTTGTAATTCAAGGATTTGATCTTTTCACGGTGTCCCGCATTTACTCTATGTCCCTTGCCTATGTTTTTTTTTTTTTTTTTTTTTTTTTAACTTTTCATTTTCTTTGGCAAGCATTTCTACAGAACTGATATGTTTTCAAAGGGAGATACTGTTTTGCTCCTTCATATTGTTTGATTTTTGTGATAAAATCAATGCAAATAGATATTTTGTTACTACTGTTCAAACAGAACAGGCTGGGGAAGAAAATAAGATGTATGAGTGGGTTGTGCCTAGAGGTTGCAAATGGCTCAGGTGAAATGAAGTCAGGTGGACACAAGAGAGTGGCTAATGTAAAAGACGTGCAGTCTGGGTCAAATGACTTGTGGAGTATATCTGGTGGTTAGGGAGAGTTTTGGAGGGGAGGATCAGACATGCTTATCTGGATAGACCCTGGAGAAGAATGTGCTGGGTAAAAGGGTTCATTAGTTATTACTTACATACACTCAACCTGTAATAGAGTTATTTTTGTATGTAAATAACACTGATTTAACACATTAACAGACTACAAAGATGACTCACTTGTGACTTAACTTTCTAAAATTATAAGAGGAGGAAACACAAGCCTTCCAGCTTCCAGCTCATTCCTTGACTAATCTGCTAAAAATCAAACAATGGAGGATAAAACATCACATTCTAAATTCACAGCAGACCGTGGGTGGAGACTCTGCCTGGGCCACCAGGGGTCCACAGCCAAGGAGCGCCAGGAGAAGGCTACCCTCCCAGGAGCATGGAAAAGCCGTGAGTGGGGTTAGGGCGAGCACCACTGCTCACCAGGATCCACCCAGAACCCTTGGGACACATGAACTGAGGTAAAGTCGGGGACAGGAACTTTCCGGTTTCCATCTGTGCCTGGGGACCTCAGCCTGGGCCACAAGGCTCCAGGGGAGAGCTGGTATCCCAGGAGTGCTGACATACCTTTGAGCACAGGCAGGGCCACCGCTTCTGTTCAAGCTCACCGGATCAAGAGGGACCCTTGCAGAGACATCAAGACATAGGAGCCAAGGGACAGCTGGGGACAGGATCATTCTGGTTTCTGTCTGCACCCTAGAGTGGATCCTGTGCCACAGCTCTTCAGGCCCAAGTACCTCTCATCGAGAGCTGGTCTTCAAGGAGTATTGACACAGAGGCCTGCAGGAGGGGCAAGCCACAGCCAGACTGAGTAAGACCAGCTAACATCAGAGTTAACAAGATGGCAAAAGGCAAGGGTAAGAACATAAGGAACAGAAACCAAGGCTACTTGGCATCATCGGAACCCAACTCTCCCACCACAGCAAGCCCTGGATACCCCAACACAACAGAAAAGCAACATTCAGATTTAAAATCATTTCTCATGTTGATGATAGAAGACTTTAAGAAAGAAATTAACACCATTAAAGAAATGCAAGAGAACAGAGATAAACAACTAGAAGCCCTTAAAGAGGAAACACAAAAATCCATTAAAGAATTACAGGAAAACACAATCAAACAGGCAGAATTACAGGAAAACAAAATCGACAGACAAAGGAAATGCACAAAACTATCCAGGAGCTAAAAATAGAAATAGAAATAATAAAGAAATCACAAAGGGAGACAACCCTGGAGTTAGAAAACCTAGGAAAGAGAGCAGGAGTCATTGATGTAAGCATCACCAACAGAATACAAGAGATAGAAGAGAGAATCTCAGGAGCAGAAGATACCATAGATAACACTGACAGAACAGTAAAAGAAAATGCAAAATGCAAAAAGCTTCTAACCCAAAACATCCATGAAATCCAGGATACAATGAGAAGACAGAACCAAAGGATAATAAGTATCGAAGACAGTGAAGATTCTCAACTTAAAGGACCAGTAAACATCTTCAACAAAATTATAGAAGAAAACTTCCCTAACCTAAAGAAAGAAATGAACATAAATATACAAGAAGCTTACAGAACTCCAAATAGATTGGACCAGATAAGAAACTCATCCCGTCACATTATAGTGAAAACACCAAATACACAAAACAAGGAAAGAATATTAAGAGCAGTAAGGGGAAAAGGTCAAGTAACATATAAAGGGAAACATATCAGAATTACACCTGATTTCTCACATAGACTATGAAAGCTAGAAGATCCTGGGCAGAACTCATACAGATCCTAAGAGAACAGAACTGCCAAGCCAGGCTGCTGTACCCAGCAAAACTATCAATTACCGTAGATGGTGAAACCAAAATATTCTATGACAAAACCAAATTTACACAATGTTTCCACAAACCCAGGCCTACAAAGGATTACAGATGGTAAACGTCAACTCAAAGAGGGAAACTACACCATAGAAAAAGCAAGAAAGTAATCTTTCAACAAACTCAAAAGAAGATAGCCACATAAAAGTAAAAATAACATCGAAAATAACAGGAACCAACAATCACTATTCCTTAATATTTCTTAACATCAATGGACTCAATTCCGCAATTAAAAGACATAGACTGGCCGACTGGATCCATAAAGAGGACCCAGCATTTTGCTGCATTCAAGAAACACATCTCCGTGATAAAGACAAACACTACCTCAGAGTAAAGGGCTGGAAAACAATTTTTGAGGCAAATGTTACCAAGAAACAGGCTGGAGTAGCGATTCTAATATCAGATAAAATCGACTTTCACCCAAAAGTCATCAAAAAAGATAAGGAAGGACACTTCACGCTCATCAAAAGAAAAATCTACCAAGAAGAACTCTCAATCCTGAACATCTATCCTGCAAATGCAAGGGCAGCCACATTCATAAAAGAAACTTGACTAAAGCTCAAAGCACACATTGCGCCTCACACAATAATAGTAGGTGACTTCAACACCCCATTATCATCAATGGACAGATCTTGGAAACACAAACTAAACAGAGACACAGTGAAACTAAGAGATGTTATGAACCAAATGGATTTAACAGATATCTATAGAACATTTCATCCTAAATCAAAAGGATATACTTTCTTCTCAGCACCTCATAGTACCTTCTCCAAAATTGACCATATAATCGGTCACAAAACAAACCTCAACAGATACAAGAAGATTGAAATAATCCTATGCCTCCTATCAGATCACTACAGATTAAGGCTGGTCTTCAATGGCAACAATAACAACAGAAAAACCACATATACATGGAAGCTGAACAATTTTCTACTCTATGATAACTTGGTCAAGGAAGAAATAAAGAAAGAAATTAAAGACTTCCTTGAATTTAATGAAAATGAAAATACAACATACCCAAACTTATGTGACACAATGAAAGCAGTGTTAAGAGGAAAACTCATAGCTTTGAGGGCCTCCAAAAAGAAACTGGAGAGAGCATACACTAGCAGCTTAACAGCACACTTGAATGCTCTAGAACAAAAAGAATCTAATGCACCCAAGAGGAGTAGAAGGCAGGAAATAATCAAACTCAGGGATGAGATCAACCAAGTAGAAACAGAAAGAACTACACAAAAGATCAACAAAACCAAGACTCGGTTCTTTGAGAAAATCAACAAGATATATAAACCCTTAGCCAGACTAAGCAGAGGGCACAGAGACAGAATCCAAATTAACAAAATTAGAAATGAAAAGGGAGACATAACAACAGATTCTGAGGAAATTCAAAAAACCATCAGATCCTACTACAAAAGCCTATACTCAACAAAACAGCAAAATCTGGATGAAATGAACAATTTTCTAGACAGATACCAAATACAAAGTTAAGTCAGAATCAGATAAACCATCTAAACAGTCCCATAATGCCGAAAGAAATAGAACCAGTCATTAATAGTCTCCCAACCAAAAAAAGCCCAGGACCAGATGGGTTCACTGCAGAATTCTATCAGACCT
>CM052700.1:35998720-36025486 GCA_028551405.1 Uromys caudimaculatus
GTGGGATTGCAAGCTGGTACAACCACTCTGGAAATCAGTTTGGCGGACCCTCAGAAAAATGGACATAATACTACCTGAGGACCCAGCTATACCACTCCTGGGCATATACCCAGAAGATGCTCCAACATGTAATAAAGACACATGCTCCACTATGTTCATAGCAGCCATATTTATAATAGCCAGAGCTGGAAACAACCCAGATGTCCCTCATCAGAGGAATGGATACAGAAAATGTGGAACATCTACACAATGGAGTACTACTCAGCTATTAAAAACAATGACTTAATGAAATTTGCAGGCAAATGGATGGAACTTGAAAATACCATCCTGAGTGAGGTAACTCAGTCACAAAAGAATGAACATGGTATGTACTCACTGATTAGTGGATATCAGCCCCAAATTTCGGAATACCCAAGTTTCACTTTACTGTAACCACTGGACTGAGAGTGAGATCCCAGATGGAGGAGTTGGAGAAGGGACTGAAGGAGCTGAGGGAGTCTGCAGCCCCATAGAGAAAGCAACAGTGTCAACTGGCCTAGACTCCCCCGGTCCTCTTGGAGGCTGGACCACCAACCAAAGAATACACATGGAGGGACCCATGGTTCGGACCACATATGTGGCAGAGGAGGGCCTTGTTGGCCACGGGGGGAGGAGAGGCCCCAGTAAAGGGGAATGTCAAGGTGGGAATAAGGGAGTGGGTGGGCGGGGAGTTGGGAGGTGGGGGAGGGGGAGGGGATAAGTGGTTTCCAAAGAGGAGACCTAGAAAGGGGGAAACATTGGAAATGTAAATAAAGTATCAAAAAATAATAAAAAAATTGAAAACAAAATTCACAGCCGACTCACAGTTCTCTGTGCTTACCAATCATCTCTGTTACTCCTATTTATTCTCAAATGCCTCCTATACCTTGGGAAGAAGAGTATGAGGACAAGACTTCTTTTACTAATTCATGTCAGTGGAGATCATAAGACCCAGAGCAGAGCATTCCACTTTGAGCTTAACTGCCCCAGAGAAGGCAAGTGTTAAAGTTTTGGTTCTCAATGAGCTTTATTGGAAGGGGATGAAAAGTTTCAGAGATGTCTTAACTGCGTTCTTTGGAGGCACTTATCAGACTCCACTCTTTTCTTTCTCTGATTGTTTCCTGACCACCAGATAAGTTTTTCTCAACCACAAACTCCCACTATATGATCCATCATCACAAGCCTGAAATGCAAGAGACTACAGTCACAAAACCTGGGAGCTAAAACAAAGCTTCCTCTTACTAGTTGACTGTGTCAGGTATTTATGAGAGTAACTGAGAGCTGACCAACAGAGCATGAACATTTCCCGGTCTTGTAATTCAAGGCATTGTTTCTGGAAAGCTAGCCACCAGCTCAGGCAAGCTTTATTTCAGCTAACTTCCTTCCCTGGTTTCAGGTCATCCCACTGTACGATTTCTAAAATAGCACAGCAAAGGATGTCAGGCCTGGGGAAAAGCTAGTGTTTGATTAGAAAAATTAAAACCACAGAAAGGCGGGCATCAGAACTGGTCCAAAGCATGGATTGATCCACTGAATCAGGAAAGGTCACTTTTCATGATATCACCAGGTATTATATTTCATGTATAATACTGAGTAGTTTATATCCATACACTAAAATGAGCAGAACATAAACTACCTGCCAGATATTTTAGGTTTTTGTTAAATGGCAAGAAAAATTATGAGTTAAGGCTGGGGTAGTGATATCTTATCCTTTGCCTTCATCTTGTAGCTGTGGATATATTTCAACAGTATTGCTATGCTCTTGGTAAATTAAAACTAAGAAGACAGTATTGTGGATATAAATTATGTTTCTAAGCCAGGCAGTGGTGGTGCACGCCTTTAATCCCAGCACTTGGGAGGCAGAGACAGTCGGATTTCTGAGTTCAAGGCCAGCCTGGTCTACAGAGTGAGTTTCAGGACAGCTAGGGCTATACAGAGAAACCCTGTCTCGAAAAAAAAAAAAATTATGTTTCTAAGACATGGTGATAAAGTAGGAAGATGGGCAGAAAACAAGGTCAAGGTGCTGATCTCTTAGAGAGAACAGCCATGTTGAAATGCAGGAAACAGGGATTTCAGACCAGAAAAGTCCAAAAAGACAAATCTACCTCTCTTCACAAAAATGAAATGCCAGGAGACATCAAGGAGAAGCTAAAAACTAGCAGGTGATCTTCCTAAAATGGTTCTGCCATGGAGAGTCAAAGTTAATGACAGATTTGCTTCTTTAGGCAAGACCGAGGAGATTTCATCTGAGGAAAGATTCCTGCTATTAATATGCTTTTCCTGTTACTATGAAATATATATAACAATAATTAGGCATTAGCTCACCCTTTTGAGCATATTTCTGCGGAACAGCAAAGATGTACAGTCTTGCAGTGATGCTATATAAACAAATAGATGTTTACTTCATTATTAATGATGAGGCTATAAGAATTCCTAAAATTATATTAGTAATTATTAAGTTCTTTTTTCATAGGACCGCTATTAAGTCCTTTGTAATGTTAAAACTGCAGTGAGACCTCTGATGATGTTCAAGTGTCATGAGTTAATTGCTTCTTAGACAGCAAGCAGGCACATACCACTCAGAGTATATTCCAAAACGTTGACAATTACCCAAAGATCGTAAAAAGGAAACCTATTACTACAGGTGAGAGGACAGAAGATAAAATATTGACTGGGTTTATCTATATGAAACTTCACTAATAATTTAGTCACAAAATTGTGGTTTTTAACTTTCAATAAACCTGTTGAACTACTGACAGATAATGAATTTTTAGCCAGATAATTATTCTTAATGGATATGCATGTAAACATTCTCTGTTGTAAACTTCTTATTCAATTTATTATTTAAATTTATGTTTGAACTTCTAGTGAACTTTTGTTTTAAAAGGGGGGTGATACTTGGATAAACCATGTGATCTATTCTCCTAGAAAAGGTACAAAAGACTAGGAACAATTACATTGCATAGCATTATGAACATGACATAGCACTGGGAGTAATGGCATTGAGAGGAAGGGCATTATCATTGACACATCAGAGCAGGAGGAGAGAGAAAGATTAGAAGGAGAATAACTTAGAAATTATAAGGCAACTTAAAAAATTAATTTAATCCCAGCACTTGGGAGGCAGAGGCAGGTGGATTTCTGAGTTCGAGGCCAACCTGGTCTACAGAGTGAGTTCCTGGACAGCCAGGGCTACACAAAGAAACCCTGTCTCGAAAAAAAAAAATTAAGAGACCAATATGCAGAATGCGGAGGGAAAGTGGGGTAAAAAAGAAGCTGCAGCGAGAGCAGAAGGAGCAGGCAGGCATCTCCTCTCCATGGAACAGATTAGGTCTTTTCTTAATAGCAAGGCAGGCTTAGTCATACTAAAGAGGACTGAGCTTTCTTCTTACAGACTTGAGTTTAATTCATTTAGCAATAAAAGGGTAGAAGCTTTTTCTTTCTCTATGCAATAAAGATTGGAGCTCATTTTTCATCCAGAATAAGTGAGTTCTTTCTGCACTGGCACTTGGGCTTTTGTTCCATATGCATATGTAAGTATGGATGTGTGTCTGTGTGTAATTATGAGATAAGTAGGTAGCTGAACCCAACTGGTTTGAATGGAGAGGTATGAATGTATAAGCATGAATTTGTATATGAATTTATGTGAGCTTATCCATATTGCTTCTGTAAATGTTTTCCTTCTGTGAGCATGACTCTTCGCCTGGTTCAATAGCAGTTTATTGCTCAAACCTCCCCCTAGCCTGACAAATGAGAGGCATCTGGACAAGAGAGAAAAGGCTCTAGCAATTATTCCTTTACTCAATCCCCTGTGCTGAGGTGCTAAATGTCAGAGGCTGCAGTTTCTGGCCTCAAAGGAATTCAGGCAGATCACCTACAGTAGCAAACTGACTTAGATTTAAGATAAGTAAACATTTTATTATTAAACAGCAACTCTAAGCATCTTGCCCCAATCAATGCTCTTCACCCTCCACCACCTCAAGAAGATCCAAGAAAGAAGTGCCAGGGCTGCTCCCCAACCCCCACAATGAAAGTTTTAGAAAGTATAATAACTGAAATGACTGAAGACTCCAAAACCTTCTGCCACCATAAAGATAATTCAAGTATGAAGTTTTGGGACTGAGATGCTCACTTTCCAAGATGTGAGGACTAAAATCTGTCCCTGTATTAAATTTGCCATATAAATCAAATCTATAGTTACTTTCCCAGATAAGTCAAAAGTCTAAGCCATGATTCATATTCCCCTCCATAGTACCTACCAAAGACTTTGTGTTGCCATGTATGTGTAACTATAGAAGAGTATGTGAACATGTGTGCATTTGTGTGCATATGTTCAAAGATATGAAACAGAATAATGATTATTGGCTCTCTGTTTCATTGCTTGCATATCCTTCTTAAGCAGTGTGGGAAGGAAAAAGAATAAGAAAACACTAAGGAACAGCCCTCTGGGATTGACCTAAACCCTCCTAGCCTTCCCAGTCACCAGGAGAATGAGTTTTCTTTTTGTTTGTTTGCTTGCTTTTCATTCCATGTTTCTTTAATTAATAGTAACACCACCAGAAAATAGAATTGAAAGGTACAGAAAAGTGTGTTACTTATCACCTTGAGTGGAGTCAGCAAGTCAAGAAAGAAGACAACATCCCCTGGGGAACTCAAACAAGAACCTCAGTACAGTTTTTTTTTTCATGTTTTATTCTTACTATTTTTTAATTGACTAGCTTATCAGATGAAATATATGGATTTAATTTTATTCTTCTGAAAATGGATAATCCAATTTAATACTACCATTTGTTGAACATGTTATCTCTAATTTGCCAATATATGTGTTTTTCTCCTCTGTCAAAACTTAGGTGTACTTAGTTTTGTCTTTAATTTATTGGTCCTCTATTTTTGTCTATTGATCTACTTTTATATCATCAGGTGGTTGACTTTGCCACTATAAGTCTATAGTATAATCTGAGATTGGTAGTGTAATGCCACCAGCTCTATTCTTACTCTATAGAACTCCTTTGGCTAGTCATAGCCTTTTGTGGTTCCAAATGAATTCTTGGATTACCATTATTTTTCCCTAAAACTTTGAAATGTCAAATGAGAATATTTGTAAGTATTGCATTACATTTTGTAGTATAACCTTTTATATAATATTAATTCTGTCAGTGCAGGAACATGTGACAGCTAGTGTCTCTATTGATTTTCTTTTACAATTTTGTGATGTTTTTATTGTATATGTCTTTCTTTTTTCTTGTTAGGTACATATCTAGATGTATATTTATTAGAGTTATTTTTTATGTAATATTTTTCTTAATTTCATTCTACGAGAACACATTTTTAGTATACATATAATCTGTCTTTTATATTGAATTTGTACACTGAAATTTTATTGTAAGTACTTAATAGGTATAAAAGTTTCTAGTCAATTCTATATAGTCCTTTAAGTTATTCATGTTAATCAGTAAAGTTCTACTGTTTATAAGTCAAAAGATTACCCACAACAGTCCATTAGTGTTTTGCCTTCCATGTTCAAGGCCTTTGTCACAGGGCAGAGACAATTAAACCAGGTTTGACTCTACTTTTTATTAAGATTTCCTCATTTGGGCATCATCTTTCAAATTCTATGATTTTCCTGAGCAGGAGCTTCCACAGATAGGGTAGCTAACAGCGACACTAGCTAGTAAAGGCTTGATGGAAGCTTTTGTCTTCCACAGCAGATCTCTTTACTGCCTCTCCCTCACCCCATTCTTGCAGTCTGTTCCACCCTGTGGCTTTCTCTTCTTGTTGTTTCCCTGCATATCTGCTCTGTGAGGCTAACAAATATATCAGCTCTAGAATTAGTTGATTCTATTTCTACTGATTTTTTCATTCTTACCACCTTACTTCTTCCCTCTCACACTATTATTCCCATTCTAAGAAATAGTTTCCATTAAATCAAAATAGTATCTTAGTACACTATTAGAATTCTTCCACATATTGAGCATTTCCTTTGTGTATGTCAGAATGCTAAGTGATTTACACATTTTCCTTCTAATTAATTTTAATAGCAATCACAGAGACTGTTAACATCTCCCCATGGGAAAACAGAAAACCAGAGCTCCCTTTCCAGGCAGAACGTGGAGTGACAGGAGCCTTGATACAGAGCCATTATGAAAATTAGTATGGAGGCTCCTCAGAAATCTAAATTAGCAGCAGCAGCACTTCTGAGTATATATAAAAGCAATCAAAAACAGTATCAGAAAGCTGGCTGGCTGGTTTAGCAAAGGTACCTGCTACCACACCTAATGATCTGAATTCAATTCCTGGGACCTACATAGTGACAAGAAAGATCAGTTGTCTTCTGACCCCATATACATTCCATGGTACACCTACATGCATGTACACACATACACACACATAAAGAAAGAAAGAAAGAAAGAAAGAAAGAAAGAAAGAAAGAAAGAAAGAAAGAAAGAAAGAAAGAAAGGTAAAAAGAAAAATATTTCAAAGAGATACTTCACTGCAATGTCCACCATCACATTATTCAAAATAGTAATATTAAGAATTTTGGTAAACAATCTACATAGCTATTGTATAAGTGGATCAAAAAGTCTCATACAAATACACAAGTGATTTCTCTCCCCCCCCCCCTTTAAAGGGAGGAAATCTAGTGATCTGCAGTAACATAAGTGAAATAAGTCTCACACAGAAAGGCAAATACTCCACGATCTTACTTGTGTAGAATCTAAAAGTCAAATACATGGATATAGGAAGTAGAAAGTAGAACATGGCTGCTAGGCATAGGAGAATGGAGAAATAGAATTCATCATGGTCAAATGGATATAAAGTTTCAGGGAAGCAAGGTACATTCTAGAGACAGTGTCCATATCTAGGATTATCTGACATAATAATTTGCTAGACGATTAATCTTAGCAAGTGATCTTACCACACTGAAAAAAATATAATAAAAACAATTTGGGGAGATGATGTATATGCTAATGACCTTGCTGGTGATGGCTTCACAGCTGTCCCTCTAATCTCCTGAAGTTATAACTATTAGGCATGCACAGTTTTTCAAATGTCAACCAATATCAATAATGGGAAAGGGAGAAAGAGAGGAAGAACAATCACTTTTCCACTTCTGCCTAACTCTAAGACCAGATTTCTCCCTTTTTCAACGTATCCTATACCTTTATTTGCTACTAATTCTTGTAGACTGTGTTCCCTTTCCCAAAACCATTTCTAAAATACAAATATATTCATAGGAGAAAGTGGCCTAGTTTAAACAAATATTCCAAAAAGAAAGAAAGAAATACTCCAGGTGCTTCTTCAGAGCAGGAACTACAAAAGAGGGAACAAGCATGGTGTTATGGTTTGAATGTGAATTATCCACCACTATTTGAACACTTGGTGGTGCTGTTTTAGAAGAATCTGAAACTTTTAGGGGGTGGAACCTCAAGAGAGAAAATGGGTCACTGGGGACAGGCATTGAGGTTTTATTGCCAGGACCCACTTCTTGTCTGCTCTCTGGTTCATGTTCAGCTAAGATGTGATGGAGTAGGAATCTCAGGTATAGGATTATACTTATTACCCCTAATGAAACAGAAGCAGTCATTAAAAGTCTCCCAACCAAAAAGCACAGAGCCAGCTAGTTTTATTGCAGAATTCTACTAGATCTTCAAAGAACTAATACCAATACTCCTCAAATTATACCACAAAAAGTAAACAGAAGTAACACTGCCAAATTCATTTTATGAGACCACATTAATTCTGATATGTAAACCACACAAAAACTCAGTCAAGAAAGAATTTAAGACCAATCTCCCTTATGAATATTGATGCAAACATACTAAATAAAGTATTCACAAACCCATGAACACATCAAAGACATCATTCACCATGATCAAGTAAGCTTTATCACAGAGTTTCAGGGATGGTTCAATATTAAAAAAAAATCCATCAACTTAATCCACCATATAAACAAACTGAAAGAAAAAATCACATGATTATCTCATTAGGTGCTGAAAAAGCCTTTGACACAATGCAACATCTCCTCATGATAAAAGTCTTGGAGAAATCAGGGATACAAGGCTCATACCTAAACACAATAAAGGAAATATACAGCAAGCCAAAAAGTCAACATCAAATTAAATGGAGAGAAACTTAAAGCAATTCCAATAAAATTAGGGACAAAGTGGCCCACTTTCTCCCTACCTATTCAATAGAGTACTTGAAGATTTATTTTTGTTTTGTTTTCTGTTTTTGTTTTGGTTTGGTTTTGTTGTTTTTTGTTTTCTCCCAATTGTTGTGTTTATATTTATTTATTTACATTAAACACTGTCACTTCCTCTG
Source organism: Uromys caudimaculatus (assembly GCA_028551405.1). Lineage (NCBI taxonomy): Eukaryota > Metazoa > Chordata > Mammalia > Rodentia > Muridae > Uromys > Uromys caudimaculatus. Next base: position 36,007,061 of record CM052700.1, read on the forward strand.
GTACCCCTCTCACAGAGACCCCCCCCATCCTCTTTCCTCTTCTCCTCTGAGAGGGTAGGGTCCCTGCTGGGTATTCCCCCACCTTGGCACATCACATTTATGCCAGGGCAGGTACATCCTCTCTCACTGAGACCAAACAAGGCAGCCCTGCTGTGAAAGGGAAACCACAGTTAGGCTAGAGAATATCCATGATAGACTTCACAGACCCAAAGAAGTTAAACAAGAAGGAAGGCCCAAACAAGTATACTTGAACCATACAATCGAGAACAAAATAGTCATAGGATGCTGTAGTGGTTTGTATATGCTTGGCCCAGGGAGTGACACTGTTGGGAGGTGTGGCCTTGTTGGAGTAGGTGTGGCCTTGTGAGTGTGGGCTTTAGTACCCTTGTCCTAGCTGCCTGGGGGTCAGTATTTTGCTAGCTAGATGTAGCTCTCAGCTCCTCCTGCACCATGCCTTCCTGGATGCTGTTATGTTCCTGCCTTGAGGATAATGGACTGAATCTCTGTGTTGGCTCCTTGCCAGCAGGTCTAGGTGAGAGAAGAGAACCTGGTCCAGCTACGTCTGTCCAGGGCTGAGCAGGACGATGAGTGTCAACAGCCCAAAAGAAACACACCAGGCCGGAAGACTTATCAAAGCAGGAACTCAACTTTATTGTATCAACCCCTGGCTTATATAGAGAAAGCAAAGGGGGTGGGCAGTTAGGTATGGGGAGAGATGACATAGGAGGTGGGAACGTTAAGGGGCCAATAGCCAAGTTCCACATCAGCAATGGGAGAAAAGAGGGAGGGCCAAACAGGTCTTGCTGAGTCACCCCTATACAGAAGTGACTGAGACAGGTCTCAGAACTCGAGCCAGGCTCGGGTTTGTCCTCAAGGCCCAAACCAGGACCAAAATGGGGCCCAACACTACCATTGCCTGGAACCCTACCCTCTAGCCCTCAGGACAGTGGGAGGGGAAAACATCCCCAGTGCTGCGCAGTTGGGGTCCAGTTCAGGCTGCCCCTCAGGGCCAAGCCCCGGCCCAAAGCTGCCTTAGCCCCAGCTTTGCCGGGTGCCCAGAGCAGGAGGGCAGATGGACAAGTCAGGGAGGACCTGGGGCCCCTGCACCCTGCCCCTATGGCCGGATTGCCTCAGGTCATGCACAGCACTCCCTGTCCGTGTGCCAGGGAGGCATGCCCTGTGACCCTCAGTGTCACCTGTGAAGCAGGAGCCACTGGGGCCTCAGCTGAGACAGCCTTGGGCCTTGGCCTTGGGGCAAGCCAGGGGCCAGCGGACTCTGTTCTAAAGAGGAAGCTGGAGCTCTCTCGTCCCTGTGCTAGCATCCCTCTGGATGCAGCAGCCAAGGGCCGTCACCATAGAGACGGCTGTGGCCCCAGGCCCAGGCTGGGAGTCCACAATCGGGAGCAGCCGAGGTCCAGGCAGTGATGCACCCCAGAGCCTTGTTGGCCACCTGCCAACCACTGCCAAGGGAGGAGGTGCAGGACAGGTCCAACAACTCTGAACCTGTAAGCCAGCCCCAATTAAATGTTGTCATTTATAAGACTTGCCTTGGTCATGGTGTCTGTTCACAATAGTAAAACCCTAAGATAGATGCAGAGGGAGGGAGGAAAGTGGATGGGAGAGAGGAGTGGGAGGGCAATCAGGTGTATGGAGAGACAGGAGGCCCAGAGGGCCACGAGGATTAAATGGAAATCTGCAGCTGTGGAGCTGTGGGAGGGGAGCCTTTGGAAAGTCCCAGAAAACTGAGATGAGGGGGTACCCAGGAGTCAATATAGGTGACCTTAGCCAAGACGCCTAACAGTGGAGACATGGAACCTGAAGAGTCCACCCCCTGTAACCAGGCAGGATGCCTAGTGGAGGGATAAGGACACCAAGCCACACACAAAACAATCGACCCAAAATTTGTTCTGTCTAAAAGAAATGCCAGGACAAAAATGGAGTAGAGACTAAGAGAATGGTCAACCATAAGTGGCCCAACTTGAGACCCATCCCGTGGGCAAGCACCAATCCCTAACAGTATTAATGATACTCTGTTATGCTTGCAGACAGGAGACTAGCATACCTGTCCTCTGAGAGGCTCTACCCGGCAGCTGACTAAAAAAGATACAGGTACCTACAGCCAAACATTGAATGGAGATCAGGAACTCTTATGGAAGAGTTGGGGGAAGGATTGAAGGCCCTGAAGAGAATGAGAACCCCACAGAAGGACTAGCAAAGTCAACTAGCCTGGACTTCTGGGTGATCTCAGAGACTGAGCTACCAACCAAAGAATATACAGGGTCTTCAAAGAGGCCCCTGGCACATATTTAGCAGAAGTACAGTTCAGTTTCCATGTGGGCCTCCCAACAGCTGGAGTGGAGGCTCTCCCTAAAGCTGTAGTATTTGAACTTTTAGCTAGAGCAATAAAGATCAAGGGGATACAAATTGGCAAGGAATAAGTCAAAATATCACTATATGCAGATGATATGATAGTATGTTTAAGTGACCCAAAAAATTGCACCACAGAACTCCTACAGCTGAAAAATCCCTTCAACAAAAGAAAATTAATTCAAAAATATTCAGTAGCCCTCCTATATAATAATAATTAGCAGGCTGAGAAAGAAGTTAGGAAAACCAGACCCTACACAATAGCTACAAATAATATAAAATATCCTTGTGTAACTCTTACCAAGCTAGTGAAAGACCTGTTTGACAAGAATTGCAAATTTTCAAAGAAAGAAATTGAAGAAGATATCAGAAGATGAAAAGATCTCCTATGTTCATGTATAAGTAGGATTAATATAGTAAAAATGTCCATCCTGCCAAAATCAATCTACAGATTCAACGTAATTCCCATCCAAATTCCAACACAATTCTTTACAGGCCTTCAAAGAGCAATACTCAACTTCATATGGGAAAACAAAACAAAACAAAAAACAGCATAGCTAAAACAATCCTATACAATAAAGGAGCTTCTGGAGGCATCATCATCTGTGATCTCAAGCTGTACTATAAGCAATAGTAATAAAAACTGCATGGTACTAGCATAAAATCTGACAGGTTGGTCAAGGGAATTGAATTGAAGAACCAGAAGTAATTCCACACACTTACGGAAATTGGATCTTTGGCAAAACTATCCAATGGGAAAACGAAAACATTTTTAACAAAAAAAGTGCTGATCTAACCGGATGTCTGCATATAAAAGAATGTAAGTAGATCCATATCTATAACCCTAAACAAAACTCAAGTCCAAGTGGATCAAAGAACTTAACAACAACAACAACAAAAAAAAAAAAAAAAAAAAAAAAAAAAAACTGGATACACTAAACCTAATGGAAGAGAAAGTGGAGAATAGACTTAAAACCATTGACACAAGAGAAAACTTCCTAAACAGAACACTAATAGCTCAGACACTAAGATCAACAATTAATAAATAGGACCTCATGAAACTGAAAAGTTTCTATATCAAAGGACACCACCAAAAAGAACAAACAGCGGCCTACAGAATGGGAAAAGATTTTCACCAACCCTATATCTGACAGAGGACTAATATCCAAAATATATAAAGAACTCAAGAAATTAGACACCAACAACCAAAATAACACAATTAAAAAGTGGGGAACAAAAAAATATTGGGTACAGAACTAAACAAAGAATTCTCAACAGAGAAATCTCTAATAACTGAGATGCACTTAAAGAAATGTTCAACATCCTTAGCCATCAGGGAAATGCAAATCAAAATGACTGTAGATTCCATCTTACAACCCCTTAGAGTGACCAAGATCAAAAACTCAAGTGACAGCACATGATGGTGAGGATGCAGAGCACTGCTGATGGAAGTGCCAACTTGTACAACCACTTGGAAATGAATTTGTTTCTCAGAAAATTGGGAGTAGTAGTTCTACCCCAAGACTCAGCTATACTACTCCTTGGCATATAAGGTGGTGTGCAGAAATTATGGGAGTAGCCAACAAATAACAGGTCTAGCTTGAAACCCATGCCATGAGAGGGAGCCCACATGACACTGCCTGTAAGGCCAGGAACCAGAGGTTGAATAGCCCAGAGACCAAAGACAGAACCAAGACTTCCAATGGAAAGACTGGGACACCAACCCAGCCATAAAACCTTAAACCTACAATTTGTCCTGCCTACAAACTGCTCAGGAGTAAACGATGGAGCAGAATTTGAGGGAAGTACCAATCAATGACTAGCACAGCTTGAAAACCACCCCAAACACTATTAATGATATTTGGCTATACTTGTAGACAGGAGCTTAGCATAAATGTCGTCAGAGAGGCTTCTCTCAACAACTGAACATTAAGTAGAGCTTTGGGAATCCTGTGGAAGAGGGAGAGGAAGGATTGAGGGAACCAGTGGAGTCAAGAGCACCACAAAAAAAAAATGTATAGAATCAACTAACTTGGACCGAAGGAGGCTCATGGAGACTGAACTGTGAACCAGAAACCATGACAGCTGGGTCTTCATTGTGATTCCTAAAGCGGGAACAGGGAGTGTCTCTGAAAACACTGCCTGCCTTTGGATTCCTCTCCAACTGTGCTGCTTTGTCTAGCCTCAATAGGAGAAGATGCATCTAATCTTATCAACTTGATATGCCTAGGCTGGTTGATATCCATGGGATGCCTCCACTTTTTGAAGAGAAGTGGGAAGAGGGGAAGTGAGAAGGAGGGAATAGAAGTTGCAATAGGGATGTAAAGTAAATAAATAACTTAATTAATAATAATAATAACAAAATAATATGTGGGCTGCTTTTCTCTTCGTATAATTACATATAGTAAGCTGCAGTATCTCCATGACATAGAGCAACAACAGGATATCTGAGAGAGTCCTGGTGAAGATCCAGTGTTGATGGTATAGCAGAAGCCAGAGGCCTTGAACCAGACCAATGATTCATTGAAATGAACATTTGTAAGTAAATATGTTTGGATTAAAGTGTGTACTGTGTGAGACACACCATGACACATTACCGCTTCCATGTTAAGATGCTGTTGTTGTTTCTTTGTTTACCTTTGCATGGGAAGGTTGCAAGGGTAAATACAAAGAGACAGGGAGATGAGTGGGATTGGAGTGCATGATGTGAAATTCATAATGAATCAATAAAAAGTTAAAAAGAAGAAAGAATGAGAGGGGGGGAGAGAAGATAGAAAAGAAAGAAATTATACATCAATTTTTATTCATAAAACTTCCATAACTGTTATAACTGTCAAAGTCTTTAATAATGAGATTATTTGCCTTTCAGAACTGACAAGAACCGTTACCTGAAAAATCCCACCCATTAGGGCTGAGTGCTGCTGATTCAACCCAAATCTTTTATCAAATACATGCAGAGTTTGCTTACAGAGTTTAAAAGTAGGAAGAAAACATTCAAAAGTCTTTCCCCATCCACCTCCTAACATCAGTTTGTTTTCTGCAAGAGTCACATTTCACTAAAATATTCCTAAATGTAGTACTCAAAACTACCAGACATTCCCAGCACTTGGGAGGCAGAGGCAGGTGGATTTCTGAGTTTGAGGACAGCCAGGGCTACACAGAGAAACCCTGTCTCAAAAAAAAAAAAAAAAAAAAAAAAAACTATCAGACATTCAAGGGCTCAGGAAATCAATTGTTTTCTTTCTTATCCTAGAACAAAATCTATTAATAATGAGGTTATCATTAGTGTTTGAATTTGTCATTGAAACTAAAAAATGAAAAAAGAAAGAAAGAAAGAAATCAGACCTACAGATTGTGCAGATCATGGCAATTTAATCTTTAACAACCCCATAAATTAAAATCTTTCTCACATAAAGTTAATATCACGGGACAAATTATCACACCCTACTAAGAGTCTTTTTTAAAGCAGCATTTTAATTTTAATTTTAAATTAGCATATATAGTATTATGTTTCATCATGGCATTTTCAAACAGTGTGCTTTTTTCCCTAATCTCTTTCTCACTTTGCTTCACCTCCTTAAGCTTCTCAGCCCTCCTAGCCTCCTTCCCATGCTCACCTCACATGTGTCTCATCGATTTCCACCTCCGCTGCAAACCCCTCTTTCACCCCTCCCATGGTCTCCTTCCTAGTATAAAAGCTTTTACTCACACTCATCCACCTACATAGCCACATGTAAATATTATAAGCTATGATCCACATTTGAGAGAGACACACAATTTTTGTCTTTCAACTATTTTCTTAATACAGTATCTCACAGACCCATCTGTCTCCAGAATACTTTATTTTGTTCATCTGTAAAAAGTATTTCTTAATATGCCTACAATGCTTTGAAAGGGAAGCAAAATTAAAATGATTTATGATGATATGTGAAGAATTGCCCAAACATAAAAAATTATTTGCTATGAAATTCAATGTAAAACTTCTTTCTATTAAAAATATGCAATAATAATATATAAAACATCCCCATTTTATTATGTGCTAGACTATAACACTTCTTACAATCATACCTTAAGCTAGCCCAAAGCAACTTTCTAAAAATTAATATACTCCTAAATCTGTAATGTATCCTATTATTATTATTTTATATAACTGTCTTACTTTATTAAATTCTTAGCTGTAGTGAAACAGGATAAAAAAGTATAAATAGAGAAAATAAAGGGCTTTTGTTTTCTTTTAACTTACAGAAATCTGGGTATCATGGACCTGGAAAATGGCTCAGTAGATAAAGCCATACAAAACTAACATTTGAGTTCAGATCTCAGGAAATCCATGTTAAAAAGAAAAGGCAGATGCAATACTGGACATCTATAATTCCAGCATTTCTACAGTAAGATGGGAAGCAGAAAATGGGGTAAGTTCCTGGACATTTGCAGACCAGCTAGAGTGGAGAATGTTGTGAAATGGCAGAAATGACAAACACTCTGCCTCACAACAAAGAAGAGAACAAGAAACAGCTCCTGAAGAGTTATCCTCTGACCCATAGACACACAATGGCACACCCATGCCCCCACTCACACATACATCATTCACAAGCACATAGAAGTACACACACACACACACACACACACACACACACACACACACACACACCATGGATGGAGAGGCTCATTCCCATAATCTCAGCATTCAGGAGACTTGCCACAAACTCAACAGCTACATAGCGAGTCTCAAGCCTGTTCTGTAGAGTGAAACTCCGTAGTGAAAAAGAAAAAGCATAAATTGAAAACAATAAATAATGGCTTATGCTTAAAAAGTAGTCATTCTCTCCTTAGTTGTTTAGATACTGCCTTTTATTTTCCATAATGACTAAATAAGGTGGTAATAACCAACCAAAGTACAGAAAGATTATGTAATTTCTGCATCATCGCACAGCTAATAGATGGACATAGACTAGTTTTGGAAAGGAAAGATAAGGAGCCCTTACAATGACTCGAAGTATATTTGCAATTAGAGAAGATAACTACATTTGCTTCTTGGTTCAGCCTTTCCTTTCCCTTCTCCCCTCTTTCTCTCTTATTCCACTAGATGCCTCTTTTAACACACACTCCAACTCTGGAGAAATATGAAGTCATATTTTCATTATGAATGACTTACTTGTCAACACCATATGCAAAAAGAAGGAGTGAGAGCTTGCTGATATGTCACTGTTATTTTTTAGAATTTTGATGGGGAAGACTCCTTTATTAAATAAGAAGTATTCCTTAAAAAGCTTGAGTCTCTGGACTGAGACACACACACACACACACACAGAGCGAGAGAAAGAGAGAGAGAGAGAGAGAGAGAGAGAGAGAGAGAGAGAGAGATTGAAAACTGTAAAGCTTGAGGGTAGTTATCTAAATGATAGTCATTATTGCTCTTAATAACCTTTAATGAAATACTAAGAGAATTAGTTTTAGTTTGGGTTAATGAGAGAAGAAAACATAAAAACCTTCCTCAAGTACAAGACAAGAAGGGTGAGCTTGCCCCTATGAGCCTGGGAAACAACGTTAGGAAGAGTCTTAAAAACAGATCAATAAATCAATTTTGGGAACTGTAGAGACAGAAAGATGAGGAACACAAGAAAGGGAATAAATGGCTGGATAAAAAAACTAACTCAAACAAATCAGTAGGCTTCCTCTACTCAATGGATAAACAGGCTGAGAAAGAAATAAGGGAAACAACACCCTTCACAATTGTCACAAATAGTATTCACATACCTTGGTGTGACTCTAACGGAGCAAGTGAAAGATCTGTATGCCAAGAACTGTAAGTCTCTGAAGAAAGAAATTGAAGAAGACCTCAGAAGATGGAAAGATCTCCCATTCTCATGGATTGGCAGGGTTAATATAGTAAAAATGGCCATCCTGCCAAAAGCAATCTACAGATTCAATGCAATCCTCATCAAAATTCTAACTCAATTTTTCACAGCTATAGAATGAGAAATTCTCAAATTTATCTGAAATAACAAAAAATTCAAGGATATCAAAAACCATTCTCAACAATAAAAGAACTTCTGGGGGAATCAGCATCCCTGATCTCAAGCTGTACTACAGAGCAATAGTGATTTTAAAAACTGCATGATATTGGTACAGAGACAGGCAAGTAGATCAATGGAATAGAATTGAAGACCCAGAAATGAACCCACACACCTATGGTCACTTGGTCTTTGACAAAGGAGCCAAAACCATCCCGTCGGAAAAAAAAACAGTATTTTCAACAAATGTTGCTGGTTCAACTGGTGGTTAGCATGTAGAAGAATGCACATTGATCCATTCTTAACACCTTGTACAAAGCTCAAGTCCAAGAGGATCAAGGGCCTCCTAATAAAACCAGAAACTAATAGAAGAGAAAGTGGGGAAGAGCCTCGAACACACAGGCACAGGGGAAAAGTTCCTGAACAGAACACCAATGGCTTATGCTCTAAGATCAAAAATAGACAAATGGGACCTCATAAAATTGCAAAGCTTCTATAAGGCAAAGGACACTGTCAATAGGACAAAACAGCAACCAACAGATTGGGGAAAAATCTTTATCAACCCTACATCCAATAGAGGGCTAATATCCAAAATATACAAAGAACTCAAGAAGTGAGACTCCCAAGAACCAAATAACCCTATTAAAAAATGGGTTACAGAGCTAAACAAAGAATTCTCAACTGAGGATATCAAATGGCCAAGAAGCACCTAAAGAAATGTTGAACATCCTTAGTCATCTGGGAAATGAAAATCAAAATGACTTGAGATTCCACCTCACACCAGTCAGGATGGCAAAGATCAAAACTCAGGTGACAGCAGATGCTGGCGAGGATGTGGCAAGAAAGAGGAACACTCCTCCATTGCTGGTAGAATTGCAAGCTGGCACAACCAATCTGGAAATCAGTCTGGCAGTTCTCCGAAAACTGGAAATAGTTCTACCTGAGGACCCAGCTATACCACTCCTGGGCATATACCCAAAAGATGCTCCAACATTTAACAGGGACACATGCTTCATTATGTTCATAGCAGCCTTATTTATAAATAGCCAGAAGCTGGAAACAACCCAGATGTCCCTCAACAGAGAAATGGATACAGAAAATGTGGTACATTTACACAATGGAGTACTATTCAGCTATTAAAAACAATGACTTCATGAAATTTGCAGGCACATGGATGGAACTAGAAAATATCATCCTGAGTGAGGTAATCCAGTCACAAAAAAACACACATGGTATGTACTCATTGATACGTGGATATTAGCCAAAAAGAAGCTTGAAATACCCACGATACAACTCACAGACCATATGAAACCCAAGAAGAAAGAAGACCACACCAAAGTGTGGATGCTACAGTCCTACTCAGAAGGGGGAAGAAAATAACCTTGGGAAGTAGAAGGAGTGAGGGATCTGGGAGGAAGAGAGGAGGGGAAGATAAAAGGGGGGCAGGTACAGATAAGGGAGGAGATAGGGGAGAAGTACAGAGGGTCAGGAATTTGACCCTTATGAGCAGTGGGGGAGGGGAACTGGGGAGAGCCACTAGAAAGTCCCAGATGCCAGGGACCCAAGAGGTACCTAGGACCCAACAGGGAGGACATTAGCCAAAATACCCAACAAAGGGGAGATAGAACCTGTAGAGACTACATCCAGTGGATAGGTAAGGCCCCCAGGTGAGGGATGGGGCCACCCACCCACCTCAAAAATATTAATCTAGAATTCAAAAGGAAATGCAGGGACAAAGAGTGGAGGAAAGACTGAAGGAAAGGCCATCCAGAGACTGCCCCACCTAGGGATCCATCGCATCTGCAGACATCAAACCCTGACACTATTGCTAATACAAAGTTCTTGCTGACAGGAGCCTGATATAGCTGTCCCCTGAAAGTATCTGCCAGAGCCAGACCAATACGAATGAGGATATAAGCAGCCAAACATCAGACTGAGCATGTGGAGCTCAATGGAGAAGTTATGGCAAGGACTGAAGGAGCTGAAGGGGTTTGCAATCTCATAGGAAGAACAACAATATCAACCAACCAGAACCCCCAAAGTTCTCAGGGACTAAACCACCAACCAAAGAGTACACATGTGGAGACTCATGGCTCCAGCTGGATATGGAGCAGAGAATTGCCTTATCAACCAAGGAGGGAAGCCCCTTGGTCCTCTGGAGGCTTGATGATCGAGGATAGGGGAATGCTAGGCTGCTGAGGCAGAAGTGGGTGGATGGGTGGGAGAGCACCCTCATAGAGGCAGGGGAGGGGGGGAGATGATAGGGGGTTTGTGGGGAAACTGGCAAAGAGAATAAATTTGAAATGTCAATAAATAAGAAAAGATGAAAAAAGTAAAGTAATACAGGGCAAATCTCTGAAGAGAGAGAGAGAGAGAGAGAGAGAGAGAGAGAGAGAGAGAGAGAGAGAGAGAGAGAGAGAGAGAAGAAAACTAAAGGGAATAATGAAAGTAATGAAGTTAATTATGCTGCAATTAGACCATGCCCTTTGATGATAGCTGGGTTTGTCCAGGCAGATATGAGTGTGTTAGTTAGCATGATACTATTTAAATTTTCTATCCTTCAATATTCCTAGATTGCCACAGTCCAATCGTGCTGTTCTTAAAACAAATCTACCACAGTTGGGGGTTACTTGTAAAGAACACACATTTATTTCCCACAGCTCCAGAAAAACCAAGATCATGATGCTATCATTGTGGGATGCCTGGTGCTTCTCCCAAGATGACGCTTTGTTGCATCTTCTCCACAGCTGCAGAACAACATGTCCTCACAGAAGAGGGGTGCAAGAGCAAGAGAGCACCCCCTTTAGCCACAACCCCTTTGTAAGAGTGTTAATCCCACTTCCATAGGGAGAAAACTCACAATATATTCACCACTCTTGGCCTGTGCCTTAAATAATGCACTGAGGATAAAGCTCTACATTAACTTTGGAGGGAGGACGATCATTCAAATCACTTTATGCTCGATCAATCTAATGGAGTTCTGAGTATAAAACCTGCCCCGGTTACAAGCACTGCCTTGTCCCAGTACAAAATAAAACATGAATCTCACTTTAAGTCAATATAACCTTCCTTCAGTTCACCAAACTTGGCAATCTCAGCATAAGCAATCTACATCTTTGAAGAGATGGTAGAGAGGGCAGAAGCACAACTTGAAACTGCTTGTAACAAGCTTACTGTCACTGGCTTGACCATACTAATGATTCTTTATCTCCCAGGCTGCAGCTAAAAAAAAAAAAGAATCCTTTTCTCCAGTGGTCAACCAATGACTGGCCAAGCTTGAGTCATTCCATGAGAGGGATCACACCCTTGACACTATTAATGATATTCTGTTATTCTTTCAGAGCCTAGCATAACTGTCACCAGAGAGGCGTCACCCAGCAACTGATGAAAATGAATGTAGAGACCCACAGCCAAGCATTAAGTGGGACTCAGGGAATCCTTCAGAAGAAGGAGAGAAAGGATAGAAGGAGCCAGGGGGGTCAAAAACACCACAAGAAAACCTACAGAATCAACTAACCTGGGCTCAGATGGGCTCATAGACACTGAACTCTCAATCAGAGAGGATGCGTGTGATAGACCCAGGCCTTCTGCACATATGTAACAGTGTGCAGCTAAGTCTTCATATGGGACTCCTAAAGTGGGAGCAGGGGGTGTCTCTGACTATGTTACCTGTCTTTGGATCCATTTCCCCTAACTGAGATGCCTTGTCTAGCCTCAATAGGAGGTGTGCCTAAGCTTCTTGCAACTTAATATGGCAAGGCTGGCTGAGAGCCATGAGATCCCCCTCCCCTTTCTGAGGAGAAGGGGAAAGGGGCTAGATGAGGTTAAGGGAGGGGAGAGGAAATGACTGGGAGGAGAGGAGGGAGAAGAAGCTGATAATGGGATGTAAATAAATAACTTTTAAGAGAGAGGGGGAAGGGGGAGAGAGAAAATCATCCCTGCAAGTATTCTTCTCTGCTCATAGGATGAATGGGATCTCAAAAGGATGTCTCAGAGATGTTGCTACTGTTTGTGAGTGCATGGCACTTAGCACCCTGGTTGTCACCTTTCCCAAAGTCTACCAGCTTGTGATGAATCCTATACATAATGTCTGGTTTGAATGTTGGTCCCAGCACTAACTAGATTTGTGTCTCAAAGTAATGCATTGCACCTCAGTTTTCTGTAAGATAGTAGGTGCTGGGGATGTTGTTTGGTTGGTAGAATGTTTGCCTTATGTACAGAAGTCCCTGAATTCAATTCCAAGTCGTTAGTATATAATTTTTTTTCCTTCTGGTTGGACAGGTCCATTGCCTTCTTGAATTGGAGCAGTTAGGTTCACCCAAAGGAGGCTTTCCTAGGACTGGGCCTGGTTTTTTCCCTTCTAGATATAGAGGTAGGTCTCTAGGCTCACAAGTCATCACAGGATCCTCTTGAGATTCTTCCACTATTTTCTAAATTGAAAATATATTCTTCTCTCATAAAATATATCACAAGCACAGTTTCCCCTCCTTCTACTCCTCCTGGCTCTCCTCCTGCCTCCCTTCCACAGAACCTCCACCCCAGATCTACTCCATCTCTGTTTCCTCTTCAGAAAAAGGCAGACCTCCAAAAATTAATAGATACATGGGACAAAACAAGATGCTATAAGACAAGGCAAAATCCATCATATTGAGGCTAAACAAAGTAAGCAAATAAAAGGAAGAGAATCTCAAGAGCAGTCAAAAGAATCAGACATATACTTGCTCCCACTGTTAAAAGTCTTACAAAAACACTAAGCTAACAACCATAGCATATATCCAAAGGATCTGGTACAGGCCCAGGTAAGCCACGTTCTTGCTGTTTCAGTCTCTGTGAGCCTATGTGAGCCCTGCTTAGTGATCTCCTGGTGTCCTCCATCCCTCTGCCTCCTACAGTCTTTCCTACCCCTCTTCTACAGGGCTCCTCAATTTCTGGAGGGAGGAACTCAATGGAGACCTCCAATTTAGATTCTGTCTCCACATAACGTCTGGTTATGGGTCTCTGCACCTGCTCCCATCTAGTGCCAGAAGAAGTCTCTCTGATGACAATTGGATGAAATACCAATCTATGAGTATAACAGAATATCATATATGGATTTTTTTTCACATTCTAAGGCAAAATAAGAGGTAGAACAATTCCCTGGGTGGAAATTCTTCAGTAGTGTAGCTGCCCATCCAATTTTCAGGTATCTCTTCGGTAGTACAGTTTATGAATCATCCATGCTATAAGTGAGATTCTTCAGTGATGGAGCTGAGTATGTTACCCAGAGGACTTGTTGGTGGCATAGGTGTCCTTGAATGGCCTCATGTATCCCCAATAAGCTCACTAGTTCATCAAATTGTACTTGGATAGAATCCTTTCTTTGGTCCATCAAATAGATACTAATTATCTATCTATCTATCTATCTATCTATCTATCTATCTATCTATCTATCTATCTACCTACCTACCTGTCTATCTATCTATCTACCTCTCTCTCTCTCTCTCTCTCTCTCTCTCTCACACACACACACACACACACACACACACACACACAGAGAGAGAGAGAGAGAGAGAGAGAGAGAGAGAGAGAGAGAGAGAGAGAGAGACAGACAGACACAAATAGACATTTCTTTACATATGTCTAAGTAAAGTCATACAATAAACTGGCAACCAAACAGGGACTGACACAGTCAAAGATGAGTGGGGAATGGAGTATCAATGGCAGAAATCTTGCAGTCGTTGAAATAGTTAGAATGAAAATGTTCCCCACCCCAAAGGCTTTGGCATTTGAATACTTGGTTCTAAATTGGTGGCGCTATTTGGAGAGAATTAGGAAGTGTGGCATTGTCAAAAAGTATATCACTGAAGATAGGCTTTGAGAGTTTAAGGACTCTATCATTTATAGTTTGATCTCTCTGTTTCTTGGGTTTCAAGATGTGAGCTGTCAGCTCTTGCTGCTATCATGTCTACCACCTGCTGCCATAGACTTTTGTCCATCTGGGAGCATAAGCCCAAAATAGACCCTTCTTACTATAAGTTGCCTTGGCCTGATGTTTATCACCACAATAGAAAAAGTGTTAACATAGCCATATCTCTTACGAGACGCATGGTGGGCCTCTGCTATGATGATGGGTACTGAGTCGTAAGATACAAAAAGAAGACTCAAATTTCTGTCCAGATGGAAAGTTAGAGTAGACTGTGAAAATACGTGGGAGAAATTCAGGTGTGTCATCTTCCCCTGGGGGATGGCTGTGTTAATATTTTCCTGGTCCCTGCTATATGTGACTAGATTGTGGTGAGCAGTCTGCCCACAGGGAAACTACTCACATCAAGAAGTAGTTATAACTGTATGTAGACCTATGAGAGAACATCCTCCAGCATCCAATCTGTCATGAAAATTGAAGAAGAGAGGGAATGCTCTAGAAGTAATAGGGGTAAAAAAGGAAATCAGATAAAGAAGCCAATCTGGGTCACTGAAAATCAAAGATGTAGGTTATGGGTTTTTAAAAAAACAGACTAGAAAGTTCCTGCATGTGACCCAGTAAATAAAAAGAAATAAAATAAGAGAAAATGGAGCTTATTACAAAGACAGGAAGAGCTTTGTAAATTTGAAAAGTAGTAAAAAGTATGCCTAAAAAGTACAGAGAAAAAAATATGAGCAATGCGCTGGAAATAAGCCAATTACGGGTCTAGCAGTATGGCTCCCTGGTGACAGAAAAGGGAATGGAAATGAGTCTAATTTAGCTCTCAGGGCAAGCACACAGCCCCACAAACCTCAAATATAGTTGCAGGTTTTAGTGAGACTGTGAGTCCTCTGGTGGATAGGCTAGCAGTAAGAGAGTCTCTTCCTGTCAGTATGTGATGAAGGATGCTTGCTGAGTGAAACCTGAAAGTCCCTGCTCAAAGCTGAGCCACACTGGAGGACTCTGAAGAGGAAACAACTACAAGCCAGGGAACCTAAATTTAAACTTCCAGAGACCTATGATGAGAAAGAGCCCTGTGAGACAGTTCTGGGGAGAAAAATACACAGAACAGGAGGCCCCAGGCAAGGAAATGTATTGGGGAAAATGGTCACTCTCTCAGTGGTGGAGATCTCAGAAATGAGTGTAACCATGGAGTGTGATAGCCATAAATCTGAAGTCAACAGATTACTGGAACCTATTTGTCACTTACTACTGTGGAACAGGACAAGTCTGGACAGCTACCAGTATACCTAATACATGCAGTGAGTAATATTCAGGAGATCTTGAAAATAAGAAGAGCTCACATGTAAGATCTCCTGATGTTAGTTATTCTCAACGTCCACAATGCATTTAGAACACATCTCAGGACTAAGACATTTACCACTGCTGAGGGGACGGCCATGGAGCACTCTGAAGGTGAAATATGACTACAAAGCCAAATATGGCAAACAGAAGCCCTGTGTGATAAAACAAAGCTACTAAAGTAAAGATTCTCTAACAGATTATCATATGGGTATCCAACACAGAATAAAGCAACAGAATGAACCATAGGGAAGACAGGAGTCAGCAAATATGACAGACTTCTCCCACATGTATATCTCTGACAGCCTCCGATTTCGAGAACCCAGAAAGAAACTGCTGCAACATTTTAAATTTTTGTATTTGGGTGATTGTTCTTTCTTACCTTTTTAATTTTAAGAAAGAAATTGAAGACACCAGAAGACAGAAGAAACTCCCATGCCCAGAGATGCAGAATTGCTGTACTAGAAATGGTTATAATATCAAAAATGTTCTTCATATTAATATACTTCTAATAAAAATTCTAATGACATCATTCACAGAACAGAAAAAAATCATAAATTATTTAGAAGCATAAAAGCCCCAAAATAGTCAAATCCTAAGTAGAAATATCAGTATAAGGGATGTCTGAATACCTGCTCTCAAATTATACTACAGAGTCACAGTAATAAAAATGCTATGTTTATCAGAGAGAGAGAAAGACAGACAGAGAGAGAAAGAGAGAGAGAGACTAATTGAATAGGATAATGCACCAAGAAATAAATACAGCTTCCTAACTCACAACAAAGAATTTTAAAATACACATTAGAGAGTAAGATAAGTATTGAGTGAACCAAACTTATGCATGTTGAAAAGTAAAATAAAATACATACTTTTCACTCTGTATCAAAATTTATTCAAAATGGATCAAACACCTTAGTTTAAACCTTCAAACTTTAGGATCTGCTAGACAACAACATAGAGAAACCACCTCAAGACACATGTATGGTAAGGAATTTCTGGAAATGAATCCAGTAGCACACAAATAATATGCAAATTTGACAAATATGATGACACAAAATTTAAAATCTGCTATGCATCAAAGGAAATGATTTAACAGAATGAGGAGACAGACTGTGAAATGGGAATAGGAAGAAAATGCTGGCCAACTGCACATCAGATAGACACTGATATCTATAAAGTTATAAAAAATTGAAAAGATTAAACTTCCAAAATCAAATGATCTAATCAGTAGATGAGTTAATGAGTTCTCAAAATAAGAAATGGAAACATACAAATATATTTAGGAAAGCATTCAGAATCCTTGGATATTCTGCAATGCAAATTAATAATTTTTTGAAGGTCCACCTTACCCCAGTCAGAATGGCTAGCATTAAGAAACAGTAAATGCTGAATAGGATGTGGAGAAGTATTGTTCACTATTGGAAGAAATATAAACTGGTGCAGCCACAATGGGAGATGTTATGGGGGTTTCTTGATAAACGCAAAATAGAAGTGTCACAAGGCCCAGTTCCACCACTCCTGGATATACACACAAAAGGTTGTGATCAGGAAACTGCAACGACACTTACACATCTTTAGCTGCACTATTCACAGTTGCTTGTAAATAAAGGCATCCAAAATCCCAACAACAGCCCATGCATGAATATATATATGTATGTATGTATGTGTGTATATATATATATGTATGTATGTATATATATAAATATATATGGTAATATGTACAAGGGAATTTTATTCAGTCATAAAATAAATGAAAACATGATATTTGCAGGAAAATGGATAAATGAATAGAACTGGAAATTAATTTTAGGCAAACAAACCAGCCTCAGAATAAAAATTCCACATTTTCTCATACGTGCAATGTGTGTGTATACATGTATCATGGAACTAGAAAAGGAATCATAGAAGAGGGAAAATGATACCAAGTGGGGATGCAGGGATGGTTCAATACCCAGAAATCCATCAATATAATCCACTACATAAACAACCTCAAAGAAAAAAACCACATGGTCATTTCATTATATGCTGAAAAAGCATTTGACAAAATTCAACATCCCTTCATGACAAAAGTCTTGGAAAGATCAGGAATTCAAGGCCCATACCTAAACATAGTAAAAGCAATATACAGCAAAACAGTGGGCAACATCAAACTAAATGGAGAAAAATTCAAAGCAATCCCACTAAAATCAGGAACTAGACAAGGCTGTCCACTCTCTCCCTATCTATTCAATATAGTAATTAACGTTCTAGCTAGAGCAATTAGACAACAAAAGGAGGTCAAAGGGATACAAATTGGAAAGGAAGAAATCAAAATATCACTATTTGCAGATGATATGATAGTATACTTAAGTGACCCAAAAACCTCCACCAGAGAACTGCTGCAACTGATAAAGAACTTCAGCAAAGTGGCCGGATATAAAATTAACTCAAACAAATCAGTAGCCTTCCTATACTCAAAGGACAAACAGGCCAAGAAAGAAATTAGGGAAATGACACCCTTCACAATTGTCACAAACAATATAAAGTATCTTGGTGTGACTCTAACCAAACAAGTGAAAAGATCTGTATAAGAACTTCAAGTCTCTGAAGAAAGAAATCGAAGAAGACCTCAGAAGATGGAAAGATCTCCCATGCTCATGGATTGGTAGGATTAATATAGTAAAAATGGCCATCCTGCCAAAAGCAATCTACAGATTCAATGCAATCCCCATCAAAATTCCAACTCAATTCTTCAGATTTAGAAAGAGCAATTCTCAAATTCATTTGGAACAACAGAAAACCCAGGATAGCAAAAGCTATCCT
>CM052700.1:36025986-36058486 GCA_028551405.1 Uromys caudimaculatus
CCAAAAGTTCGGAATGCCCAAGTTTCACTTTACAGTAACTGCTGGACTGAGAGTGAGGTCCCAGATGGAGGAGTTGGAGAAAGGTCTGA
Source organism: Uromys caudimaculatus (assembly GCA_028551405.1). Classification (NCBI taxonomy): domain Eukaryota; kingdom Metazoa; phylum Chordata; class Mammalia; order Rodentia; family Muridae; genus Uromys; species Uromys caudimaculatus. The sequence goes on from CM052700.1 coordinate 36,026,076, forward strand.
AGGAGCTGAGGGAGTGGCAGCCCCATGGAGGGAGCAACAGTGTCAACTGGCCTGACCCCCCCCCCCACTGGGTCTCCTGGAGGCTGGATCACCAACCAAAGAATATACATCGAGGGACTCATGGTTCGGACCACATATGTGGCAGAGGAGGGTCTTGTTGGCCATCAGCGGTAGGAGAAGCCCTTGGGCCTGAGTGTGTTAGAGGCCCCAGTAAAGGGGAATGTCAAGGTGGGAATAAGGGAGTGGGTGGGCGGGTGAGTGGGAGAGGGACTACCCTCCTAGAGGCAAGGGAGGGGGAAGGGATAGGGTGTTTCCAAGGAGGAGACCTGGAAAGGGGGAAATATTGGAAATGTAAATAAAGTATCAAAAAATAAAATAAAAAAATAAAAAAAAAAAGAGGGGGATATGAAAAATGTAAAGAAAGAGAAAAATAATGATTTATTTATGTAAAAAAAAAAAAAAGATACCAAGTGGGAATAAAAGAGAGGAATGGAATACATATGACATGAAAGCAGAAGGGGAAACTATGTGGGGGAAGGAAGGGAACAAACGGAAAAGATGGAGGAGACAAGGGAGGAACACAGAGGAAGAGAAATTAAAACAAAATATAATGCTTTATATGTTACCTTAAAAGAACTCATTCCTAGACAAAACCAAATTTAAACAATATCTTTCCACTAATCCAGCCTTACAGAGGATAATAGAAAGAAAAGTCCAACACAAGGAAGGAAACAACACCCAAGAAAAAGAAAGAAATTATTCCAAAACAAACCCAAAAGAAGAAAAACACAAAAACATAATTCCATCTCTAACAACAAAAATAACAGGAACCAACAATCATTGGTCCCTAATATCTCTCAACATCAAAGAACTCAATTTCTCAATAAAAAGACATAGGCTAACAGACTGGATACATAAACAGGATCCAGCATTTTGCTGGATACAGGAAACACACACCTCAGTGACAAAGACAAACATTATCTCAAAGTAAAAGGCTTGGAAAATTTTTTCCAAGAAAATGGTCCCAAGAAACAAGCTGGAGTAGCCATTCTAATATCCGACAAACTAGACTTTCAACCAGAAGTTATCAAAAAAGGTGGGGAAGGACACTACTTATTCATCAAAGGGAAAATCCACCAAGATGAACTCTCAATTCTGAACATCTATGCTCCAAATGCAAGGGCACCCACATTTGTAAAAGAAACGCTACTAAAACTCAAAGCACACATTGAAGCTCACACAATAATAGTAGGTGATTTTAACACCCCACTCTCACCAATGCACAGATCATGGAAACATAAGCTAGAGACACAGGGAAACTGAAAGAAGTTATGAACCAAATGGATTTAACATATATCTACAGAACATTTCACCCTAAAACAAAAGAATATACCTTCTCAGCACCTCATGGTACCTTTTCAAAAATCGACCATATACTCGGACACAAAACAAACCTCAACAGATACGTGAACATTGAATTAATCCCATGTATTCTATCAGACAACCACAGACTAAGGCTGCTCTTCAATAGCAACAAAAACAACAGAAAGTCTACATACACATGGAAGCAGAATGACTATCTACTCAATGATAACTTGGTCAAGGAAGAAATAAAGAAATTAAAGACTTTTTAGAATTCAATGAAAATGAAGGCAAACTTATGGGACACAATGAAAACCATGCTAAGAGGACAACTCATAACCCTGAGTGCCTCCATAAAGAAATTAGAGAGAACATACACTAGCAGCTTAACAGTTCATCTGAAAGCTCCAGAACAAAAAGAAGCAAATACACCCAAGAGGAGTAGATGACAGGAAATAATCAAACTCAGGGCTGAAATTAACCAAGTAGAAACAAAGATAACTATACAAAGAATCAACAAAACTAGGAGGTGGTTCTTTGAAAAAAATCAAGATAGATAAACCCTTAGCCATATTAACCAGAGGGCAGAGAGGCAGTATCCAAATAAACAAAATCAGGAATGAAAGGGAAACATAACAACAGAAACTGAAGAAATTCAAAATATCATCAGATCCTACAACAAAAGTATATCCTCAACAAAATTGGAAAACCTAGATGAAATGAATGACTTTCTAGACAGATACCAGGTACCAAAGTTAAATCAGGATCAGATAAACCATCTAAACAGCCCCATAACCCCAAAGGAAATAGAAGCAGTCATTAAAAGTCTCCCAACAAAAAAAAAAAGCCCAGGGCCAGAGCGTTTTAGTGCAGAATTCTATCAGACCTTCAAAGAAGATCTAATACCAATATTTCTCAAACTATTCCATAAAATGAAACAGAAGAAACACTACCCAATTTGTTCTATGAAGCACAGTTACTCTGATACCTAAACCACAAAAAGACCCAACAAAGAAAGAGAACTTCAGACCAATTTCTCTTGTGAATATCGATGTAAAAACACTCGATAAAATTCTTGAAACTGAATCTAAGAACAAATCAAAACAATCATCTCCCATGATCAAGTAGGCTTCATCCCAGGAATGCAGGGATGGTTCAATGTACAAAAATCTATCAATGTAATCCACTATATAAACAAACTCAAAGGGGAAAAAAAACACATGATCATCTCATTAGATGGTGAAAAATCCTTTGACAAAATACAATACCCATTCATATTAAAAGTATTGGAGAGATCAGGAATTCAAGGTGCATACTTAAATATAATAAAAGCAATATACAGTAAACCAATAGCCAACATCAAACTAAATGGAGAGAAACTTGAAGAATCCCATTAAAATCAGGGACAAGACAAGGCTGCCCACTCTCTTCCTACCTATTCAAAATAGTACTCAAAGTACTAGCCAGAGCAATTAGACAACAACAAAAAAAAAAAAATCAAAGGCATACAAATTGGAAGGGAGGAAGTCAACATTTAACAGGGACACATGCTCTACTATGTTCAAAGCAGCCATATTTATAATAGCCAGAAGCTAGAAACAACCCACATGTCTCTCAACAGAGGAATGGATACAGAAAATGTGGTACATTTACACAATGGAGAACTACTCAGCTATTAAAAACAATGACCTCACGAAATTTGTAGGCAAATGGATGGAACTTGAAAATATCATCCTGAGTGAGGTAACTCAGTCACAAAAGAACACAAAGGTTATGTACTCACTGATCAGTGGATATTAGCCCAAAAGCTCACAATGCCCATGATACAACCCACAGACCATATGGAGCTTAGAAGGAAGGAAGACAAGGGTATGGATGCTTCAGTCCTGCATTGAAGGGGGAACAGGATGAATGTGGGAGGTGGAGGGAGGGGAGAACCTAGGCAGGAGAGAGGAGGGGAAGGAAATAAGAGGGGGCAGTATCAGGAACTGGAGGGGATGTGAGAGAGGTACAGAGGGTCAGGAAATCAAACAAAAATATGTAGCAGGGGACAATGAGGAACTGGGGATAGCCACTGGAGGGTCCCAGACACCAGGGAATCCAATGGAGATTACTTTAGCTGAAATGAGCAGAGAAGGGGGGGATAGAACCTGTGGAAACCACCTCCAGTAAATAGGCACAGATCCTGGTCAAGGGATGGGGCCACCCACCCATCTCAAAGTTTTTAACCCAGAAATGTTCTTGTCCAAAGGAAGAATAGGGACAAAATATGGAACAGAGACTGAAAGAAGAGCCAACTGGGGACTGCCCCACCTGGGGATCCATCATGTTGGCAGACACCAAACCCAACAGTGTTGCTGTGGTCAAGAGGCACTTGCTGACAGGAACCTGGTGTGGTGGTTACTGGGGAGGTCCGGCCAGCAACTGACCAATGCAGATGTGGATGCTTGGAGCCACCCATCAGACTGAGCTCAGGGAACCTAGTGGGGCAGCTGGAGGGAGGACTGGAGGAGTGGAGGAGGATTACAACCCCATTGGAAGAACAACATAGGCTGGTCTGACCACCCAGTTCTCCCAGAAACTAGACCACCAAGCAAAGAGTGTACCTGGAGGGATCCATGGCTCCAGATACATATGTAGCAGAGGATGGCCTTGCCTGAGAGCAATGGGAGGGGAGGCTGGAGTGGTGGGCAGGACAGTGTGGGTGGGTGGGGGAGCACCCTCATACAGGCAAAGGGGAGGGGGAAGGCAGATGTGGAATGGGGGGTGGTGGAGGGGTAACCGGGAAGTGATAGCATTTGAGATGTAGACAAATGGAATGATAAAAAAAAAAAAAACTCATTTCTTTGTATGTTACCTTAAATAAATAACTCTAAAAAGTATTAAAAAGATAATAGTGCATTTTTAAAAAGTTGAAAAGCAAATACAATTAAACAAAACAAGTACTACATTGTATAAAGAGAGAATTCTAGGGGTAAACTGACAAAAGGTCAAACAGCATGCTTGTGAACTTCTAAAAGGCTTTAAAGAGTGATAACAGTTCAGCAGAGGCATGAGTGATAAGAAAACAAAGGAGATTCCCTCCATCGCCCTCTTCTAGAAGAGAGAAGAGTCTGTGAGGTGGCACCACCTCAGTTACTCCTCTAGCACAGTGTTGAAGGTTGCCTGCAGGTGAGGCCTGTGAAGCCTAACTGCAGGCTCCCAAACAAGCTATGGATTTTTGTGTCCTTTTAGGCACACTAGTGTGCAGAACCCTTCGGTTCTGCAAGATAAAAATCAAGGGTATCTTAATTTACAGAAACTCATTAAAATACCATGATGAAGACAGCAGAATAGATATGCACATAGAATGTGTCAAGTGAAAAAACACTAAGCTTGTCCAAGGGGCACCCAGTTACCCACCCAACCCCAAAAAGTATGCTGTATACATTTCTTCAGGAAATGTGCTGAGGCCAGGGAGTACAGTGCTGGGACACACATGTCATATCACTGATATGCCTCAAGGTGAAAACTGTAGGGGCCAGGTTAAGCAAAATACAAATCAGTACGGGTGAGAGCTTAGTCACTTGGACCAAAGCACATTCTACACTCAGATGTGACCAGATAGCTTATGGGAAATACTCTGGAGGGCTAGATGAAGTGCTGTCCCCAACCTATGTCACTGAACCCAATGTCATTCCTTTGATAAAACTGTTGATGTAAGTGCCGGGTGGCTCTCATGATGTATTGGGCCTTGACACATTTGTTTTTTTGTTTTTTTGTTTTTTTTTCTCTGTATGCTCTTAGATTCAGGGACCCAGGATCAATTCTCACTTGCTTGGGATGGTAACTGTAGAACAGAGGTGATTCTGTCTTCCCTCTGTAATAAGGTTTCATTATCTGGATGGTATAATGAACATGTTTAAAGGTTTGAGAGGCATCCAGAAGAACAGCAAATACAAACATGGAGAGTTTGAATGCAGAAAGACTGCATGTGTGGTTAGAAGCTGTAAATTTGTTCAGTGAAAATCCTGGGCCAATGGTAGATTACCTTGTTTACCAGCGAGGCCCTTGAAATCCCATGCAATACAAACTATTGAGATTACTATTGGTTGAATGGCATGATTAGTTGTTAAGTCTCTTTTACTAAGGATGTCTTATGTCAGAACATGGAGACTCAGTCTGGGACTGAGCTGAATGCACCTTCTAATACCTAGCATTCCTTGTAGAGAAAGGTGCTAAGCAAGCTGCTGCTGAAGAATGGTTGCCAGTGGTTCTGGTCAGCTATGGACGCTGGATATAAACACGTCACACAAATGTTCTGCAATAATCACATGATGTAGATGGAGCAAATGATTCTCCCATTGTATTTAAGGCAAACTGAGGGAATCATGTCTGGTATTGAAATTGTAATTTCAACCGCTGGGAAATACGCCCTACTCTGGGGGTGTTGGTGTACCTATAAAATTATCTTTAAAATATTTATGTTTATACATGTAGATTGCTGATGCTATTCACCATAGTATAAGGAAACTTTTTTTACAGTGTGTGGAAGTAGCTACAGGCAGCCATTATTTGTCAAACTGATAGGAAAAACTCTGTCTTTCATTGTGGTCGATACTATTGCCTAATGGCCCAATACTAGGCCATATATGGAAGGAAAAAAATCACACATTTAAATCTCCTTTGCAAAGTCTAGGAAATACTTAAAAAGAAGAAATAGGGTGAATATAAAAGCTAGAGGAAGACATGGAGCTCTGGGTAGCTGTTTCCTTCAGGCTAGACAAGATCATTGCTAGCTTGAATATGAAGAGCTGTGATCACCCACATAAAACCCTAAAAAAGTCAGCAGTTAACATTTACTCATGGAGGAAGGGAGAAGTCCCACAAGGCTCAGGAGATATTTATGAGTCTCATCTTCTCCCCTAAGTCACAGAATAAGTAAACAATTCAAAAGGTTGGAAGTCTTTGGTAATATAGCCATGCATTGCCTGTATGTGTCTCGCAGCTTTTCCCAAGTCCTTCAGTGCTGTGGGTAGGGCTACTCAGAGTTGGATACTTCCATGAGATCTTTAGATATGTAGCTGTCCATAAGTTGTCCAAGGTCTTTCCTAGATGCCTCCAAAAAATCCGTGTCCCTGTTAGTAACCCCAACACTCTCAGTGATGGTTCTCTAAGTTGGACCTGAATCAAATCCTCTTTTTGGTTTTTGAATAGATGTCCTTTATATCTCTCGAGAGAAAGTCACACTTATTGGTAGGGCCATAGTATTTTACTGGCCTCACAGAGGTAGGAAAGGGAACAAAGGAAATACAAAGCCCCTGGCTCAAAGTCAGCACTGTCAAGCGTGTAAGCATTATCATGCTGAAAGTAATCACTAATGGATCCTGTCCTCTGGGAGTTAGCAGTGGAGAATGGGAAAAGATACATAAATAAAGGAAATAAAAACAGATAAAACAGTTGTCAGTTACAGAACAGACAACTGATCCTGGGGAAAAGGTGGCTGTTTCCAGGAAGAAAAACTGCCTGGCAACTTCTTATCATGTGAATCATTTCTTGAGACAGAATATTAAAGGAATATAATAAAAGCCTATGTTCGTCAGACTTTTGATTGCTACAACAAATGTCTTTAAAAAGCAGTTTAAAGGAAAGATACATTCTGTCTGATAGTTGCATAAGTTGTCATTCATGGCTAGCTGGCTCTATACCTTTCATACTTGTAATGAGACAGGACATCATTGACACCATTGTACAGGAGCATCGTAGAAAAAAAAAGAGCCACTCTCTCATAGCAACAAGGAGTGAAGAAGAGTAACAGGGAAGATACTGGGACAAAGGACATCTTCCTAGGACAACTCCTCAAGGCTGGCCTCCTCCAACTGGGCCCCACTCTCAATGGCACCATTGTATAATGACTCCACCAAAGCATGCATCCAGGGTTATGTTGGAGCCCTCAGAATGCAATCACTTCCTGAGATCTCATCAGCTGAAAACCTAGTCTTTAACATATGTGCCTTTTAGGACTCATTTCAAATCATGACTGCAACAGTAACAGTTCAGAGACTACCAAAATCAAAGACTAAAATTTCTCAGGGCAAAATTAATCATCATGAATGTCTGCAGTCAGCACCAAGTTTTCTATAATGCAGAACATGTATCTCCATGACATGGTCTCATGTCTACAAAGCATTTAAAGATACAGCAAAATTGACATCAACACAGGTTTTCTTTTATATTTTTGATAAGTTTATACATGACCACTGTACTTACATCTTTATATCCTTCCTTGTCTCCCCAAATCCTCCTGTCCCTCAATCCCTCTCAAATGCATGACCTCATCTTTAATTATCAGTGGCATACACACACAACCAATTAAGCCCATGTAGTGTTGCTCATATATGCATGTGTTCTGGGCTGACTACTCGAAACTGGGTAACCTATTAGGGGTCTCAACCATGGAGAAAACGGACTCTCCCTCTCCTGAAAGGCATTGATTCCCTATAACTCTTCACTTAGGGGTGGGGCCTCATGAAATACCCTCCAACCACATTGGCATGTTGGCTGGTGTTATCATTATGCACCTACCTATTCATCAGGCAGCATGGCACTGGTATAATAGACAGCCTTACATTCTGATCCATGGGCAGCAGGCAGAGAGTGAGACACTGGACCTGGGATGGGCTTTTGAAATCTGACAGACAACCTCGGTGTCACATCTCCTCTAACAATGCCACACCTCCTACTACTTGCCAAACAATTCTCCTAACTGAGCACCAAGCATTCAAATATATGAGCCTAGCTACAGGGGCCATTCTCATTCAAACCATCACACTTGTTATATACAGAATATGCCAAGCCACAGAGTATGCCCTGGTCCTCTGGCTTTTAAAAACTTTTTCCACCCACTCTTCTGCAATATTTCCCAAGCCTTGGATATAGGGGTTACATGGCAAATGTGCCGGCTTGAGTTGGCCACCCCCCAGATACTTATTCTCTACATTTCAATCAATTGCATATCTTTGTAGTAATCTCCATCTGTTGCAAAAAGAAGCTTCTTTGATAAGGGGTGAGAGTTATACATATGAGTATAAATATCTGTAAAATAGTTAGGCATTAAAATGGTTTAGGAAAAATGGCAGCAATAGATTCTCCTCTAGGGTCTGCACCCCTCCAGCTGTGGGTAGTCAACTGGACTTCAGTGCCAGGCATGAATTTCCTATTGACTGGGATTTAAGTCAAAAGGGACAGCTGTGGACTATCCCAAGGGTAAGTGTCACTATTACCCCTTTCAATGTATCTTTTGCTGTTCTTTTTATTGTGGTGGTCTGTAGGCCTTAGAGCTGGCTAGGACTACTGACGTTTTCTCCCTTGGCAGTTTGCATAGCATCTTCAAAGACTAAGACAGCTAGTCTTCAGGAAGATAACTTTCGGGTCAATTCTAGCTCAGTCCCTCTGATCTTGTGTCCTAGGTATGCAGTGTCTTCGGCCCTAGTGTCTTAACCTTCAAGGTCTTGGAGGCAATCAAGGGCGACGACAATAGCTAATATTGTTTCAGGAGTTTTAGACCAAAGAGCTCAAAGGGAGTTATCCCATTATCTCAACACAATTCAACTAAAACCTCATTCGTATTCTGGATGTATAATCCATCCAACTTTTCATGCAAAACTCCCTGTCACTCTGATTAGTACTCTCATGGTGAAATGTTTCTAGTAGAGAAAAAGCAAGGTAAGTCCAAATGGTCATCTGAGGCATGCAGCTGTCTAATACAGCTTAAGAGAAGCATTCTCAATTACCCTGGAGGAAACAACTCTGATTAATAACTATAGAGCATACTGTGTACTTGGTTTTAAACTCCAGCCCACAGAATTAGGATCCTAACGCATTCTGTGCAAGGGTTTAAGAATAATTTCAGCATGAGATGGAAGGGTATGGCTATATATTCCTAGTCCTCAGCATGTGACTCCCTATGCATTTCTGAAATCTAAGTAGCATTTCTAATCGCATGACAAAAAAAATCTTCACAGCGATCTCTATTAATAATATACCTTTGGTTAGCCATTTCATTACCTAATAATTACCAGCTCATTAGAGCAAATAATATATCCTTGTAGGATAAACTCATGGCTCTAATTTTAAAGAAAAGAGTAGGAAGGCTGTCTTAAAGTTACCAGTAGGCAATGTACAGAATTAGCTATTGAAATAAATGAATATAAATGTGTACCTTTTTAAAAAGCAAACAGTGATATGATGATATTTATAGCTAATTCTGAATCATGGAACCAAATACTAGAAGTTCTCATTCTCTCTCTCCCTCCCTCCCTCCTTCCCTCCTTCCCTCTCTCTCTTTCTCATTTTACAGATAAAAACAATGAAGCAGATGAGTCCATTCCTTCCATGGGCCAAAAGCTGAAAGATGCAGTCAGAACAAGCCTTGGATGCTCTGTCCTTGCTTCACAGTTCTTTCTGACCATATTTGCATTGCATGCTTTAAATGCCATGTATATTTGATTTTTTTAATTATTGAATAACTTCAATATTTGGGAAATGTGGAGCTAGTTTATTGAATTCTCTACTTGAATTAGGTTCAGACAGAAGAATAATCTTTTCAAATTCACAATTTTGCAGTGGCTAAATGGACAAGTTTCAAGTCTCTTGCTGGCTCCATGTGTACCACCTCCACCTATAGAACATTTTCTCCATTCCTCTTCAACCTTCAGACAACAGCTCAGACACACCTTCCTAAGCCAGACTTTTCATATGAGCTCCTCCCAACTGTGTGTTTCTATTGCTCTGTCTCCTACGATGAAATCACACCTTTATTTTGATACAGGGTTCCATGACATATATTCTACCCTCAAATTTGTTATGTAAGGATGACATTGAATTTCTGTTCCTCCTGACTCTACTTCCCAAGTACTGGGATTATGGGTGCATTTACACAGTTTATACAATTCTAGGGATCAAACACAGGGTCTTATGCATGAGAAGACTAAGCTGTATCCACTGTCTCACATTATATTTTTAATCAACCATGACAAATGTTCCCCAACTAGGCCATTAGTTCTTAAACTTAATTTTGCATCAGAATAACCTGGATGGCTTTTTCAACTACAAGAGGCCTGTGGATCTCTATATCTAACAAGCCCCCTATATGATGCTGTTGGTCCAGCAGCTACACTGAAGAGCACTAAGCTAAACTCTGTGACCCATGAAGAAGAGGGCCAGGTTTGTCTTACTACCTATTATTCTGGCCCTAGTATTTAAAACAGCACTTGGAACATGGAAGGTTCTCAAAAAAATATGAATAATATATTTTTTCTTTGAGATAAAAGGTTATAATTCTATGCATCTATAATATAATAGCAAGGAATGCCTAATGAGAGGTGCAGAACTATGTTATTTGTGCATTCCATATATATCCTGTTTACATTTATAAAGATACATATATATGTATATATGCATACATATGTGTATTCGTGTGTATTTATAAATATAATTATAAAATTATTCCTAAACAAAATATAATATGCCCTGAGTTTTGGAAATTCAATTCTAATATAAACTGATGGAGACCATTTAAGTGTTTTCTTGCTGAGGAATGCAGTGTGTACCCTGGTCCTAGGCAATTGAATATTCAGGGTTGACTGGCTTCTAGTAAATAAATGGCATCCGTCCTCTACCTGTAATTGTTGTAGACCCCTTTGACCTCAACTCTTCTGAACAAAATGAAGAACAAATGTGAACCTAGATAACAAGACCCATTATTCAGTGGAGGTACCCTAATCATCAGTAAATTACTTCCCAGGTGTCCTTTGTGAGCCTACAGAGCCTGTCAGATAAATGATTTACAAGTTCTGTAAAGGTTTCTTGACCAATAAATATCTCTACACCTTCCTCATTCCAACCTGCTACTGGGCTGAGATTTCTACCAGAAAGAAAACCATGCTTAGCTTTCAAGTCTTGTCTTTTCACAAGACTACTGTTGAGATGCCAATATGGTAGTGCTTTCAAACATTATCCATCATTTCAACCCCAAATAGGATTCATCTATCATGGTGCTTTCCAACTAGACAGCAAGCAATGAAGAAACCATGTTTGGGAAACAAGACACCAAAGCAAGGAGCTTAGCAGGTATAGAACCCTACAGCAGAAGAAAATCAAAGAAACTGGGTTTCTGGGCCAGTGGACATAAAGGTCCTAACAGAGAATGAAGAAAGAGGATGCATTTGTCAACCTTGGTATTCCCTGTGCATTTTCAATCTCATACATTCAAAACAAAATAGCATGTCACCATCTTTGACCTAAACAGAAGCCAAAGTCCATAAACATTAATAAATAATATTAACTACAAGGCACCAAAGGATGTGCTAGATACTTTATCAATGCCTGTTTGGGTTAGTGTTAGCTGCTAAACTGACAGCCTGGGATCATCTGCAGGATCTGAACTAAGGGACTGCCAAGATTGGATTGGCCTATGGCCATATCTATGAGAAATTGTCTTGACTGATGATTGATGTGGGAAGTCTCAGCTCACTGTGGGCAGCACCATCCCCTAGATAGGTGTTCTGGATGTATAACAAAGGTAACATAAGCCAGGAAGCAAGCCAATAAGCAGCATAGTGCCCTAGTTACTGCTTCCAACTACCTGACTTGAGTTCCCCTTCCTTGGCTTCCTTCTATGATGGACTATGGCCTACAGATGTAAGCCAAATAAACTCTTTCCTCACTAAGTTGCTCTTGTCAATGTGTTTATCACAGCAGAAAACTAGGTGAATAACATGTTCATTTATCGCTGTGACAATGGTGCATCATGTGATCAGATGCTTCCAAAAGCTTGTAAAGCAGTTATTATTGTTCTTTCTTTTATAGAGTAGAGAATCTGAAGCTCAGAAAAATAAAATGGGTTGTCCAAACACACTATGTAAGAGGAGATTTGGGGTTTAAAGCTGAGGCTGTCAACATGCCATCTTTATCTCCCTCCCTCCACTCTCCACCTCTTCCTCTTCCTTCTCTCCCCTACCCTCCTCTCTCTTTTCTTCTCTCCTCCTCCTCTACTTACAAGAAAAATGCATCAATTGTGATAATACTGAGCCTGAGCTATAAAACAGTCGTGAACTACGGCCAGGCCTCAGTTTCCTGACCTAAAAAGTAGAGCACCTGTGACATAATGTGGGACTTTGAACAAGAAGTCCCATAGGCTTGTGTATTTGAATACTTGATTCCCTGTTGATAAGGAGGTGTGCACTTTCTGAATGAACTTTACCACTGGAGATGGACTTTGGGAGTAAAAGAGTCTTGCCTAGCTATAGTTCACTTTCTCTGCTTTGTGACTGCATTTGAAGATATAATATTGAAGATATAATATATCTCTGCTTCTATTCCTGACATGTGTTACTGCCATGATAGACTCTTATCTCCACACCTCCAAAATTGTAAGGCAAAATAAGCCCTCCTTTCATAAATTGCCCTGGACATAGTGTTTATCACGGCAAGAGGACTATAGCTAAGATATAATAAGCATAACTCCCATGCTTTCTATTATTCACATTACTATTACTTTAGTTTTGTGCCTAAACCAACTTCCTTTCAGCACCATTTGCTAACTTCATTTAAAAATCCATTTTTGAATAATCATCAACAGATAAATGGATCAAGAAAATATAACATATCTCCACATATACTACTATATATAATAGAATAAATAATACTATTCTGCCATTTTAAAATATGAAGTTCTATCATTTAAAACAACACGGATAAACCGAGCAAATTATAAATGACATGCTCCAAAACTTCTGGACAAATTCCACATAATCTCAGTCATAATCAGACTCTTTAAAGATAGTAGAAGTAGTAATAGAGTGGGAACTAGTGGAAGTTAAGGAGGGGACTGAGGAGAGAATGAAGGGAAGAGGTTGAGAAACTAACACTAACCAACAATAGGAGATAATTAAGCTCTGTCTTCCTGCTGCACGAGAGAATAACCATAGTCCAAGACAAAATTTGTATTTCCAAACAACTAGAAGAGAGGCTTTCCATGGAAATAATAGAAACTCTAACTCCATTGAGTTGATCATTGCTCAATATAGACATGTTTCAAACATTGCATATTACCCCACAAATCCAGACAAGTATTATTTCAATTAAAAATAATTTTTAGAGCTGAACATTGCTGCCATGTGTCCCTGGAAAGGAGAAGGATCAGTATTTAAAAGACAAGACTATTTCTAAGTGGTCATCCCTAAACACACGTACAGTAAAGCAACATTATATAGACTCAGCAGGTTGTATTTCTCTATATAATAATAATTAAAGAAGAAGAGGCCTTAAGTTTGAGATGGAGTGGTAAAGGGACATAGGAGGAGTTGGAGTGGCTTAAGGGGAGGAATAAAAATTATGTAAACATAAAAGTCATGTATGGAGTTCTCCAAACAACTTAAAATCTTTTTTTAAAATCTGAGCTGTGTTGCAGGCCTAAAACAGGAAACCATAGATGATAATGAAGCCTGAATTTATCCTTCCATATGGCCTAAGTGGAAGACGGTCCAGAAAGGCAATTATATAGCCAGATATTGACAAGCCTAAGGGCGCAGCTCAAGCTGGGGAATGCAAAGGAGAAAACAGGCCTACCTTCCATGGCCAGAACAGACCCCACCAACAGAACTAAACCTGGGGTTTGATAACTCTGGATCCAGTGGGTGGATCCAATTCTGGCCCTGCCAATCTGAACTTCATTGCTGTAGAGCCCTAGAACTCTGAAGTTCCAGGATGTAATTGATACCAATAGCTGCCTCTCAGGACTTGTGGGGAAAACATCCTCCTGGAGACCAGGGGGGGGGGGGTGTGGGATGTGGAAGAGTGAGAGCGTGGATCAAGAGGGGGATAAAATCTGGATTGTAAAAATAGATTAAATAAAGTTTAAAAGAATAAAAATTCATAAAATAAAATTTTAAAAAAATAGCTGCCTCTCTCCAACAAGGTAATAATTCTAAGGAGGTCTTGAAAGTGTGAAGACAGATCCCCCTCCTGTTTCCCTCCTTTCTCTTGCTCATTCACTATTTCTGTACTTACTCTATGGCTTTTTCTAACCCCACAGTACATTCTACAATAGTTTTTTTTTTTTTTTTCCATTTCTAGCATATTCATTAATAGTGCATTTCTATATTATATTTGGCTTAATATTGTCATTAGATGGTAAAGGATATTAAAAACTCAAGAGTAGGCTGCTTAATAAATAAATAGATCCCAAGAGACCTCAAACCAACAGATGTACAAATTACAAGGGCAACATAGCTCCTCCAAAATCACAACTCCTCAATTACTGAACTCAAGGATACTGATTTGAAAAAAATGGCAGGTCAAAATTTCAAAAGTTTTCTGACACAAATTAGCCATGGCCTGAAAGAAGTAGATGAGCTCAACTAAAATCCTCAAGCAGAAAGTCAGCAATGTAAAGAGTAAAGGCAGGAGAATGGATTTTAAAATCTCACAGTATACTGCCTGGTTGGAGGATCAGTGTCTGAGAGATCTCGGGGGTCCAAGTTAATTGAGTCTGCTGGTCCTCCTACAGGTCACCCTCCTCCTCAGCTTCTTCTAGTCTTTCCCTAATTCACACAGGGGTCAGCAGCTTCTGTCTATTGGTTGGGTGCAAATATCTGCATCTAACTCTTTCAGGCAGCATACACCAGCTGATATGAAGCCCCCAACACATATACAGCAGAGGACTGCCAGTTCTGGGTTTAGTCAGAGAAGATGCACCTAACTCTTAAGAGACTAGAGGTCTGGTGGGGTGGGGGATGGGGGGTGGGGACATCCTCATGGAGACAGGGGGGCGGGGAGGAGGTATGGAATGTGGAACAGTCTGAGGGTGGAGCAGGAAGGGAATAAAATCTGGAGCTTAAAATTAATTAATTAATTATTTAAAAGATTTTTTTTTTAAACTCACAATATAGACGAAAAACAATATTATGGAAAAATTCATCAGTACAGAGATTAAGCTTTAGAAAAAAAAAAAAAGGAAAATGTTGGAAATGAAAACCTCACTTAATCAAGTAAAAACCCTCACTGAAAAACATCACCAACAGATATGACCACGCAAAAGAAAGAATATCAGGGATGGAAGAAGAGTTGGTGAAATACTATAGTCACATATCTCAGTAAGGATAAAAAATGAGTTCAGTGTCCATGAACTGGAGCATACAATTAAGAGATAAAATATAAGAATCCCTGGAACAGAAGAAGGAACTGAAATAAACACTGAAGGCATAGAGAATCTATTCAATAAAATAACCAAAGAAAATTCTCCAAATATAAAGAAAAAACAGACATTCAAACATATAAGTCATCTAGAATACCAAAGATATACAACTAGGGAAAAATGACTCCATGACAAACTATAATTAAGATATCAAAATGTGAAGGCAATGATAAAAGCTGTAAGGGAAATGCCAACTCATGAACAGAGACAGAAGCACTAAAGCAACACGAGACCTCTCATCAACGGTTCTAAAAGCCAGGAAAGCATGGAATTATATACTTGAAGCCCTGAAAGCAAGTAACTGGCAAATACATTGCCAAATCAGCAAGCTATCTTTTAAAATTGATAGAGAAATAAGGGCATTTCAACACAATCACAAACTAACACAGCTCATGATTACCAAGACAACAGTCCAGAAAACACTTAAGGGAGTGTCTACACAGAGAAAAGGAAGAAAGTCTTAATCATGAGAGTCTAAAACAAGGATTCCTAGGGGATGTACATCAGAGATGCTGAAAATCACCATTCAGAAAATAGAATAGGATGCTTACACATGAAGATCAGAGAAAACTAAGAACTCACAAAAGGTGAGATTCACAGAAGCCTAAGGAGAAGAGGCTGAGAGGAGAGAGACATCAAATGTCAACACTTAAAGATATTTTTCTGTATAGAGAAGAGCAATGGGTGGCAGCTGGAAAAGGATATGGCAGAAAAAGAACCTAGTTTGTTTTGAAGTTGAAAATTAAATAAAGTTCTTTCTTACATTACTGTGAACAAGCCAATAGAGAAGGAGAAAACTGCAAGAGCCAAAGACCTTGCCAGGGTATAGGGACTGGATGCCGATGCTTATGCAGGAAAAAGTTGGCCTTCAATAGCAGATTGTATCTCCTCCCAGGATTACACAGTAAGGCACAGAATGAGCATTCTAAAGTAGTTATTTCTAAAGAGTAGCTAATGGAACTGTAAAGAGAATCGGTAGCCATTAAGTAACACTGGTTTGATGTCTAAGTATGATGACTATGTAAACTAGGTTTATTAAACATAGAAAGAGAATGATTTTCACTTATAAAAGACCTCAAAGATCAAAACACAAATTATTTTTTAAAATTGTCTATTTTATACATCTTAATTAAAATATAATCATATTATTATTCTCATTCTTCCCTCCAACCCCTTCCATATACACTCCTCTCTCTCTCAAATCCATGACCTCTTTTCTTTGTTTCTGTTTTACACACACACACACACACACACACACACACACACACACACACACACACACACACACCAGTTGAGTCTATTTGGTGTTCTTTGTATGTACTCTATTTCATGGCTGACCACTTGGAGTTGCATAAACAGTTAGAGGGCTCATTCTTGAAAAAGACTAATTCTCCCTCTCTCAGAATTCGTTAGTTTCTTGTAGTTCTTTGTTTAGGGGTAGAGATCCATGAGATTTCCCCCCTTCCACATTAACAGGTCTATTGGCATTAACTTTTTTGGTTCTTATTTGGGTAGCCATATTACTGAGATATCATTAGTGTAGCTTCCCTCTTATTTTTAGGACTCACAATGAATCTCACTGAAGGCTTTCTGGCCCTCCTGCTCTTATAATTAATTATTCCAATCCCTCTTCTGCGATGTTCCTTGGGCTTTAGGTATAGGGGTTATATAGTAGATATCCTCCCCCGGGATACATACCCTATGTCCAGTTGTTCTCTGCACCTTGATCAGTTGTGAGTTTCTGTAATAGACTCTATCAGTAGCAAAGAGATACATCCTTGGTGAAGGTATGAGCTATACTTATCTCTGAGTATTAAATAAAATATTTAGAATCCAACTGGGAAATTTGATGTCTTTATAAAGTAGTGATAAAAGATTCTCAACTACAATCCATGACCTCAAAAACCCAGGGAAGCTGAGTAAGTTTTTAGTACCAGTCATGATTCCTTTTTGTTGAGCAATCCTTAAGTCTAATTAGACAGCTGATGATTACCACCAACATGTAAGCACCACTACTGCACGACTGTTGGTATCTGCTATGCTGGTCACTGATGTGGGTCGTAAGCATCACGGTTAGGTAGGCCTATTGGTAGTTTGCCTCCCTCCAGATCATTACAGTGCATTCTGGTACAGTAAAAGCTAGTCCACAGGGAGGTGTGAACCCTACCTGACACTGGGAAAGTCTTAAAGTGATCTGTGAATAGCTCATGGCCTCAGCTGCTCAGAGTGATGAGGCAGAAAACCAGTTCATCAAGATCATTTTGCAAAGCAAGCTTTCCAATTCCTACTTGGACTTTCACAGAATAAAAACTTTTCTTGGTATATGTTTAAAAGAACAATATACCAATGTATATCTTTTGATTTTTTTTCCCACATACCTATGACAGATGAAGACACAGAGGACTAACCTTTGTTCACAAACATACCAAACAATAGAGCTGTGACTGAGGTAGGTGGAAACACAGAAGCATCTAACCTGCAGAAGGGCTCAATTAAGGTACCCAAGCTACCACTGTTAAAAAGGGCAGTGCCATGTTTGTAGAGCTAATTAAGTTAAAATAGCACCACAGCCTCCCCAAAGCATCCTTAATAACAACATTTAAAATGTCTGTCTTGACAGAGAGGAAATGTTTGACTAGGTGAAAATATGACTGGGAAACAAGACAGCATCAAAAGAGGTGATGTCTGTACCAATAAAATAAAATAAATAAAATATACAAAATAGATCTCAAGTTCTTTTGGTGGTACTATACATGCCTGTGTGTGCATGTCCGTGTGTCCGTGTGTGTGTGTGTGTGTGTGTGTGTGTGTGTGTGTGTGTGTGTGTGTGTGTTGAGTAAACTTTATGTGTTAAAGTGCAGGTGTATATGGAAGCCAAGAACTTTATGTACGGTGTCTTCCTCCATCATTCTCAACCTTCGTTTTTTTGAGACAAGGTCTCCCCCTAAACCTGAGAGTCACCAATTCAGTAAGACTATTAGGGTATCTAGTCCCAGGCATCCTCCTGTCTTTACCTCTTCGGAGCTAGGATTACAGAAATGTGCCAGCATCCTCAGTGTTTTTACACAGGTGCTGAGGATCTAAATCCAGGCCTTTGTGGTTGTGTATCAAGCACTGTATAATTGAGCCATTGGTCTATCCACCCCCATTATCTTGTTTTCATTTTTAACTTGGGTGCAACCTAAAAACCTGAACAGCTAAGGCTAAAGTGGAGAGTTTGGTACTTTGGGATCCACCATTTCTAACATACCATTTAATAATTTTAAAGCGTACTGGCTTGGCCTTCAGAGTAAAACCCTGTATATAAAAATAAAACAGAATTAAGGAACCTTGAACAGAAAATAGAGTTGAATCACCTGATTCCTTGATTCACAGGGACTGTATGATAAGTCTAAGTTTTTTAAAGTCTCTAAATTCATGAAAAAATTTGAAAGCAAGAGAAAATTAGTGTAATTTTTTTCCTAAGACATCTCTTGTTGCAGTTGTATCTTCCAACTGTCTTCATGACCAATTCAACTTTAAGAGTTTTAAGACACCCCTAGCCTCAGTGTTGTGAATTGGATGCTTCAGTCTCCCTTTAGTGAGCCATTTTATCATAAGAGATGACTTGAGTGTTAGAATTTGTTGAATAATAATAAATTAAAATCACAACAATTTCATTGGCCTTAATTTACCCAGTCCTCCTATTTGATTTTGACTATCACAGATTCTTCTACATAGAGCAATCTGCTCTTAATCCTCCAAGCACCTTCCTGTCTTTTGGGGCTCTCAGGCTCCCAGCTTCTCATCTTCAAAGTGTTAACTAACTAGCCTTCTGAAACTGTGCAGCAATCTGATTCCCAGCTCATTCATTTGCTGGGAAGAACTCTGTGCCTTGTGTGTACATGGTATGTCCTCTGTGTTCTTATCACTGATCACCCCTAAGCCATTCGAATCTCAAGGTGATCTCCCAGTGCCTTGGCATTGGCCTCCGTATCATCCAACATCCACCCAACACGACAGCAGCAGACATCTCCAAGGCCAGCTGCAGAATCAGCTGCCCCCATCGGAGTTCCTTTGAGTATCCTCTAGAGAAATTGGAATTTTTCAAAAGGCTCATCTAATTCCATCATGGGAAGATAAATTATCATTCTTAAAATAAAAAATATTAACCATAAAAAAATTTTTAAAGCGATCAAGCAAGAGGGAGGGGAAGGGGGTGAAGAACTCTGGGAGGGAAGATTGGGAAGGGGGCAACATTTGGAATATAAATAAATAAAATAATTTAATTTAAAAAGTGATCAAAAACAATTACCAATTTATTAACCACCAAATGTTTTTAAAGGTAAATCACAATTACCTACTGTGTAATTCTTTTTATAAAATATTCTCAAAATGATAAATTGCAGAGATGGAGAGTAAGTTAGTGGTAGCTAGAAATTTAGGGGTCAATATCCCCAAAAATATTTCCTGAAGAAGTTCTTATGGAAGAAAGAGTACTCTATCAATTATGGTTGTGATTACATGAATAGATAGATAGATAGATAGATAGATAGATAGATAGATAGATAGATACAAAGAAAGAATATATATGGTGTGGGGGGAACTGCACAGAATTTACCCACATAGGTACTCCCACACACAAATGAAATTAAACATGTACAATGTACCACTGCCACATTCTTGATTTGAAATTGTACTAGTTGTAAGTATTCTGAAGCCTGAGACCTTGAGGAGGCCCATGCCTTGAAGGTAGGTAAGAATGTGGGGAAGCAAGAGGAGATTTTCCCACCATTGGTCCGGGGGGCACACATTCCCTGAGCCCCATCTATTCTGCATTTGCTCCCCAGAGAGCCAAAGACAAAAAGGTGTGATGCAACAAAGCCTAGACAGAACCACACAGCTACCATGTTTATAGAGATAAAACCAAAGCTGGAGAGCAGTGTTCTACTTGCCCATCGCTCACAGACAAACGGGATCACTGACAGACAAACGGGATCCCTCACAGACAAACAGGATCACTGACAGACAAACGGGATCACTCACAGACAAACGGGATCACTCACAGACAAACCGGATCACTCACAGACAAACGGGATCACTCACAGTGAAATAAACAGTAGAAACATTAAACACTCACATTCAGCACCTTTAATTCAAAATACTTAAAGCTGAAAGTAAGTTTTCTTTGTCCTTTGTGTTCAGATTTGTTAATGTGTGTGTATGTGTAATAATATACTTGGGGCTAGGACCCAAAACTAAATATAGAATTTATTTATGTTTAGTATACAGCTTATCCATATAGCCTGCGTGAGTTTTACACAGTATTTGTGTTTTAACTGAAACAAATCACATGAAATTAGAGGTATTATTTCTATTTATGTCATCATATCAGGGTTCCAAAAGTTCTGATTTTATAACATTCCAGATTTTGAAATTAGTTAGAGATGCTGAACTGATACTTGAGATAGTTTCTGAACAAAAATATTCACTCCTATTAGAACTGAATCTTATATGATCCTAATTTTAATTATTCTTTCTGGGTGCTGATTTGCTTCTAAGACTCTATCTGTATTTGCTCTTATCTTTAATTTCTATTTCACTAAGTACACTAAAAAAATCATACCTTTTCTACCTAATTTGCCTCTATTGCTATTTTAAATGCTCTAAACTTAGCAGACATGTCTGAACAGTTCCAGATTTACTGTACTGACTGTTGTGTAACACTATTCCTGGAGACATGTGAACAAATATCTACACTCACCAGATGGGATCTATGATAGACCAAAGTAAGAATATAACCAAATCCAATGTCCTTAATTATCGTTCACAGAAGTTACTTACAGAAACAGAAATATTTAGATAGCTGCATCACCAAAGCTTACCCCATCATGGGTGACAGACAGCTCATGAAAGCTGGAAACATGGAATGTACTGAACAACCCACAGGCAGCTTAGCAGGTTGGAGGGTATCCCTTACAAGTAGTTCAGCTGGTCTGGCCCTCTTCAGGAAGTTTTTCCGGTGTGAGATTCTTCTAGAAATCTTGGCTTTTCCACGAGTCTCTCAGCAGTCCTTGTGACTTCTAAATGCTTAGGGAGGGAAGGGCCTAGCAAAGATGGTCAGTTTCAGGAACTTCCTCCAGCTCTTGGTTTGTTTACTTCCTGAGTTTAAGGAGTTTCCTTGCAAGCTGGATTGTTTCACCTCTTTTTGTAACATTTTTTGCTTTCCTCCAGAATGAACTATTTTGTCTCCATGGAAATGGCTACCCAACACTTACATGAATAAACTCATCACCACAGGGATTTATCATTATCAGCCTTGCTGGATTACACAGCTTACATATCCAGAAGTCGTACCTACTCTCTAATACCTTTATCATTCAGAACATTTCCCTGTTCCAGGATTATGAAAACTGAAATCACTCCAGGACAGATCTGAGTCTCCGACTTATAGGTATCAGCCTATTCATCACTGAGCAAGTATATAAAAGCATGACTTGATTTTCAATATTTTACATATTTGAACATGGTATGATTCTGCCTTTGCTCTTCTCTTTAAGCTGTTTTTAAGAAAGATCCTTAATCCCTTCACCTATCTTCTTGAATCTAAAATTAATGGAAACTATTATGTAGTGTCTTTATCCTATTCTAATCCTAGGTAGATTAGGGGCTCAGTGGAGCCTTAAAATAGATTGCATAGGGGGTAGAGAGATGACGTAGCAGTTAAGACTGCTTCCTGCTCTTGCAGAGGACTCAAGTTAAATTTCCAGAACCTGTAGTTGGTAGCCTACAACCACTTGTATTTCTAGCTCTAAGAGATCTGATGCCCTCTCCTGGATTCAGGGAGTACCTGCCCTCATGTGCACATATATACATGCGTGCATACATACATACATGCATGTATGTACAGACACACAATTTAAAATAAATAGTTTTTTTTAAAAAAATAGGCTGCCTAGCTCCTCAGTGGGAAGTATATCCTTCCAAAAGTAGCAACTTTATAGGTGTCTACTGATACAGTCTTGCCTTTTTCATTGTTCCATGATGTTACTCTAAAATTAAAGTATTTTAATTTTAGCTTTTTTCTTTGTAGGTGTGAAATAATCATGGACTATGAAGTTGAAGTCCAAAATTGGACTTCAAAGGAAGAAAAATAAGCAGACATTTAAATGTGTGGGTGACAAAGATGCATGATTGGGAAAAGCTAAGCAAAATACACACAGGTATTTGGTTTACTGTTTTTGCAAATTAGTGAGTCTATAATTATATAATGATTAAGAGTTTTGATGAATAACTGTGTTTCTTTCTCTACATATGTGGCCAAATTCTTTTAGTTGGAATATTTAGGATATTCTTGAAATATTTTTATCCTTATCAGTTAGCAGTTGGTAACACTGAGCCTTGAGTATCATTCTGTCATACTTATTAGCAAAGTCACTCAAGCCAAAATATGTAAACTCTAATTATACAACTACCTGCCCAATAGCAATGTTTTCTGTGCTACAGGTTTATCACCTGTAAAACAGAGACATCAAAAGTTCAGCCTAGGGCACAGAACCAAGAACTATGTTATTAACAAATAACAAAGCTTAGTATGGACAAAATTCACCCAATATAGAAGTGTCAGATAAAATTCATATGTGTATATGTCTGATTCTTAAGCTTTTCTGTTAACCTCCATATAACATTGTCTTCTATCTGAATGGGAAGCAAACAAGTAAGGAAAGTAAGCAAGTTAATACTTTCAATTCATCATCTGAACACAGACTTGCTGCTTTCCTTCCCAGAAATCATACAAAGGTAAGGTTTGGTTGGGTTGCTATCATGAGCCATCACAGACAGGGTTGCTTATACATGCTAGAAATCTAAGTTAATGGAAGCTAGAAATCTAAGAGTAAGGTATCTACAACCCAGAGGATACACCCCTGAATTCCCGGTAACTATGGGAGCCACTGACTCTTGGAATATAGCTGCATTGGTTCCTCAGACACCAGCACATGACTGTCTTTGCCTCCATGGACTTCTCTTCATTTCTAATAAGAACAACCATTCATATTAGAGCAAGGCTGTGCCTTACACCCAATATGGCATCTTCTATATCTTTGTAACAACCACAAAGATCTTGTTTCCAAACAATATTTGGTGCACAGGCACCAAAAGTCAGGACTTGAATACATACTTTTGTTTTAGCTAGTTCTGTGTCAACTTGACATAACCTGAAGTCATATAGGAAGAATCCTTCACCAGATTGGCTTGTAGCCAAGCATGTAGTGTATTTTCTTACTTAGTAATTGATGTGGGAGGGCCCAGATCATTATGAGTAATGCTATCCATGGGCAAGCTATCCCTTGGGGAGCAAACCATTAAGCAGCACTCCCCCATGGCCTCTGTATCTGTTCTTGCCTCCAGGTTGCTGTTTTGAGTTCCTGTCCTGGCTTTCCTGGATAGTAGACTGTGGTGCAGAAATTTGAGCTGAAATAGACTCTTTCCTCTCTGAGTCACTTTTGGTCATGGTGTTTTATCACAGCAATAGAAACCCAAACAAAGACAACTATCGTTGGGGTGCTACAACTCAACCCTCATGGTTTGAAACCTGTGTGGTTGCTGAAACAAACTCAGACTCCACTCAAACTCTTTTCCACCTGTGCTTCCTCTGCCCCTACCCTAGATAAGCTTTTGAGAGGCCACAATTTATAGTTTCTTATATTTTTAACTGACATAGACTTATATTACTTTCCCCTATCTCTTTCCTCCCTCCAGCCTCTGCCAGGTACCCTCCCCTCTATGTCTCCTCCCTCCACTCTCAAGTTGATAGCCTCTGTCTCTTGAATTATTATTTTTACAAACATGCTTATATAAATGCAACCTGATGAGTCAGGTTTTGTTGATTGTGTGTATATGGTTTCAGGGATGGTCTCTCTTCACTGGCAACCAATAGAGCCACAATCTATTGAAGCACAGAAGAGTTAATGGAAAGTTTTCAGCACAGATCCACATATCATCTCAAGAGCAAGTTTAGCCACAAAGCACAACACCCACAAGCACAGGGGTGCTGTGGCCTGTTGTCATTTCAAGCTGCTTAAGTGATCATTTATAGCAAAGCATAAAAATTATCACTGTTTTGAAAGAGACACTAAGCTGATGTTCCAAATAATGATACCTCTGGGCAGTCATTATTTTCCGGAAGCCTTAATGACCAGAATGGGCACACTACTGTTTTCTTAAGTCCTTTCTGTTTTATTGACAGTGTCTGTATAAGGCAAAGCCATCTTCTTTATCAAGTGTGTCTGGATTAATGAGTCTTCTCATTTATTCTCTAACCTGATCAACTAAAGGAAACCTAGTGTACAGTGGGGGATGATGTATGCACCCTAATCCCTGCCAACATGGTCAAGGATACAGACATCAGAATGACAGAAGCCAAGTTCAAATCCTGATTCATGCACTTCAACTAGTCTCTCTACTCCTTCTAAGCTCTGGTTCTCCATCAGACTTCTGATCATGAATGCTCTCTTCCAAAGGTTTTTCTGTAGATACAATGCCTTCATGCCTTTGAATGACTTAGCACCAGACCTTACATCAGGACCAATGTTTAAACTACTCAAGTTCAAAGACATATAAAGACAAATCGATGGCAAGTGGCCTCAGGGAAATGTTTCATCTCCCTTTTCTGAGGTTTGTAGACAAGTCCTCCTCAGGATGCTTCTATTCTTCAGTTCAAAACTAAAGCTGAACTTACCTTGATGCAGGAGGTAGTGACTGTATCAGACAGAAAGAAAAACACCAAGACATTCATTACCTGTCACAATTTCCTTGCAATCCTTTGCAGTCTACAGCAATCTGGGTAACAGACTTCACCGACACCTCCTTACTGGACTCACTTATCAGAGTTTGAACCTGACTGTACGTGGGTGGCAGTGTTGTGTAATGGTTAGCCCTGACTTGGGATGCACATTGTTTTGTCTCAAATCTCAACACTACCTTTGTCTTGTTCAGCCTCTCAGTGACTTTGGTCCTTCTATAAAATGAAAATGATAGAAGTACCACTTCCCTTTTGAATGACAGCAACACCACCAGTCTCCTGAAATTGTTTTAGAACATGTTAAATGAGTCAATGCATCTGAAGTGATTTGAACACTGCCTGGCTCCTGTTAACTGCTATTTAAGTGTTTGTTAAATAAGCAAGCAAGAAAATACATGATAACAACTTTACCACTCCTGGGCATATGCCCAAAGAATTCCATAGCCTGTCACAAGGATACTCACACATTCATGTTTATTGCTGTTCTGTTCATTTACAGCGAGGAAATGAGAGCAATATAGATGCCCATCAATAAATGAATGGATAATGGAAATGAGGCACATACACACCATAGAATTTTAATCTGTGGTTAAAAAAAACAGTCAAATGAAATTTGCTGGAAAATGGATGGCTCCTAAAAGTATTATATTAAGTAAGGTGACTCAAACTCAAGACAGATACTGTATGTTACCTTTCCTATGTAAATCCTAGCTTATCTTCTAAATTATATGAATAAGAAAAAGCTTGTAAATTATATAAATAAGAAAAAGATACTGAGCAAGGTGTAGGGAGGAGCAAATATGAGACTGGGGGAGGTTACCAGAGAGTGATAAAAAGAGGAGCTGGGAGGGTGACATGCTGAATAGCATCTTCTAAAGCACGCTTTGCTTAAAATTTTCCTAATGACATCTAATACCCCATGCTAATTTAAAACTAAAAATTAATTTAATAAAAGGTAAATACTTGGTAAGTGCTCAGTAAATAGAAGCTATTAGTGTCTACTACTAGCTGTCACAAGGATCATCAAATGATAGGTGTGAGACCAATCTGGCTCTTTGAACAAATAAAACTTTATTGGAACACAGCCATGTCTATTCATTTACACATTGTCTAGAGGCTGCTTTTCTGCCATAATGGATGAGACAGGTTGATATAACAAGTCCACTGTTAGTATCCCATAACCTAAAATACTATCAGAAGCAGACTATTTAATGAAAATTTTCCAGTCCAGGGTCTTCCCACTTAATCCAATCAAAGCTAGATTGGACCAAGATTTGTACTGCATATTTACTCAGTATTTTGTTCCCTGTATCAGCACAGTGTTTACCTCTCAGTAGATCTTTCATACATATTTTCTGGAACATAGGATAAGAAGCTGAAGGCCCATTTTACTCATGAAGGGATAAAATCATAATAGCTGCCACTATTAAGCCTTGCCACGTGTCAGGCACCATGCCAAGTGCTGTGTCTTCATTTGATCTTCACCTCATATTTGAGACCCAGGAGCTATCAGCCTCCCATTTATAGATAGAGGAAACCTGAAGCTGAGGAGGTGGGAGACTGTTCACATGACATGGCAGATGTATCTGGTCAAAATGCTCTACCCATGCCCTGTTCCACATCTAAGAGCACAACAGTTTGCAGAACTGTGTCCTCCAAAATACATTTCTCTTATTTTTATTGCTATACGCCTTGATTTTAAAGAGAAAAAAACCCTAGATCAACAACCCTATGAAAGTCTGCCAAATTGACTTCCAAATACCAGGATTTAATGAGAACTACACTCCACAAACATTCGTGGTTAAAAGGAAAGGTAGGCACGCCACCCCTTGTCTTTTCTTGCTGGATGAGGGGTGCTGGGAATTGTACTCAGAGGCCAGAACTTGCAGGACATGCTACAACCAAGCTACACTTCCATGTCCTGTTATTTGGGACAATCAGATGCAAACTACCTGACTCTACTTTTCCTACAGCAGGACAGGTACCAGTCGTGTCCCAGGCATCCCAACTCTGTGCAGACTTTTCCAGGTTTTTCTAGGGTGAGAGGATGCCAAATCATGAGAGTCTGAAATATTAGCACTCAAGCACCATATTTTCTGATATGCAATGCACTTCCTATTTTACTTCCAGCACATATGGTTAACAAAATCCTTGCCTGCAGATACATTTACCACCTGTTCTGGGCCTATTTTATGCCTGCATCCAGATTTCTTCATCACCACCCACCCCTCATATCTGCATCATCACTCTGCAGGGAACACTGGCTGCTGATACTTACACCTCAACTGCTAACCCTCCCTTTCACTTCAGCTTTCCCCTGAGTCACTGATCCAAGAATGTCCCCTAAGAGAATTACCTAGACAGGACTCAACTGAGGTCTCATTTACAAGTTACTGCAACATAACCTAGGGTTCACCTAAGTCACTCAGCAATTTACTTTATGCTCTGCTGAGTGTTAAGAAAGAGTCTCTCCAACCTCAAGTTTCCCATGAAGCAACCAGGCATGTGTTATCATGGTGAACTATCATCTCCTGTGATATAGAAGAGGAAGTGGAAACAACTATTTTGTGACAGTGTGGTATATAATCTGTCTTGCTGTACGGCAACCTCACCTTTTAAATTAAGTTGAGTTTACTTAAAAAGCAAACCTAAAGCCAAGTAGAGAAGTGAGATGCAGATGAGAAGTCACTCTTGAATTTCATCACTGAGCAAGTTAGCGCTGTGGTAAGGTCTGAACTTTAAGAGAATGGAGAACAGATAACACCATGACCAATGTTTCAAGTTCACGGCAGCTAATTCCAGCATATGCCCCAACACTTCAGCTTGGATGCATGAGTAAGTCAACACCCACTACCATTATTCCAAAGCGAGTATGCTCACAGGTAACCATCCATTGTGCACAAAGTAATGGCAAAAGCCTAAGTATAAGGCACATTCAACATCAGCTAGAACCTCTATATACAAATTCTGTGGCTAACAAATCTATGCTAACCACCTATGAAATCTTTCTCACAAGTCCTCACTTTTTCCTCTAAACAGGATACATTATGTCCCTCTATTTAAAATCACCTCAACAATTTAAATTCTCTATCATAAATACAAGTCACAGAAAAGAAAATGAATCCCCATCTATTGTTTTGTGGTTGGGGGGGTGGTTTTGGTTTTTTTTTTGTCAATTTGGGATGTATGGCCTCATTTCCCAACTTGAGCCATTCTTGGTGGATTGAATATGCCAGTCAGTGTTCTGTCTACTCAGGAAATGCCTCCTAACTGAATCCTTTCACTCCAGGTTTCTTGGCATCATGTGGCCTTCAGCATAGCTGAGCCATCCTGAGATGCTTGGAAGCAGCTGATACGTAATCAACAACACTTACCTTCTATGCTGAGAGCTCTCTTACAAGGAGCCTCCATTGCTGTAATGGACTGCCTAATCCTGTGCATTTTACCCACTGAGAGGTGATTATGTCTGTCACCCTTATAATTGTCAGGGGTGGCTCATTCTCATTAAAATGACTTCAGAGCTGCTGAGTGCTCATGGGCCATAGCAATTATCCACTGAGGCTTTGTGTGTTGAAAAGGCATGCTGGGGAGCCTGTTACTTTTCTTTTCTTTTGATAAGTCAACCTAGGAAGCTTCTGGAAAATCAGTTCAGATACAGTTCTTCCATGACCTTATTTGGGTTGGGTGAAGGCAGGATTTAGAATTGTGTGAAAATATTAGTCCCAACTGCAGTTTTATTTTGGGTTGGGGCTTGGGAGGGAGAGTACTAGGGATCAAACTAGGGAACTTGAGCCTTCTAGGCAAGAAAGGGCTCTATCTGTAAGCTGCCTTCCTAGCTCCAGTTTTAATGAGAAAATGGCTTGAGCTCCAATAAATCCTCAAGCTCAGCACACCAGCTTAGATTGGCACAGAATGTGTCATTCTTCTTGTTCAGTGTGGATATTCAGGCTAACACTGATCTGACTTCCATATTTTTGACTATATAATTAAAGCAAGAATATTGACTATCTGCAAACATGGAAGCATGCCAGATTAAGCTCTAGGGCTGAAAGAAACATCCACCCACCAGCCACGGGCCAGCCTATGAGAGCTGGAAAGACTAGACTACCAATATTGGGCAGAATTGTCTCCTTGTTTAAAAAAATCTTTGTGGGAGGTGTGCTTCGTGATCTAATTTTCTAGGAAATGAGTCTGTTCATTTGATTATGGCAGTACAGAAAGGAAGTTTCAGTAGGGAGGACAGAAAACAATGAGTGTTTCTAGCAAACCAAAAAGGTAAAGAGAATGTCCAAGCCATGTGAGCTTTGTTTTATTGGCAGATTTGAATTATTAAGGAAACAACCACTGGGGCACAAACTAATATTTAGAAGTAGTTGCCAAATAATATGTTGTCTTTCCAATGGTTACAGTATCCCATGAAAGGTTCTCTTGACAGAGCCTCTCTCCTCTTGTGTTGATGATTTACAGAGCCCTATTCCCCAGGAAAATGCAGTCAGCTTAATTTATAGTAACCCGGGGCTAACCAAGGAAGTGGAATCAGCAGATAGCTGGCAGGAGAGAGAGCAATGAGTGCAGCTATTCATATAAATCTTCCTCTGTTTTATTAACTATAAGACATCAAAGCCATCCAGATTTCTGGCTACTTATATGTACTTTGCACCTCTGTCAACATGCCATCAACCATCCAAATTCTAAATCATTGAATGTAGCCTGTTTGTGCCAAAAGGAACTTGAAGCATCATTTAACCTAATGGTCTGGTTTTGCAAGTGGGGAAAAAAAGGGTGTGCTCTAAATTATCAAGTCACTTAGCCAAGCTCACCCAGTTCATTTGCAGCTGAGCAGCACAGTACATGTTGCTTGCCTATAGCCTAAGACTCTCCCCTCTATTTTCTATGTCAAAGACCTCTGAATTGTGAGACTGCTAATTAGCCGCATCAGCTAGGGTGATCTGAGTACTATACACTGAACTATCTCAACGGGAATCACATCCTTTGGGTAAACTGGGAATACTTTGAATGTTTGTTAAGATCAGTCAGATCATCGGGGTATTGGTGGGAACAATGGAAAAGTAGCTTACTGGAAAAATCATCGTGAAATAAGCATTCATTGACTGAGCTTTTCTTCTTAAATATCCATTGAACGAGCTTTTGGCCATCACGGTTGTAATGCACAAAGCTATCTAGCCTGGCTGCTCTTGAGAAGACAGGAAGTTTCAGCTCTCACCTATTTGAGTACAAAGCTAGGAAGCAATGATCACCAAATACACCTCCTGGTTCTAAGATCCTATAAGATGAATTTATATATCTCAGTGTTGAATCACAGCAGCATTTCTGCAATATAAGCTCATAAAAATTTAACTTCTACTTCTCTAGCTCCTCACTGATCACAGAGAAATTTCACTTCTATAAATTCATTATCTTCTAATAACCTTCTGGGGTTAGAAAGGCAGAAATAAACTATATTGAGCAGACCTGAGAGGAGAAAAACATGAAGGTTGAGAATGTTGAGTCAAAGACATTCAAAATTAAGCCTTCGTTCTGTTTTTTAATACTAGTAATGTGAGTCTCAGCTTCTCCATTGGGAAAGTAGGTGTGTCTAAGACAAGATGTCATGCTTGTCACTCTAGATCTCCTGAGTCCTGTTCCAAAACTCTTGCAGTCACCAACCTCCTGTGATAGCATCCTCTCTTCTTTTCTGTATTCTGATCCTGTACTTCCCACTGCTGACCAGTTCTGCCAACAGGGAACAGCTAGGAGCATGCTCAGCAAATGCAAATTCACCAATCCAGATGCCAGAGCCACCCATCTCTTTATTAGCTCTTATACACTTATATACCTCTACCTGCCCTCCTTATCCTCAGCCTAGAAATTAAACAACTTAACACCATCTCTGTGCCCCTCAAAACACCCTGGAATCACACAAACTAACCAATCATGGACTTCCTTGTCCTGCCTCACCTATTTCTTTATGAAAAAAACTACCGACAATATTTTTTATTATTTCCCCTGTGCTCCTGATGCAGCCTGATGCTTTATGTAGCTCTCCACAGTCTAGTAAGGGATATCCTCTGCTATTGAGAATAGTTATTGACTAGTTTTTCTTTTTTTATTTTTATTAATCATTTTATTCATTTACATTTTAAATGATATCCCCTTTCCAGGTTACCCCTCCACAACCCTCCATCCCATCTGCCACCTCCCCCCTCCCCTTTGCCTCTATGAGGGGGCTCCTCCACCTACTCACCCACTCCCGCCTCACTGCTCTAGCATCTCCCTATACTGGGGCATCAAACCTCCACAGGACCAAGGGCCTCCCCTCTCACTGATGTCAGATAAGGCCATCCTCTACTACATATGTATCTGGAGGTTCTACCAGCACCCGACCAATACAGATGTAGATACTCACAGCCAACCATCAAACTGCACTCGGGGACCCCAATGGAAGAGCTAGGGGAAGGACTGAAGGAGCCGAAGGGGATTGCAATCCCATAGGAAGAACAATATCAACTATCCAGACCACTCAGAGCTCCCAGGGACTAAACCACCAACCAAAGAGTATACACATGGAGGGATCCATGGCTCCAGATACATTTTTTAATTATTTATTCTTTAATCTGTTTTTTACAGTCCAGACTTTTTTATCTCCCTCCTGGTCCACCCTCTGACTGTTCCACATCCCATACCTCCGCCCCCCACCCTTCTCCAAGAGGATGCCCCCACCCCTACCCCCACTGCACAAGACCTCACCACTCCCTGGGGCCCCAAGCCTCTTGAGGGTTGGGTGCCTATTCTCTGACTGAGTCCAGACCTGGCAGTCTTCGGCTGTACATGTGTTTGGGGCCTCACATCAGCTGGTAAATGTTGCCTAGCTGGTGGTTCAGTATCTGAGAGATCAATAGCTTTTCAATGGGAATTCCTCTCTTCTATGAGGGCCTAAACATACCTCGAATCTTTTAGCAATGCACTGCATTTCAAAACGCTCCCACACCTCTTAACCATTCCCCACCCATCACCAGTAATAGGAGAGGTCAT
>CM052700.1:36060986-36077574 GCA_028551405.1 Uromys caudimaculatus
GAGCCTCTAGTGAGTGAGGCAGCAGGCAGCAGGAAGACCACATGAAACTGAATAAAACATCAGCACTGGGCAAGTGTGGTTCACTATGCATTTTTTAAGCCCTAGTACATAGAGCAGAATAGAGAATCGGATTCAATCAGCCACACACAGTCTTTTTTAACTGGCTAAAATCTTCATTTTTTCCACTCAGGACTTTCATATTCAGAAAGCAGGCAAGAATACAGCTAAAACTGAAGTCTATGCTCCAAGGTCAGCTCTTTTCGATGCACATGCTCAGCCCTTTCCGGTTCTGGTCCAAATGCCTGGGAGTCCCTGTTGCCCTTGCCTCCACTTCTATATTATACCTACAGGACCATATATTCATCATAAGCCTTGAAAGTCATAGGACAAATACAAACGAACAATTCTAGGAAGTACTCTGTCATCCTCAGTGGAAACCCTGTGGCTCCCATACTTAGGCTAGGCATTGAAAGTGGCTGAGAGTCTCTCTTCTAGCCTATGAAATGATGGGAATATCTTTCATGTCTCCAAGTAGCTCTGAGAATTGAGTAAAGGAAATAAAACAAGTGAATCCCCCATGGATAGAAATTGAAATAGAAGGCTAGAGAGATGGCTCAGTGATTAAGAGCACTGGCTGTTCTTCCTGGGGTCCTGAGTTCAATTCCCAGCAACTACATGGTGGCTTACAACCATCTGTAAAGGGATCCAATGCCCTCTTCTGGTGTGTGTACAGTGACAGTGTACTCACATACATAAAATTTTTTTTAAAAAAGAAATTGAAATAGAGAACCCCAGAGATTCAGTTAACCTTCCATGTCAATGCACATGCATTCTGTACACTGAAAGGCAGCACTACACAAGATGGAAAATCAGACCTTCAAGACAGGTGACAAAGAAGATCCTACCCCCTTCCCAACCATGTAACTGGCAAACAAGAGCAGGTATCAGGATCCCAAAGAGAAGTAGAAACCATTTATAGAGAAGAAAAAAGGAAAAGGAAAACTCTGCCAGAAAGGAAGAACCAAATGACTGGAGAAAGTGATGGTGTCAGGGAAAAAAAAATGAAATGAGGCAAAGAAAAAGGTGTCCTGGTGAGAGGGTTTCTATTGCTGTGATAGAACACCATGAGCCAGAGGCAAGTTGGGGGGGAAAGGATTCATTTGGCTATCAAAGGAAGTCAGGGCAGCAACTCAAACAGGGTAGGAACCTGAAGGCAAGAGCTGATGCAAAGGCCATAGAGGCGTGCTGCTTACTGGCTTGCTCTCCATGGCTGTCCAACCTGCTTTCTTATAGAACCCAGGACCACCAGCCCAGGGATGGCCCCAGTGGACCCTTCCCCAACAATCACTAATTTAAAAAATGCCTTACAGACAGATCTTATGGAGGCATAAACTTTAGCTTGTGTCAAGTTGACATGAAACTAACCAGCACATGAAAGAAGGGAGAAGATACAGAAAAGCAATTCTCTAGTTGTTATCCTTGTCATCTGAGAAACACACACCAAGGCAGGATTAAACAAGTAAGGATTTGAGTCAGGGAAGAAACCACACAGAAAATAATTGGTAGGATACTGGAGAGGACGAGAAAGCTGTCAGACTGCAAGTCAAGCCTGACTCTAGAGATGGAGAGAGGGAAAGAAAGGTGGGTGGGAATATCTCAGCCTGCTGTATGGGCTGAGAAAATTAGATAAGACTGGAAACAATTGTCTGAGAAGTAGGTCTGCTAGGTGAATTCACATTGCCTCTGAGCCCCTGAATCAGCAAGTGGTACCAAGCTGTCAGTTAATTGAATTTCATCCGCCATTGTGGTGATACTTTGGCCTATTCTTATATAACAGTGGCCTAGCTAGGAGCAACACATCGATCCACAGAATATGGATGTGGACAATCACAAGGACCTGAGTTTGAATCCCCAGAACTCAGTAAAGCCAGGTGTAATGCTGTCATCCCAGCACCCCTACAGCAAGATGGGAGGCAGAGACAGGAGAATCCCAGGAACCTCTTAGGCCAGCTAGTCTAGCATACAGAGCAGCGATCAACCAAAGACCCTGTCTCAAACAAGGTGGAAAGCAAAGACCCACACCTGAGATTGTCCTCTGACCTCTACCTGCACACTGTGGCAGCACATGTCTGCACTCACATGCACCATAAAGAGGACTAGGAAAACTTGTTAGTGAAGCTAAGACACATGATGCTTGCTTGTTAACTTTCCTAATCTTCTAATCTGGGGAAGTTTAATGAGCTACAGAAGTCTCCAGGCAGGCAGCCAAGCCTAGTAGTGAGACACACTCCCACGAGTAAGCAAGTCTGAGCGTATGGGCAACTACTTATCACAACTGCGGCAAAAGACAAAGCTGAGTGCAGAGTACAGGGATGGCACAGGCATTTGGCACAGTGTCATAGACGAACTGTTAATTGGGTGACTTTAACCTCACCATCTTGCTTGTTGCCATAGCGAACACTCCCCATCACTCCAGATGTCATGAGCATACACCACTGCCATTAATCTGCATGCAGTACTTTCAATAGGTGTGACCTCCCACCATGCTTCCCAAAACACTTAGCTAATAAAGAGGGATTGGTTTATGTTTGGGGATTGTTTGTTTCAATTATTATTATCATCATCATCATTATACAAAATAGGGGATTTCATTATGACATTCTCACATGTATGTATCCCTGTATCTTACTTATACCTTATTCACACTTCCCTTTTATCCCTCCTCTACCCACCCCCACATTTACCCACTCTTCCCCTGCCCCCATAGTCAACCTTCTGCCTTCATGTCACATGCACACACATGTACGTAAGTGTGTGTGTTATATTCATCCTATAAAGGATGAATCTTAAACACAGCCTTAATTACAATCAAACCACAGTACAGTTTCATTAACCATCAAGCAGGACAGAGCCAGGCCTATGAATCCTCCTCCTCCTCTTCCTTCTCTTGGTAAACCTACCCAGAGAACACTTCTTGCCAAAGAATGGACTTGCACACTTCTTCCACCAGGTGAAACAGGTTTATGGGTGCTGGCTGACTCCATAGAGATTACTTTGCCACAATAAATCATGCAAGCTTCTACAGAAACAGAGAAGACATACATTTGCCTACATCTTTGTGCCTGCAACTGGAGAAGCAGGTCACAGACCATGAAGAGAGCCCACCTTTCCCTGCTGTGAAGATCCACTCATTTAAAATTCTGATGTGTGTTGAGAATACCTGCAGCATCAATTGGCACACAAAGACTTCTACTTGTTGAAGTAGGAAGGACAGAGTCCTTACCAAGCCCACCCGAAGATTCTGGTACCCAACAAAGCTTAAGCGGTAATGACTTAAGACTTGAGCAGGGCTCCTCAAAGATTCTATGCATGTGATGCATCATGGGATCTTGTTAAGCTCAGACTGATTCAGAAAGACATGCTGCGGGACCTGAGCATTTGCATTTTGGGTGGCTCCCATGAGATAGGGTAATGTCACCTATTGAATAGCACAACACAGGTCTTAATGACCTTAGAGGATGGCTTTGTGGCTAACATGCAGGGTCTTGGGTTCCTGGGCATTTCCTGGCCTCTTGATCCAGGCAAAGTTTATACCTACTGTTGACCCTTGAGGTGAAGGTAGAGAAAAGAGAAAAATTTTGCTGTTTCCACCTTTTGGGAAGACTTAGTAGTATATTTGTGTGTCCACTATGTATCATTTCCATGTAAATTCATGTAGAACATTATTGAAATTCTTCCTTCATTTTTTTCCTGGCACCTCTTCCTTTTCAGGAGCCTGCTGAGAAGTCACTGCCCCCTTCCCAGTCACCCCCTCCCACAATCCTTTTCCCCCTTCTCCTCAGAGAGAGTGGGGGCTCCCTTAGCTAGCCCCCTACCCTGGCACATTGAGTCTCTGCAGGGCTAGGTGCATCCTTTACCACTGAGGCCAGGCAAGGCAGCCCAGCTAGAAGAACATATCCCAAGGACAGGCAACAGCTTTTGGGATAGCCCCCACTCGTCATTCAGGACCCACATGAAGACCAAGTTGTACATCTGCTACATATGTACAGGGAGGCCTAGGTCCAGCCCATGTTTGAGGAGTCTTGAACAAGAGAAAAAGTAGAATCATATAAAATAAGATTAATCTTCACACTCAAAGGAGAAAAATAATGTTAAAAATATGAGGTGCAAAAAAAGGTAATAACAAAATTTTTCAAGAAATTCTGAGACAAATCTGTGTTGTTATATTCAGTGTGACACCAAGCTCCATCTGAAAATTATAAGATAGCAGGTATGATATCACACAGTCAGACACCATTCAAATTATATAACAGGGGAAAGGCCACTTATCAAGCTGGAAAAAGGATGGGAAATGGGGTTCATCATAGCCCCACAAAGAAGCCATAAAAATACCACCCAGGGGCATGAAGTCTTTCCTGTGTAATTACCACAAAAGGAAACTAAAGGCTCATTGGAAGAAGTTCTCTTTAGCCTCAGAGGTGGTAAGTAAACTGGAGAAATTATCCAAAATAAATAATAGAGAAAGGGATCTTTTATATCATGTAAACAACAGGGGTTTTTAAAAAGTGAAACTAGAACCAAGCCTACCTCATGCTCAGACTAGCATTCAAAGGACCCTCACAGGGGTTCACAAAGCTACTCATCAGATCTTTATGAAATTGTTCACATACCATACAGCCTCAGGCTGAAGACACAAACTCTCCCAGGGAGAGGAATGGAAGCCATCAATATGATTTCCAAGAGGTTCAATCAGTGGTCTGCAGGCTTAACAGAAGGCAGGCAGAGGCAGTGAGGTGGCTCATCATGTAACAGTGCTACTGTGAAAGCCTGATGCCCTGAGTTCAAGTCCCAGAACCCACAGTAGAATGAAAGAAGCATCCCGGGAAAAGTGTCCTCCCATCTCTGCATGCCCACATAGTCTGAACCCTTCCATATGTACACACATAATGAATGAAAGTGTTTATAAAGAAGGCAGGCAAGTAAATTGCTTTCATAGTAGGGGACTGAGGTGGTAATAGAGAGTGTTCGTGTTGAGTACTAGACCCCTGACTAGGGCTGAAGAGGGAATGAAGAAAAGACAGACAGATACATGGACACACAGACAAAGCTGGGGTCTGGTGGAGTATGCAAGCACTAGCAGCCCAGACCCTCAGCCTGCTTATTAAGGACAACACAGATGGAGTGGTTAGGTAGTCTCCATAGAAGGTCTTCTTGGTAGCTGTCTCAGATCCTCAGGCTATACACATTTGGGAAGAGGAAGAAGCTTCAGTTACTATTCATTGCACTCGCTCGCTGGTCAACCATCCATAAATGCTCATATGCAGACCCCAAAAACTTTTCAACTCCTCTTAAGCCTGGCCCATATGGAGAATAGCTTTGCCAATTTTCCTTGGGTCCAAGGCCTTAGAGTCCTTGGCATTGCTGTGCTCGTATCAACAATACACATTCACTCAGGACTGCATTCACTCAGGACTGCTTCTTCTGCTCTCTGAAGCCTTTAAAGTAAGATGTGTCATGACAGGCCAGAAAGGACGACTAAACTAACAGAGAAAAATTAACTCTACAGCATTTATTTAGCATCTGTGAGTCAAGCCTGCATTAGAGGCAATACACAGGAGGGTCTTTACTACACTTTGGTTTAACACTATGCCATGGGCATAAAGATGTAGATAACAGCTGATGTTGTGTGGAGAGCCTAGATGTTGCATGCCTCTAGCATCATGACCAGAGTGGTCACATGGAGCTGGTGAAGACAGCTGTCAGTAAAGAGCAGGTTTGCAGATCATCCCACTCACTCTGTGGCATGCATGCCATTGGAGAATACTTTCTTGGTCATTTTTCCATATCTCATCTTCTATCTTGTTTTTCATTCACTTTTTGACTAAATGGGGCCCTGTATCCCTGTAAAAGGCTGAGAAAACTAAGTTCAAGCACCATCCACAGGCAGCTGGCAAGGGTCACAGGCTGGTTTTCAGAAGGGATGCACCCTGAAATTCAGCAAGAACTCTATCTTGTTTCTGTGGGCTTTACTTCCCATCATTCCTTTCCTTTAGATATATTTTATTTATGTATATGATTGTTTTGCCTACACATATATGTATGCACAACACAAGTTGAGGGACCGTGGAAGCCAGAGGAGGGTA
Organism: Uromys caudimaculatus; assembly: GCA_028551405.1. NCBI lineage: Eukaryota > Metazoa > Chordata > Mammalia > Rodentia > Muridae > Uromys > Uromys caudimaculatus. Next base: position 36,067,130 of record CM052700.1, read on the forward strand.
TCGGATCCCCTAGAACTGGAATTATGCATAGTTGTGAGCCACCATATGTGTGCAGAGAACTGAAGGCTGGTCCCCTGAAAGAACAAGTGCATTTAGCTACTGAGCCATCTCTCCAGCTGCTATGTCATATTGTCTATGCCTGCCTCTTAAAGGGCCAGCTCCTTCCTCCCTGAGGACTGTTCCACTTGCTCATTCAACTCCCATGCCCTTGCTCTTTAGTTAGATGAAGTTCTTAGTCACCCACTGTATCCCATTACCTGATTATGATTTCAACATGATGCTTATCAGAGTTCTGATGTCTTTTGTATGTAGTATGTGTTAGCATTTTGTCTAAGCTCCACCCCACAGTTACCTGGCAATACCCAGGTATGCTCTGCCCCACAGTTACCTGGCAACAGCCAGGTGTGCCTGACTCATGATAAAAGGGGCTGCTTGCCCCCTTCCCCTCTCTCTCTTGCTCTTGCTCTTGCCTTCCTGCTCCTGCTCTGTCCCCATTCACTTCCCCCTCTCTCTCCACATACTCATGGCCAGCCACTACCCCCCCTCTGGCTTTCTCTGCCTCTACTACCCTCTTGACTCCCCTCCCCATGCCCTGAAAAAACTCTAGTCTATACCTTCCTGTGGCTGGTCCCTCAGGAGGAAGGGATGCCTCGGCATGGGCCCGCGGAGGCACCCCCTTCCCCCACACCTCACCACACTCCCACCAAACATATCCCCTCTCCTCTTTATCTTTTTATAAACACATAAGTATGTATGTATGTATGTATACATGTATCAGTATATATCATTTATATTCTAATGCCCTCCATGTACAATCTCTGTGGAGCCCTGTCTATCACTTCTGGTCACATATGGCAGGCACCCCAACTTTCACTGATTATTGGACAAACACAGTACTGAGACACTTGGAATATACTGTCAATAGGGGGAAATAAACTTCTCTGTGAGTCTCCCCACCCCCCGGGGCCTGGAATCAACACATAAAGTCAGACTTGGTGAAAGACAGCTAATTTTCTCAGTACTGATACATCCTCACTTGCAAGGAGATCAAACCACAGAGGCTAAATTGAAATCTCCTCTCAACGGGATGAGTTCTCACCCGGTGCTTATGGTCTGTGGTCTCTAGATTTCAATTACTGGAGAGTCACCAGAAGTTCACAGTCACTCAGACTTCTTTGGCTCTGTGGAAGTCAAAGCTCAAATCTGCCAAGCCAGAAACACCTTCCCAGAGCTGGCTGTTTTGAAGGAGTTCCGTAGAAACTGGACGAGTTCCCAGCAGCAGCCTCCTGACTTCCAGCAATTATCTGAAGGTCTGATTAGCATTTTAAATGTCACCTGTATAAATTAAAACTGTTTACAGCTCACAATGTCATTATTTTGTGATTCATGATTTCACCACAGCTAGCCAAAACTCACTTCTTGGAAAATCCCATGGTAAATATTCCTGGCCAGTGAGGCCCAGGCAAGACCGCCGTCTGGTTCAAGGATCCAGATTCCCTTTCATTCTTCACTGTGGTCATCCCTGTTTCCTCCCCTGGAACATTTTGAGTATCTTACAATTTGAGACACTGGAAATTCTTCTTTCCGGTTACTTCTTATTCGCCTTAATCTACTGCTGACTTAAAGCCAAAGCAGCTTTCTGAGTGTGCGTGTGTGTGTGTGTGTGTGTGTGTGTATGTATGTATATATGTTTGTGTGTACGTATGTGAATGTTTGTGTGTATGTGTGTATGTATGAATGTGTATATATTTGTGTGTATGTGTGTATGTATATGTGTATGTTTGTATGTATGTATGTATGTATGTATGTGTGTATGTGTGTATGTATGTATGTGTGTGTATGTATGTGTGTATGTATGTGTGTGTATGTATGTGTATGTATGTGTGTATGTATGTATGTGTGTATGTACGTATATATGTATGTATATGTATGTGTGTATGTATGTATGTATGTGTGTATGTATGTGTATATATGTGTGTATATATGTGTGTGTATGTATATATGTGTATGTATGTGTGTATGTGTGTATGTATGTATATGAATGTGTATGTATGTGTGTGTATGCATGTATATGTATGTGTGTATGTATGTGTGTATGTGTGTGTATGTATGTATATGTATGTGTGTATGTATGTATGTTGTATGTATAACCATACATACATTCTGCATCAGTCAAGCTTCTCCATCACATCATCTACCTTGTCAATGTGCATGTCACTTCCCCAAGAATTGAGAAAAAACGGGGATTTTTCAGAAATCATCTCTACTCACCTTTATTTTCTTAATCAAACAAACAAACAAAAAGCCTATTTAAAAATAGCTTCTTGTGTATCTTTTCCTTGGGCTAATAGTATTTCCTTGGTTTGCTTTGGTTGCTTGGCTCTTGAATTACAGAGCAAGATGCAATTTTGGCTTTTTTCTGGTCAAAGGCCACAGGGGTACCTGGGCTGTAAAGCTATTTTTATAAGGACTCTAACTAGGCTCAAGGTCCCTAAGCAAGACTGTTTGCCTTACTTCTCAAGCCCAGACTTATTCTACAGAGGATCATCACAAGGGACCAAAGAGAGTCCTGCACTTAGTCTCACATGAACTCAGACACATATAATAATATTAGTGTACAGGCAATTCTGCAGGCTTGCCTTTGGGGACCTAGCAATTGCTTATGTCATCCTTTGCCATCACTGTGCTGTAGATAAAAAGGACCAACTCTACAACCTACCCTCTCCCTCTCCCTCCCCTCCTCCCCCGGTTTCCCCCTCCTCTCCCTCCCCCTCCCTTCTTCTTTCTCTTCCTCTCTCCCTCCCCTCCTTCCTCTCTCCCTACATTGTACTTCATAGTACATAGGAGATGGGGAAAGTCTACCCACAGGTATCTTTATACAATTCCATCAAGTGATGCGACATTTTTACTTGTAAGTCTCTAAAATGGAGGTGGGCAAATTTTTTCTGTGAAAAAAAAAAAAAAAAACACCTAGCAAATAGTTTGGAGTTTATGTATTATACTTCCCAACTCTTGTTGTTTCAAAGTAACCACAGACAGCCTAGCTGTGCTCCGGCAAGCCAAGTCCCTGCCTCAACTCCATCTCCTACTGATTTGTCTCTCCTCTACCTGTACCACCCTCACGGGGCTCTTGTCTCAGTTTCTGGAATCTTCCAAGTTGTTCTCTCCTGCTGCAGGGCTTTGCACTAACTGTTCCTTTTGTGTGGCAAGTCCTGCTTCCAGATGAGCAAGCACTTGCTTCCTCCTTTGATAACCAGCACTGAGAGAGGTTTCCATGGCGACCAATCCTTCAGCCCTGGTTTAACTGTCCCCTTAATTTATTTTCTCCTGATACTCCTCCAGACACTGGTACTAAGGGGTCAGTTTCCACCAAATTGTTGTAAACATAGACTATCGGGTTTTTCCCCCAGTGTTGTGTGAAGCTAAGCAAACTTTTTATCTTGTCAGTTTTAGTTTTGAAACGATGCTCTAATTCACAGAGCAGGAAAAGTACCAGCTCAGTTGGTATAAAGTTATGTGACCTTGAGTACATTTGCGGTGGCTGCACCATCTGTGTCCGGAATTCATCCTCCTACAAGACTGAAACTCTACATGCATAAGACAAAAATGTCCTCCCTGTCAGGGTCTCTGCATGTGTCCCTAGCAGCAGGGACACATCCGAATGAGGTGAAAGCACAAACATCACCATGAACAGCACCACTTAAGCCGGTTCTTGGGCAAAGCCCAGATTCTGACCTCGAGGTCTACTTTCCTTACATCTTTAAGCACAGTAAAATTTTGCAAAAAGATCTCCATGTGACAATGATCACAACAAAGCTTCCCGGATAGCTAAATCAAAACTCTCTTGCAAAGTAGCAAAGCAGCCGTGACCTTTACAATAAGAGTGAGTTCTATTTCCTGATATGCAGTGCTGGGGTAAGGGCCTGGGGAGGAAGGGTTTGGAATAAGCGTAAGGATGGGTTCTACTGATGGAGGATGCCTGGGTTCTAGTCACTGAGTGACTAAGCTCAGGATTGGGGCACAAACAATGCTCAGGATTGAGAAGGATTCAGGTGAAGTCTGGCTCCATAGAACAGCAAAAGATCGCCAGGCTGTTAAGCAGCATCCTCTCCTGCCTAACAGACATCGCTTCCTTCCCTTGAAGAAAATAGGCCCATGCCTTTAACAGTCCTGGTTCCTCCAATACATTTTCTAAGCTGCGCCTCATATACCTTAACAGGCTAGAGTGTAGCTTAGAAGTTGACAGACCACCTAACATGCATACAGTCCTGGGTTCAATCCCTAGCATTGAAAATCGCAGTAAAAATAACTCTCCCTTTCTCCTACCCCCACCTCTAGGCAGTGGTAATGTATTATCTATTTTTAACATTAACTGTTCACATTTGAAATCAGATTAAAGAAATATCAATGAGTTCTTGGTCAACTATTTTCTGATGTTTTTGACTTTCTGCATTTAAGTCCTGTTCCACAAGATGAAATCCATACCTGGCATTACTATCAGTCTAAGAACCTGTGGCTTAGACAGATCATGGGCCCTAGGAGAGAACCCACTATTCTGCTAAATGGGCATAGTGTTAAGCCAATTCTAATAAGTGATCATTATGCCCATAGACTAATACACCTCTCTTCCTCATCAGAGAAGCTTCTACTTGTCGCACATAGTGATCAACACAGAGACCCACAACTGGCCAAGGTGCAGAGAATAAGAGATTACAGAATGTTCAGCCCTAAAGATAACAAATGTACCGTACCCTAAGTTTCAGGGATCATTTCAGAAGAGGGGACCAAAAGAGTGTAAGTACTAAAGATGGCAGATGGTGGCAAGGAGCACAGTCATCTAAGCACAACTGCACATTCTAACACACAGCTATTGTGAGGGCAGGTACAAACCTGTGCAAGACCAAGCCAGCATATATCATCAGGTAGCTGTGCACACAAACCCACCCCTTGCTGTGATTTTATTAGCAACTGTTAGCTGCTAGGAAAGGGGAATACAGCTTTCCTACGAGTGTGGCCTTCAGTGGAAGACCATATGTCCAAGAATATTTGGAAATTGTCTTGAAGGATTTTTTTTAACAAACTTGGGTAAGTAGGGATCTGGTGGGTCTGGGAATTGTTGGGGGAAGAAGCTGAGTATGTTCAAAGCATGTTCTGTGAAACTCTCAAAGGAATAATTTAAAAATTAGAAATCATTGATGTGTCCTAATGAGTCCTGACCCACCATTGCTCTGCTATGTTCTCTTTCATCCTCTCCCCTGACTCTGTTCTCACTCCTGTGTTCTCCACTTCTGCAAGAACAGGGACCTTTCCTTTCTTACCAGCTGACAAACATCTGCCATAGGCGACAAAGAGTGGCTGCTTAGCAATGTATTAGGATGCCTTCAGGAGCGCACAAGAAAGTCCCACCTGCTGTGGTCAAACCTCCAGCAGCTCTCTAAAGACACTATCAGAGGAGAAGAAGAGAGATGGTTTACCTTGAGTTAGCAGTAGGAAACAGGAAGTCACGAATGCCTAGTTAGTGTCTGACTTGCACCATCAGGGCCAGATAGCAGGTGAAAGAGAAAGAAGAAAGGGGGAAGAAGTCAAGCAAACAGAAATGCAAGAAGAGGAGAGGAAAAATCAAGAATGCTGTGTACACTGTCACCCAAGTATTGCCCAGTTCTAGTCATATCTCCCAGTAGTCTCTCCCTCCACCCCTGCCCCCAATTCCTCCTGTTCCCATTCCCATTCCCGCCTGCCTCCAGTCCACCTGTAAAATGTAGGAGACTCCCATAGAAGAGAGAGAGGAAGAGTTGCGGGAGCTAGAGGGATCAAGGACAACAAGAACACAGTCAAGAGGATCAACTAAACAGAAGAAGAAGTGACAAACACGAACCCTATATGGGTGTGAGCTAGGTCCTCTGCATGTACCACATGGTTGTGTAGCTTGGTGTTCTTATGGGACTCCCAACAATGGGAGTGGAGGTTATCTCTGATTCTTTTGCCTGCACTTGGGACCCTTTTCCTCCTACTGCATTGCTAAGTCCAGTACATATCCCTGGGAGGTTCTCTCTCTCTCTCTCTCTCTCTCTCTCTCTCTCTCTCTCTCTCTCTCCCTCCCTCCCTCCCTCCCTCCCTCTCTCTCTCAGTCTAGAAGGGAAACAGAGGAGTAGGAGCAGTTGGGAGGGGAAAGGTCTGGGAAGGGGCTGGGAGGAATGGAGGGAAGGAAACCACAGCTGGGATGTAATGTGTAGAAGAAGAAACCTTGTCTCATAAAACAACAACAACAAAATGCTGTGGAACTTCTATAGAAAATGTAGTCCGGAGAGTTCTGGAATGAAACACTGGGGTGGGGTCATAGGAAGTGAGCTGACTGAAGATCTAGAAAGTGAAGGCTTCATCCTACATACTGGTCCTGTGAGCTTTGGCTTAAGTTAAGGAATATCATGATTATTCTATAATGAAATGATAAACTACATGACAAGTAAAAACTTTCTTTTCAGGGCTAGAAATGTAGCCCCAAGGTACCGTGCCTACCTGACAAGGCCTTGACTTCAATCCGTAGCACAGAAAAATAAAAATAAAAATAAAAATAAAATTTAATTCTTAAAACTCCAGAATTAACTATAGGCAAACCATTTATATTTGCATGTCAGAAACCTCATCAAAAGGAATCTTCTCCCAAAATAAAGGAAAATAAAAGTTTATAAGCCTGATTTCATGTGATTGTTCTCTCTAAGAAGTAAGAAAGATGTACCCTGGAGACAGCATCTTATCCCATTGTGTGTCCCCCCCCCCCAAGAAAACCCCCGTCCTGGTCTCTAGCTGTGTTTCCATGAGACCAGATAGAAGTGCTGACTCAGCATGTAGCTAGGTTGCTGAAGACATTCCTGCCCGAGAGTAATCATTTACAAGGGTGATGACTCATCAGCCTGATTGTGATTTTATACAGCAAGCTTCCCTGCAAATCCTGACTCAGTCATAGAAACATAAGGAGAATGTCTTAAAGTGACTAAGATCTGACAAAACTTTACAGAAACATGTCAAGATGATATAAACTGGACTTACTCATTGATTCAGACCACAACTTCTTGGAATGGATTCTATAGGCAATATCTGCCTGGAAGTATTACTCCTGCCAAAATTAAGCCTGTGTTGAAAACCTATCATGAGGAACCTGCACCAGGCAATTGACTTGGACAAATTCACATCTGTGTTCTAACTTTAGAAGAATTCATGATCCCATGGGGATGTTGGTTTAGTTCAACCAGAATGTATTAGAAAGGAAATGCTGGAAGGGACTTTAGACAACTGCTGCTGACATTCCTTATATTTGTTGTACAAGCTAGGAAATAGATTGGTTAGGGTTAAGGTGAAGAAAACTGACATACAGCTGGATGTCCTGGCTCACAAGGCGAGACTAGAAAGCAACTGTCTCTAAGACGGTAGAGTGATGTAAACAAAGTCCACTGCCTTCAACAAGGAGAAGAAACTTTTTCCTTTGATTAGTTTTAAATCAACAGAGTGTAGTATATTTTATCTTAGACAATTTGATGTTTTGAAATGCATATATATCAAGATACGGCTTGTGAACAAATGTATACTTCACACAGTGGTTATTTTGTGGTCACACCTACTCTAAGATGATAGTTCAGTTGGCAAAGTACTTCCCTTGCAAGCCTGAGGACCTGAGTTCTACTATCCTCTCGCCATTTTCTACTGCTATGATATAGCATCCTGATCAAAAGTCACTCGGCATGGAAGGAAAGGGTTTGCTTTCACTTGTGCCTCCATGTCACGTCCATCATGAGGCAAGAACCTGGAAGGAGGGACTCAAGTGGAAACCATGGAGAAACACTGCTTACTGGGCTATGCCTTCAGGATTGCTCAGCCTACTTTGTTATAAAACTCAGGACCACTTTCCCGGGGGTGGTACCACCACAGTAGATTAGATCCTCCCATGTTAATTAACTGAAAAAAATGTCCACAGGCTGCCCACAGGCCAATGTAGTTGGGACTTTTTCTCAACGGACGTTCCTTCTTTTCAAATGGCTATCTTGTATTAAGTTGGAAAAAACTCACAACAACAACAAAAACCCAACCATGACATTCCCAGAACTCATGTAAAAGAGCAGGGCATGGTGACCTGTTCTTGTAATCTCAGAGACAGGCAAAACTGTGGGACTCTCTGGCTACCAGCCTAACCTTAGTTGGCAAGTTCCAGTCCAATGAGAAGCCATCTTTAAAAATGAGGCAGACTGCATCTGAGTCTGCTCTCTGACCTACACACACACACACACACACACACACACACACACACACACACACACACACACAGAGGGGACAATATTTACATATATGTACAGACACATATCTATACACACATATCTGTACACACACAAGAGAGTAAAGAGCATCTACTCTCCATTCTCTGTACACTGTATATAACTATATATGTAGTGTGTGAGTTATAGTGACCCTCCTGTACAACAGAGATTTTGAAAGTTGCCCCTCATACCTACAGTCACACATTCTTTAACTCAGTAATATCACCTCACACCCTAACTGCCTCAGACTCTGGAGACCACTATTCTATGCCTACTTGTAAGATCAGATTACACAAATAAGAGACATCACAGAGGCTTGCCTTTCTAAACTCGACTCATTTCATTTAACATGCCTGGCTTCCAGATTCACCCATGTTATCACAAATGGCAGGTTTCTTTTCTTCTATGGTTGAATTCTGTGGTTATGTGTAATTTTACAGGTATTATTACATATCATATATATAATCATATACACATAGAGTCTGAATAGATGGCTCAGTGGCTAAGAGCACTTGCTGTGCTCTTACAGAGAACCTAAGTTCCGTTCTTAGCACCCACATCAAGCAGCTCCAGGGCATCTGTCTCCCTCTTCTGGTCTCTTAAGGGTATTGCACTCACATCCACAAACCCACATACATAAGGCTCCCAGGACCCAACAGGATTGACTTTAGCCTCAGAGAAGGGGGGAGATAGATCCTGTGGAGACCACTTCCAGGAGATAGGCATGGACCCTGGTCGGCCCCACCTGGGGATACATCATGTCTGCAGACACCAAACCCAACACTTTTGCTGTAGTCAGGAGGCGCTCAGGGAAAGAAGCCAAGTGGGGCAGTTCCTGGGGAGGTCCGGCCAGCAACTGATCAATGCAGATGCGGATGCTTGGAGCCAACCATCAGACTAAACTAAGGGAACCTGGTGGGGATGCTGGCCGAAGGACTGGAGGAGCGGAGGGGGATTGCAACCCCATTAGAAGAACAACATAGGTTGGCCTGACCACCCAGTTCTCCCAAAGTCTAGACCACCAACCAAGGAGTGTGCCTGGAGGGATCCATGGCTCCAGATAAGTATGTAGCAGAGGATGGCCTTGCCCTACTGCAACAGGAGGGGAGGCCCTTGGTCCAGGGGAAGTTGGATGCCCCAGCATAGGGGGATGCTGGAGCGGTGGGGCGGGAGAGGGTGGGTGGGTGGGAGAGAACTGTCATACAGGCAAAAAGTGGGGGGAGGGCAGATGTGGGATGGGGGTTTGATGGAGGGGTAACCTGGAAGTGGGATATCATTTGAGATGTAAACGAATGGAATGATTAATTTAAAAAATTTTTAAAAAGAAGAAAATAATAAAATTTTAAAGAAGTGCACATATGTATAATGTTGCTTTTGTCCTTAAGGAACTTTTAAAAAATCAGAAGAGACACATTAGAGTGTTAAAAGATTCATGAAGGATAAGATGACACAGGTGACTGTTAAACAAGAGAACCTTATTTCCCATAGTTCTGGAGAGCAGATGCCCAAGAATAACAAACCACAGACTTTTTCTTCCAAGGTTTTCTTAACTTGCAGATGGCTAATATCTTTCTGTGTCCTAATGGATCCTTTTCTCTGTGTCCCTGTGTCTCTGGTGTCCCTTTGTGTGTCCAAATTCTCTTGTTACACAGACATCAATGAGCTTTGATTGAGACTCAAATTCTTTTTTTTTTTTTTTCTTTTGATACTTTATTTACATTTCCAATGTTTCCCCCTTTCTAGGTCTCCTCTTTGGAAACCACCTATCCCCTGTCCCTCCCCCACCTCTATGAGGGAATTCCACCTCCCACCCACCTGCCCGCCCACTCCCATATCCCCACCTTGACACTCCCCTTTACTGGGGCCTCTCCTCCCCCTAATGGCCAACAAGGCCCTCCTCTGCCACATATGTGGTCCAAACCATGGGTCCCTTCATATGTATTCTTTGGTTGGTGGTCCAGCCTCCAGGAGGACCTGGGGGGAGGGGTGTCAGGCCAGTTGACACTGTTGGTCCCTCATGGAGCTGCAGACTCCCTCAGCTCCTTCAGTCCCTTCTCCAACACCTCCATCTGGGACCTCACTCTCAGTCCAGCAGTTAATGTAAAGTGAAACTTGGGTATTCCGAACATTTGGGCTAAT
>CM052700.1:36077674-36110572 GCA_028551405.1 Uromys caudimaculatus
TGTCACCTGAGTTTTTGATCTTAGTCATTCTGATTGGTGTGAGGTGGAATCTCAGACTTTTTTGATTTGCATTTTCCTGATGACTAAGGATGTTGAGCATTTCTTTAGGTGCTTCTCAGTCCTTCGAGTTTCCTCCGTTGAGAATTCTCTGTTTAGCTCTGTTCCTCATTTTTTGATGGGGTTATTTGGTTTTCTGGAGAGACTCAAATTCTAATTGCCCATTTTAGCTTTGCCATTCTATAATGCCCCAGTCTTCAAGTACCGGAACAGTCTGAGGTTCTGGGGGTTTGGAGACTTTAATATAAAAATCGATAGGTGACACCATCTGTAACAAGAGTCCTTTGAAGAGAAAACTGTAAGAAACTAGAGGAAATTGGAGTAGCAACAAGGTGGCTCCTGATCTCACAGAAAGCTCTGGAACCTCCATGCGAGACCAGGCCTTGGAAGGTGCTGGCTGCACGGCCATACTTTTCCTAAACACCTTCTGTTGATGTGGCTGCTATGAATCAAGAGCAATTCATTAAAAGATCCAATGATGAGCTGTTGGCAGGAACACTCTCGACACTGTGAACCATGTGCCAGCTGGGTCTACACAATCCAGACAGAGAACCAACAGTGGTCATTTCACATAGATAACAGAGCTCCTATTCAATCGGACTTCATTACTGTCTAATCAACCAGCCATAGTAAATTGCTAGCATATTTAAATCCAATGCATTCAAAGCATACAACTCAAATTCCTAGATTATGATTTGGCATTGTTAGATTTAAGATGGAATCACTTCTGTTAACCAAAAATGAAGTGTATGGTTTTTGAATGAAAGGTTCTTACCTATAAATGTCTGATATATACTACACCAAAACCAACCCTCTCCTGCAAGCACAGTTTCTTGAGAAACTAATGCTACTCTAAACAGAAAGGAGCTCTGCAAAGACTGAGGCCCCAAAAGCTCTGAAAGATGCCAGTCTTTTTATAAACCACTGTGATCAAAGACTATTATTTCTCTAAACTCTTACCCATTCCCTCTCATGCTTGCCTTCTCATGTCTCCCTGTGTCTTCAGTCCTCCAAGCATACGTACAGTTTTCTGGGCCATCCGTATTCCCACTGCCCTGTTCTTTGCCATTTGCAATTCCATTCCCAAGAAAAGCTTGATTTTACTTCCATTGCTTGCTCTTTGTGCTTCTCTTGATCTCCATCAGCTATAAACATAAATGTTCAGGTTAAAACCTTATGACCATTCACACTGCCACAGAGTTTCTTAGGAGGGACCACTCCCCGTTTCACCTCATGACTCTAAAGGTCTGCTGAGGCAAGAATGGTTTCTTATTTATCTGTCCAGCTCTAGAAATAACACAATAACTGGCACCTAGCAGGGGATTGGCAAATGTGCTGAAGAATCAGATGTTCAAAGGGTCCTCAAGTATGGTGACCAACTCATTCTATTTGCCCAGGACTTTCCCATTGTAAAATTAAAAGTCCCATGTCTCTGACACAGCTTTAACCCCAGCCAGCCACTACAATGGGCCTCCTACTTCTTGGATCTTTCTCACTGCTTCTGCATCATGGCTTCATTCAAGTAAATCCAATTAGTAGCTTCATCTTTACTAAATGTCCCCCACAAGTTACATTCATAAAAATGTCTTCAACAGGCATGGGGAAGGGGAGTCACCAGCTCCAGCCTTAGCTGAGGAGCTTTTAGTAGTTGATGGCTTCTGGGGGACGGAGAATCAGTTTTCTTTGTGTGATCCCTGGTACTTTGACCACAGTCCAGTGGATGGTCCCATATATATATATATGGAGGGGTGGGAGGAGGGGTGGGAGGAGGGGTGGGAGGAGGGGTGGGAGGAGGGGTGAGATATATATATAGTGTGTGTGTGTGTGTGTGTGTGCATGCGTGTGTATGTGTGTGTAACACTAATTGGATTTGATGGGATATATTTTTAAAAGATTACAAGAAGTTGGAAGAGGATGAGGGCTAGGAGTGGATCTAAGCAGACTTGGGGAAAGTAAAGGGGGAAATGTGACCAAAATCCATGCGTGAAATTATTATTGTCTTAGGGTTTTACTGCTGTGAACAGACACCATGGCCAAGGCAACACTTACAAGGACAACATTTAATTGGGCCTGGCTTACAGGGTTAGAGGTTCAGTCTATTAACATCAAGGAGGGAGCATGGCAGCATCCAGGCAGGCATGGTGCAGGAGGAGCTGAGAGTTCTACATCTTCTAAAGGCTGCTAGGAGAGAACTGGCTTCCAGGCAGCAAAGATGAGGGTCTTAAAGCCCATGCCCTCAGTGACACACTTCCTCCAATAAGGCCACACCTCCTAATAGTGCCACTCCCTGGACCAAGAATATTCAAACCATCACAATTATTATATTGTAAGGTCTTAAAAAAGAATCACATACATGTACCAGATACAACATATATCATTTTTATTTTTCTTGTTTCTAATAGAAACATCACCCAAAACATGACCAAGACATTGACATAGAAAATAGAAGACTACAATCTTAGTCTCACCTATAAAGTAGCCAGTAGTCTGAAGGGAGGGATCCCTTGGCACTCATTCCCAAGAATCCTGCCTCAGACCAGAACAATGACAACAACAACAAGAACAACAGCCACAACAACACAACAGCCACAACAACAACAGGCTCTAGAAATTTTTGTTAATCTTCTATCCCCAAATACCTCAGTCCCACATTACCTTTCCCCAGCCAGATAGGCATGATTTGGTTTCTAAAATAACAGCACCACTTAGTGGGAACAAAGACTTAAGGACTGGAACATCGTTTTGTCCCCGCATAGACCATCACACTGTGTTCTACTAGTAGGGACTCTTAAAATTTCTACCAGAATTTGCAGTGTAGCAAGTTTAAGGAATCCATCCATAAAATTCTATGAATAGTGAAGTAGGATTTTGTTTTTCTAACCAGAGAGTCAGAGTCCATTTGAGGCATTTATGTAACACAGCTATTGGGCTGCATTGCCCCAGGCCCCATGACTGCTGCCCTCTGCACTGTGACCTTCCAATCAGAAAACTCTTCATGCAGTGAGAAATGAGTCCTCATCAGAGCTCCCATGCTCATTGTCCTTACTACCCATTCTTCCACAGGACGTGAGACTCCTCCCTTCCAGAATCAGCACTCAACAACATAACTCCGTTCTGCCAGTGGGGCAAAGAAGCATGTGACTGACCTGCACCAGTTACTCCTACCTGATGATAGTAGGGCCCTGTGATTGGTCAGACCAAAGTCACTTGTCTCCCCTGTGACTGATGAAGGGAAAAGATGAAGTAAAATGGAAGGGCTATGTATGAGACTTCAAAAAATGCTGGGGAGGAGCTAGAGAGATGGCTCAGTGGTTAAATAGACTTACAGCTCTTCCAGGGGATCCAGGTTCGAGTCCCAGCACCTACATCAGATAGCTCATAAGTACTTCTAACTCTAACTCTTAAGTACCTAACACCCTGTCTTGGATCTCAGGGGTACATGGTAGACACACACACACACACACACACACACACACACACACACACATACACGAATAACAATAAAATTAAATCTTAAAGCTTTCTTAATAGTGGTGAACTAGTCTCACCCCACCAGGCTCCAGTAGGTTGTTCCTTCCAGTCCTTACACAAATGGCCCTGGTTAAACTAAATGGGTCACAAATAAGACCCTAAGCCATGAATCTGAGAAATAGATGAGTAGAAGTGGTGGGTGTTGATAACCATGGAAGAGAAAAAAGAAAGAATATATGAGATGGTGTTATCAGAGAACAGTCCATACATGTAGGAATCTGTCAAAAAGCAAATGTAATTACCAATAAAATAAAATAATTGGTAGTGAAATCCCTGTCCATTTGCCTCCATCTTTGTTTTAGTCTACTTCCTGTTGCAGTAACAGAATAGCAAAGCCTGAGCAAACTTGTAAGGAATTGATATTCACCTGGCTCACAATTCTAGTCACTGGAAATCTAAGATCTTCAGGTGAGTACCTCAACGCACTGTAGAGAAAAAGAGAACACCCAAGAGACAGAAGAGACTGGAGGAGCTGGGGTCAGAACGAACCCACGCTCAAAGCTAACCCACATGTAGGATAAAGGCACTGACTAACCTGCCTGAGAAGGCAGAGCCCTCATGATCTCAACAGTCCCATTGTCCTATCATGCTGACAATTAAGTTCTAACATGAGTTCAGAGTGGACATTCAAACCATAACAATCCTTCTACGACCTATAGGTAGGGCCTTTCTGTCGCACCATCTTTAATACATCACCAAATTCTCTGGCTAAACTCACCTTAGTTAAAATCTGCTTGAAGAAAGATAAAAATACACTATTAAAAATAATAATAACTTCCTGTGAAAGATTCAAAGGTCAGGCAAATACAATGGTTTAGGTGACATGCTGAAAACACAGGGTGACTATTCTTTTAGAGGGGAGGTTCTGCTAGCAGGCTGGGAAAGTTCACAGGTGTTTTGGCAAAGCTTTCCCCAATTGATGCCAGAAAGACCTGCCTCTACCCAGCTGCACTCTCCGTTTAGTGTGAGTACCCGGTACCAACTTCACTCTCTAATTGCTTGTAGTTAGTCATTATGTCTCAGCTGCAAGACTTGGGAATGCCAAGAAGCCAGCATACCCAGAGGCCTTTGTGTTTTAAATATATGGATCAAAAAAAGAAATTTCCTAAGGAAAGTTACCATTTCAGTATATGTGGGCCAAATAAGGGGATCTGGCTGTAGACAAAGCTAATCCAAGTTTGAAATCCCTGAGCATTACTGAAGAAACTCAGAACAGCAGCTGAAGTAGAAATGTGATTTTATAGTCCTGTGTACTCGTTCCTGTACATGGCTCAGACTACAAAGTGAGTTAGCCAAATCAGTTAGGGGATTCAGTTCTATTCTATGAACATTAATTGAGCTCTGTTTCAGTGCTGGAAAAGCCAATTAAAATTGGCTTTCAAATAATGGTAATTAATTACCTCACATAACAAGATGTTGGAGAGAAGCAGGCCTAGGAGTTGGTTAATCTATGAGCTAAACAATGTTAAGAATATCCCTTTTTGGATAACATTTGAAATGTAAATAAAGTAAATATCCAATAAAAATATTAAAAACAAAAGAATATCAGTTGGCTGTCTTTATCCCATGAAGATAACATCACAATTTCAAAAGGCAACCAGTCCTTCAAACCTATTTCTTTTGGGGGGTGGGGGAGGTGGGAATGATCTTTTTAGTCAATAGCAAGTTTCCATGATATTATTTCACTAGTGAAAAAAATACATTTGTCATCTGTCTTGCAAATGCAAGGAATCATATAGCTCTCCATATTCTCATGCTTGGTCAGCTCACAGGATCTTATAGCTGCTTTACTTGTCATTCAAGAACTATTTTCCCCAAAATTCTAGAAATTCTAGTCAGATTGCATATGAATTCTGAATTTGAAATTTTATCCTTTCAACCTTTTTTTTCAAGCCTATTTCTACAGAACAATATGCATAAGTAGGAATGGAGGCAGAGTTTCCGGGTCCCCTTCTCTCATCTGGAATGGAAACCCTTTTCACAATCCCTCTCTGTGTTTCTCTTACTTCTCTTTGGAGAGAATGAGATCTCATGGCCATTCCTATGCCAATAAGTCAGAAATAGGAATATTCGATTCATGTTTTAGACCTAGCAGGATTAATTTCTTTGGTGCAGGCACACCATGTCAGGGCGCCTGGGCTCCTTGAGGAATTCAGGGATTTTTTTGGTAGAGAAGTGCTAAAGCAGTTGCTGTTATGCAGACAACAGATAAGGACTCACTCTGAATAACTCTGTCTGCATTGGACATACACGGATGGATGGACAAATTCCCAATCCCATGCACAGTCTCCAAGGAAAACAAGCATCCACTCTACAATTTTGGCATTTACTGCCCTGTTTAATTTCATAACAGACCCAAAGTGATGAAAATGCTGTGCCAATTTTGTACTCTAAAAATCACCACAAAGAACCTCTCCAATCCATGTGTCTTTTCCTACAGATTTCTACAGCGTGATTTTTAACATCACCCAAAGACAGAGTCTATATTTCCTCCATAGGATTCAGGGTAGACTTGTTGCTAAAGCTGATGTGATACCACATTACTCGGAGGCTTGGGTAACATAAGTGAGACTTGATTCTCTTTGAATAAGATGTTAGACTCTAGCTGTCTTGCTGTAAGGAAACTCAGTTCCCCGTGGAGAGTTTTCTGCCCATAGAAGGGAAACACTGGTCCGTGGGAGGAAAGATCAACTGACCCAGGGACTCCTGGGTAATTCATAAATTTGTAAATACAACAGATGATCACTGTAGGCTGTGAGGTAGTGATCTGTAAACAGGCAATCTGACATCCGGTTGAGCTCAGGCAAAAAATTCTGGGAGACCCTGTGATAATTTCTCACAAGGGACCAGGCCATATTTTTAGCCAATGCTCCTGGAAGATTCCTGTACAACTGGTCACAGCCTTTATGACCCCTGTATATAGAGAGGCCTGGTGTGTGAGACTTGTGTGAGACTCGTCACATAGAGAGCAACCCTGAGTCCTGGGCAAAGCAAATGAGGCAACAAATAGGGCCCCCAAGCTGGGCCAATGGAAAGTGTCAGTTACCAAACCTCTGTCCCCTCCCAGAACTATAAATAGAACACCTTGACCCGAGTAGCTCTCTCTCTCTCTCTCTCTCTCTCTCTCTCTCTCTCTCTCTCTCTCTCTCTCTCTCTTTCTCTTTCTCTCTCTCTTTCTCTCTCTCTTTCTCTCCCCTCCTTCTCCACCCACCTGCCCCGTGAGCGCTGCCCGCCATCCAGAAGGAATAAAGATAAAACTATTTTGTCGTTGGAGAACTCTGTCTAAGGGGCTGTGACACTTGGGTTCTCGAAGAGGCCGGCTCTACAGCGCGTGGAGCGCTCTTAACGGCGGTGGGCACCGGGCACCGCGGGAAGTGTGCTACAGTCAAGACTTGGCGCAGGGCAAGAGTGCTCTCGGCTAGTCTCTATCCACGCCCCCTCCCTGCACCGCGGCCAAGCAGCTGGCCGTGGCTTCAGAGGTGACTTCGGTGGCGCATGGCCAGGGCCGCTCCACCCCAGCGTCTCACCCCCACAACGTTGGGCCCTGAGGACACTATGCCGTGACAAGTAGGGGGGCCACTGCGGTTAGCCTTGAAGCCTAGGGTGCCCAGGCCCAGCCAGGGGACCCCACCCATGCCTGCGCTTCTCCCATCGTGAGAGAGTGCGGCAGTAGGTCACTAAGTATTAAGGTGGTTTGTTAGTTAGCAACAGATAACCAGAAGTGAACCACAACAAAACTAAGATGGAATACACTTTTGATGCTATAATTTTTTGTTTTGTTTTGTTTTGTTTGTTTTTTCGAGACAGGGTTTCTCTGTGTAGCTCTGGATGCTATGAATTTTACCTACTAGTAGAGCACACAGGAAAGAAAAACGAATGTTTACTGGGAAGACGTGAAAGAGAGGACAATGATGGTGGAAATCTCTCAAGATCTCAAGATGGGGCTCATGATGCTGGCACTCAGGGGAGATAAAAATACAGAAAATAATCCACAACAAGCTTTGGGCAATGTGGGTTGCATGATGCAGAATCTTGGTTGCATGTCCTGTGGTAGACCTCAGAGGTGCTCACTGACGTTACCAGTTCTCTTTTTCTTGCATTTCTACATGACTCTGTGGCCTATTGGGATAGGTAATTATCAGGGAATGTGCCACAAGTCTCTTTTAGTTAAGTATTTGAGATCTGTACACAAGTCACCATTCCATTGACTTGAGTTCTGAGACCTCATGCTGAAATGGAGATTTAATAGAATGGTAGAGTTTCTGTCAGCATGAGTCCCTGGGGGAATACAGTTTTCTTTTGTTTGTTTTGTTCTGTTTGAAATGCTATCTTGGCCCAGTTTTCAGGCCCTGGCAAGAGACCAGTCAGTTCTCCTCGAATAGTCAATTAATTACAACCCTCCAACCACCCCCTATCAGAATTTATACTTCAGGGCCAGAGAGCACCAGATAACCAAACACAGCAAAAGGAAATTATACAATTATGATTTTCCATAGAACATAATACATTCTCAAAATATTTATATTAATAATAATAAGCATTAGAAACATACAGAAGGCCAAGCACTTGGCAAGCTAAAGCACAAGGCTAAGCAGCTCCAGTGCAGCCTGAACTACACTGCAAGGCTGTGCCTCAAAACAGTCATAAATAAGGGGTCGGCAGGATGTATCAGTGCTAAAGGCACATTGCAACATTAACCGGGCATCCTGAGGTCAGTCCCCAGAGCTCATGAAAGGTGAAAGGAGAGAACCAGCTCTACTGAGTTGTGCTTTGGTCTCTACGCATGCACCATACCATGTGTATGTGATACACACACACCACACATACACACACACACACACACACACACACACACACACACACACACACACGCATGCACGCACACACAAGAGAGGGGAGAGAAAGGGAAAGAGGGGAAGGAAGGGGACAGAGAGGAGGAGGAAGGGGAGGATAAAATAGATAGGACCTGGGAAGATGATTCAGTGACTTACAGCCGAGTGCTGCTCTTGCAGAGGACCCAAGTTCAGTTTCCATCACCCATGTCAAGCTGCTCACTACCAGCTGTCACTCCATCTCCTTGGGATAGAACACTCTCTTCTGGGTCCCATGGACACCTGCACTAACCCATGCTCAGACCGCCACACAGATATATACCTGTACATGTAGTGAAACTTTTAAATGATAAATTAAATAATAAATGTGGGAGTTTTTTTCTGTCCTAGACACTATTCAAAGGGTTTATTAGTTTACTGAAGTCTCTCAATGCCTCTATGTGGTGAGCAGTGTTATGCAAATGAGAAAAGTGGGTGTACAGGGAAGTGGGTTAATCTCTTAAAAGGAAACACCTAGTTGAAGGTGAAAGCTGAAATCTCACCTAAAGATTCAGGAACTATGTAAGGATGACAATGAGCAGCAAATTGGCAGGTGCCACAGTGTTGAGAGCCATCCACAAATCAAGAAAGAGAAAGATTTAGGAAAAATAGAGACCCAAGAGACCTGACTCAATGCAAAGAAATTGAGCAAGGTATTGTTAAAACTTACTCCAAAAAATCTACTGTGAAGACCTAACATTTCTGCTCTCCTCTGGATCTTCATTTCAACTGAGCAGATGTGTATATGTTCTGTTTCTAGGCTGACAGTCACTTTTAGAAGTGGACAAGGTATAAATTAAAAATAAATGCCCACATACATATTAGATGAGAATCACCTGGTTTCACAGCCGCTTACAAGAAAGGAGTTTAAAGGACAGTCTATTGGAAGCCTTGCTCTGATCATCAGTGTAAGGAGAGAGTCACAGAAAGACTTTGATCATGGAAATGTTATCAAAGAAGGTGGAAGTCCTCTCCATGTTATCCCAGCACTGAGTGTGGAAAAGTGAGTCCTGCCTCTGAGGAAGGATTCTAACGAACTGGTGTGTTCCAAAGAAGACAATATTTATGAGAAAGAATCTTAAAATTCCTACCATCTGAGGGTAGGGTAAGCATAGAAAGGAGGGGAGTTAGGAGAAATGTGAGCTTAGGGAAGAAAAATCTGGTGCTTGTGGAGCACCAGAGAATGGGCGGAGTCTAGAGCCGGGCAACTGTGGTAGCTACTCTGGGTTGTCAACTTGACACATCTGGAAGAAGAGGGAACTTCAGTTGAGGAATGACTTCCATGAAATAGGTCTATTGATATGTCTGTAGATCACGTTCTTGCGTGCTAATTGCTGGAGGAAGGGTTAACCCAGTGTGGACAGAGTCATCGCTGGGCAGGTGGCTCTGACTTATATAAGGAAGCTAGCTGACCAGAATCAGGAGATGCCAGCAGGCATTTTTCTTCTGTGGCCTCGGCTTCAGTTCCTGCCTCAAGTTTCTGCCTTGGGCTTCCCTCAGTGATGAAATATGACATGGAAGTTTAAGACAAATAAACCCTTTCCTTCCCCCAAGTTGTTTTTGGTCAGTATTTTATTACAGTAATAGAAAGTAACGAGAAAAAAAATGAATAAAGGCAATACTACTTCAAGATGGAGAAATGTTTCCTGACAAAAAAAGAAATAGGCTTAGTGTAAATGAACACATTTTAGAAACCAAATTGAGAGTGGTCGTGAATGTTCAGAGCAGACACAACTAGCCAACATGGTTTGCAAGCCCCTCTGGTTCATATTACACACTTCAGAGTCTAGGTGTTTCCTTGCTTTTTTTGTTGTTGTTGTTCTGTGTTCTGGCCTGTGTTCTTATTTCTTTGTATATGTGAAGATCGTCCCATCGCAGGGCACTGGTATGTGATTCTCTCTGCCTAGAATGGGTCTCTGTTCTCTCATTGCTTTGTTTGTTCTTTCCAATTTCATACAAAGCATCACTTCCTCTACAGATTTCTCTGATACCCCAGACCTGGTCAATTCTCCTTTGAGGTCTCTTGGTACCCAGAGCACCTCAATATTGCATACTTGTATTTTTTGTCTTCTTCTATTACTATACACACGAACACACATACAATGAGGATGAAACAGCCACCTTGTCTTGATCATTACTATATTCCCAGAATCTTGTACCTACTATGTTTCAGTGTATATTTCCTCTCTTCAAGATAGTTAATCAAAATTGAGACACTACCTAGGAAGAGGGATTGCCTCGGTCAGATTAGCATGTTTGTGTGTGTATTCTGCTGACTGATGCAGGAGGACCCAGCCTACTACTGGCAGTACCATCCTTAAACTGTGTAAGAAAGGTAGATAAGCAAGTCAGTAATCAGCATTTCTCCCTGGCCTCTGCTTCAGTTCCTATGTCCATGTTCATGCCTTGAGTTCCTGCCTTGGCTTCTTTCGATGGTAGTCTGTAACCTCTAAAATAAAGTGAACCTTTTTTCTTCTCCCCTAAGTTACTATTGGTCAGACTCTTATTACAGCAACAGAAAAGATTATTAGAACACTTTTCAACCTATGTTAGAGCCCTAAAACTTAACTGAAAACATGTGGCTTATTTATATAGACGAGAACATAATGACCACAGTCTTCCACATCTCTAGGCCAGCATTTAAAAAATGCAAGACACAGTATTTGAGGAACATGACTGAATTCTCATCTCTCATGAGGAAAATGCAGCTCGTTCATGTTCAGTGGCACACATGAGATCTCTCAAACCATAAAATTCATCCTATGCCACACACACTCCCTTCTGCCTTAGCGCCTCCATTGCTATATGAATTTGTACAAAAGAGTGGCCCTCCTGGACCTTTCCATAGTGTATTTGTTTAATAATTCAACAGCCTCTTACCATTCTGCATCTTCATAACTTTGACCTCGTGAAAGCCAAGTGAACAATCACTATTGCTAAAATGTATTTTTTCTCATTATAATTTTATATGCATTAATATATTCTTGTATCTACATACAAACATTTAAATAATACCTCCTCCGCTCTCTTTCATTTGCCCTTGGCAATCAGCTCATTCACTTATACCTGGCTGGGAGATGTGCCACAGTGCTCTGTGTTCTATTTAAGGATATTTCCCTGGAGGCCTTGGTTGTTCTTGTTATAATTTGACATTAAAAATAAATAACAAAGAATCGCTGGGCAGGCTCCAGGTTCCTTGCACCTCAGGTGGGCTCCGAGCTCATGCCAAGAATCTAAAAGGCCAGAGGGACCTCCCGGCATTGTTTTTTATGGATGAAGGAAACTAAAAGTGCTATGGCACACAGATGCCAGTGGCCAGGCTAACGGAGAGAAACATCGCCACGTTGCATCCAAGGACAGGCTTCAAGATCACATGTATTCAAGAACAGAGCTCTGAAGGCATTCCCTGGGGCAGCTGGAAGAACGCCTCAGATAATTATAATTTCCCAAACTGAAAGTCACCACACAAAATAATAGAGGAGAATATTTCTCTTTTAGAGTGTGTGTGTGTGTGTGTGTGTGTGTGTGTGTGTGTGTGTGTGTGTGTAAAGAAGCCAGTAGAATTAACCTCAAAATATTAGATTTTGCTAGGATCCTATTTTCAGGGAAATAATTGGAAAGAACACTTTGAAACAGAGTTACCACCCTCGCCCAAAGCTTCTATGTACAAACTCCTTAGTCCTTCATTATCTCAGTCCCTGCAAGAGACAAGAGGGTATTCTTTCCCCACAAAGAAACTTTCAGCGGTTCTATGTGTCCACAACCACCCTGGAAAATGACCACGTTCAGGATTCTCTCTATCCTACATAGCGGGCTTCATTCCTTTTGGTGAGCCTATCAGCCCATCAGTAAGATGCCCCGCCCCCAGATCACGACCTCTTCTCTTGCAGCTCTCACATTTATGCTTGAGCTAAACTTCTAGCAAAAGTCCCCAGGGCATTCTGTTCCACGATTCACTCGGGAATTCTAGCTAGAAAGGGCTCCACAATTTTGTAATGCCACAATGCCGGAGAAGAAAGGCGGGGAACTATGGACAGTGTTTTTAAGGCCTGAGTCCGGAAGTAACTCGTGCCTGCTCTACTTATGTTTCTTTGATATGAAGTAGTCATGTGGCCACAGTGAACTCCATGAAGGACTGAGAATGTAAAGGGATAAATGCAATCCCAGGAGCACATTCGTGCTGGGCCACACGGGCCCTCAAACGACTTGACCGCTGATTTAGCAATCCCTTAGAATTAGACAGAGTGGAGTCGGGTTCAGTTCCTACTCTTCCACTCAGTGCCTTGGCAATTTATTGAACTCTCTAAGCTTTGCTTTCCTCTCACATACAATGGTGGGGGTGTACAAAAGTAGCAATAACAAATCTTTCATCAAGTTTTTGCAAGTCACTTGAGCAGATTCACACCAAGCACTCACGATAGTATCTGATACATGCATAATATACTATCATGAGGATGGCGTTGATGGTGATAATATCTTCCTAGGTTGAAAAATCGTGACACAGAAGAGTATTGAAAAATGTTACCGTTTTATGAGTTTTGCTTGTTTTGATGTATAACTCTGTGTGTGTGTGTGTGTGTGTGTGTGTGTCTGTGTGTCTGTGTGTCTGTGTGCACGCATGAGCCACTGCCATAATCATCAACCTCTAAAACTTTCTCACCCTGAGGTTTCCTAGAACTCACATCCCCAGTGCTAACAGTGTCTGGTCTATAATTGTTGCTCAGAACTGTTGACTATTATTTTAAACAGATGCCCTCTCTTCGCTGCTTGATTAATGATAGTTGTACATCACAGCTAGTGCTGTGAGCATTTCCCTCAGCCAACGTGCCCTATCCCCACCCCTCTGCCATCATGCTAGCCATTCCCTAAGCCCACCCCTAGCACCCAGGGACCATGCCAGTCCTATCAGCACACATTCTCAACACATAGACCCTTTTCTCTCTTACTGCTGGTGACCACACCAGTTCTTCAGCTCTTCAGGTGTTCAGTATTTTTGTCCCCCAATAAGATCGTCCTTTATAAGGGTATTTCTTCATTTCTAGTGACAGTTTACTATAATGACATTAACAATGAATACTATCATTCAAGTAGTTACAGCGCAACATTTCTCTGGCTTTAGCATGCCTCAGAGTCACATAGACAGTTTATTAACACACAGCTAGCTAAGCTGCAAAAGTCTCTGATTACATAGATATGGGGTGCCAGGACCTGAGAGTCTCTTTTCTAGTGGGCTACCAGGTGCTGTGGATGGTGATAGGGTTGGTCCAGGACCCACACTCTGACACACACTGTTGATTTAACACAAAGCATGCTGCTGCCTTTTGTCACTACTGCTAACCCTCGCAGCAGTCCTTTGAGGCAAACACAGTTGATGAAGTAGCAATGAGATCAAATACATGAACTGACTTGGCCAAATGCACCCTGCTGATACCCAGAGTTCTTCCTCTGGGATGTCCTTAGTGTTTGCCTCCAAGGCTCCTGGTGACATTTGAGAAAGAAAGGGGAAGGATAGAGAGGAATGGAGGGAGGGTAGGAGAGAGGAAGAGAAAAAGAGAGGGAGGGAGGGAGGGAGGGAGGGAGGGAGGGAGGGAGGGAGGGAGGGAGGGAGAGGGGACAGCACTTCCTCGGAGTAGCATCTAGAGTTTAGTATTCAGAAAACTCTGGGAAACAAAACTTCCTTTCTTGTGACCACACTGCCCTCTACAGGCCACATAGTTGCAGAAAGAAATAGCACCATGGCTTCCCTGCCTGGAAAGATGTTTTGAAGCCAAAGAAGAGAGGGAAGGGGTAGGGGCAGGGGGCAGGGGGCAGGGGGCAGAGGGCAGAGAGATATGCCAGAGGATTTGGGCAGGTTTGTACGTTGAGAACAGAGAAAAAAGGAACTAGTAGCCTCTGTGGTCTCCCCCCTCATCTAGGTTCTTCATCCAGGAATCATAAATGTGTCTCTTACTGCCTCTCTAACTATGGAGCCACAACTCAAATACAATTTAAAGATAAATATAAGACAGAGAGAGAGAGAGAGAGAGAGAGAGAGAGAGAGAGAGAGAGAGAGAGAGAGAGAGAGAGAGAGAGAGGTGTTAAAACATGGAGCATAAAGGAATGATATTTAGAAAAGAACACCTCAAATAGATCAAAGGTCCGGGTCATTCCCAGACAGCTCCTGTAAGTATTAGGGAGTGTTCTGTAAAGAAAAGTGTCCTGAGAGCAAACACAATTGAAGGGTGTGGATAAAACAATGTCTAGCAGGCTTGGCCAATAGAGTTTCTTTCAGGACTTTAATAAACTGCCTTCCATATCTACAGAATCAACCAACTGTGGTTTTAAAATATTCAGAAAAAAAACCATGTACAGATTTGTTTTATTGTCTAAGACAATATACTATAAGAACTATTTGTATAGTACCAGCATTTTAAGAAACCTAGAGATGGTGTAACATGTTTAAGAAATGTCTGGGTGACATGCAAACACTTCACCATTCTACATAAAAGACTTGGGCATCCATGGTACTTAGGGGTGACTATACATTAGGCCTCATAGTCTCTAAGAGGGAAAGGAGTGTGAGACACCTGTAAAACTCATTTGACCAGGGATGCTTTTCCTGTGGGAATGCCTTTCACCTTGTCTTGGGATGTGGTTTGCACAGAACACAGAGATCATTAACATTCACGGGCAATTGGTTCCATACCCAAATTTGGACAAACTTCAGAATAACTGATTTTTTTCTGCATAAGATCAATAAAAATAATATAAATTAGTATGGCACTTTACATTGAACTCCTCATACCATCTCTCATTTAATCTTCACAGTGATTCTGAGACATGCCAACCAGCAACACTGTTTGTGTTTTAATGAGCAAACTGGAGCCTGCATAAATTAAATGACTTGTCAAGGGAGCTGAGATGGGAGAATTACATATCTGTGTTTTGAATTAAAGTCATCTCACCTCTTCCTCTGGGTTGTTTGTTTTGTATCTGTTGTGGTTGGTTGAGACAGGGTTTCACTGTGTAGTTCAACCTAGCCTGGAACACACGATGTAGCTCAAACTGACCTGAACTCACCCTCTGCCTGCTTCTGCCTCCTGCTCCATCATGCCCAGATGAATTCCTGGGTTGTTTGTTTGTTTGTTTGTTTGTTTGTTTGTTTGTTTGTTGTTTGTTTTTACCAAGTTCTTCTGAATCAAAGGAAATTGAAAGCTAGCAAATTCCTCCTACCTGAAAACACCTGAATATTTAGTAGGTATCAAATTAGTAGCTAAAATCATGTGTTTCTTGTAAAGTTTTAAGTGGTGTTGATTATAATTATACCCACTTTAAAGAGAGGGAATCAAGGCTTAGAAAGTTTCAGTGATCTACCATAGGGCAGGGAGTCAGATTTCTCTGTCTCCGAAGCCACATGTCTAGCCTCTTGGCCCATTTGGGAGAAGCTCTTAAATATCAGTGCCATGTGAAGCTTAGACCACCCAAGCTTCTGTGTCTTCCAAAAGCTTATCCTATCCCTGTCTGTGCCCTGTCCCTCTCCTGTCTCCTTTCCTCATCCCTCCCCCACCTCAGCCTCAAGAGCCAGCTCATGAGTTCTAGGATAACACCTGCTAGAAATAAGACATGCTTAGCAACCCCTCCCAGTCTGGAGGAATGTTGGCAGTTCTGAATACCTGGAAAAAAAAAATGGGTCCCATCATGGAGGGGGAAGAACAGATCTCTGAGGATCTATAGGTGGTTAATAGTCACTGGAAGAGGGAGATGTGTTTTCTACAGTTATATGTCACACTGGTAAGTTTCCCATGTTTCTGTAAGGACATTAATTGAACTCGTTATGGAAGGAGGAGGCGGCGGGAGAGGAGATGCAACATCCCTGATTATCTACCACAGCATCTCTGATTATTGTCTCCTGTGCAAGACAAGTTTTGTAATTTATAATGAACGCATAAAGGTTACTCTTTACTTTGGGGGGAGGGGGAGGGTGAATGCAGAAAAAAAGTACTCTGTGCTCTAGGAAAACAACAGCAGCAACCTCTTAATATTCATTCCGAGGGTTTGTTAAGGAGACATTCTGCCAGCCCCTCCTAGGTATAATCTGAAGTGTTAATTGGTTTCCTACGTTGGTTGCTACACATGCTTCTCACTTCTTCATCTGCTTTGTGAAAATCCAAATAAGACGACCAGAAAAGCGTCCAAGCATCTTAACAACAAAAGTTTGGAAGCTGGGCAGAAGGAAGTGATTATACATGATAGCTGACACGGAATTTATGCAACAAAATGGGGGGAAATACTCGCAAGTTGTTAAAGGTAGCCCAGTTCTTACGTCTTCACCCCTCCTCTTTCCTTTCATAGGAATACAAAGTTTCCAACAGTAGTTAGAGCCACGGAATCAGAACTCCCGCGCAGATCTGCATGTGCTTCCTTGAGGCTTCTGGGTTACGTTTCTAGGGCAGCTTGTAAAAGACAGCCCTACTGGAAGGCTATAATAGGAAAACTGTAGTTCTAAGTTCTACAGGCTAGTAGTCCTTGATTAAAGTATCCCCAGGCTGGGTTGTTCTGAGGTCTCTCCTTGGCTACAGATAGCTGTGTTTCCTTTTTGTGTGCTCTTTCTTCTGTACCCTAATCTCTTCTTAGGATAACAAGTACCACCAATACGATTCTGTTTACTCTAGTGACCATCTTTAAAGGCCAAACTCCAACTTGAATCATTTTCAGTGGCACTTATAACTCATATGTTAAGACTTTTAATGTATAAATTTGAAGGTAAAAATCTACTCTCTTTGAACCTACACATAGGTGAGGCAGGAAGCAGGAAGCAGGTATACCCAATACTGGCTCTTGGTGATTGGTGGAGGCTGTTAATCATGAGCTACTGCTCATAAGACTGGCTGCAGTCGGAGCTTGTCAAGTTCGGCCTCGGTTTGAATCTAAACTATCCTCAGAAGCTCCTATTTTGAGCATTCAGTCCCCAGCTGATAGTTGGAACTTTGAAGGTTGTAGAGCCTTTGGAAGGTGGTGCCCTGGCTAGAAGCAAGCCTTTGAAGGTTTGCATACTCCTCATGCCTGCTCTGAGCTCTTCACTTCCTTGGCTCATGCCATGAAGAGGTTACTGCTACAAGATTTCAACTTCATGGTGGACTGAAGTCTTACTGAAACCATAAGCCAAAACCCTTTCTTCCCATAAGTTGTTGCTGTCACACACGTTGTCATGGTGACGAGAAAACTAACACAAACTTAATGTCGTCTGTTTCTAGAATTCCTTGCTGGGAAATCTCTACTCTGGGACCAGTAGTGTCTCAGCTTTGCTTCCCCCAGTAGGACTTTAAAGACAGATTGCAGATGACCCATTTGTATCCCCAAGCTGGCACATTTGAAAACACACCTTGACTGCAAAGATGTTTCTACTTTTGTTTCTTCTCTGAAGTATATCTGCATTATTCCCTGGCCCTTGGTTGCAGCCTTGAGGTTATTTTTATCAAGGATTGGTTAAAAAGAACCTAGAGATTAGAAAGTCTCTGTAACACCAGGAAAGTAGAAGTGCTGGACTGGGGAATGTAGCTTTCTTGGTAGAGTTTTTGCCTAGCATGCATGAGGCTCTGGGTTTGATCCTGAGTACTGCATAAAGTAGGCATGGTGGTGCAGGCCTTGGGATTCCGGAAGTCGAGGCAGGAGGATCAAAAACTTAAAGTCATTCTTGGCCACTCAGTGAGTCCCATACCAATCTGTGATAAATGAGACTTTGTCTCCAAAAAGAGAAAAGAAAGAAAAAGAAAAACTAAGAGTCACTCTTCATGAGTTCAAATCCTGTCTCTGCAAGTAGCCTACGGATATAGCACTGATCACCTCATGCTTCAACTTTTCTCATCTACAAAGAGATTCTATTTCTATAATGATTTTTTTTTCTAACTAAATTTTTTTTCTAAAAATTTGCTCTGAGGCAAATTTTCACACTATGTACACAACCTTCACACAGCAGTCCTGCTTTTCCCAATCTCCAGGGGGTTCCAAGGCACTGTAAGTTGGGGCTGGTGGACAGAGGACAAACAATTAGCTCAGCCACTTCCATCACAGCAGGCTCAGTTTCTCTGCCTGTATCTTGTACTTCTGCAAATGAAGTTCCTTCAGCCAAAAGGTTTGAAAACCCTATTAATGATGCACGTGTTGGTTCCATTGTTGATGCCCTATGGTGATGGCTTTCTTTTGAGATAAGAAATGTCGAGGGGGAAGCACTCTTAGCAGTTACTCTAGGTTTGGGGTCAGATGCTGTGTGCCTTGTTCACTAGATTCCACTATTTCAGGGACAGGTGACCTAGATTGTACGTGGGAGCTATGAAAGTGTATCATATCGCCCAGGGACTTTGGGGGTGGGGGGAGGGAAAGCAGTATCATACTCCTTCCTGTCAAGGAAAATTTTATTCCATTTGGTGGCTCAGGCTTTTCAAGCAGTGATAGAATCCCCCTCCCCTTGTTAACCATCTAAATATATTCCTCCCTCAACACTCAGAACTGCATGACACTTGGCGTTGTCACAGACTGTCTGAAATGAGGAATCCCACACTGCCTTTATTTTTAGCTTACATTTTTGTGTCAACCTCAGCTGGGAGTTTTCCATCCTGCGTAGTCTTAAATTAAGAAAATCTGGGTCTTTGGTACAAGGATTTAAAATGACCACTGTCTTTAAGAATGACCCTATCGTTGCTAAATGACAAGTCTTGTAAGGGACTGAGTAAACATTTATGGGACACTTACTGTATACCATGTATAACCCTTATGGGTTTTTAAACTGAATCTAATATGGATTACACCTCTTGAATTTGAGAGTAGAGACTACAGCTCAGGGCAGAGTACTTCGGAGGAACTTGAAAACAGGACAGTGGCCAGACTTAGTGGGCTTCACTCTAATGAAGTTCAAAAAACCCTCTACAACTGGTAGCAGCCTTAGCTGAAAAGGAATCGATGATGCTACTCAAACTGCCCTTGTACTCCAGGAAGACATGTAATCCAGATCCACCATCCCTGATTCCTACTTTCTCACCCCACCATGAAGTCTGCTACAGAATTAATCTCAATTCATTATTTGCAAACACACAAAATTAGAGTCTTCACTTCAACTAGGTTCTCCCTTACTTCGAGGAGTAGCATTCCAGTAGTGTGTGTGTGTGTGTGTGTGTGTGTGTGTGTGTGTGTGTGTGTGTGTGTGTTCATGTGTGTGTACATGTGTGTGGATACATATGCACATGAGTAAACACCAATGGTTTGTGTCAGGTGTCTTCCTAATTCATTTCTTACCTTTATTTATTTATCTTGTTTTTTTGCACACAGCTTGTTTCTGCCTCTCAAGCAATGAGATTACAGGTTTTCCATGTATATTAGACAACCAACTCAAATCCTCATATATACACAGTAAGGATTTTACCAATTGAGCCCTCTCCCCAGCTTTTTTGACAGATTGTGATATAGGTGACTGTGTGGAAGGGACTTTGACTCAGCAATTCCAAATATGTCTTCTCTAGATCTACTTGCAATACTTGTTCTGCCCTTAGAATTCAGATTCCCACCATGCCCTACCTGACAAGATTGGTTCATTATCGCTATGCATAAACTATATATGTATATATCAGTATGCTTCATGCTTTCCTTCTGAAGACCTGGAATGTTGATGTGTTCCATAGCTCACCTTCCTGGAGAAAAAGAAAAGTAAAATCTTTGGCCACTGAGTCTTTCCAGGACTTCTGTTCAGAGACAACAGTTCACACAGAGGAGCAGAGCATTTACTGCACGACAGGGTCTGTGGAAACTTATCCCTGATCTCCTCTAGACCTGACCCCATGAGCCTTTACTTTCACAGATTGTGCTTTGTCCTTGCACTGCAGTTAATCTTGATGGTGAGTACAACTTTGTGCTCAGTCCTTTGAGTGCCCCTTACAAATCAACCAACCTAAGAGTGATTCTGGGGACCCTCAATTAAAAAAGCTTGCCCACCCACCCCCAGAGCTCCAGATTCCAGAACTACCAATGGCTCTGAACCCAAAATGGTATCCAGCTAACATACACCCTAGCCCCGCCCACATCCTCGCTTCTGTGGGGCAATCAGCATCTGCCTGGCTCCTAGCATCACAGATGCCGTCACTCACCCATCACCATAATGTTCAGGCTGCACCCCAAATGTGGAACCTGTTGTTTTGTTGAATAAAGGGAAGTTTTCTATCTCTAATTCTGCACACCACAAGATTTAGCAGGAAGACCTTTTCACTACTGAACCTGCTCCAATGACACATGTCAGCCTTAATTTTAAAACCAGGTTTCTACCCTGCCTCCCTGATCTCATCAGAGAACCTCAGCCTTGGTAACGTTCCGGGGCCATCTAGGGTACTGCTTCCAACTTTCAACTGGCCAACGAGTCAGCAGGCTTAGAAACAAAGCAGTAAAATAACAACACAGAAAATCCACTGAGGAAATCACTCAGCAGCCACAGTGTCCTTAAATTCTTGGTGTGGTTTAGATTACTTGAGCATGAGTATTGACACTACGGCTGCGGGAGTTTGTGGGCCATGGGATATGTTTGGGATAAAAAACATTCCATCCTAGGACACTGTGATCTCTAAACTAAATACTTCAGAATTAGTAAGCCATCAACCTCCATGGATATTCCAAAGGAAACATCATAACTGCAGATTCCAACCACTAGCATCCACAAATAAGATTAAAACTTGATGTTTGTCTTATGGGGTCTAGAGTGACTGTTTCCAGCTTCATGCATTGACCTGTAAATTTTATAACTTTATGTTTTTAATGGATGAATAATATTCCATTGTTCATTATAAATTCTTCAGTTGATGGAATTTGAGACTGTTTCCATTTCCTGTCTAATGTGAACAAAGCACCAGTGAACACAGATGGACAGACAAACACCGATGGGCACACATCTTTGTGGTAGGTAGGATAGACACTCCTTTGGGCGTATGCCCGGGAGTCATAGGCTGGACGGGTGAGGAACCTGCACACCAAACTCCACAGTGGCTGCGCCAGTCGGACTCCCAACAGCAACAAGCAGTCAGAATTGTTGGGAACTGAGATCCAGGGAAGGTTGCACAGAGACTTTGATCCGAATCACATCCGAATTTTCAATCACTCATTTTTTTTAAGCCTTGCTTAAAATATTAAAACAAAACATTATGAAAATCTGCCTACTTCATGCACTGTTAAGAACGGTATAGAATAAAGAAGAATGGAGAAAAATAGGTACAGAAGGTACAAGATTGGCAAACTAACCTAGCATCCTTGTGTTCCTAGGATCAAGGGGGAACATTTGAATGACAGCAGTGGGTTCAAAGCAACAAAAGGACAAAGAGAATCCCTCCTCCCTCACAGGCCATTGCCACTCAGAGTTCAAGTTCTCCCCTAAGAGCCTTCAGTTTGGGCTCTTGACTTAGATTCTGTCTTTACGAGCAATACTACAATTTAAGCATTCCTTTAAGAAACAGCAATAATCTACTTCAGACACATCAAAGTTTAACTCTTATTTCTGATAATGGCAGCTCTCCACTAAGCCAACCAACTCTGACAATGAACTTAAACATTATTTATATATATGTATGTGTGTGTGTGTGTTTTCAAGTGTATATTGAAATATATGTCTCATATGTGCACCAAATTTTGATGAAACACGTTAAATCATTATTTACAGAACAGTGCTAAAGTCAATGCTCTGAGAAGAAAAAGTTGGTACTTTTTCTTATTTTCCTACTCTTTGACATTCCCTTCAGCTCCAGGCTCCATTGACTGTGACCTAAACACAGCTTAGTATCAAGGACTCCAGAGAGTTATCTCAGCTGCTCCTTGGTAACAAGCCTACTTCCCCCTTTCAAAGCAGCTTGAACTGATAATCAATAGGAAACCCTTGCTGTGTAGATCTAGGACATATCAAGAGCAGCCAGCTATCTCCATTCCTAGCTCCATAAAATGATCTACCTAGTTTTCCCCTCTGGGGCAGAAAAGTAAACAGAAACCTTTATAACAAGCCAAAGCTAGCATTTCCCCTACCTTGTTACTTTGCTGGAATTCATTTGAATGCCAACTTCAATATCTTCCCCAATACCATTTCTAAAAAAAAAAAGAAAGAAAAAAGGCAACGGCAGAAATATAAATGACCAATAAATATATGAAGCATGCTCAATAGCACCAGCCACCAGAGAAATGTAAACCTTAGCTACCATGACATATCACCTCACCTAGTTAAAATGGCTATTATTTAAAAAAAAAAAAAAAAAAGATAACAATGGTTAATGATTAAAGGGAAGTCGGATACACTGTTTGTGGGAATGGGGATAATTGCTACAATCATTATGTAAAACAGTCTGGAGGCTCTTGAAGAGACAAAAATAAAACTACCTTATGAACTAGCTATTTTACTTCTGAGTACATATACTTGTCCAGAGGAAATAAAATCAGCGTGTTAAGGGTAGGCCTGAGTGCCTGTATTTACTGCAGCACTGCTCATTAAAGCTAAGATGTGATATAAGTTTAGGTGCCCATCAATACATAACTGCAAAAATAAAACATGACATGCACACATACACAATCGGTTGCTATAATTAAGCCATAGAGAGGAATGAAATCCTGTCCTACACAGAACAGAAGAGATGCACTTACACTAAGTGAAATCATCAAGGCACAGAAAGACAGGTACCATTTCTTTTCTTTCCTATGAGAAGAGCAAAAGAGAAAAATATTGACCTAAACATAGAATAGTAAGTGCAAGAGGTTGGGAATGGTGGGGAAAGGACAGATAAAGGGAAGATGGATTTGATCAGAGCACAGAGAAAGCACACATTAAAATATCCCACGGAATCCTACTAATTTGTACAGTTGATACATGTTAACCATTACACATACATGTTAACTTTTTACGCAATTAAATGCACCTAAATGTGTCCTCAACTTAGAATGGGATGACATCTACAAGTGCTTCACATACTAAAAATGCCACAAGTTTAAATGCATTTAGCAAACCTAACCTAATAAAGCCATCATTTTATAAGCTCATATATAGTAGATCACTGGAGTCACTTAGTCCTCTTGTAGTCATATGGCTGATTTGGAGAAATTCAGCCTCAGTTCAGAGCATCAAAGAGAATATTTAACAGCATGTCATAGGCCTAGTAGAAGACAAAAACCCCAATGTTGATGTATATGTCTACTCAATAGATATTCTTTTCATATTACTATAAGTAAAACAATTTTATCATTCCATTATAAGCTGAGGACTGAACAATCTTTCTTAGATAGGTATTATCCTGGAGCCTTTGGTTTAACTTAAATTCAGCTTTAAATACAAAACAATTCCTTTAATATTATAGGTTCTCACAAGAGAATCAAAGAGTTGGGCACAAGTTTTGTTTTATTTTTTGAAATGGGGTGTTATACTGTAGCCCAAACTATTCTGGAGCCACTATGTATCTCACACTGGCATCAAACTCATGCCAATGCTCCTAACTTAGTCTTTCAACTACTGGGATTATGGATATGAGCTAATATGCTCTGTTCAACAATAATACTTCTAATGAATACATTCGTGCTTGAAATTTGAGCAACACAGTGTTGCTTTTGAAGAGTGAGTGGATATTCTTTTCTTGCTCTGTGACCTGAGCAAGTCCTATCACAGATCTCAGCTCTGGTTCCATTTTGTCTACAACAAAAAAGGAATACTGAGCTGGAAGTATATAACCTAAATAAAGATGGCATGCAACACCATGTAATATGTGACAGAGTAACAAGAGGAACACACACACATGGTATTCTTATAATGCTTCTAAAGCACCATTGTTTTAGATAAAAGGAAATAAATTTGAGCAAGAGTATTGGGGTCTCCATTGGGTCTCTTAGAATGGCATGAGTCAATGACCCAGTTAGGGATGAATCTGAAAGTAGTACTCAAGTTGGCTATTTTCATACCACCATCCTTGGTCATAGGTAGATCAAAAAAGACAATTGATATTTTGAGGTCAATGGTCTACAAAGAGTTTACAAATTCTAAGTCCCAAAATATGCTGGTAAATAGTGAGCCTCTGTATTTATCTATTCAGAGTCAAAATGGTATTTGCATAAGCCATAATGCTTCTCATCGCCTGACCTCTCTTCCTTCTCCAAATCATCTCCTCCCCACTCTGCTACAGCCACAGTGACTTCCTTGCAAACTTCTCACATGGCTCATGCTTTCCCATCTCAACCCCTTTGACTGGCTGTCTGCTTTGCCTAAAATGATGGTCACTAGATATGTACATGTTTTGCTTCCTTACCTTCTGCAAGCCATTGAGCCTTGTCCCCACAGGCCATCTTAACCAAGGCGCCCCCACTTGACATATTCAATCCCCTTTATTTACCCTATTTCCCTGAGTTTCCTTCAATCATTCTCTAGTACTTACTTATTGTGTTTATTAGTCATTGTGTATTTCCTTTAAACAAATGTTAGCTCTAAGAATGTGAACGGGAGGGACATGCACACTCACATACACAGGGAGGATTTAGTTTCGTGACAGTATTCTCAGCATCTGTACTAGCACTCAGCATGTAGTTGTCACCAAATTCATGTGAAATGTAGTAGTGGCAAGGTAGCAAGAAGCACTCATGAGGATTTGAAAAATACATATTTACAACAATTATACCAAACATTAAATAATTTTCTAATATTTTATACTAGGAATGTCAAGAATTCCACAGTAACAGCCAGTCAGGTCATAAAAAAAGAAATACCAATGTACACACCTAACAACAAATCCCCAGGTAGTTAGAAATGAAAGCTGCATATATGCCTTCGTTATCACATGAAGTCAAGCCTAACATTATCCAAGGGTGAGAGCCATAAATAACAAAGGCATGAAAGTGACTAGTCAGTTGTTTGGTTTGAGAGTGTTTGTTACCAGAATGTGGCCATGTCTATATTGAGCTTTAAAAGGTGTATTATAGACACTTTAGAAACTAAAATGCCATCTTGAACTGCCTTTGATTTCTCTTAATGTCAGAAGGACTGACTTACCGATAGTCCATGTCACCTAATATTTGACTTTAATAACTCTTTTAATAGAGCTATACTTGTGGGTTTTGTGGGTTTAAGAGTGGGCACTGTGGCTTTGTTTAGCCATGATCAGAGAAGCTTCCTCCTACCGCAGATGGGAACAAATATATAGATCCACAGCCAGGAATTACTTAGAGAGTGAGGAACCTTAGATCGCTCAGCCCTAAAGGAGATGTGTTCATCAAACCCCACCTCTCAAAGCTCAGAGATCCTCACAGAAGAGGAGACAGAAAGAGTATAAGAGAGAGAAGGGATGAAAGACAGCAAAAAAGATGAGGTTCTCTAAATCAACATAGCAAAGCTCATATGAACTCACAGAGACTGAAGCAGCCTACACAGAGAGTGTATGTGTCTGCACAAGGTCCTCTGGATATATAGCATAGCTTTCAGTTTAATGTTTCTATAGGATTCCTGAGTGTGAAAATGAGTGGTTCTTTGATTCTGGTTCTTTTTCTTCTCTTGGTTTGTCCTGTCCAACTTTGATGTGATAGGGTTTTTTTTTATTTCTTATTATATTTCATTTTGTTATATTTTAATATTTTTCTCTTAGAAGCCTGTTCTTTTTTAATGAGAGAGAAAGGGGGTGACCATGGATGGGAGAGGTGGTGGGGAGAGACTGGAAGGAGCAGAGAGAAGGGAAATTCCAATCAGGATACATTTTTGTGAGAAGAGAAGCTATTTCAATAAGGGGGAAAAGAATTACACAGAAGAGGTAGTGTGGTGGTCTAAATAAGAACGCCCTTCATAGGCCACTATATTTTGAATCCTTAGTCATCAGGGAGTCATCATTACTTTGAAGAATTAGGAGGTGTGGCCTTGTGGAGAAAGTATGTCACTGGACGTGGGCTTTGAGATCTCAGAAGCTCAAGCCAAGCCCAGTGTGTTTCTCTTCCTGATGCCTGTGGTTCTGGATATAGGATTCACAACTGTTTCTCCAGGACCATGTCTGCTCACATGCTGCAATGCTCCCTACCGTGGTGACAAGGGGCCAAACCTCTGAAACTATAAGCCAACCTCAATTAAATGCCTTCCTTTATAAGACACCAACATGGTGTCTCTTCACAACAAAAGAACACTGACTGAGACATAGTCCATAATAATTTTGTACTGAAAGTACAAACTTGATTTCTAATGATATATATCATCATTGTTAGAAAATTACTTTTAAAGGTAAAGAATCTAGCCAAGTACTGTGGCTGTGTTCCTATAATCTTAGCACTCGGGATATGGAAGCAAGAGGATTGTGAGTTTTAGGACAGCCTAACATATGTAAGTTCAAAGAACCCCTGGACTGTGAAAAAAAGAGGTAACTCAGTCACAAAAGAACGAACATGGTATGTACTCACTGATAAGTGGATATTAGCCCAAAAGTTCGGAATACCCAAGTTTCACTTTACAGTAGCAGCTGGACTGAGAGTGAGGTCCCAGATGAAGGAGTTGGAGAAGAGACTAAAGGAGCTGAGGGAGTCTGCAGCCCTATGGAGGGAGCAACAGTGTCAACTGGCCTGACCCCCTGGTCCTCCTGGAGGCTGGACCACCAACCAAAGAATACACATGGAGGGACCCATGGTTCGGACCACATATGTGGCAGAGGAGGGCCTTGCTGGCCATCAGGGGGAGGAGAGGCCCCAGTAAAGGGGAATGTCAAGGTAGGAATATGGGAGTGGGCAGGCGGGTGGGTGGGAGGTGGAATTCCCTCATAGAGGTGGGGGAGGGGATAGGTGGCTTCCAAAGAGGAGACCTAGAAAGGAGGAAACATTGGAAATGTAAATAAAGTATCAAAAATAAATAAATAAATAAAAATTTAAAAAGAAAAAAAAGGAAAAAAGAGATAAAGAATAATAAATCAAATATTTATTTTAAAACCTAAAAAAAAAAAAAATACTGTCTCAAAAAAATACTTTATTTTTAAAGTGTAACCTATGAAATAGTTAAGGGACCTAGTGTATCTGAGACTTGTTTTGCTACCTTCAAAGGGACTCTGGAAGTGGGTGAGTGAGTGACATAGCAGGTCCCTGGGCAGCCGTCAGCAGCATCTGCACCACATCCATCATGAATGGAGTATTGTCTAACAGGCTGCCTACCATCTTTACCTCAATGCCATTGTCTTAATTTGGGTTTTACTGCTGTGAAGAGACACCATGGCCAAGGCAACTCTTATAAAGGACAACATTTAATTGTCTGGCTTACAGGTTCAGAGGCTCAGTTCATTATCAACATGGCAGAAAGCACAACATCCTCCAGGCAGACAGGGTGTGCTGGAGGAGCTGGGAGTTCTACATCTTCATCCAAAGGAAGCCAGAAGCAGACTGTCCTCAGGCAGAGAGGATGAGGGTCTCAAAGCCCACCCCCATGGTGACACACTTTCTCCAACAAAGCCACACCTCCTAATATTCAAATCACCACAGTCCTATCTTCAGGAAGGCCACAGAAGCGATGAGTAATACATGTATGTATCACACCCAAAGGGATGATTCACTGACTTAAAAAAATAATCAAAGAACTTTGAGCCAAAATTAAATTCATTGCAAGTGAAATTTTTCTAGGTATATATTAAATGTTAATTTTCCCAAATGAAAATGTACTTACTATATTTGTACTGATCATCATACTGCTAATATATGAGTTTTCCAGGCATGCTTATTACATAACTTCATTTGGTTTTCACAATAACCAATACTATCCATATTTCAGGTAATATCCTATTTTATAAGTGAGGAAAATGCTCTGACTTTTTTTTAACAATACTAAACATAGTTCCTTTGGAGTGGAGGGGATAAACAGTTTGTCCTTTGCCTTTTGCTCTCCAAAGCATCCTAGATATTCCTAGGCACATGCTAAATGATGTCCAATACCAATTCTGTTCACTGATAATCTGTTTACTCCATGTTTATGTATCAAAGGATCACAGATAATCCTTAAGGACCTTCTTTCTCTAAACATACCTAACTGAGCCACGCTAAGTGAGACACAGAAAGAAACGGATAAAATCCTTCACTTAAAAGCTCTGGATAAGGCAAAGTCTGGCACCAAGTGAAGACTTCACATGGGAAAAGAAAGGGGTTCTGGGTGACAGAATAGAACATAGCTAGGTACCAACCATTAATGCTTCCAGATTCGTGTTAATGTCTCACCCAAACTGTAGTGAAATCCACATGGCTCACAGAAAAGCTAAATGATCTCATTTCACCATAAAAAAAAAAAAAAAAAAAAAAAAAAGACTCTCCCTGCACCAGCTGTCTCCTCAGAAATAGGACATTTTTCTGGGCTACCAAGGCACTCCCAAGATACTTCTTTGTTTTGTTGAGCCAGGGTCTCACTTGGTAGCACAAGCTCACCTGGAACTCACTATGTAACCCAAACTGATCTCATACTCAGAGGAACCCTTTCAGCTCATGATCCTTGAGGTCAGATTACATACGGAGTTCACCCCTGAAAAATCCCACAATTTTTCGGCAGCCATCATGGAGACAAATCGATGGATTAAAATGAAAACAAGATATCCAAACCCTCATCTCTACCATAAGCCTGTGATGAGCAATCATTGTGGTATACTGCCGAGGTGGTAAAGGGCATTATACAGCAGCCATGGGGAGCATGTACATGTGACGTCTGCTCTGCCCTTTCTCTCTGTCCTTATGGAACCTTTAAGGTTTAATCATAGAGGCTCCACCCTGATGACCACATCCTCATCACTTCCCCGAAGCACTACCTTTAAATACCATAGTCAGGTTGCATTTCTAACCGCTTAATGCCTTACAGTGAAGATGGGCTTTCATTTTCTAAATCTTAGAGGACATGGCTAAATCATCCTAACCATGCTAGGCTGTGAAGGAGGTTTCTTAGCAAAAATCCTAGTGGGTCGGGACTGAAATGAAAATTCTATAAAGTCAAGGAGCTTGATGATCCTGTTCAACGCTATCTTTCCTACCTGACACATAGTAGGCACTTTATTATTAATTAATAAGTGGATAAATGGTTGTACATAATAGGCTTTTAACCACCCTGCTTTTATATTTTTTATTGGCAATTTAAAATGGAATAGACAATAAAGAGATCTGTCTTTTTAAGAGGTAGGAATGGATTGCCAAAAAAAAAAAAAAAAAAAAAAAATTGAAGCTGATGTCATGTTCCCCAGGGTCACCAACTGTCAACATCAATGCCAAGACAAAATATTATGTTAGTATATCTCACTTCAAATATGAATCTGGCTTGGTAAAGCTATATCTTTACCCTCTCAATTTAAACACAGTTCAAATAAAATAAGAGCTGGAACCAAAGAGATGGGTTAGTGGTTAAGAACCCTGGCCATTCTTCCAGAGGATTTGGGTCCATTCCTTGTGCCTGCATGACAGCTCACAATCATCTGTAACTCTAGTCCCCAAGGATCATATCTTTCTTCTGGCCTCCAAGGGTACTACATATGACAGTACACAGACAGGCCAAGGAGGGCAGAGGGTCAGGAGGAATGGAGAAGGTTGGTCAGTAGGGACTAAACTGTAGTTTAGATAGGAGCAAGGAGCCCAACCCCAGGGTGCTGTTGAAGTTAGGTGATTCTAGACAATAATAACTACTATACATTTCAAAATGCTACAAGAATTTGGGAAGTTTTCAGAACAAAGGAAAAATAAATGTTTGATGAGATAAATATGCTTAATCTGGTGTAAATATTATGAAATGTATTTACATGTTGAAACAGGCTGAGCACAGCAACTCACGCCTATCATCTCAACACTTAGAAAACTTGGGCAGGAAGATCTTAAGTGTGAGCCCAGCCTGGGACACTGAGTAAGAACCTATCCCAAGAAAGAGGGTGTGCGGGGTGTGATGGCACAGACCTTTAACTTCAGCAGAAGCAAGCTGATCTCTGTGAGTTTAAAGTCAACCTAGTGTATATAGCAAGTTCTAGGACAGTTAGTCTCACAGTTAAACTGTCTAGGAAGAAAGGAAGGAAGAGAAAAAAGAAACAAACATTATAACATACCTTATTAATATGTGTAATATAATAAACAAAAAATATAAAACAGTAAAAATGCTTTAAAACACTATACTATATAACTGGCCTTAGGAAGAAATACTTGGAAATAAAGTTAAAAATCATCCAGCTTCCCCCTTTATTTTACACATGAGGAAAGACAGGCAGAGTGTGGACATTCCCAGCTCAAGCCAAGAACCCTGGTAACTACCAGCTTGGGGTAGGCCCCAGGTCTCCCCATAACGGCAGGCCTTTGACTCCACCGTCCCTCATCCCTAATCCCACCTAACTACTGTTGAATTTTTTTGCGAACAGCTTGGGGCAACATCTAATATTCCTGCTAAAGTCTCAGACGACTGTTTCTAGCTTTCATTGATGCTTTGCTATTGTCTCTGAAGCAGAAGTCATGACACTTTGTCAGACAGACTTCCTCACCACCCTACAGAGGAAAGGCCAGGGAACTGCAGTCAGTGGGCGCGCCCACAAGCAGTCCCTCAACAAACACAGTGTATTTGGAGAGACCCAGATGTGGATTTAAACAACCAGCCGAGGAGCTGGAAAGATGGCTCATGTGAATAAAACGTTTCTGTGCAAGCATAAGGACCTGAGTTCGGATCCCCGGTACCTACATGAAAAGTCCCAGCGACAGCAGGTCTGAGACAAAAGTCTGAGACTTTCTGGCCAGACATTCTAGCCAAATTAATAAACACGGGTTCCCTAAAAGACCCTGTCTCAGAAAATGAGATGTGAATTTAAGAGCCAGAGGGTGGAGAGGAGAGCTTGTTTTATCTTCAGGATACGACATGGCTGATAAACACATAAATCACAACAGCAACAGTTACCCACATAAGACCTGCAAAAGATCAAGCTAGCAACCAATAACAGGCCCAACTTAAGACTCATCCCATGGGCAAGCACCAATCCCTAACACTCTTAAAGTTACTCTGTTATGCTTGCAGACAGGAGCATGTTGTCCTCTGAGAGGCTCCACCCAGCAGCTGACTCAGACAGATACAGACACCTGTAGCCAGTGGATGGAGCTTATGGAAGAATAGGAGGAAGGATTGCAGGCCCTGAGGCAGATAGGACCTCCACAGGAAGATCAACAGAGTCAACTAACCTGGACCCTTGGGGCTCTCAGAGTCTAAACCACCAACCAAAGAACATACATGGGCTGGACCTAGGCTTCCACACACAGATATGCAGCTTGGTCTCATGTGGGTCCGATCAACTGGAATGCAGGCTATCCCAAAAGCTATTGCCTGTACATAAGATATGTTCTTCTAGCTGGGCTGCCTTCTCTGGCCTCAGTGGGAGAGGAAGTGCTTAGCTTCACAGAGATTTGAAGTGCCAAGGTGGAGGGGATAGCCAGGAGGACCCCTACCCACTCAGGAGAAGGGAAGATGGAATGGAGGAGTGGAGTGTGGGAGGGGGTCACTGAGAGGGGGCAGTGAGCAGGATGTAAAGTGAATCAGTAAAATGGTGTGGTGGTGGTGGTGGTGATGATGATGATGATGATGGTGATGATGATGATGATGATGATGATGATGATGTGCAGACAGCAATGAGAAATACATCTGATGCTGACCTCAGGCCTATACGTGTGTGTGTGTGTGTGTGTGTGTGTGTGTGTGTGTGTGTGTGTGTCCACACAATTAAATGTCCACAACTTTTGTCACTTTGTGATTGCATGACATGAGGATTTTCCTTATCATTACTAGTTGCTAAATAAAAAATTCAATTTCAAGGTAGTGCAGCAATTTACTGTTTCTGTTATTTTCATGTTACAAAACCTGTTGCAATCTCCCTTCAGCTGCATGAGTTTATGTTTTCTTGATCTGCTGTGCCCTCGGCTTCGTGGTTAGGTGCTCCCTCTGAATCCGTTTATAATTAGAAGGTGAAGAGAACAGGGGTGTTTACAAATAGAGCTTGGGATAGGGGTGAAGTAGCCACAAATAGATCTGGCTAGCACTCTTGTCATCGGCCCTTCATCTATCAGAAAAATAATAGTGGTACTAAAATAGCCCACACCTGTTAGCAGAGGGAACCCAATTCTGCTTAGCCAGCGACTGTACAAATGGATGTGCCCTGTTTGGTGTAGAACGCACAGGGATAGTTAATCAGGCTCTGTTTGACTTTGTTCTCTTCCTCACTGCTCTGTTCTGTTTTGAGACAGGGTCTCAAGTAGCCCAGGCTGGCTTGGAATTTACATGCAGCCAAGGATGGCCTCAATCTATCACCTCCACCTAATTATACGCAGTAGCTGCCATGCTGGACTCTTAATCAATGGCTTGAAGTGAGGAAGTGATTAACCGACCCACTTTGGAGAGCGGTCACTGAGAAGTGCTCAGTGTGAAGCTCTGTTCTATTCTTGTTGCATGAGTTTCTAGATAAGCTAAAAGTCTCCTGAT
>CM052700.1:36111072-36169540 GCA_028551405.1 Uromys caudimaculatus
AGAATTCTCAACTGAGAAAATTCACAGGGCTGAGAAGCACCTAAAGAAATGCTCAACATCCCTAGTCATCAGGGAAATGCAAATCAAAACAAGTCTGAGATTCCACCTCACACCAGTCAGAATGGCTAAGATCAAAAACCCATCTCTTTCTGAACACAATCTCAGGAAGACTATCAGTCAAAATCCTCAGTCCATTCCTGGACATTTGCGAGGGCAATACCTAAGTCAGGCAACAGAAATCCTTACAGAATCTGAATCTTGAGAGGAATAACTCAAGTACTATTTGACTGATACTATCTGACACACTGCCAAAAATGACCTAAAAAGCGGTATACATGGAAAACATGGCTAACTCCCGAAGAGTGTTTCACACTGCAGAGCATTACTGAAAGAAATAAAGACAGCCTAAAGTGAGAGAAAGCTATATTATTCCTAGATCAT
This sequence comes from Uromys caudimaculatus, assembly GCA_028551405.1. Classification (NCBI taxonomy): domain Eukaryota; kingdom Metazoa; phylum Chordata; class Mammalia; order Rodentia; family Muridae; genus Uromys; species Uromys caudimaculatus. The sequence continues at coordinate 36,111,514 of CM052700.1, forward strand.
GAAACTCACTGTTCATAGCATGTCATTCTCCCCCACATTAATCTATATAGACACTGAAATATTATAAAAACCTCAACAGATTTTTTAATATAAATTGGCAAGTTTAACCAAAGTTTAGGTGAAGGACCTACAAAAGCTTAAACAATAAAAAAAAAAAAAAGGAAGATTTACACTCCTCAATCTGTAGACTCAATCCACACTATTCCAAACCATGTGGTGCCTACTTAAATATAGATAAAATACTTTATGGTCTTGTTATATACCTCCCAAAATAGGAATTCTATGCTATGAAAATCATAGGTTTCTGCCCATTAAGAGAGAGCATCACCACAATGAGAAAGCTCAGTAAAGCAATATATGTTGCTAAGAAAAGATTCATTACTCCAATGAGTGAAGAGTCCCACAGAGCTGGGGAGTAAGTCAACAGCAGAACACTTACCGAGCAAGTACCAGGCCTGAGGTCAATCCTTAGCCCTAGAAATGGAAAATTAAGGCACTCCAGTATGAAGGAGAAGTAGAAAGAGGAGGATGAGACAGTCTGAATAACTTATAACGAAAGATGTGAAATCGTTAATAGGCACATTAAAAAGTATTCAACATCACTCGTCAGCAGAAAGATGCAAACTACAAATGCAGTGAGATATCACCATATGCACGACTGAACAGCTGAATTTAAACATGACAGCACCAAATATTATACACATCTTTTATAAAGGTATCGGATGATTTCCTATGATGTTAAACATTGTCACCCTATAAGCTAGAACTTTCATTCCTAGATACATACCTACAAAAGGAGTTATAAGGAATGCCCGTAGGAATTTATTCATAAATTCAAAACCAGGGCAAAGGAACTCTGCATTCATCAACAGGATACATTCATCAGGAAGTAAGCTGTGGCACGGTCGCGACCCAGACAAAAAGCAACATATTGATATTAATACGAGAACTTAAAAGCTCAAAGCACAGAAAGAGGTGAAAACTATTTTATATGATTTTATCTGTGCAAGCTCAAGAAAAGGAAAAGCTAATCCCCAGCAGTATGCATAATTCCTAAAACATGCAAGCAAATATTCAGCAATGCTATAAATATTCTCTGTGATGATAAGAACCATGCCTGCTTGGGAGGGCACAAGGTTTTCTAAACTGATCAGGCTATAAGAAGATGTGTGGACCTAATGTAGGCAAATTAACACCCCCCAAAAATATTTATTAGCTGATTGGTAAAATTTGGGAGAAGGAATTAATGGCACTTTAACATGTAATTTCTATCCTTGTGCTACTTTATAGCAAATATTTCCAATTTAAAGTTGCACTTGCTCTTGTCATCAATACTATTTTTAGCATTATATTACTCCCACATTTCATTAATGTCAATTTGATTTTTTTTTCTTTGGTTTTTTCGAGACAGGATTTCTCTGTGTAAACCTGGCTGTCCTGAAACTCACTCTGTAGACCAGGCTGGCCTCGAACTCAGAAATCCACCTGCCTCTGCCTCCCAAGTGCTGGGATTAAAGGAGTGCGCCACCACTGCCTGGCTGATTTTTTTTCTTTCTAGTGTTTCACAGTCCTCTAGCTAAGCACCTTCTTCTGTGGTGTGCATTACACAGGGACTGTACTGAGTTTCAGAGAGTGGGCATTTCTAACTGGAATTTCATGGTGTAAAAATAAAGGCCTTGTTATTGACTCCGAGAACCATGTGAACAAATTAAACACAGCTTAATAGCACAAAGGGGAATGACGGGGACACTTGGCGTTTAATAAGGTGATCCGTGTGGTCATTAGCACAGGCAGAGCTTATCAAAAGAGCCTCGGAACCTAATTAGCAAACCCCCATCAAAGAGATGCATTTGACTAATATGACTCCATTCTGAGTTTAAACATCAACATCAATTAGCCCCATCACTGATAGATTTTCCAGCCATGTGAGGGACAGTCATCATGCTACTCAAGAAAGATCTTTTTTTTCCTGATATTTCAAGACAGTTTCTCCCTGGGTAGTCCAGACTGACTTCAAACTGACACTCCTCCAGCCTTCCTTTCAGGGGTGCTGGGATTATAAGTATGTGTCACCATCTACAACAAGATTTATCTTAATATGCAAAGCCTTTGAGAAATGAAAACCTTAGGCCAGTGAGACAGCTCCCTGGGCAAAAGCTCTTGCCATGGAAACCTGACAGCCTGAGTTTAATCCTTGGAACACATAGTAGAAGGAGAGAACTAACTCCCCAAGACTGTCCTCCATCCCCATCTACACAGCTGCACGTACACACACTCATGCAGAGAGAGAGAGAGAGAGAGAAGAAGGAGGAGGAGGAGGAGGAGGAGGGAAGAGGAGGAGGAGGAGAATTTACAGTTAAATTTTTAATAACAGAATTTTTCTTTAAAAGTATAAACTTTTATAAATTTAGATCTTTTCTTGCTTTTCTTGTACAAATATTTGCTAAGATGGGAGAAATTAATTATTGCAAAACTTCCACAGCTAGACAGCCCCAAAATGGCAGAATTGCATTTTTTCTTTTCCTTACTAGGAAGCAACATCTTTACTCGTAGTTAAGTTCAGCCTTAACTACTTATAGACTTAGCTTCCTAATCTCTCACAAGAGGAGCATACCGCCACTACAGTATAACTTCCAAATAGTTAAACATATAATGCTTGTGCAAATATAAAATAAATATGTGTTAAATATTTCATCCTGTTGAGTGTTATGACTGAGTCAAAGGAAACACATGAGTCAAAGCCCCATGACAAACAAAGATGAGACCACTAAACTAAATCTGCCCAGAGACACAAAACTGCTGGCTTTGTTATAAATCATACTTGAAGTGATCTTTACTACCTCAGAGAAATCAGCTGTACCCCCACAGGACAAAATTTAGTTACACCTGTAAAGAGAGGAGTCATATGCCTCTCAGACAAGCATCATTTGTGAAGGTGACAGGTTTTTCAAGTTAAGATGCATCCCCATGGAACTATAAAGTGGCCTCATCTAGGAGATGCAGCACGAACTACTGCCAATTAGTCAAATCTAATTCTCAACCAGTTTTTGTAGAGCCCATAAAGGAATGATGACTTTTACATTTTCAAAACGATGTAAAATAAACACAGAAGAAGAAAATTCACTGCATATTATCTGTGTGCATGTTTGCATATATATATGCATATATACATACATACTTCACACACAGGATGTATACATATATGCATACCCTGCCAAGTCTAAAGCATTGCCATCTGCTACCTTATTAAAGCAGTCTTCCCAGCAAGGCCCAGTCCACAGACAGCCTGAATCTCTATAGACCTAGATCATCCACAAAGAATCTGTCCCACAACATTTTCACCACGGTGTAATAAAACAATGATCTTTTTGCCTTTTTCAAATTTGGGGTAATTTTTCCTCACACAGTCTTTCAGGCTTTCTGCCAGGACTTTTGTGAAGGGTGGCTTAGCTAACAATGTAGCCCGTAAGCCCTGGAGTGCCCTATGGTACAAAGGAGTACTCTGCCATAAGTGCAAAGCCAAAGGCGTTGAGAGTGAACTTCCTCGGGGTCTGAAAGGTTTGTAAGGGCATCTGCTGGTGGTCGCCACTTGATTCTCAGAATACTGAAGTAAGGGAAAGTCACCTCCAAGAGCCGTACTCTGTCTTCACTCTTGTGGGGCTTTATGAGAAAATATGCACTTTTGTTTTTCCAGATTCGTTCATGAATCATTATACAAGTTGGACACTTTACAGAGTTTTGCTCACTTTTTCCTCCTTCATCTTTTTAAGCCATTTACATACTTTCCTAATGACACTCCTGCCTTTTCTGTAGCCCAAGTACAATGCCATCATTTGGGCCTTAGAATGCTGATTGTTTCTCTGAAGGCTAAGACTCCTAGAGCTATTAGTATGTTTTCTAGAAAATTAATGTGATTAATAAATTTACTCAGCCTTTTCTGCTTCCCTCCTGCAAGATAAAACTCCATCTAGTAATCTCTGAAAACCCCACTCCAGCTTTAGAAAGTACAGCAATGTTTCTTCACAAGTTAGTGTCTTAGTATCTACTGATGGCCCGCTGTCCCACTAGCTATGAAACATTCTGCCACACATTTTAGCAGATAAGAAAATAAGAATATTTATCTCTTAAAACTGAAAGCCCATTTAGAAAGGACAAAACACACACACACACACACACACACACACACACACACGTGTGCATACAATATGAATCTATGAACCGTGAAGTCCAAACTGTTGAAATTGATAAGGGTCATAACATAAGATTTAACTCCATGATTATAACTCCATAAAGTTTTAAGCATTTGCATATTTTTTGCAAATGTCTTTTGCAAACATTAGTCACTCCCATTAAAAACAATATATTTTATATAAAGTACAAGTTTTGTATAGATTGAGAAGGTGTCTCCAGTGGGCATTTAGAAAGTGTTGAGAGGAGCCAGGTGCGGTGGAGCATGTCTTTGATCCCAGCACTCCGGGGTGCAGAGGCAGGTGGATCTCTGTGAATTCTAGGCCAGCCTGATCTGCAGAGTGAGTTCCAGGATAGTCAAGGCTAAGTAGGGAGACCCTGACTGAGAGAGAGAGAGAGAGAGAGAGAGAGAGAGAGAGAGAGAGAGAGAGAGAGAGGATTTAGAAAAAGGCACATTTCCTAAGTCTGTCTGGGACTTCCAAAACTGACTCCACTTTGGTGTCTGTAGCTCTGACAGGAGGTATTCAACGAAGGTACAACGGCAGAAATCAACCATCCAATGGGCACAGGAATGAAGTTAAAGCCAGGAATCCAGTCAACAAATATTACCCCCCTGCCTGGGCCCACAGTACAAAGTAAGTAAGGTCCATCATCCTCTCAAGGAACCTCAAATATATCTGAAGAGCCTCACAGATAAAATGAAACTACAGCAAGAAATTCAGCCTGTCATAGAAGTTTAATCATTGTTGATCGTTGCTTTCCTAAGCTTGCAAACCAAATAACGCAAAACCTCGGTGGTATACACCAGTGATCAGTTATTGTCCAGGAATCTGGGCCGTCAGCCAAGAGGTTCCCGGTCAGATCCAGCATTTTCCTGGATGTAAAAGTGTTCTAGGAGGCTTGTGACTGGAAAGACTCACTCAACCATTGAATCTCTAGTTCTGCAGATCAGCCTGGGCATTTTCTTTTCTTTTCTTTTCTTTTCTTTTCTTTTTTTTTTTAATATTTGTTTATTGACTTAATATATGTGAGTACACTGCTACTCTCTGCAGACACACCAGAAGAGGGCATCAGATCCCATTACAGATAGTTGTGAGCCACCATGTGGGTGCTGGGAATTGAACTCAGAACCTCTGGAAGAGCAGTCAGTGCTCTTAACCACTGAGCCATCTCTCCAGCCCCAGCCTGGGCATTTTCATGGAGACAACAAATACATACATTTTTTTAAATCACAGAAGGCTAGTGTTTGGTTTTTTTTTTTTTTTTTTGATAAGATAACATAATTTTCTGTAGAAATTAACATCATTTGCAAATGATTTTAAGACCAGTGGAATTATATCCATTTGTGCTTTGGGTATGTTTTACAGCATATAAGATACCATGCCTGCCAAAATTTCTTGATAATGGCCTTGATTCTGAACTCCAGAGAAGACAAAAAAAAAAAAAAAAAACACATGAAAAGTAATGAATTTAAAGAATTAACTCACACAAACTAGAATCCTACTTCAAAGGAATTCTATCAAGACTGAAGATACTTGGTGTGTCACTGTGTGGTGACTCAGAAGCAGTAGAAACCCTCACTGTAGTTTCTAAGCCTTCCTTTTACATCGTACATACTAAACCCTGTTGACCAACAAAAGTTGTGTGAGAATAGAGAGACGAGGAGGCAAAACTTGCCCCCTCTTAAAAGGGAAAAGACTCAAGGTCACAAGGCCCAACGTGTAGGAACAAGGGAGGGGAAACAGATGTTCCTACAACCTACTAGAGGCGATATGAAAACCCAGAATTCTATGGGCATAATCTTAAAAACAAACCAAGCCTTACTACCTCATAGTCCCAAGAGCGCCTTTTTTCTAAATATTATCTAAACCACAAAGACCTCTGTCATTCAAAGCCATAATCGAGTCATAATCAATAAACTGTATTGAGCCTTCTCAAGGTATCGTGCCTGTCCTAAGCATGTCATATGCATGAACTCATTTCTCCATCTCACAAAGCTAAGACACGTATAATTATCCCAAGAGCACATGGAAAAACTAAGAACCAGAGAGGTTTAGCAACTAGTTCAAGGTGGCAGAGCCAGAAGTCGAGCCCTCCTGTGATCTTTTCAGCCACGCTACAGAAATCAGTTAGGCCCCTCATCTTGTATTCTCTTTCTGAATCTAGGTCATGGAATAGCTTTCAAATAGAAATCATTTTGGGCTAAATGTAGACACCCAAGAATTAAAATTTCAGTAAGTGAACCACCAGGAGTAAATTACAGCACAGGTCAGCCATGAAATTGCAGCAATGTATTTTTAGGCCCACTGTATACTCAGACAGGGCCTATTTGTTCTCCTTTTCCTGTGATATCGAATTTTGAAATTGCTTCCTTGGTTCAAAAAGTGCCGGAGCCATTTGTGTTATGTCAGTAGCAAAACAAATTCAAGAAATCCAGCGGAATCTAATAATCATGTGTCAGCCCCAGACGAGGGCTACATTTTTCATCCTATGAATAATACATTTTTAATGAGACCATTTCACTTCTCAAATTTGAAAATGGTAGCCTGCATGTCCCCTCCTATCTCACTCTTGTGCTCCATGTGGTCACTTGCCTGCCTTTGCTAGCATCTTCGGGATGCACGGATGAGAGACGTCAAGCAGACAGGCATGAGCATTCAGGGTCAGCCGGTACGCATTCACCATCTGAAAAAGCTTTCTATCTTCAGAGAGAGCTTGTGTTCTCACTTACTGCAGCTCATTTGCTTTCCCTGCTGGAATATACAATTTCCCTTTTGTTCCAGGTGCTGGCTTCCATCGATGTCTAGCATGGGGTAAGGCGCTCAAACAATAAAAGCCAGTCTTGCCTCAGCAATCATGCCAGAATTCTTCAGCAGAACTTCTAACGTGGCCCACTCTTCAAAGTGACATAACATAACAAGCAATGAGCCATTGAGCAATTCAGCTAGAAATTCAAGCTTCGGAAGTTTATCTTTAAGCATTGCTATATGTGGGGTTTTAAATGTAAGGATAGAAGAAAATAGCTCTCACTTGTATCTACACTGGAGTGGCAAGTGGTTTCAACAGACATCAAAATGCAAGACTAGTAGCTCTAGCTAACATCTTTCTGGAATATTATGTGGAAGAAGAAAAGAAAAGAAAGAAAGAAAGAAAGAAAGAAAGAAAGAAAGAAAGAAAGAAAGAAAGAAAGAAAGAAAGAAAGAAAGAAAGAAAATCCTTTGGCCACTTAGGGGCATGATGGGAAATGAGAGCAATCGATTAGCAATGTCTGCTGTAACAACAGGAATAGGAGGATCAGCCTGTGTGCCATCATGCCTTCATTCTTCCAAAAGTCATAAGTTGTCCAGCACGTTTTACAATTCATATGAATAATTTCTAACGTGTCTTTTAATAACTGATAAAACCAAAAGGTAACTGGGTACTAGCATCTTCCCAGGATAGGTCACTGTACAGAAGGATTGAGAGTTCTTTGCAAACTGCCTAAGGACCCTCTACCATGCTTACATATTTATTGTTCCAACCCAAGCTCCATAAAATTGTCTTCAATGGATTTCTCTCTAAAAATAAATAATTGTTCTTTCCTATTCTTGCTGAGTGTAGGAATTGAATGCTATAAAAAGACCACATGTCCATGTCTTTCTACCACCCCAGAATCAAATCAGTGACTTTTCACCAAGCACATGGTCAGCAGCACTGACAAACTTGTTCAATAAAACCAACACAGCCCTGCAGCATGAATCCAAGGACCACATCCAATCATTAGGTAGAAATTACTGCCTTTCTTGTCTGCTACCTCATTAAAGCTCAAAAATAATAGCTGTCCAGCTCGTTAGCATTCTTTCTGCTGTCTCTCCTTATCACCCTGGAGTGCTTCGGCAAGAAAAACAACATTATAGATCGTTGTCAGCAGAGACCTAGGAACAAGTGGTGTTTTGTTCATTAAAGAAAAAGAAAAGAGATGTTTGGTCCACCACTATTGGGCCAAACAGCTCTTGTCTTCTCTGTTGAACTTTGTACACGGGAAGAAAAAAAAGTTGGTCAGACCTCCCCACCTTCTTTTTCTTTTCCTTTTCTTGTGATGTTCGTTCCTTCCTTTTTACATCTCTCAACCTTCCTTTCTTTTGTTGGCTTTATGTTTTTCTTTCTCTCTTCTTTTGTATCTTTTCTTTACTTTTTCACTGCAGCTCTTTTCCTCATCTTCTTTGCTTCTCTTTCTGTCTTCCTTTGTCTTTCTATGCCCCAGCTAACTATTGCTAAGTAGAATAGTTTGGATGAGGTGCTCCTCCATAATCTCTAGAGCATTTGAGCTGTTTGGGAGGCTTAAGGGATGTGGTCTGTTAGAGGAAGTAAGTTACTGGAAGCAGGCTTTGGAAGTTTAAGGATTATTTCAACTTTGCATTCACTACTTTGTGCTTGTAGATGTGAGCACTCAGCTTCCTGCTTCTGGTGCCAGCCTTTGGTTGGCCATCATGGACTCTTACCCTCTGCATCCACAAGCTAAAATAAACTCGTTCTCATGCAGATTGCCTTCTTCATGGTATTTTATTACAGCAATAGTAAAGTAATTGATATGCTACTCACTAAGACTCTAGTTCAACACAGTATGTACCAGGAGATCCTCCTCACACCTGGAGAGCAGAACAGACACCAGATCTTTTCCAAATAGAGTTCTGTGGTTAGAAGAGAGGAGAGAGCCGGGCAGTGGTGGTACACGCCTTTAATCCCAGCACTTGGGAGGCAGAGGCAGACGGATTTCTGAGTTCAAGGCCAGCCTGGTCTACAGAGTGAGTTCCAGGACAGCCAGGGCTACACAGAGAAACCCTGTCTCGAAAAACCAAAAAAAAAAAAAAAAAAAAAAAAAAGAAGAAGAGAGGAGAGGGGAGGAGACTAGACTTTGGTTATCTAGCTTCATCCCTGACTATGCTGATATCACAGATACATGATAAAAGAAAAGTCTGTTTTACATAGTCCTATAGCTCCACTCAGAATAATGTATAAACTATGGCACAAGAAATATTTAGACACAGTGACTTGTCTATAATCCCAGCACTCAAAAGGCTGAGGCAGGGAGACTGAGGCAAGTTTCAGGCCATCCTAAGCTATGAATTATACCATGTCTCAAAAAGGAGTAGAATTTAATAAATAAAGCAACTTTAATCCATATACCAGTTCATTTTACAATAGAATTTTGAAAAATATTTCCTCATTCACTAGCCTTGACCTATTAGAGCCAAATTCTCAGCTTAGGCTGTTTGCCTTCAGAAAACAACCCAGTGTAGTATGAATTAAACGGGCTCATTCTTAAATAGGTCTTAAAATCCATTTCTTATGATTGGTTTTAATATCAACTTGTCACAAATTAGAGTCACCTCAGTAGTAAGCCTCTACAGAAGAACTCTTTCAAGTACCTTAATTAATGTAGAAGGACCTACCTCAAAAGTGGGTAGCACCTTTTTGATAGCAGCCTAGTTGAAAGGGGCCTGGCAAAATGAAGATGTTTGCCTTTCACTTGATTAACCAAGTACCACTGTTGGAGTACTCTCACCACCAAGCTGATTTAGCCTGCTACTGGTAAGTTTCCAGGCTTCTGTCACTGACTAAGAGCCAGTGGCTCTCCAGAAAACTCCCACATTTGCAGTACCAGACTGGGACTGTTGAGGCACCTGGCCTGGTGAACTGGATAGTTGGTCTCTCCAGTATGAAATGACCACTGGGTTACTAGTCCAACTCTGAGGTACCAGCCTCAAGGGCCAAGCAAATAACAGGTCCTCAGCCTCTGACGTGTGAGACATGCTTTTGGTACTTTAATCTAGGCTGCTTTAATAACTTCTTTATACATTTTTCATTTTCCTTCTATTTCTCTAGAGCAGTGGTTCTGTGACCCTTCAGTACAGTTCCTCATGTTGTGGTGACCCCTAAACATAACATCATTTCATTGCTACTTCGTAACTATAAAGTTGCCATTGCTATGAATCATAATGCTAATGTACAGGATATCTGATATGTGACCCCCCACAAAGGGTGTGACCCACATGCTGGGAACCACTATTCTAGAGAATCCCCGATTAATATACCATTTTAATCAACCTTGAATTTTGATCAGTAGTTAGGCAAGGCTGAGGGGCTCCAAGAAGAAATTTCACAGTACTAAAAAGTATATCAGTCCCTCTTTCTAACAGATTCTTTTCTTATTTTCTTGTTGATTTCTTGGGCTCAGTAAATCACATTTAACTGCCCTGAAAAGATTTAAGATAAAATTCTGATCTATGCTAAGCTTAACTATTTAAAAAAAAAAAAAAAAAAAAAAGGAACACTTTTATCAGTGATCATCTTTTTTTACTAATCAAGATTTTTACCCAAATAATTCCTTTTAATGTTCACAACAGTCTTCTGAAGTAAGATCTGTTTACATTTAGCAAACTGAATAGAAAAGCCTAGATACATGAATTCACCTGGCCATGCTCAGGCAACCAATAAACAGTAGTAGAGCCATAGTCTTGACAAGGCAGCCAGCCCCAAGCCCTTGTTCCTGATCACTACCCAATATGGTCTCCCTTTAAATGTGTCTGGACATAGCTACATGGAGCCACAAATGCCAGAAAATACACAATATTTGTCTCTCTAGAAATGGCTTAATTCACTCCATATGATTATCTTCCAGTTGCATCCATTTTTCTGTAAATGAGAGAACTTTCATTCCACTGGATACATGAACTTCATTCTTCCCTAACCTCTGCTGTTCAACACCCAGGTTGTCCATGACTTGGTTATTGAGAATAGTTCTGTGATAAGCACTGATAAGCTGGATAAACTGAACTGGGGCACTACTATGAAATTTTTTTCTCATGCTTGGCCCAACTAGATCACTCTCCACAAGTGCCTGCTCAGCATAGGACCTCCATTACCTGCCACATCACTGTGACCATACCTCAGACTGGGACAACTTAAAGGAGGGAAGATTTATTTAGGGTTATTGTTTCAGAGAGTTCAGTCCATTGTGGCAGGAAAGACACAGCAGAGCCACCCAGGTCACACCATGACAGGTCAACAAACAGAAGGCATGACAGGAAGTTGGCCAGCCTCAAGAACCCACCCCCAGGAACTTACTTTCCTCTATATAGGTACATCATTCTAAGATCTCCACGACCTCCCAAAATAGTGCCACCAGCTGGGGACCAAGAACTCGTTAAGTCTGGAGAGACATTTCATATTCTGTGTACAACATATATATTTGTGCCCAAATTCTACTTCATTTTTTACTACACCCTCTGTTTCTCCATCTAGACTACAAATACCTCCAGGATCAAAACATTTTCTTATACTTCTTGCCCAGAAAATAGTCTCACACTAGGCCCTGCCAATCGAAGCCTCCACGGGAACCTGCTAATTATAAATGGCCAACATCTATTTCTGTCTGCTAAAATGGCACCTCCAGGAAAGAGACCAGGAATCATCATTTTAACCCATTTTATCATGTTCTCCTGAGGAACATTTTAAGTGTATGAATAACTACAATATCTCAAACAGGCTTAAGCAATTTTCTTAAAATGGTAATGAAACGAACGCCTTTGTTGCAGGCCACAGAGAAATCAAACTGGAACCAGGTTAGATGCTTCATCCCTGCTAACTAGCCCTCCCTCGTATTGCCAGAAGATGTTATTCACAATGCAGGGGAATAATTGTCTTACACAGCTTGTACCTTGAATGCAATAATACCAATCACCCACGTAAAATGAGCTCACCAATGTAATAATGGCAGAGTGTGGTAAGGGGTATCTGCTTTCTGACATCCTTTACTTTCCACGTCTATTATTTTAAACCCAATCAAAACCCATGTCAAAACCTGGTTGAAAACCCTTAGTACAGGAGCTTCTGATGTTTTCTTCTAATAGAACATGATATACTGGCCAAACGGCCTTTGAAATAACTACATTTACAGACATAGATTATTGCTGCTCTCACCTTTGGTCAGAGAAGCTTCCTTTTGATCAGAGGTGACTTTATAGATGGTCTCAGTACTGAGAATGAATGGGTGTTGAATGCCAAGTCATAAAAGAGACATTTTCATCAACACCTCCAAGGTGAGAGATCCACTAGGAAGAAGGGCCTGAAAGAAAGAGCTGGAGGAGAGAGGGAGAGTGGTGTGGAACGCTGATTTCCAGGCACAGCATGGCTGCTGCACCCTTGAAGTTGAACAGCTTTGTTCACCTGTACAATACCACTACCAGACTGGACCTATCAATCATGTTATGGGAGCAGGAGTGGCTGATGGGATTCCATTCCTGACCGAGGATTTATATACATTAAAGATTGATAGAGAAGAGAGACTTTTTTTTCCTTAATGAGTGTATTCACACATGCTTCTGGAAACAGCCCTAAAGAAACTCATCAAAAGTCTTACACGTACACAAATAGATATGCACATTTAATCAAGACTAACTAGGAAGAAAAAGAGAATAATCTCAAGTGGGAAGGAAATGAGAGGGTAATGGGGCAAATATGGTTAAAAGAGCTATGTATACATGTATCAAAATGCCATAATGAAACTCATTATTGTAAATAATTAATATCTACTTCTCAAAAACAGAGGTAATGAGTTGGAGAAAGAATCAAGGCATGGAGAAGCTGGAGGGGAAGGGAGCAGCAATGATGTTAATACAGTATTCATATGTGAAATCCTAAAAGCATTAATTTTAGATTAAGAATAAAATGCGAAAAATAGCATCTAAAAATCTTTAAACTAAAAAAACAATATATGGTGGTGAAGTCTAATTAGAGATATTTTTCATGCTCACCCTGCCTGTCACCTCCTACTTCCTATGGTTTCTGTTAAAACCACAGGTCTGAGTGGCCCCGTTTTGACCTCACATCACTACGACCCAGGACTGGTCTGGGCCTCTAAAGTTTAGAGGCAGAGCCTGGAACAGAGATGGTATAATTTTCTAGTAGAGATGGAAAGACAAATCCATTAAAACATCCCAGGGAGATTTAAATTGTGCTGAATTCTATAATGTAAATGTATGCAAAGTGCTCCCTAAATTCTGCAGAGGAATTTGGTAAAGTTTCCCTAAGGAGGTTAAATAGATTGATTGAATGATGAGCTGACATTGTAAGGAATAAGATTAGGGAAAGCTAAGTACGTATGAAAGCAATAAGAAGTAGAACCCATAAAATATCTGTTGTTGTTGTTGTTGTTGTTGTTGCTGCTGCTGCTGCTGCGGCGGCGGCAGCGGCGGCGGCTGTTAAGGAACTCTATATTACTATCAGTAGCAAATGAGCTTCCAATTATATGAATTATACATTCTCACCAGGCCCTGCCAATAGGTATTCAGGGCTAGATGCAACGGGAGGAATTCAGCGGGACATGCGTGCCAATGTTAAATGATCTCCAAAGCACACTTTTTAAAGAACAAGATGCAGGACCACATGAAGTGTATGATTCCATTTGCACTTTTAAAAAGACACAACATCTAAAAAGTCTTTCCTTTCTTTCTTTATTTCGTCCCTGACCTGAAATGGCCCAGCAGTTAAGAACATTGGCTACTCTCCACAGGACCCGAATTTAGTCCCAGAACCCACATGGCAACTCACAGCCATCTTTCACTTCAGTCCTAGGGAATCTAAGGATCTCTTCTGGCCTCCAAGATCATGCCACACATATAGTACACAGATATACACACAGGCACAATACCATGCACATAAAATAAAACAATATTTTTAAATAATGTAAGAGCTGGTGGATAGGACAGAGTACTGTGAAATGCTCTCTTCTGAACAAGCTAGGCCACGAATGCAAGGAGCTGTGGTTACCTGAACAAGACCTGCATAAGAATGGGCCCTGTCAACAATTCATCTTGGAAGGGCAAAGGAGTCATGATGCCCCACCATCCCTGAGGGACCACTGACAGTTCACGGTGACGGGGAAGAAGTGTCACTTTCGTCAGTGGAAGAGCCACTGGTAAGTTGTCCATGTCCCAGTAAATAAGCTCCCAGCCATTCTCATGAAAGCCACTCTAATTAAACTCAGTGGGTCACACCCGAAAGGAAACATACGAGTAGGAGGGGGACATGCTGCAAAGAAGGGATTCAGTGGGAGAATGAGGGAAGACAGAAGGTGGCAAAGAGTGAAAATGGCTAAAATCCATTATATGCTGCAGAAGACTGTCCAAGACTAAGAAATGGGAAGCCATGAATGGGTGCATGCATACGCACTCACATGGAGAAGAATAAAGGGAAGGAAACTGTGAGCATACACTGTCCAGAGGCAAGAATACTTGAAGAAATATACATAAAATATGCTTGAAGGGTGCCTGGAGAGAAGTAAGAAAAGTACATGTTTTACCTCATGCCATTTATACTGACAGGTTAATATGCATATATTAATCATTTTCTTAAAATTGGTTAATATTTTAAACATGTTGATGTACAACTGAATAAAAGGAAAATTAATCTAAATGTCATTGCAGGCTGGGTGGGGGTGCACATCTTTAATCCCAGGACTTTGGAGCCACAGGCAGGTGGATCTTTGTGAGTTTGAAGCCAGCCTGGTCTATAGTACTAGTCTACACAGGCTACACAAAGAACCCTGTCTCAGGGGAAAAAAACAAAAAAGCAAAAGAATTAGTTCCCTCCTCAGATGGAAAGTGATCCATCTCTAGAGTGTCCAAATGAAAATCAATTGACTCTGAAGCCAGATGATGTAGACACATAAAGAGATGGGTTTGAAGCACTGATATTAGTGGCATTAGGTGACTTTCTAAGTGTTCAGAGTCAAAAGTTCAGACCCTAGCCACAAAATGAAGGAATTGCCATTGGACCTTCTGAGTTCCAGTCAATCAAGAGGCTCTCAGAGGCTCTGTAAGTAGCAGTGAGATGGACTTGTAGCTACTTCAATAGAACAAGTAACTAAACCCACAATCTCATTAAAATCTCTCCACCCATTTTGAAAGTTCATGAATATACAATGAGTTCCCATGCATACAGGAATTATTAACCTTTTGACACTTTAGCAAAGACTAAAAGGAGAAAAGATTTGTTCTCTCTCAGTTTCAGGCCATAATCACCTGGTTTCACTGTTTCTGAGTACATAATGTGGTAGGGAGCAAATGGTAGAACAGGTCAGCTCACCTTTGGCAGACAGGGCACAGAGAGGCAGAGGAGAAAAGGCTTAAGACAAGCCCTCCAGGGACCTCCTTCCTCCAACCATGGCCATCTGGAGACTGGCCAGATCTGACTCCATCAGTGGAATGACCCACCCATAAGGTTAAAGCCTTCATGATCCAGTCTTCTCTGACTCTCTTATGTTGGGGACCAAGCTTTCAACACATGAATCTTTGGGGGGTATTTCACATCTAAACCATAGTAGAAATTAAATTTTTATTAACAAATACACCAAAAGTCAAAAGTATTATTTTTCAACAGAGATGGCCAGAATTTATGGAAAATGGTTTCCTTTCAGAGGACTCTTTTTCCTGTTAAAATTAGGTTATACTTTATTGTCTTCCTTTAGCCTAAGGAGTAAGTCTTCCCTTCCTTCCAACTCTCTCAAGGAAATGTTGCCTTCATATTATGATCTTGTACCTTCCTTAAGAAATTTTCTATGAGGTCCACAATGTCAGAAAATCCACTGGTGAGCGTAGTATGGGGCATCACACTTTGCCACCAGGAGGACAAATAAAGACAGGAGCACTAACCAAATTTGGAAATAATTTAAAAAAATAAACACTGAGCTCCAAATAGATCAGTGCATGAATGATTAGCCCATAGTATCAGATATTAGAATGTGAAAATAGGAAATCCTTATGCATGACCTACAAACTGACTAAAGTGCCAACTTCCAGGCTTGAGAGCACATGTGACCTTCAAATGGGTGTCAATGTCACTGACTTACTCATATTTCCATTTTTCTGTCTATCATGCACAGAAATTTTTCAAAGAACTATAAATGTATCAATTTGGTACATTGGGTATCTAGGGTAGCCCCAGTGAGCACTGAAGACAGATTGAGTGTTTCTGGCTAACAAGATGTTTACTAAGCATCTACTATGTACAAAAGTCACTTTTGAGAATACAGAGTTGGCTATTTCATCAAAGAAGGGAATTGTCTTTTGTTCTTCCCTACTTCTTGGCTTTGCATACATTTCTTCCCTGAGTAATGTTTGCCCTGCCCACCCCACCCCACCCCACCCCACCCCAATCCAATATTTCAATTCTTCCTTCCAGGCATATGTCCTCCAACACAATCCCTGATCTTTTTCTAACTTTCCCTTTGACATTCTTCTAGTGCTCTATGGACACTGTAAGCATCATCTCCATCGTTACATAACAGTTATGGCATACACTCCTCATTTCCCTCCTAGAAGGAGAGATCTTGTGTACTTGCTCAGCACCTTTCTCCCATATAATGTCTAACACTGAGGCATTGCATAACTATATATTTGCAAATAAGGAAATAAAAGATAGTATGTGATATCAAATTGGATTTATCAGGGTCCTCCCAAAATAAGACTATTCTGGATTAACTAGTACACCTTAATCCAATGGCATGTATCTTTATGAGAAATAGAAGAGAAAATGGGAAAGAAAAAGGAAGGGGCCAAGAGAAAGTCCATCTGAAAATGGAAAAATGCTACTATACACCAAAGAACATTATATACTAACAAGTTACCATGAATTGAAGGAGTAATGGTCAGCTTTCAAAATGTCTGTGGTAATAAAACCAGAGAAGGTCTCTGTCCATAGTCGCTTGGCTCTTTTGTTTGGAACCAGTATTAGTTACTGGTCCTGCAACAAAACACCATGACCAAGGCAATGTACAGAAGAAAGGATTTATTTGGGGTTATGGTTCCAGAAAATTAAGAGTCCATCATGGTGAGAGGCATGGCTGCATGACAGGTGTGGTGTCAGGAGCAGAAAGCAGGGAGCTCAAATCTTGACAAGCATGAAGCAGAGAATACAAACTGGAAGTGGGGTGGAGTCTCAAACTTTTAAAGCCCACCTCCTGTGACATACTTCCTCCAATAAGACCACACCTCCTAAACCTCCTCAAAGGATGACACCAACTGGAAACCAGGGTTTAACTGCCTGAGAGTGGGGGGGGGGGGCATATCTCATCCAAAGGTGAGACAACAAACACACCATGGCAAGGAGAGTGGTAATATAAAATTACTCACCTGGTGCCTGGGAAGTGAAAAAGAGGAAACCAGAGGACAAGTTCCATGGTTCTCTTCAAGAACACATTTCCAGTGCCTGGAAACCTCCACCTCCTCCTCCCCCTCCCCCTCCTCCCCCTCCTCCCCCTCCTCCCCCTCCTCCTCCTCCCCCTCCCCTTCCTCCCCCTCCTCCCCCTCCCCCTCCTACTCCTCCCAAGCCTTACCTCTTCCACTGCATCCCAACCATGCCAAACTAAACCTTTAATTAACATATGACCCTTGAAGGACACTCAGGACTTAATCCCTACCACTCCATGAGTCTTTGGAGACAGCACATCCTTGCGGACACCTTTGTCTGAAATTGAGCTGATAACTTTCAAGTCTCAAAGTTCTTATCAACTTTTTACAGCAGCTCTAGAAAACAAATTCAGATATGTCTCTGGATTGAAATAAACTAATTTAAGAGACAATACATTAAGACTTTGTAATATTTCTACACTTAAAAAACACAATAGGAATGCCCAGTGTCACTACTACTGTATGAATTGCATAGATTTTTAGATACTAGATGTCCTTGTTGGTTAGGTTTTTGTTTTGTTTTGTTTTTGTTTGTTAACTTGACAAAAGCTAAAGTTGTCTGGGAAGAGGAACCTCAACTGAGAAAATGCCTTCATTCAGATTGACTGTATACAATTAGGGCATTTCCTTGATTAACTGTTGAAGTGAGAGGGCTCAGTCCGCTGTGGTTAGTGCAATCCACAGGCAAATCCTATAAGAAAGTAGGCTGTACTAGCCATTAGAAACAAGCCCGTAAGCAGCATTCCTCCATGGTCTCTGCTTCAGTTGCTGCTTCCAGTTTCCTGTCCTGACTTCCTCAGTAATGATCTGTAAGATGTAAGATAAATTGTTTCCCCCTTCTCGGAGGTGAAGAGAAGGGGGAGGGGGAAGAAGCTGTGTGAGGGTGTTTGGGAGGAGAGGAGGGCTGTGATCGAGATGTAAATAATTAATGAGAAAAAAAGAAAAGAAAAAGATGCAAGATAAAATAAACTCTTTTCTCCTCCAAGTTCCTTTTTGTCAAGTCTTTATCATAGCAATAGAAACAGCAGACATTCTTAATTCAATAAATGTTGATTCATTGATCACCACTTGCTCCAGGTACTGAGAACCCAACAATGAAAAAAGCAGGCATATTTCTAGCTTCATAGAACTTACAGACTAGGCAGAAGTTGCAGAATTCAGAAGCTCTCCAGAGGCCAAACTGGTGACAGGAAGCAATGAGGCAGGGTAAATATAGCTATCATTTCCCAACTTTCGATAAAACAAGGATACTGACATGTAGTTCCTTATTTTGAAATATCAGCACAGGTCTGAAAATATAACTCAGTGGTAAACCATGTGCCTAATATACATAAGGCAGAATTTTATGCCCCACACTCAGACTTGATTTGAAGAGAAAGTACAAGTAGAGACTGTGACAAACTATAAAACACATGCCCTGAGACAGGTGACATAGGGAATAATTTAGTAACCTGGAACTCCACTTGACTTGGACTCTGTACACACTTCTCTTCTAATAATATACTTGGCAGCTGAGGCTCATATCTGTACATGCTAAGTCTATATTTCCTCTCTGAGCACTGACTGCATCTAGCAACCTGTTAGCAATCTAGAACCTTCTCATACCTGCATCAAGCCATAAGATCACAACTTTCTGGCTAACAGAATAAGTTTCTTCTCCTCTTACCAACCATCAAATGTATATTCTATTCTATGGCACTCTGCTTATATTCTGGTACAAAAGCAGAAAGGCTGATCTGGCCTGGACTAGTTCTAAATGCATAATGCGCATACAATAATGCAAAACTGCATCCTTGAGTGAACTTTTAAGGATATTCCCTATCTATCATCTGAGCATAACTGGGTGTGTATGTGATTAAAATCAGATGCATTATGGAAAAACACATTCACATAGACCAAAGACCCATGTAATCATAATCCAAGTTTATCAATCAAAATTGAGAGCAAACCAAACTATGCCCCTTAGTATACAGCCCCTCCTTCTCTTGAACTCCATAGATGGAAGACCCAATAATAATCAGAGTCTTTTAGTACCTTCACTCATGTGGCCTTCTGTCATCCTTGGCAGTGTATTCCTTTCTGGCTCTGCTTTGAACAAAATTTCTTTGATATTTTGCAAATTTGTGTATATTTATTTCAATGCTTGGAATAAGACACCAATGACCCAGAAACACCACATCCAGACAGTGACCTTTTACTACTCATAATATGCCCCTGACTGACAGTATTCATCAAAGTGTCAGTCACTACCATCTGAACAGGAAAACCCAATGCTATCTAAGTTTCTTTTTGAAAAAGAAAAGTAAATCCCGGAGCTTCATGTTTTCACTTCCCTCTCCCTCACATAAAGGTTCAAATGTTTAAAACAGACAAACAAATAGACCATTGTATGTCATCCAGACCCTCTACCTCCAAAGCCTCCTGAAAAGGTAACTTTGATTCATCACATATAATTGTCATCTCTGAGGCTTACTGCCGAATAAGCTTAACCTTCCTAGTTCTTTCTGAATTCTGGCTGGCTGGTTCATCTTAGCTATTCTGGTTCAAAATCCTCTCCAAGCTGATTCAATCTGGCTTCTTTCAGCTTCTCACTGAATTGCTCTGTTTGGCCTCAGACTAACTCTGGCAATTTGTTCTAATCTTCTGACTCCTTCTTATTCTCAGGTTTCAACTGCCTCTTTTGACCTGCAGTAAAATGTATGAACTCATGAACAAACTCAGCTCCATTGCACTGCACTTACTGCACTGACTTTCAACTGACTTACTCCCAACTGAGTGAACTCATTCTCTCTCCCTGTGCTACTCTTCAATGGCTTCTCTTTCCTGTGCTGTTCTCCTGACAGTTGGGTATACTCTATCTCTGACTCATTCTGTCAAATCTTTCTTTGATTCATCACTTTGTCTGCCCCTCAATTAAATGTCACTTTTGAACATGGGTGCTTCCTTCTACAAACTAATTTTACCTTAAAGTATGTACTAAGGGCATGTATGTATTCCAGCCAGATCATACTATAATGGGGCATGTCTTCATTCTAGCTGGATCACATAGACCTACAAGGTCTTTGGATGTGATCCCTTGCTAGAGCAGCCATGCTGCTTTATTTAAATTCCTCTACAGCCTTGAATTCATATATAAAGAGAACAATTCTCTAATACAATTTGTACCCTCCAAAATTCATATAATAAAGCCCTCATGTCTTAGTTGGGGTTTCTATTCCTACAATGAAAACACCATGACCAAAGCAAGTTGGAGAGGAAAGAGTGTATTTGGCTTACACTTCCATATTATAGTCCATTGGTGGAAGTCAGAACAGGAACTCAAACAGGGATGGAGCCTAGCAGCAGGAGATGAAACAAAGGCCATGGAGAGGTTCTAGTTACTGGCTTGCCCTTCATAGCTTTTCCAGCCTGCTTTCTTATAGAACCCAGGACCACAAAACCTGGGGTTGTACCACCCACAATGGACTGTGCCCTCCTCCATCAATCACTAATTAAGGAAATGCTCTACAGACTTGCCTCTAGCCTAAACCTTTGGAGACATTTTTTTGAGGTTCCCTCCTCTCAGATGACGTTAGCTTATATCAGCTGACATAAAGCTATCCAACAAAACTGACCCCTTGTCGATCCCCAAGATCACACAATAATACCAACATCACATATAAAGCACATTACAGACTTAAGTCCCACAGTCTTTACAAATGCAAACACTTTAAAATTCTGCCTCTTTAAAAATCCAAAGTCTCTTTTAAAACCTAAAAATCTATTTCAAAAGTCAGTCTGCAGACTCCTGTAAAATCAAAACTCAGTTAAACACCTCCTTACTTCAAGAGAGAAATGCCAGGGCACAGACACAATACAATCAAAGCAAAGCCAAACTCCAACAGTGTAAATCACTCAATGGCTAATAGGGATTTGTTCATGATCTTCTAGGCTCCTCCAATAGGCTTGGGTCATTTCTCTGGTTCCACCCTCGGCAGCACACACAGCTTATCTTTTAGGCTCTGATTGGTACCACTTAACTGCTGCTGCTGTTCTTGGAGGTTGTCCATGGTACTGGCATCTCCAAAATGCTAAGACCTTCTACCGCAACTGGACTGAACTTTCTTCATGGTGACAAGCCTCAACTTCTCTCTCCATGACCCCTTTAGTCTTGGTCCTTCAACTTCTACAGAGGCTGCATCTTCACCAATGGCCTCTCAGAGTGTCAAGCCTCTGTTGTTCTTCATGACCTCTGCATGCCTTCAAAACCAGTACCACCTGGGCAACTCTCACACAACCAAGTCCTACTACCAGCACAAGGTACCACCTTGGCTGCCTCTGGAACATAGCTTCTATGTGCTAACTCTGAAAAAACACTTCCCAGAGTTCACCGCTCAGTGTTGGTCTGTTCTTATTCACTGCTAATTTCTCAGCTCCAGGTAACCAGCATCAACTACCCCAGTAATGCAAAGGTTTCACTTCAATAATGCTAGTGCCTCGTTAATGACGGCTTACTCTGCAGCCCAGCATGACCAGAACCACAGAATCTTAATTCAAAATAGTAAATATGCAACTTCTCCAACAGTCTTAAAATAACTCTTCAATTTCCCTCTGGAAGTTCACAAGCCAGTCCCCATCACCTGCATTTCTCTCAATATTGTTGCTTCCAAGCTTCCACAGAACAGCTCACCAAGCTTTGAACACTCAATGGCTTTTCTATTCCAAAGTTCCCAAATTCTTCCACAATCCTCCCCAAAATAACATGGTCAGGTCTGTCACAGCAATAGCCTGCTATTCTGGTGCCAATTTCTCTCTTAGTTAGGGTTACTATTGCTGTGATGAAACACCATGACTAACACAACATGGGAAGGAAACGGTTTATTTGGTTTAGGATTCTATATCACTATTCATCAGCAAAGGAAGTCAGGGCAGGAACCCAAACAGATCAGGAACCTGAAGGCAGGAGCTGATGAAGAGGCCATGATACCGCTTATTGGCTTGCTCCTCACAACTTCCTCAGCCTGATTTCTTTTATAACCCAGGACCACCAGACCGGGGATTATACCACTCACAATGGGCTGGTCCTCCCCATTAATCACTAATTAAGAAAATGTCCTATACACTATATATGCCTATAGCACAATCTTATGAAGATATGTTCTTAATTGGTGTTTTCTCCTCTCTTTAACTTGTGTTAACATAAAACTATCCAGCACATCCCAGTAAGGTGATACATTCTTTAAAAGAATAATTAAGGTTAAAAGAGGTCATAATGGTGGGGCTCAAATCCAAGAGGACTGGGACCTTTATAACAAGTGGTAACAAAGTCAGACTAATTCTCAGTCTTCTTAGGCTTCTACAAACAAATAACCAGGGGCTAGATAGTTTATACAGCAGACAATTAATTTCTCAATGTTTTTGAAGTTCAAGATGTAGGTGCTATCAGAGCAAGTGCCTAGGGGTGCTCCTCTCGGGTTCTGAATAGCCTCATTTTCCTGTGAGCTTACATAGCCTGTCTAGTCACATGCACTTGGAGGGGGGTGAGCTTTCTGGTATCTCCTCTAAACTTAATTCTGTGATCATTTGCTGTCCTATGATCTCATCCCACCTGAGTCATTTCCTAGAGATCTCCCTTTGAAATAACCATACTGGGGGTTGGTTTCAATATGTGAATTCAAGAGACCACACAGATCCTCATAAGACCTTTGCCAATTAAGAACTCTGCAGAAGCTATGGACCCTACACAAGACCTAAAAGAGTGGAGACTATATTGGGAAAGAGGTGTTGCAGGAATACATAAACAATATCTGCCCCCTCTTTATAAATCTCTGACAACAAAGCAAGGTACAATTCTACCAACATTTACCCTTAGGAACCAATGAATTTATTGGGATATTTTTCCTACAGAACATGATTCAGGGGTACTGGCAGGAGCATGGGTCACCCTAAAGTAGCCTCACAATAAACATGCTAACATTGAGGAAGGAACATTTCACAGAGTTCCTCTCACAAAGAAGTCATCTAATGGCTGTTGAGAGAGGGGGGATTAGCCTCTCCCAGGGCTAAGCCTCTGATTGACTATCCAATACAAAGTAGTCATACCTAGAGCCATGTACATAAAAACGACAAAACAGATTTGGCAGATTATTATCATATTTCTGCATACATATGAATACATATATATGTAACAATGGTGATCGGTGAGAAAGAGCCTGTCACCTTGAGAGTGGAGAAGCATGAGAGGGGTTGGAGGGAGGAGAAAGATAGGGGTAAGTGATGTAAATCAATTTTAATTTTAAAAATGTATAAAGACATTAAAAAGAAGAAAATCCATAAGATGTCTAGTTAGAATGAAAAAGCAGTGATGGTTTTCAAATAAAGTTAAAATGCAGTAACATCTTAGCGGGAGAGAAGGAAGAAAGCAAGGTTTGTTTCTGCACTCGCTTATTTGTAGATGTAACGCACATCTTGAGATGTGCTGGGAGTTATCTCAGAAGCTGAGGATGCAGCTGTGAACACTGCAGGCAAAGCTCCATCCTCAAGACACCTCGATGCCAGTGAAGGAAGAGAAACAATAAACAAATGTATGTAAGTCAAGCTTGATGACACATAAAAGGTGGCTGCAATCTGAGCTATTCAGGAGGCTAAGGAAGGTGACTCACAAAGTCAACACCACCCTGGACTCCTAGGAGGAGCTCAGAGCTAAACTCCGCGGCAATACCGAGTGGGGCCAGCCTAGACAAGTAACCAGATCTTGTCTCAAAATAGAGAAGTACATAGCTCAGTGGTAAAAATGCTTGCCTGACATATACAAGGTCCCAGGTTCAGTCCTGGTACTCCAATCTATATAATCTCTCCTGGACATTGTGAGGGGAAAGACAGACTTCCCTTTAGAAGTAATTATCCTGAAGATCTCTAAACTGAGGTGACCTTCAGACAAAAGAAAATCAGATAGCAAACCATGTGACCACACAGGGAGGCATTCCAAGCAGGGTGCAGAGCACGTGCAAAGGCCTTATGGTTGCCCTGATTGATGTACACGTGTAAGAATTCTAAGAGTATCCACTCATCTCCATGTCCTAATTGTTAAGTCCATGAGTACCTAGGCTATAGAAAAAGTTCATCTCTAGTCAAAATGTAGTGGCTATTTCTGATTGTCATCTTGACTATATCTGGAGTGAATTACAATCCAGAATTAGAAGGCTCACCTGTGATCTAGATCTTGAGTCTGGAAGACACAAGTTTCAGGTGTGGTGGTGCGCACACCTCTGATCTGGGCCACACCTGCTGCTGGAGATCTACATAAGGACATTGGAAGGAGGAAGATTCAATCTTCTTCACCTGCGAGCCTTGTGGGACTAAGCGACTGCTAGATCCTCGGGTTTTCATTCACAGCTACTGCTGACCATTGTTGGGGAGTTTGACTACAGATTGTAAGTCATTAACAAATTCCCTTACTATATAGAGACTACCTATAAGTTCTATGACTCTAGAGAACTCTGACTAATACACAAGATTACTAGGCAAACTAAACAGAATAGAACCCATAACAATCACAGCACTCAGGAGGTTAAAACCAGGGAATCTAGGATTTGGGGCTAGCATGCACCACACATCAAAAGCCGATCTTTAAAAAGGCAGGGGGGAACTTTAATAAGAATACCAAGATGGACCTTACCTAATCATGAGGAACTTGTAAAAGTAGAGATTTTCTCTGACTAGCAGCAACAGAAAGGAAAGGAGACCGCAACACATCCTCGTTGACTTAAAGATGGAGAAGACCATGTGATAAGGAATCCAAGAGGTCTCTAGGAGCTGAGAGAGGCTCTCGGGTAATGCACTGCACTGAACTAGGTCCTCCAACTGAAGGGAACTGCGTTCTGCCAATGACCTGACTAAATCCAGGACTGGGTTTCCCCCAGCGCACCCAGATCTAACACCCAGCTCAGATGACGCACTTGAATTTAGCTTTGGCAAACTAACCAGAGAAGAGCTCATCTGCCCAAACTTCCAGCATGTAAAACAGCGAGGTCTTAATAAATGGGTGTTGTCGTGAGACACTGTGTTTCTAGTCACTTATTAAACAGCATCAAAAAAACCAATAGAAATACCATGAAGGTCAACACAGCAGGAGGAGGGCAAGCAAGAGAAGATGATGAAATGGAAAAGAGCAAAGACCGCCTGAGACACGACAGGCTTTGCTTTCACACTAAGGCCACTGGGTCTTCCACTGAATGAGGTTCAAGATTTGGCACAAACACAAAAGTATGGCCTTTATTTGCCATGCCTCTCCCTCCCCTTCTCTCTCTCTCTCTCTCTCTCTCTCTCTCTCTCTCTCTCACACACACACACACACACACACACACATCCCAGTGCTAACCGCTGCTGGATGTACTGATAGAGAAAATAACTCCATCAATGGTGCACCTGCTGACCTCCAGAAGCACTGAAAAATGCTTGATTGTAAATTATTCAGAGGCAGTCTGCAAAACAAATGGAGAGCAGCCAAAGTTGAGATATGGAGCATAGCATATACAGCAATAAAAGAATGCTAGCATCTCTAAAAGAAGAGCAGATCCATCAGGAGGGGTCCCATTAGGCAGGGTGAGCTGCGATCCACATTTTCCATGCCTCTCCACTCCCACAGCCAGCACGAAAAGCACTTTTCAGCCAGTGTGTTACTTTGACACACACACATCTATGTTTCACAGATCTGGCCTCTGGAGTATTTGACGCTGGCCCCCACACCATCCTGGCGATTGATTCATGAATGATTAAACCTGATGATTACCCAGGGCAGATAACTTGATTGCTAATAGAGACTGGGATGGGGAGCAACTTTTGTTGGAGGGTGAATGCTTTGTCAGAAACTGCCTCCCAGGGGTAGTTGGCTGGGAGAGACTGGAAAATTGACTAAGAAGCCCCATGGTGGGAAAAATTAAGCTGTACACCCACGTGATAATAGCAGCAATAGAAAGAGAGGCAGAGCCTCCACCCACACACCAAGTCAGAAATACCTCAGGTATAATTAAATCCGATTCCAGAATTTAGCACCTTTTTGTAATAAGAATCTTTGCTTGAAGTCCTTAGCATTCTGTTGCCTTGGCAAAAACCCTATCTCTTGGTATTTCAGAGGTTTCTGTCCCATTTTCAAAGAACAGCCCTGCTGAGGAAGCCTTGAGAAGATACATCTGATTCTGCTGGTACCTTTACTACTGCGTCTTCCTGTGTGAGGTTAACTTCTTCTGGGAAACTTTTGCAGCCCTCTGCCTGCCTCAGCGTCTCTGTGATGGGCGTTCCTTGCCACCTCCTCCTCACCAGTAAACCTTGAGTAGGGCACACCATGCTAACCCCAGCAGAACACAGCCAAGATCTCCATGTCAGTGGCACTTGGGGACGAGCCCTTGGCACATCTGCTGCTTATCCCTGGATGTCGGGGTTCTGAACTTCTTGGACTTGGAATTTCTCTTTTATGCTTGTTTAACCCCTCTGTTATAAAATCCAGCTCCAATCATCATTTCTTCCATTTCTATTCTTGCCAGTATTTCCTCTCTCTCTCTCTCTCTCTCTCTCTCTCTCTCTCTCTCTCTGTGTGTGTGTGTGTGTGTGTGTGTGTCTCATCTGTCTCTCCTGTCTCTATCTTCTTTTGTTCCCCTCTCTCTCCCCCTTCCCCATTCCTTCTTCTCCTTATATCTCACCCCAATATCTCTCCCCAACAACCAGAGTCATCGTCCAGTGTCACTGTCTGAAAATGGAAATCATGACTTGAACTCAAAGTGTGACTGCAGTTAATCACGTGTGATGGCCTTGGCGAGGTGCTTGACACATGGTGCATGCTGGACAATATTAGTCATTTTTGATAGGAAAGCTGGGGCCTGGTTGGCAAAACAAAAAGCCTAAAACTCACAGAGGGTGCTCCAATAAGAGAGGAGGCAAGTACAGGAATATTATTAAAATGTAATGCATCTAGACACTGAGTGTCTCCCTCCCACTTCCAGAGCATCGGTTCAGGCCTGTAATTATAAAAACGTAGGATCTGGTACTTGAGGGTTTGCTTAACATTATATCCAATTAAGGACGGCCTACTTGAAAGTTTCAATTGTGAGAAACCCACCTTCATACTGCCTCAGCCTTTTGTCATGCCAGTTATAATTATGATTCATTTAATAAATGTGCCCTGCAGATGTAGGATGTGCTTGGTGTACTACAGAAAGCAAGAGAAGGGCTCTGACATCATAAAGGGTGTGGCAGGGAAGACAGATGACAAACATGGACACAATACAAACAGAAGCGTGTAGCAGAACGGTCGAATGGTGACAGGAAGACATCTTTTCACACATGACCAAAGAAGTCCTCCTTAAGAAGCTGCCATTCAAACTGAGACCTGAGGCTGGAGAAGAAACAGCAGACAGAAAATGGATGTGAGGCAGGACAAGGGTCTGGTACAGGCAGATGGGATCAAGCTCCCCCTGCACTGAGTTGATTGCTCTCTCACAGTCATTTGCTACTTACTTAATTTCTTCTCCCAACTTCCCAAAGAAGGCACAATCTTTCCAGGCGATAACTGAGGCTCAGAGAATTGAAGCAAATCACCCAGGGCAAGTGGCAACACTGACTAATACTGAGTCCTGACAGCATCTGGCTTTCTTCATCAAAATAACCCAACATCTGAACCAGGAAATAGGAGTAGGGCTTCCAGGCCAGGGAAGAGGCCAGCAGCCACTGTGCTAGATCTCAGCAAGTCTCTTTGTAAGGAGAATGACAATCACTACAACATGCTAAATGATGTCCTTACACCAGGAACAGCGCCCAGCTCTTTGCATGCATAATTCTTAGGGCACACCACAGACAAACACTACAGTCCCCACCTTCCTCTTCTTACTCATGGCTTCTTCTTCCCTCTGCCATCTCACACATTCAAGGAAACACCCATTTTTCTATCTTGAATCCTGCTCCAAAAGAGTAAGTGAAATTATAAGCCTTGAACCTGTGACAGGTAGACGTCAATTAAAGTGCATTGAACCTAAAGAGAACAGTAGTTGGCAGTTGAGACAAAGCTGTGTCTTCAGGAATCCAAAAGCGTGTGTCTTGGAAAAATCTGGACTAGGTTCATTCTGTGTAATATCAGGACAGAAGTGAATGAGCAAAGTGAAGGCAGTGGGTGCCCCACAGTTTCCCTGATCTGTCTGAACCCCAAGTTGTTCTAAGGGTCTGTTGTCAACTTCTCAGAGCTGCATGGACCTGCAGAATTCCCACTAGAGATGGATGCTACACAGAGTTTTCTCCTTGTCCCTTTTATCAGATCTATGCCTTTAAGCATATGATAACTGTCTATACCAAGCCATCTTCCATTACAGGTAGGGTTAGCAACCAATGAGCAAAGGCCACTGTCAAATGGAACCCTGGGGGACCCTGATTCTCCCCAGTCAGGCAGCTACAAACCAAACCAGAATAAGATGCACCCAACATCATATTCAGGAAACAACTTCGGAGTTTCTGCCTGGTGCTTTCTTTATTCCTCAGGGCTTTCCCTTCCCTGGATAACTTGTAGGTTGGTTCTTTCTATCCAGTTTGTGCCCCTTGTATTTGCTCTTTCCCTTTTCCTCAAGTAAAGTTGGAGGCAGAAAGGATGGAAGGCCATGGTAAAATATAGATGTAGAAAAAACATAACCCCAAGATCAAATATTAATGCTGCATCCATGAATGATTGGAGTATCATAGGTTAATAAATCATTACGAAAGGAAGGAGAAAAGGCGATCAATGTAACTGGTATAATTTGCATTTCGTCAGGCACTGCTAGAAGCTTGATTTTTGTCATTGTTATAAACCTAACAGTGATCATTTCTGATTATATTTTTCTCATTTAAAAACACACTTTCTTTCCCTGCCCCCAAGCCACTCAGAGATGCCCTGCGATTAGGTAGAATGTTCTGAAAAACACATTGCATGCTCTACTTTGTACCCTGTAAAAAGAAGTGTGTGGTTTTCGGAAGCTGTGACTGTGTTTTCAGTGGCTCCTGCTGTTTTTACATGATTAAGAAATTGATTGAAACTCAGATGGATGAGAACATTTCAAAGAACAACCATTTTCAAATTATAGATTTCAGCAAATGAGACATCCAAAAACTTAACAGCGGCCAAATAACTTGCCATTATTTCTCATCCCTAGCCAAGTATCTCCTTCCCTTTGCCAAACCCAAGCGGACAGCAAGGAAACAAAATACGGATAGAAAGGAACAATGGTCGCAATCATTTTCAAAGAGAACCAGCCATATGGCTGTAGTTTTTTAAATTTATATTACATGCTTCAATTACAAAATCTTCTTGTAAAAGTCTGAGAACAAGGTCATACTCAGAGAAAAGCTGTCCCAATATGTTGCGTCAGTCTATTAATGTACAATGGAAACAACCTGGTTTGTACAGAATGATTAGATACAGAATTTTATTCTACTTTTAATTTTTTATTTATATCTATCTGTATCAGGACATCACTCACATGACATATAATTCACCCACCCTAACAGCACAATCAACTCAAACGCTGGCTATATTCACAGATTTGGTTTTCTTGAGAATAACCACAATTGTTTTCTGAATTGGACTTTTCAGAAAGCCTTCTAGCAAAAACTCAGAAGTACCGGTAACCTCATGAACACTGAACTCAAAGCACCAAGACCTACTATTTGTTCTTCCACCCCAAGCCTTTCTTTGTAACCTTTCACTTTTCCTTTTAGAAGAATTCATTCCCACCATTGAAATTCTCTCTGCCTAAGGTCAGCGTGGCAGTGACGCCATCATACCGCTTATGGAAGGAAGCAGACACGGAGCTCTGCTGTTTGGACACCCAACACTTTGTCCCCTCCCTCCCCTCCCACCATGTTCCTGATGGACCTGGTTTGGCACAGCTGATCTTTATGACTCCAAATTTGCTCAAGCCAAGTTTATAAGAAGCAGCACCTCCATAAATTTATAGAGGAAAAATATAAACTGTTTGTAAACTACTTCTCACTCTGAGCACCTCATACTGCCTCTGGGTATGTGTAAGAATGCATATGTGTGTACACATGCATACTGTATACACACACACATATGCATGCACACATGCATACACACTTTTAGTTGTGTATAGGATGGTTTACAGGTCAACTTTATTTTTAGAGGAAGAAACCAGGGACTGTCGAGATGGCTCAGCAGATAAAAGTGCTGGAAGCCAAGACTGATGACTTGAGTTTAATCTCTGAGGCCCATATGGAAGGAGAGAAGTGACTCTTGAAAGTTGTCCTCTGGCTTACACAATAAGTAAATAAAAGTTTTTAAAAAATAAATAAATAAATAAAAGCGAGAGAGATTGTGAGCCAAGCATGGTAACCCAGGCCCATAATCCTAGCACTTGAGACTACAGAGACAGGAGGACATCAAAGTTCAAGGCCATTCTGGTCAATATAGTTTCAGACCAGCCAATAATATACAGTGAGACTCTGTCTAAAAAATTTATTTAATAAAATGAATATGTTTATCTTTTCAACCTGTATTTCATTCCGTCTCACTCCAGGTTTCTCAACCTTCTGGGAGGAGTAGCACTTAAGAACCTATATTCTTGAGGAGCACTTGTGATGGTGAGTACAAAACCCAAACAAAATCAAACCAGACAAAAATCCCAGCATGGAAAGAGGAGGTAGGCATGAAACAGACCCCTATTTTAGGAGCTCTTGGTAACTGGGGTCTTACATTTTAAGCAAACTCCCCTGATGACTCCAAGGTTCCAACACTTGTGAAACAAGGCTGTTTACCTATCAGTGCTGAAGATGGGGAATTCAGGAAAGCTGTAGACAATGTCACAGCTGCCAAGGAGACAGAGGCACTGGGACATATCCTGTCCCTGTCAGAAACCTGAGAGCTTCCAAATCTACATGTGAACTAAATGCTACCAAATAGTCTGTAGAGGGACTACATGACAAGGCTCAGCTCCTGACTACCTATCTGCAGAGACATGTGGACTTTGAAACTAGTAACTTGCAATAAGCTACTATAAAAATAACATTTTTTTAAATGTGGATGAACTTAGTCAAATTGGGAACACACCATCAAGTTTACTATATCTCCTCTTTCCTTCTTCTAAGTTACCTCGTTCTCTGGCCTAAACTCATAATTCATACAAGTACACACCCCCCACCACACACACATACACACACCCCTACATGTGCTTGTGCACATATATGTGCATATATATGTATATGGTGTGTGTATGTATATATGTGCACATATACACCCAGACTACACACCACATTCCTCCTACAGACACATCACACAGAGAAAAATTGCCAAATATGGAAAATCCTAGACACAAGAAACCCAAATGAAGGAGTTTCAGGAAAACATACTTCCAACATACCTGCCTCTGCTAGGTAGTTTAATGTCAACTTGACATATGTTATAATCATCTGAGAGGAGTAAGCCTCTATGGAGAAAATGCCTTCATAAAATCAGTCTGTATGCAAGCCAGTAGAATTATTTTTTCTCAATTGGTAATTGACAGTGGAGGGCCCAGCCCATTGTGGGTGGTGCTATCCCTAGGCTGGTTGGGGTTCTACAAGAAGGTAGACTGAGCAAGTCATAGGGAGCAAGTCAGTAAGCAGCACCCCTCCACGGTCTCTATAACAGCTCCTTCTCCAAGTTCTTGCCCTGTTTGAGTTTCTATCTTGACTTCCTTTAGTGATGAACAGTGATGTGGAAACATTAGACAAATAAGCCCTTTCCTCCCCAAGTTGCTCTGGCTATGGTATTTCATTATGGCAATGATAACCATTACTATACATATGATATACATACATATGATATATATATATATATATATATATATATATATATATATATATATATATATATATATATCCTATGTAATTACAATTTTTTAGATGTTCAGAAATACTTCAAATGCATATTTAGTACTGTTA
Organism: Uromys caudimaculatus; assembly: GCA_028551405.1. Lineage (NCBI taxonomy): Eukaryota > Metazoa > Chordata > Mammalia > Rodentia > Muridae > Uromys > Uromys caudimaculatus. The sequence continues at coordinate 36,143,865 of CM052700.1, forward strand.
AGCCACCAGCATTCCTGGGAATCTGCCCTCTCCAAAACCAATTTGTGAACTGACCCATTGAGCATTAAGTAGCTGAGAAAATGTAGGATCACAGAAGACAAAAAGGAGGGGCAAGAATAGAGGCATAGCAGGGAGGGCAGCTGGGAGTGGATGCTGGGGAGAGCAATCAGGGAAGCCCTGGGCATACATACTAAGGGCTTTGATGTTTTTATGAGGAAATTAATCAAAACAGTAATAATTACCAGAATGATATTTTGTTGTCATGTGTGTGTGCTGCAAAAGAGTCTCACGGTAGGAAGGGATGCCCTCCCCCACGAGCACAGGCATCTTTCCCTAATTTCTCTAAAGGTTTCACAGGGACTAACGACTGCCTTGGTTAGTATTTAAGATTAATCATTACATGCTGGGCAGTGGGCTAATTGACTGGAGATTATCAACTCCCTATGGGGCACTCTATATTACAAAAGTAACACTACTCTAGGAAATGTAGCCAGCGGCAGGTCACCTGCAATGTTGTCTAACTCACATGTTCCAAGCACTCTCAGGTTATACAGCCTAGACCTTCTCACAACTACACTCATGAGAGACGGATGGAGGACTCTGTTTTCCAAACATGGCTACAAGTTGATCTTCTACAGTGTGAATCTAGATCCGGTCTAATGCCCCTAACCTTGAGGCCAACCACAGTAGCAAATAATTAAAAGCAGCAGAGTTGAAGAGAGTTGATAGAGACATCTGGGTCAAGAGAGACAAGGAGTTTTCCATTGTGTTTCCTGGACCACTGGCTTATCCAGGTCTTAGGAAGTCTGGATATCACAAAACCACCGCACTGTGAGGAATCCAAGCTGCATGCAGAAGCCAGGGCTAGACTCAGAACTACCTGCAACTGGACACTAGAAACATGCAGAAATGAAGCTGCCACACGGACTCCAGCTCTCTGAAATTGCATGCCTATCAACTTTTAGGCCTTCTTAAATGTAAACCTGGACATCCTAAATGAGAAAGAAGTCATCCCCAGACAGACACATCCAGTCTCACTGCCTGACCCACAAGGTCCAAGAGCATAACTCACTAAGTATTGAAGTAACTTCTTACATACTTGTATCCAGAACAAGCCAGAATGTCACATTACCTATGAACATAGTAAGGCCTAACAAATTCTATCAAAGCCTGGAGAAGTGGCCAACAGTCAACTATTGTCTTGAAATCTACCTTATTGGGAATGTCTCCTTCTCTGGCCTAAACAGTACTATAAGATTAAACAAGTTTGATCACACCGATGTACAACTTACATGGCACACACACACACACACACACACACACACACACACACGCATGCACGCACACACGCACGCAGTTAGAACAGGTAATCTTACTAACTCATTATTGATTTTGAAGTAACATTAAACTATATCAATTTTTCTACTTTGCTATGAACATTTCTGAGCCTCATGGTTTGCACAGCACACTCAACAATGGCGATAAGACAGAAAGACTTACAGGTAAAGTTGTGCTGCCATCTTTCAAGGCAAGTAATCTGTTGCCTTTCTGTGCTTTCTCCTGGGTAGACATTATGACACCATAGTGTTAGCCAATCTCAAGCCTCCTGGGCCTTATTTGGGATGCAGTGAATTTCCTTCTTTGTCTGTCAAACATGCAGAAAAACATGCATAGCAAGCAATTATAGTTTTTCTTTCTTTAAAATAAGTTTAATGTATAGTCAAAGCTTTTAAAAAGTAAAAACAGGATCACAGTACAGATGCAGGCATGATTTCTAGATGATGGACTGTTCATCAGAGGGTTTCCACGTGTTAAACACACTCTTTTTTTTTTTTTTGGTTTTTCGAGACAGGGTTTCTCTGTGTAGCTCTGGCTGTCCTGGAACTCACTCTGTAGACCAGGCTAGCCTTGAACTCAGAAATCCATCTGCCTCTGCCTCCCAAGTGCTGGGATTAAAGGCATGCGCCACCACTGCCCGGCTTAAACACACTCTTAAGCAGACAACACGCAGCCCATCTCTGAGAAGGAAAACAGAATCATGAGACTATCCTGCAAAGGTCATTAAGAAATGCCCCTTGAGTTCTTTATACAGTTTGGATAGTAGCCCTCTCTCAGATGTGGGGTTAGTGAAGATTTTTTTTCCCAATCTGTAGGCTGCCGATTTGTCCAATTGACTATGTCCTTTGTCTTATAGAAGCTTTCCAGTTTCATGATGTCCCATTTATCAGTTCTTGATCTTAGAGCCTGAGCCATAGAGCTTGATCTTGGAGTTCTGTTTAGGGACACCCCCCCCCCCATGCCAATGAGTTCAAGGCTCTTTCCCACTTTCTCTTCTATTAGATTCAGTGTGTCTGGTTTTATGTTGAAGTCCTTGATCCACTTGGATTTGGTTTTGTGCAAGGTGACAAATATGTACCTATTTTAATTTTTGTACATACCAACTGCCAATTAGACCAGCACCATTTCTTGAAGATGCTTTCTTTTTTCCATTATATATTTTTTGGCTTCTTTGTCAAAGATCAAGTGTTCATAAGTGTGTGGTTTTATTTATGGGTCTTCAATTCTATTCCATTGATCAAACTGTCTCTGTACCAATACCATGCAGTTTTTATCACTACTGCTCTGTAATGTAGCTTGAGGTGAGAGAGAGAGAGAGAGAGAGAGAGAGAGAGAGAGAGAGAGAGAGAATGGAATGCCCCAAACCTATTAGTTTCATCTATTGACCAGGTAATGAAAAAGTCATGACATACTGTTGTCAACGGTCAAAGCCTAGATAAAGTTTTTTAATTTGCATATATTTAAATAAGCACTTGATAGAGTTTAATAAGGTCCCAGAGGATCCACAAATGATCAAATTCATGAAAAATATCTGAATCAATTGGAATAATTTTATACTATACAGTATTTCCTCCAGTGGAAACCTTTTCTGCAGAGGGGACAGATATTCTTAGGGAGATGAGGATCTGTTATGGGGAGAGAGTTCTGTGGGCATTCGTTCCTCTAACGTCCTGTCTCTCCACATTTGAAGTAGATTCCTTCTGTTTTTACTGCTACTGCAACTGCCTGAGCCCTCCTTCCAGAGTTCTTTCTGCCCAACTCAGTTGGTTTGCTTACTTCACTAGGATACCTACCACATAGTTCCTTAAGGTAGTCTAGTGGAGTAGAACCAGAACTGAGACCAATGCTCTTCCTGCAGCCCGAGACCTCGTAAGACGGACTCTAGTTACACATATGTAAGCCAAGGGGGAGTCTTATGAAGTGCTGGGAAATAACTTGATCTCTGTACTGATGGTTTCTGCTGCTCCACCATAGAGCTCTCATCTTTTAACCACTGCGTGGTTTAGCCGGCTAAACCATGCCTCCTTAATCACCCTCAAAACAAGAATATTCTCTTCCTTCCTAGAAACAGGCAATTCTAAGCAAATTTTATTTGGGATTCTGGAAATGATTATCTTGTTATTTACATTAAAATGTCTGTTCCTAATCCAAAGTTAGAGTTCAGATCCACTCCTTCCTCTTGGACTGCTGGAGAAGGGAGGATTCTAAGCCACATCTAGAGTCGCTAGCAAAGACGTCAATGATTCCTTAATGATGTCTGCAAGGGATCAGGAAGCAAAGACAAGTGCCCTGGGTTTGCCATCCTGGCTTCAAACAAAGGTATGGTGGGAAGCCACTAGAGTCTGGAAACAATAAAAAACCCTTTTTAGAAAGCACAAAAGTCAGTCATAAATTAGCAGGGGAAATTTAAACAATTTTTTTTTTGTAATATTGTTCTTTGTGTACCACCAACACTTGAGGGGAAAAAAGGTGTGGGGAAAAAATTAGTCTTCTTTATTATATTGCAAGATCCTACAGCTGATTCCAGTGGGATTAGAGTTAATAAACCTCTGAGAAAGAAGATTGAGTTGTATTTGCCACAATCCCTGTTTTATTTCGTTACAGTTAATATGTCCTCACCAAAAGTAACTTTATTATTCTTCAGACATCTTTTCTCTAACTTGGAATGGGGCGATTCCACCTGTGAAATGTGTGCGCTGCTTGCCCTGTGCCTTCAGAAGTTGTGGAAAGCCCTCAGTGCCTGCATCCATATCTGGCCTCTCTGGGTGGAAACACACACACACACACACACACACACACACACACACACACACACACACACACACATGACCAAATTCACATGAGCAGGTTAGTGACAGTTGTTTCCAGATGCTCAGCCATTCCATTATAGGGAAGGCTACAGGGTAATGAAGCAGTTATGGGTCCCATTTGTTCAAGAGCTTCAGAAGCATCCACAGGTCAAACACTGACCTCTCTCCACCTACAGTCAGCCTTCAAGCTGCATGATTTGAGCAGGCAATGCAGCCATCCACAGTCAAAGCATTTCAAGGGGCCTGGCTTCTAGAGCAGCATTCAAGTGCCCTTTCTGTAATAGTAAGAATATCCAATAAATAAACTTACCTCTCAGAGTTAAGGTGGTATATCTCAACTTGCCTGGCATGTACAGGGTCCTGAATTCTAGCCTCACTATTGAAAAACAACTGAGCAATCCAAGACAATAGCCACGTGTCCTCTGGGCACTCAAAATGTGTCCATGCCACCGAGAAAATAAAAATTCTTCATTAAGATTTTAGTTACTCTGTAACTCTGGCCAAATAAGTTTGCCCAGCGCTCAGCTTAGTTCCTCTAGAACTCCCAAATCCACCCACTGCTTTCTTCTTTTTTGCCATTGTTTAGTCCTCTAATCTAAGTTACTCAGTTTACCCCTGCCGTGGATATCCACCATAGCCTCCTAATTAATTCTGTTTGCTGACCCTGGATAGGAAATGCTCATAAAAAATTAATAGCTCAGAAGTTAGGAGAACATACTGCTCTTGGAAAGGATCTGAGTTTGGTTCCCAATACCCACATTAGGTGGTTCACAGCTGCCTGTAACTCTAGCTTCAAGGGATTCCACACCTCCAGCCTCTGCAGGCACCTGTATTCACAAGCACACACACAAACACACACACACAATTGAAAGTGTAAAAAATAAATTGTTTCAAAGGGGCTGGAGAGATGAGTCAGCAGTTAAGAGCACTGACTGCTCTTCCAGAGGTCCTGAGTTCAATTCCCAGCAACCACATGGGGGCTCACAACTATCTGTAACAAATTGTTTTTAAAAATTATATTTAAGGGCAGGCACAATGGCATTCATCAATGATGCCAGCACCCAGGAGGTAGAGACAGTGTGTGTAAGTAAAGGTATGGCATACGCCAAGACCTTGTTCCCCAAAACAAAACAAAACAAAACAAAAAGTGGACTTAAAAATTAGTATTCAAGAGGCTGGAGTAGAGGCTCAGTGGTTAAGAGCACTTGTTCTTGCAGAGAACCAGATTTGGTTCTTCGTACCCATATATAGTGGCCCACAACTGTCAATCACTCTGTGCCAGGAGATCTGATGCCCCCTTCTGACCCCCAAAAGCACCAGGTGTGCACATGCACATAAATACATGCAGGCAAAACACTGAGACATATAAAATAAATAAATCTAAAAATTAAAAATGTAATGAGTATTTAAGGAAAGCCTGTAATGTTATCACTAGGGAGCTTGTTGTGAGCTCAAGGCTAGTCTAGGATACATGGATACATAGCAAGTTCAAGAGCAGCCTGGGCTATGTAGGACTCTGTCTCAAAATTTAAAAGTCCATATTTAAAAAGTCTTCTGAAAGATTTCCATGGAAAGGCCACAAAATTGTGTGGCCACATTAAGGAGGAGTTGCTTGGTGTCTGAGCCCTCCTAGACTGAAATCCTCCCTTGATGACCTCACCTTCTAAGCTTCAGCCACTCTGACCTTTCTCTAGCAATTGAAGCCTCATGCCCCAGGATTTTTGCACTGCCTTCCTTCCTGGTCGGATACTCAGAAGAACAGGGACGCATACACCACAAAACAGCAGATGTCTAGTACTAAAGAACTTTTCCAGGGGCGACCTAAACCACAAAGATCCTGACCGAGGAAGCATCTAGCATTTATAAAGGCTAAGTATACCATTAAGCAGGCCCTATTGTGCACCCCTTAAGCTATGTAGCAGGATCCAGACACAAATATTTAACCATCTTAATGATGGAAAAAACAAAGATCTACACTCTAAGATGAGCTTTCTACACGCATTATTGTACTCTGTTGGCAAAGCTATGAGATTCACAGACCTTTTAAAGGGGCCCTGGGTTCCATCCCCGGCACCACTTAAAAGAAAAAAACTTTTTAATGTTCTATTAAGTTTATTTCTAGGACAAAACTTCTTAATGAATGAACACTGGTGTAGCTCCAAGTTCATATGTAAAGCTTAGTAGCATTACTCATCACAGGAAGTACAATAGGCAGCCAGAATGGCCGGTCACAGAAGAATTAGGTAAAAAGATGGTGACTCATTCATGAAAAATCATGTTCACGGTTTGTCATGACCCAGGTAAATGATTCTGCCTCACTTTCTTTTTTTTTTTTTTTTTTTAAATTGGATATTTTATTTATTTACATTTCAAATGTTATCCCCGTTCCCAGTTTCTCCTCCACAAACCCCCCTATCCCATCTCTCCTCCCCCTGCTTATATGAAGGTGCTCCCCCACCCACACACTCCCACCTCACCACCCTGGCATTCCCCTACACTGGGTCATCCAGCCTTCACAGGACCAAGGGCCTCTCCTCCATTAATGCCAGACAAGGCCATCCTCTGCTACATATGCAGCTGGAGTCATGGGTCCCTCAATGTGTACTCTTTTGTTCACTTTCAAACCTCTACAACAGTCTATATTAGTGATCAATTGCTGCCTAACATATGAACACACACACACACACACACACACACACACACACACACGTCTTAGCAGCCTAGAACACCACCACTGTTGTTAAGCATGCAGCTCGATCTCCTGCTCTCACCTCCCCCAGAGCTGCTGCAGTCCCCTTATAATTTAGTGAAATATCTACTTCTACACTCATTGCTGACAGCTGCGGCTCCATGTGGCTAATGGTCACAGTCCTATTTGTATATAACACACTGACCTTTCTACAAGGCAATCCATACATCCAGCAAACAGCTTATGTCATCAGGGCAAGCAGTAAGACAAGAAAGAATGTCAACAGGATACAAGTCACAGGATTTCACAGCAGGAAGGCAAGAGAAACATCTGAGCTCTCCTGCTGTATCCTGTCCTAATTATTAAAGGCACCTGGTTAGCTAGGCATAGTGGCGCACACCTTTAATCCCTGCAGAGACAAGTAGGTGCCTGAATTTGAGGCATCCTTGAGCCAGATTTGTTTGTAGTGCAAGTTCCAGGACAAGACTACACAGAAAAATCCTGCTTTGAAAAATAGAAACAAAAGGCACCTATTAATCGATGTACACCCTCTATAAATCTCTGCCAGCAGCATCATAGAGCCTTGCTGTTGACACAAAGAACCATTCGAGAAAAGTATGCTCAGGACCCAGAGAAAAGCCCTAGCTGGAGCCCATATGAGGAAAGGATCCTACAAGCCTGTACATTCCAGCAGATGGGATCACTGGGGCCACTGGAGAAGTAGCCTATGTCTTCTTCAGCAGCTAGTCAGAGACCACCAAGCCTAAGTTCTGGCCTTTCCCATCCCCTTTAGCAATGCTAAAAGAATGAAGCAGATTTACGGTAAACACCTACTCAAATGAGCACACAAAAGCAACACTGTAAACAATGAAAAAAGTTGAACCTTCAGAAGATCCTCCTTGTAAGTACAAAGACCAAAAGTCACAATTATTAGAGAGGTGGAGGTTGAAGAAGCCGGAGGAAATTCTAAAGCCTGACCTAAGTTTAAAAGTCTGAAGAACCAAGGTCTGAGCCAAAGTCCTTTGATAAATGTCCAGCCAGATGATGGTACAATACCCGTGTTCCCCGTCCAGCCTCACGTTACCCACTGGCACTCCTGACCACTGATAGCATATAGTAACCAGTTTTCCAGTAAACTGCTTTCAGATGGCAGAAGCCACTTCCCTAGAAAGACTCAGGTACAATAGGCTGGTCAACTAGTACCTGAGGCTAACCATCTCAGTCATCATCCTTGCTCAACTTCTTCCTTCAGCTGGCTGGATTCTGTTGACCACTTTTGCTTTAGTTGGGATTCTGTATATTGTTTTTGTGTTTTGTTTTATTTTGTTTGGGGGTTGTGTGGGTGTGTTTGGTTTCTAGCCCAGGGTGTCCCTAAACTTCTGATCCTCCGGCCATTGACTTCCAAGGGCTGGGTGGACAGGTCTGTACCACCACACCCAATTTGTACCATAGTAGGGGTGTGGGAATCAAACCCATGGCTTCTGGATGGTGAAAAAGCACTCCACACTGAACTGCAGGCCTAGCCCTACCTTCAACCCGTGTGTAGGTTTTTTTCCCTCAAGAAATAAACATCTGCTAGGCACAGAAGCTCACACCTCTAAGCCCAGCACTTGGGAAACTGAGGCAAGAGGATTGCCACAAATTTGAGGTCAGTGTGGAATACGCAGTGAGGTCCAGGCTAATCTTAACTACAGTGTGAAATCCTGTCTCAGAAAAAAAGGAAAGAAGGTCAGGAAGAATGGAGAGGAAATACCTACAAAGGCTCAAATCTCTGTCTCAAGCCCCAGGCTCTGTTTCTAGGCAAAATGGCCTAAGGTAGTCAAGATACAAGACAAAAAGCACAAGCGCCACGCCCTGATGAAACAGCTTCACAGTGTGTACCAGTTCTAAAAGATCTGACTTGTTACAGTTGAGAAAGGCCAGATACCTAACAACAGCAGAAGGAAGTATAAAGAGTGCCCCTGTCAGAAATGTTTATTATTGTTGTTGTTACAGTGTGTGTGTGTGTGTGTGTGTGTGCACACTCATGCACACAGCATATGTGTGCCACCGCGCATGTGTAGAGATCAGAGGATACCTTTCAGGAGTCAGTTCTGCTTCCACTTTGTTGACACAGGGTATCTTTTGTTTCTCCATACATAAAAACATTTCTTGCTGGAGAGATGGCTCAGTGCTTAAGAACACTGACTGCTCTTCCAGAGGTCCCAAGTTCAATTCCCAGCAACCACATGGCAACTCACAACTGTCTGTAACTCCAGTTTCAGGGGGATCCGAGACCCTCACACAGACATACATGCTGGCAAAATATCAATGCACATAAAATAGAAACATTTCTTAATGGTTCTTTGGGCTGGTGCTACAATCGGCGGTGTGTGCTTGGTAATCCCGACATTTGGAAGAAAGGTTATGAGTTCTAGGTCAACCTGGGCTATATATATAGTCCCCTGTCTTGCAAGTACAAGAAAAGTTCCTGAGGAAAGGCAAAAATAAATAAAAGATTGAGAAATAGCCCTCAACATGAACACTAAGTAGCCACAAGTATAACTGGGCTAGACACGTAACTCAGTTGATAGAGTTCCTGTCTAGCATGCACAAAGTCCTGGGCAGGATCCCCAACACTGCAAAAACTAGATGTGGAAGAATATAATCCTACCCTCCCAGAGGTAGAAGGAGAAAGATCAGTCAAGGTAATCCTTGCCTGCATAGTAATTTCAGTAGTTAGCCTGGGATACATGAGACCTTGTACTTAAGGTAACTGGGACTGGAGAGATGGCTCGGCAGTTAGATCACTGGCTGCTCTTCCAGAGGACCCAGTTTTGATTGCCAGCACCCACAGACAGCTCACAACCATCTGTAATTCCAGTTCCAAGGATCTGATGCCGTCTTCTGGCCTCTGTGGGCACTGCAAGTGCTTGGCGCATCAGCGTACATGCAGGCAAAACACCCATATGCATAAAACAATGAAATAATAATCGCAAATTTTTAAAGGGCTGTTTTGGCAGATTGCCCAGTGTAAGAGCTGCTCATTACAATTGCTCCTCCACAGCTGGAGAAATGGCTTGGCAGACAGCACCTGTAACTCTAGTTTCAGAGCATCTGACATGCAGGTCTACACACACACACACACACACACACACACTAAAACTAAATCTTAAAAATAAAAAAGTTACTCCTCCAGACCACCACTGCATCCTTGCCCCCTCCAGGGTTGCAGTGATGTGGTAAAGACTGTTCTTGGCTGGAGAAAGCACTTCCTGCCTCACCTGCTCCAGCTAGACGCTTTTGCCCACTGACTTGCTCCCTCACCCCATTCCTGGTTTTTGTGTCATTAAAAACCAAACCTTGTAGGTGTCTTGGCTGAGCAAATTTTACTTCTTTCTTGTTAAAATCTGTTTTCAAAATGATGATGTGTGGTTTCTTTCTTTCTTTCTTTCTTTCTTTCTTTCTTTCTTTTTTTTTTTTTTTTAAGGTGTAATGTCAAAATAATTCTGAGAAAAGAGAAAGTGTTGCCCAAAGCAAGTGTCATCTATGTGCACACAGTCTTGAGTCAGAAAGAGAATCCTTATCAAGAGCTTAGTATATATCTCTTCAGCCAGTGCCAGGAAGCATGGGAATTTGACACAATGAATATCATCACTTCTACGAATTCAGTGTAATTATATTACATTGAGAAAAGGGGGGAAGGGGATTGTCTCCCCTCAACCACTCTAGCCTGTGCCATCTGGACTCTAACAATAGAGGAAAAAAAATAAAGAACAATCCAGCCTCTTGTTCTTCATTGGGAATTTAGTCACGTTTCATAAACACAAATCATGAACACCATTAGGTTACACTGAAAGAGATGTTACATTATTATTGTTATCATTGTTACATTGTTTTCTGGGACCTACTCATCTCTTCCTGAACACCTACATTAGGTCACCGGCTATGGCACCTGCCTTGCAGACTTTCTCTTCTTGTATAAACCCCCTCAATCTACCCTTGTCACAAAGAATCTAATTGGCTCAGCCAAAAAGTGGCAGAGATGGGTAATAAATGTGTGTTCACTGGATTTAACATCATGAGTCCTTGTGTTCTAAGGGACAAAAACTGGTACCAACATAAATGCCATATAGAGATTCATAAAACTAAAATGTCCAGATGTATTGGCTTCAGGATCTAGTCATTCAAATGATGTGGTCAATACTCACTTCTTCTCTCCACTGCACATTGAGTGCTTTTTGCAACTTGGGAAATCTGATAACTCCCAGTGGTCCCTAGAAACCTCGAGGCTAAAACCCCACATCCTGATAACTCCACCAAGCGCTGAGAGGGCTTCCTTTTTGTTTTTCCAGTATCATCTAGGAAAAGCATCTAGCTGAATTTTCCTTACATAGCTTGTGCCCTTTCCTGAAGCATTTGTTGCCAGAGATAAAGTGATTTGGCAGATCTTGGTCCTATGCCTGCTCCCAAAACAATAGATAAGGAAGATGGAACTTTTGGGACTGAAAGACACAGGGTGAAAACCAAGGTGTTCTTGTCGCAGGATATTTGATCACACTGTGAACCACGTGATTGTGTTGTTTACTGAAAAAAACCTGTTTATAGTAGTGGTGTGGCTCAGCCTTGGCACTCATCTCTAATCCCTCTGGCTGGAATACAGACACACCCTTAGTACACACCTTTACTCCAAAACAATAAAGGTAAAGTTAGTTTCTAGAAGGAAACACCCATGTTTCAAAGTAATGTCTGACTGAGTGGTACACAAAGTGAGAAATCAGAGAAAGACTTGACAGAATAGGACACACCCAATTCTCTTGAGAACAGAGAGGAAAGGGAAGATGCTTAAGAGAGAAGTGCATAAAGAGAGAAAGGAGAGGAGGCAGTTTACTGGGAGAGTCTTAGAGAGATAGGTTAAAGAGAAAACAAGCTAGACACAGGTGAAGGCAGAATGAACCAGAGTTAGTGTGAGGCCAAGCAGAGCAATTAAGTCAGACGCCAAGAAAGAAGCTAGATTGAAGCAGTCTGCTTGGAGAGGGGTCTGAGCCAGAACAGCTGAGTTGAACCAACCAGTCAGAGCTCTGAAAGGACAAGAAAGGGTGAATTTATTTAGCAGCAAGTCTCAGAGGCTGAAAACATTCTAGGCCTAGATAAGATTGTACAGAGGAGACTCGAAGCTTCCAGGACTATTAGATTAGCAGACTGGGGCAGTAAGCCTCAGAGATGACAATTACAACAGAATAAAAGTTACTTTTACATGATCTTCCCAGTGCAAGGATTAAAACAAATATGGAAGCAGCCTTTACATTACTCAAGAAAATACAGATAGTTGCCTCTTCCCATTGTCTCCCTCACCCAAATATCTATCCTCAGCCCCTATTTCTATCTCAAAGCTCTGGCCATTATATGTTGTTATAGTGTATGGTGGTTTAAATGAGAATGGTCCCCATAGGTTCATATACTTGAATCTTTGGTCCTTGGTAGAACTGTTTGGTAAAAATTAGAAGATGTGGCCTTGCTGAAGATGGTATGTCACTAGAGGTGGACTTTGAGGTTTCAAAAGCACATGCTATTCCCAGCTAGCTCACACTTTCTCTACCTTCTGGTTGTTGTCTCAATGCGTAGACTCTAAGTTACTGCTCCAGCACCATACTGTTGCCTACCATAATGGTCATGGACTCTGGTCCCCTGGAACCATGAGCCCTCAAATTAAAGACTTTCTTTTATAAGTTGCCTTGGTCATGGTGGTTTTTTCACAGCAATAAAAAAATAACTAAGATTTAGTGTATGTTTGTTTGTTTGTTTGTTTGTTTATGCAAAGGCATAATTGCATCACCATATTCCCACTAGTGTTAGGAGTACCTGGTACACAATAGTACTTAGTATTTGTTGAATAATTGAGTCAGAAGTAGCAACCTACCTTTTACCTATTAATAACACATACGCTAGGCAACAAGCTAACATTAGAGAGTAAAATAAATAAATGGATATTTATCAGTATATCTAATAGGTGCTTAATAGATGCTCACTGTCCACACACACACAGGTGAGTGGGGAACAGCTCCCATCCTCACCCCTGTAAGCTTAAGGCTGGAAGGTCCCCTTTTTCACAAAGAGTGGGTTCCAAACCCCAGGAGATGCCTTAAACTGTAGACAGTACTACTGATCCCCATATACACTCTTTTCTTCCTATTCATACCTATGATAGTTTATCTTCTAAATTAGGAAAAGTAAGAATAAATTAGCAATGATAGTAAAACATGACAATCACAACAATATTCTATAGTAAACATAAAACGTACTAATTGCTTATTTCTAGAATTTTCCATTTAATATTTTTGGTCTTCAATTGACCCTAGATCATTGAAAACTGGGATATGGAAACTGCAGACAACAGAGACATGACAAGTAGATCTCAAGGTATGTCACACCTGGTGCAGAGGAAGGGACCCCGACCCTCACATTGGGAAATCTGCATCTTTACCTGGACTCACCTGACCAGCTCTTCACTGCACAGGGGGCAGGGTGCAATCTTCAGAGTTTCACATGTTTTACATCTTAAGTGTGGCTCTTAAATGTGCACGGCTGCTGACCGGTTCCCAAGTGGTGTGGCTGCTATTTCAGAAGCCACATTTGTAGGAAACAAGGTCTCCTGAGGAGACTGCATCTTTCTACAGTTTTTCCCATACTAATGCTACAGCTACTAATATCAGAGTCCATAGAAACATAAAGCAGGTAGCCACTTAAATCAGTCCCTGAAGGATTTGAGGACCAGGACAGGGCAAAAGTCTCCCAGCAAACTCTCAATGTTGTGAGCCAAGGGATCTCTGTCCACCTACTCCAGTTCTCTGAAAGGTGGCATCAGATTTCCTGCCATCAGAAATGTTTTAGCGGCCACACCTAGTGATTCATACTAAAGTCTGAGGACCACTGCTCAATAGCAGAGCCATAAAGAGATCACAAAGGAAAACTCTATGAACTGGTCACAGAACCAGGAGCTGTAGCTAAAAAGAGGGCAGAAGGGAGGGAGAGGAGGAGGAGGAGGTGCATTTGTTAAGCTTATCCATCCACTGTTGTCCAGGCCTCTGAACATCACTGCCTGAAGCACCTCCCAAAACCTATGGATGGGCTGAAATCAGCCCATTTTCATGTCAGGAAAAGAGACCTGGGAAGAATACTAATTTGGGGAGGAGTCTGGTTTCAATCCCACAAGTGTTGATGCCAGCTCCTGCCTTCTGCTAACATAGTTCATGAAAACTGACAACAGACAGGAAGCAGTAGGAGGCTCTAGGAAGTAGAGACGCCACTGGTGGTGCTAGGCGACAAGGAGGGGAACCCCCAATCTGGCATTGTTCTTTCGTGCTGAGACAGTGGCTGCCTTCCAACCTTTATCTCATACCCTCGTCCAACTGAAAACAACTTCTCAATCGAAAAGGAAACCACCCACCTAAACACGGAGAAAATCCTGGTGTGCTTTCCAAAGAACGAGTCTCCGTTTCTCCTTTCCCTTTCATATTGCTGGTGCTGAAATATTGCCCCCTAACTAAGCAGCGCGTGGCCCTTTCCCTACAACTCGGGATTGTTATCAACCAGGTCACGACTTGGCAACTAAGACCCTCCCACACAGACGCGGTGTTCTCATTACAGCCACGGTCCCTCAGTTCAGTCAGCAACACACACCACAACTTTCACACAAGCTTCCGAAGGACCATGAAATTGTGTTTTGCACTGTGCTTATTTTTACTTTCTTGGTTTTTCTGAGACAGAGTCTACGACATATTTAAAAACACTAGATTGGTTTTGTTTTTTGATTGTTTGGGGCTTTGGGAACGGTTTTTTTTTGTTGTTTTTTTTTTTTTTTTCTTTGCCTCCTAGGCTGTTCTAACTCTATTTTTCGCAGGCACCACTAGAAAAAGCAAAGCAATAGTGGTCTCTTGTGGAAATGAACAGTATTTGCAACTATATTTATAACCTAACACTGAAACACAAGATGTTTTTAAGGCCCATGGTGGAAAAATGACCCTTTTATCACAGTGGATACCATTTAAAAGTAGAGACCTAAAAATCTACAGCTATATTTAGGAGCCTTTTCTTGAGCCTATGAAAACTTTGTTGTTATTGTTTTTCTTATTGCCCACCAGCCCCCTGAACAGCACTCTTCAAATCCCCAGGAAAAGTCTGAGGCAAGTTCAAAAGACTCTGAGTTTCTGTGATCCAGCAAGTCCCGATGGCACAGTAGAAGCAAATGGCTACATTTTCATTAAAAGCTCTTTTCATAAGGGAGCTACAATAATTAAACCCTTTCTACCCAGAGACCCACTCAGAAGTGCTCTAGAAACCTATTGGCAACTGCTCTTATTTGTTTGTGTCCTCAGAAGGCAAAGGATAAGGGAGCAATAGAACTAACAGGGTTGGGAGAAACACGAATACCTGGTGAATTTCTCCAAGGGACGTTGTGCATGCACACGCCACCCCATAAGCTGATGGGTATTGCTGCCACTGTTTACACTGGACAAGAACAAACCAAATCTATGGCTTATGTTTCACAAGTTGGGAAGCAGATATTATTGTAATGTTAAAATTATGAGATTTAGCATTCACACTGTTTTCAACTCACAATTCAAGCTGCCATGACAGATGATCAGCTTTATTTTCTTACAGTTCTGGAGGTGAAGAGCCTGGGACTAGTGTGCCAGCACTGCCGGGTTCTGCTGAGAGCAGTTTCCCCTTTGTAGCTTAACAGCTTCCCATTTTTAACTCACAAAGCAACAGATGTAGGTGCCTTTCCCTCACAAAGACACTAACCCCATCACGAGGGCTCCCGCCTCCATTAATTTAATCAACTCCCAAAGGCCCCACATCCCAATATCTTATTCAGGGCTGGATTTCACCACGTGAATGGGAAAGAAGGGGCTCTAAACATTCAGTCCATAACACAGAGAGATTCGTGCAACTGCTACGCAGGCTATGTAAAAATGTCACTACTACTTGCCTTAGAAGGCCCCTATGTGTCACTCCATGATCACATCTGCTAAGAAAACAAAAACAAAACCTTGTTGTGAGAATCCCTAGATAAACCTGGCTTAGCACGAAAGCTGGTAGCCATCAGTTGGAAGCTGAATAAATGGGAGCTAGCTGGACAGAGATTTCACAAGACGATCCTTCTGCCTGAGTGACTGACAACCAGTGGCCCTCACAGGGCTATTGCTTCCAATGATGTCAGCCAATGGTCTGAGTCCAAAGAATCTCTCTGGAGCTGCTAGCCAGACCCTGGCCCAGGTCAGACCCTTGTTTTTGAAATGATAAGTACAAATTTAATATACCACCACTAAAGACGTATGCATGTAAGTCTTACTTACAGGTTCTGGGCAAGGAGGGCTTCATGAGCATTCAGTTTTCCTGTGAGTGTGAGGTGAGGCAGAAATGAAGCTGGGCTGACAGAGAGGAAGTCTGGGTACACAGCAAGCAGCCCTTCTCCAGGCTAGCTGGCAGACAGGGTTCCCTGTTTGTATAGCAGCTTGAGAGAAGTCGTGAATGGGAAGTGGGGGCCCTGGATGCTAGGCTTAGAGCTACCTCCACATTCTTTTACTTATTATTACTGAAATACAATATTTTCAGTTTCTCAACCTCATAATAGTCAGGTGAGTTCAGTCTCATAAAGCAGGCTTTTAATCCAATACAAAAACAGTGTGTTCCCGTGTTGATTAGTTTTATGTCAACCTGACGGGAACTACAGTTCTTTGGGAAGAGGGACTCTCAATTGAGAAAATGCCTTTATAACATTTACCTGTAGGCAAGTCTATAGGGCTTCTTTTTTTTTTTTTTTTTTTTTTTTTTTTTTTTGATTAATGGTTGATGAAGTGGAGGGTCAGACCACAGTGGGGGCTGGCACCATGGGCAGATGGTCCTGGGTAATATAAGAAAGCAGGCTGAACAAGCCATAACAAAGCAATCAAACCAGCAACACTCCTCCATGGCCTGTCCTTCAGTTCTTGTCTCCAGGTTCCTGCCTTGAGTTTCTGCCATGACTTCTCTCAGTGATGAAATGTGACCTGATAGTTGTCAGCTAAAATAAATCCTTTCCTCCCCAGGTTCTTTTGATCATGGTGTTTTACCACAGCAACAGAAACCCTTGCTTAGGACAATTACTACCATAGCATTTGTGACACTATTATATCAGTGGGCATATTGTCTTAGAGCTCTCAGGGTTTATAGCTCGGTGAAACTGATGAATACTTTTCTCCTTCTGTAGAATGCATAGCACTGTTCATCACTGTAAATGCTAGTCAGTAGGGATGGAGCTTCCAGGTGAGTACCAGCTAGATTTCCCCATGGTCTATGCCATAAGTATGTGGTATCTTCTGAAGTAGAAATTTCTGGTTTCTTTGGAGACTCAGTTGTGTCATGTGATGTTTTTCTGGAAACTGTCTTATGAGAGGATGTTTTTGCTAAAGCAATTACATGGTTAGTGTCTTTCTGGAAGCAGCTTGGACAACAGGCATGCGATGGTTTGCTGGACTGGATGCTTGAGAGAACACATGATGTTTGGAAAAGATACAAGTATAACAGACATTGGACCATGCTGTGTGGTATTGGGATGCCTTACTGTTCTTTGCTGGGCATAGTTGGGCTTTGCTAACACTGGTCTTTGCTGATGACACTGTATGGTATTGGTTCATCTTGCTATTCTTTGCTGGCCATCGTTTGTCATAACTTCATAGAGAAAAATGCCACTAAAGAACTTCTGGTCGCCAGGCAGTGATGGCACACGCCTTTAATCCCAGCACTTGGTAGGCAGAGGCAGGTGGATTTCTGAGTTCAAGGCCAGCCTGGTCTACAGAGTGAGTTCCAGGACCGCCAGGGCTACACAGAGAAACCCTGTCTCGAAAAACCAAAAAACAAAACAAAACAAAAAACAAAAAAAAACTTCTGGTCACGTTCTGGCAGCTTCTTGCCACCTTCTCGGACTCAGACCAATTGGCAGAGCCCCAAGGTTTCTTCTAGATCGGTCTGCCGTTGCTGATTTGTGAATGGTATTTGCAGGTAGATTAAGCTGTTGCTGCTGCTGATCTCTGTGAACCCAACAGCTGATATCCTGACAACACAGAATGGATTTGCTCCCATGAAGTATTTCTAAACAAGTCCACATTCTCTTTTGCTCTATTAACCTTTTCCACTACCTCTGGTGGGTAGTGAGCTAGAATGGACATTAAAGCATTTAAGAACCCTTATTAAAAGTAGATTTTGAAAAATCTAAGCCTACAGTCTTCAGCAATAGGGTGTTACTGTCGGGTTGTGAAGGACAGCTAAGAGTCCTGACAACAGCCTATAGTGCTTGAGGGGTATCTCATACCCTTTGGCTAATGACCCAGAAAGATGGTTCTGGGGGGGATCTAGTACTATTCTTCTGCTAAATGAACACAGCAATAAAATGACTCCTAATGCCACATTGCTATAGTCAGATTAGTGCATGACTCAAACCTCGGCCAAGAAGCTTCATCTTGCTAATGGTAATTAACACAACTAACTGGACACATACAAAGAGTAAGACACTTCAGATATCTTTATCATAACCCTCCCCTCAAGGCTCTGGTATCTATACAGAAGAAGAGGCAGAAAGAGTGTAAGTGTCGGTGGTAGTTTGAATGAGACTGACTCCCATAGGTACATAGATTTGCATTGTCCTCAGGTAGAGTTACCATTGCTGTGATAAAATGACCAAAAGCACTTTGAAGAAGAAAGGATTTATTTCATCATCAAAAGCAGTGAGGGCAAGAAGCTGGAGGCAGGAACTGACACAGAGGTCATGAAGGGGTACTATTTACTGGCTTGTTCCCCGTGGCCTCCTCAGAGTACTTTCTTATAGAAGTCAGGACCAACTTCCCAAGGATGGTTCAACCCACAATGGGCTGGGCCTTCCCACATCAATCACTAATTAAGAAAATGCCCTACAAGCTTACCTAGGACCCAGCCTTATGGATACCATTTTCTTACTCATGGCTCCCTCCTCTCTGATGACTCTAGCTTGTGCCAAGTTGACATAAAACTAGCTGGGTCAAACTGCTGGGAAGGATTAGGAGGCATGGTCTTGTTACGGTATAGGATACAAATCTTTCAGTCACTTTTTCTTCACCATGCCTGCCTGCATGCTGCTATGCACCCTGCCGTGATTATAATATACAAGGCCTCTGAAACTGTAAGCAAGCCCCGAATTAAATGCGTTGTTTTATAAGAGTTGTCTTGGTCATGGTGTCTCTTCACAGCAATAGAACACTAAGACAGAACCAGAGGTGGCAGACTATTTTAAGGCAACCCCCTTTTCCAGACACAATAGGGTAGATGCGCATATGAAGACCATAAAGTCCAGTGGGTAGGGAACGTTGAGAGATGGAGAAAGAATATGATAAATATATGCTATATGAAATTCTCAAAAAAATGCAATGTTTTAATTCACTTTTGAGAATTTCATATATGCATACAGTGCATTTTGGCCACATTCACCCCCAACTCCTCTCCCTAATTCCTACCAGGTTCATGCCCACCCTGCCCCACTCTCTCAACTCCATGTCCCTCTTTCTTTCTTGCTTGCTTGCTTCCTTCCTTCCTTCCTTTCTTCCTTTCTTGGTTTGTTTGTTCATTTATTTATTGTTTGTTTGTTTGTTTTTAAAACCAAAGTGCAATCTGTGTTGCCCATATAATTATGGGCGTGGGACCAGCCACTAGTGCATGGTCAACCTACCCCATCCTTAGAGAAAACTGATGCTCTCTCCTCCAAAAGCTGTGAATTGCCGATGGTTCCTTAGCTATTGGTGGGGCTCGTAAGTCCCTCCCCACTCCACTGGATAATTGACTGACTTGTACTTTTTCAGACAACTGGCCACCAGCATAGGACATGTATGTAATAGACAGAACTGGAAGTGGAACAGAATGATGGAGCCCTGCTTGTCATGTGAGGAAGATATGTTATGAGCATTTTGTGTCAGAAAGATCCAGATATATCCATATCCTTCTCAAATGTCAATTTATTGAATAGCAATAAATGTGGACAGGTTCTTACATTCCAATGTTAATTAACCCTCAGATCACACATTCACTTGCCATGGTAATTTATATGAGAAATATGCTATAGAATGGCTTTAAAAGGGATGCAGAGTTCAGAGAGGATGTCCTGAAGTCAAAAGCAGAAAGGTGATTCAAGTGCAAAGAGAAGTCTGTAGCGGACCAGACGACCAGACGAGGTATGTTCTAAACTGCAGGTGCAATGCAAGTCAGGCAGAGATGCCAGATGCAAATCTGGGTGGCAGGAAATTTAGAGGGTCAGTTTGAAGTGGTCTGACAGTCGATGTCACAAAACTGGGCTCAAGTCAAGCTGGAGAGACAGAGTCAGGCAATTTTCCTGCATGGGACTCATGCTGGAGAGACAGAGTCAGGCAATTTTCCTGCATGGGGCTCATGACTGAAAGACAAATCATCAGACCCTGTCACATTCAGTCTTGGGGTAATTCTTTTATAGTCCCAAATGGGTAGACTTTTATGATCCTCCAGTGAGACTGATAAGCTCATTGTAGCTGGTGTTTTTGATAGGATTTATTTCCAGGTGTCATTATTTATTGCCACAGATAAATTATGAGCATGTGCCTCCTGGTATGCTGGCAGCTGGTGGCTACTTACTTGTGTGAGTGTGATGGAGAGATAGTCTTTATTGGCACTTACACTCAAAATAGAGTAAACCAGGCATGGGCTGTTGCTTTGTAACAAAGAGTAACCCACAGCTGCCTGCTGTCCTATATCCAAAATAGACACCAAGAAATCAGAGAGATTCAAAGGCTGAGAACTGGGCAGTAAGAACTGGCTTTGAAATGAAGTGTGACATAGGACAAGAGCCCGAGAGTGATCTCTGACAATCCAGAGATCCACGAGCCAGAAAGAAAAGGGGTGGCAATCATACCACCACAAAGAATATAATCCTTCCATCTGAGTGAGCCTAGAAGGACCTTCCGACATCCACAGGCTAAACCCCTTCACTTCTCACCCACTTGTCCTATGCACCTGTAGGCTCAGACATGCCCACTTCCCTCAGACCTCTCCTCAAATACAATCTCCTCAGAGCTGCCAACCCTAGGCAAAGCACCTGAAAATGCTCTGTCCTTCAGCTGCTTCCTTATCATACATTATTTTTTTTCCTTCTGTTTCTCTGTTATTGTCTGAGAATTTCATACATCATATGCATTTTGACCAAATTCATCCCAACCCCTTCCCTTCAGTTCCTCCCCTATCCCTCCACCATTTTCCCCTCAACTTCATGTCCTTTGTTTTTAGAGCCACTGAGTCCACTTAGTGCTGTCGGTATGTGCATGGGAGGAGGACCATGAGTAGCCTCTGGGGACACATCCCTGAAGAAGACTGTTGCCCCATCTGCCGGCAGCCAACAATCAATAATAGTTCCTCTGCTACTGCTAGGGCTTCATAAACCCTCCCACATCTATGCTGGGTTCTGGCTGATCTGATCTTGCAAAGGTCTTGCACATGTAGTCACAGCTACTCTGAGCTCATACATATGTACAGCATCCATGTTGTACCAGGCAAATGCTGTTTGTTATGGTTTGTATATGCTCGACCCAGGCAGTGGCAGGATTAGAAGGTGTGGCCCTGTTGATGTAGGTGTGTCACTGTGGGTGTGGGTTATAAGACTCTCATCCTAGCTGCTTGGATGTCAGTCTTCTGCTAGCAGCTTTCAGATGAAGATGTAGAACTCTCAGCTCCTCCTGCACCATGCTCTTACCTTGATGATAATGGACTGAACCTCTGAACCTATAAGCCAACCCCAACTAAATGTTGTTCTTTACAGGACTTGCCTTGGTTCAGTGTCTGTTCACAGCCTAACTAAGACACTGTTTCAGGGCAGATACCTACTAACTCTGGCTCTTACAATTCTTCTATATAGCTGAGGCTGACCTCAAGCTTTCCACCCTCCTGCATGCTGGGACTATAGACTGCTTCTCATTTCTTCACCTAGCATTAGCTCACCCATTTACTCATCTCTAGGTTGGTTTATGCTGCCCACCATCAGAAAAGTCTTGCTGGGCAAGCCAGGACTTCAGTTTGTTTGCCCCCATTTTCTGAAACCCCTAAAGCATGTGGAGATTCTGAAAATAAAAATATGAGCAAATGAATACATGTTCTTTTTCTCAAAATGGCAAAACCACATAAAATTTTACAAATTTACAACATCCAAATGTTGATTTTTAGGAAAACTATGTTGCTTGTGTTTTATATAATTTTTCACATGTGTTTGTATATCTAAGCAATGAGTTTATTTGGGCCAGTTGTGAACAACGTATAAATGGATTGTTATTCTTCATTCTGTAATATTACAAAGAGTTTGATGTGTAGTGGGGTAATTTCCTCCCTCTCTGTCTCTCTCTCTCTCTCTCTGTCTGTCTCTCTGTCTCTCTCTCTCTCGGTTTCCCTCTATGTGTCTCTCTGTCTCTCTCTGTCTCTATCTCTCTCTATTTCTCTGTCTCTCTGTCTCTGTCTCTCTGTCCCTGTCTCTCTGTGTGTGTATGTGTGTCTCTGTCTCTCTGTCTCTGTCTCTGTCTGTCTCTCTCTGTCTGTCTCTGTGTCTTTCTCTCTCTCTCTCTCTGGTTTGTGTTGTTTTGGTTTGTGCTGTTTTCATTTTTACTTTGACAAACAATGCTGCTATCATTTGGGTTCCTACATCCAAAGTGCAGAAAATGAAGATTGTGTTCTGTAAAGGTCCAGACAGTGCGTATTTAGACCCTTGGAAGCCACAAGGTCTTTGTACCACAAAAGCAGTCATAGGCTGTTTAGCAAAACAGCAAGATTGTGCATCAATAAAACCTTAAACCTGGGTCTAGAGAGATGGCTCAGTAGTTAACAGAACTGGCTGCTCCTGTAGAGAACCTGGGCATTCAACTTTGCAGGGTGTCTTAGGTAGGGTTTCCATTACTGGGAAGAGAAACCATGACTATGGCAACTCTTATAAAAGAAAACATTTAATTGCGGCTGGCTTACAGTTCGGAGGTTTAGTCCATTATCATCCTGTGGGGGAAGCATGGTGGCATGCAGGCAGATGTGCTGCTGGAGAGGTAGCTGAGAGTTCTATATCTGGATCCACAGGCAGCAGGAAGAGATCATGAGCCACAAGGGCTGGCTTGAGTTTCTGAGACCTCAAAGCCCACCCCTAGTGAAACACTTCCTCCAACAAGACCACACCTACTCCAACAAGGTTGCACCTCCTAATAGTGCCACTCCCTACAAGAAAATGGGGGCCATTTTCTTTCAAATCACTACATAATATAATGCCAATCTTCCATCCAAAATGGTTTGTGCCTAACTTCCCACTGGCAACTGATAAGTTATTTCTCCACCAATGAAATGAGCCAATTCAAACCAGCTTGAATCATATTAAACTCGGTTTATTGGGAAGCTGCTCTCTGGTGAGTTCACTGGCCCCAAGGACAAAGGCCTGGGAGTTGCCATGGGAAGGGAGAGAGGGGGAAAAGAAGAGGAGAGGAGAGAAGAAGGGGGGAACCAAAATGTCTGGATTATGTAGAGAAGAGCATCTGGAGCAAAAGGGCAGACCAATCCCTGGGCTGGAAAGTTCAGGGTCATGGGCAGGGTATATGAGGTAAAGACTAAAAGATGCTGGGAGAACCTGGAGGCCAGGTCTGCTTTGGTATGTAAAATATATACCACAGTCCCTTTTTCTAGGGTCTCAAACTAAATAGCAATGTATAAGCTTTTATACACAGATACAGAATTCACTTGAACAGGCCCATCTTCTAATAAAAAGAAATTTGCCCAACAAAAACTTTTAATTTTAAAAATAATTATACAGGGTCAGGATATATGGTTCAGCAGTTAAGAGCATTGGCCACTGTTGAGTCACCCATGTGGCAGCTTACAACTGTCTGAAACTGCAGTTCCAGGGGATCAGATGCCCTCTTCTGGCTTCCATGTGACGCATGTGGGTCACAGACATGCATTCAGGAAAAACACTCACACATGTAAAAATACTGCAATATTTTTTATTTGGGTTTTTTTTTAAATTTTTTGGTTTTCAACACAGGATTTCTCTGTGTATCCCTGATGTCCCAGAACTCATGCTGTAAACCAAGCTGGCCTCAAACTCAGAGGTCTGCCTGCCTCTGCCTCCTAAGTGCTGGGATTAAAGGTGTGGGCCACCACAACCAAGTTGCTTTTAAAATATTTTTAAAGCTAAATAATTACATAAACATACTGTTTTATATTCATTGTAATGTTAGCTCAATCCTGAAGATGTTTTTAATATGTAGCACTCACAATTTTAGGAAAATCAGTAAACCATACACACTCTGTAGAGTATCTGTTAAACTGCACATAATTACAGCATACACAGTAAGACTTCAAAGTACTATTCTAAAGCAAGATACTGTGAAATCCTGTGCCAAGAGAAGACTAGAAAAACCCAATGCAAATGGGGGAGGGGGTAATCTAAAAATTCTAAATAAATAATTTGTGGGATTACATACTTTAATAATTGATGATATATAATACATCATAGTAGTTTTACAATTTCAATATATATATATTTAAATAAGTAACTTAAGAGCTAGCAATGCAGCTCAATGGTAGAACATACGGTTGCTATGCACAAGGCTCTGAGGTCTACTTCTACCACCACGAACTAAAAAACCAAACCAAACCAAACAAAAAAAGACAGAAACCCAAAACCAGCAACAACAACAACAACAAAAAAAACCCTCTATTGTTGAGGAATGGTTTGTACACTGTGTTTTCAGATGCTGATTTCTATGATCAGACATCTGTTTGCAGTCCCAGATGTTGGGATGGTCAAGCATCTCCTGATTCAATGTTACATAAAAATTATTTTCCATCACCTCTGATTGATTAATAAAATGCTAATCAGCCAATAGCTGGGTAGAAGTGGGAGAAGAAGAGAAGGCGTGGAGAGACCATGTGGAGGAGCCTTAAATTGACAAATGTGTTCACAGAGCAGCTGGCAAATGCCTTTGTAACTCAAACAAAAATTGTTTTAGAAACACAAAGCTAACTGATCATCCATCATCCACAATGATCTTTCTGGTTTCAGTCTAGGAATTCAAAGACTTAAAACAACATTATTATCTCATATTTTGCAATAGGTAGGCCAGAGGTCTTACACAAAACGGATGAAAATTAAAATCAAGGTGCCAGCTTTTCAAAGAGGGGTAAATGACAGTCTGGCATGACCTTCGTGGGCACAGAATGACATGGTTCCTGTCCCTGGGACAAGGCAGGCAAATGTGGGCCTCCACAAGTGCTGGTGGCTGCCAGGGATATAAGGCTTATTTTGTGTAATAATGTACATATTTCATGTTCCTCCTTCAAGAAATGTTCTCCCTCTTAATGATAATGATTCAACAGTGTCAACTGGCCTGACCCCCCTCCCTGGTCTTCCTGGAGGCAAAAGCTATTCTTAACAACAAAAGAACTTCTGGGGGAATCAGCATCCCTGACCTCAAGCTGTACTACAGAGCAGTAGTGATAAAAACTGCATGGTATTGGTACAGTGACAGGCAGGTAGATCAATGGAATAGAATTGAGGACCCAGAAATGAACCCACACACATATGGTCACTTGGACAAAGGAGCTAAAACCACTCAGCAGAAAAAAGACAGCATTTTCAACAAATGGTGCTGGTTCAACTGGTGATCTACATGTAGAAGAATGCAAATTGATCCATTCCTATCTCCCTGTACAAAGCTCAAGTCCAAGTGGATCAAGGACCTCCACATAAAACCAGCTACACTGAATCTAATAGAAGAGAAAGTGGGGAAAACTCACGAACACCTGGG
>CM052700.1:36177354-36276772 GCA_028551405.1 Uromys caudimaculatus
CAGAGGAGATCTCTGCAGTATTCAGCAGCTGCTCCGTGTTATAGAAGGCATAGAAGCAGATGGTGGTGAGGGAGGGAGGTCCATCCTTGACCCGCTTGATACTCTCCTGCAAGACTTCCAGGGCAGCCTCGTTCTGCAGAATAGGGTTGGGCACATCTGGTGGCTCCAGGCTGCTGCTTTCACTGCGGGAGGAGCTACCCTGGCATACAGCTGGTAGTCTGTCCTCTTGGCAGGTTGCACGTCCAAGTGAAAGTGCACGGCCAGCACCTTGCACAGGGCAGTGTTGTTGTCGCTTTTGGAGGTAGCGGATAAGGTAGTTGTAGCTCTCTTCCTGGAGACGGACCACATACTTGTTGTCCAAGAATGCACGAAGCTGCAAGTTGGACAGAATGTCCTGGGTGGTCTGCGTGGTTTGCAGCTGCTCAATGATGTCCTTCTGACTTGCATTCTGCAGGAACATTCCATGGAAGCGGCTATAGAAGCTCTCCACGGTGCTCTTGGGGCCGCTCTGGACCAGGTTGAGGTGGAGGTAGACAAAGAGAGGGTAGAGGAGAGGCATAACGTCATGGCTGTACTGGGAGTCCGAGTCAGTGAGAAAGCTCCTCAGTCGTCCAAACTGTACTTCATATTGCTGGGGTTCTGCCTGACAAGGGGCTGCAGACACCGCATTCGCACAACCAGATTCTGATTGGACTGTGAGGTTGGCCGCCATCTCCTCAGGGCTCTGTGAGAGTCTCAGGCCTTGCTTCAAAGGGCCTTCTGAGTCCAAGTACTGCCGGAGTTTGAGGTAGCAGGACACTGCCACCTGAACCTGCTCCGTGCGCACTCGGTTCATGACTGAACATCCCAGGCGGCTCCCGCTGCCCCGCCGTCGACCCGGCACCGGCTGCTTCCGTATCAGTTGTCCACCGTAGGACTCCGTACCGCGGGCGGCTAGCCGGGTCCCCGCGCCCTATGTCCTGCCGCGCCCGCGGTTCTCGGTGGCCGCCCCATGACCGCTTTCAGCGGGCGCGGACGCGCGACGCCGCGGCCAGGGCGCGCTCGGCGCTCCTCTAGCGATGTCTCTTGAAAAAACTTCTAACAGAATTGTGTTCGTTTTCCAGAGATCTCCAGACAGCTCAACTCTTGCTAGGAAAAATACTAAAAAAAAAAAAAAAAAAAAACCGTTTATTGCTCTCTACTAGTTCATCTCATGCAAATCAAAAGCCCAGACTTTTATTTACATATCAATTTGGTCATTTACTCTGTTCCCTCTAAACCATCCCAGGAATAAGAATTCCACGACCTTAGACCCTTGATTCTTAGGAGACAGCACTTTTTTTTTAACATTACAAAAGAATTCAGAGATCTACCAGCCTTTGTTAAGCACAGACAATAAACTAGCTGGGTGGGACCCTGCCCTGATATTACCATTCCTAATCGACCAGGAAACCTCAGACCCAGGCTGACCTTGAACTCAGGAATCTGCCTGCTTTTGTAAGCACAAATGAAAACTTAGCTGGGTAGGACCTTGCTCTGTGATTACCATTCCTTAAAAGTCTTTATCTCCTTCCTTAATATCCTTCTGACAAGCTGGCTTATGGTGCAGCTGTCTCTGATCATTTAGATCTGAGTGGAAGACCTGACCCCCTTATGAGAAAAATTAGACCCCTAGCACACTTGGAGCCAGAAACAGAAATAGGACTGAAATTGCATGCTTGGCCAAACCCCACCTGGCTGCATTCTTTCCCCTAAGAAATGGTTGACCTTGGCCTGGCCCCAGGGCCAGAGGCACAATGTTCCAGGAACTAGCTAACCACAAAAATATTTGTGCAACTACCTTGTGACTAACTTAGAACATTCTGTACTTCCCCATAACGCAAATTCTTTCCGTTCCCCACCCCTTGCTTTGTGGTTTTTTCCTTTAAATACCCCTGACTTTAACTGCTCGGGGTCGAACTCCTCTGCCCCTGCGTGGGTTACGAGCTCGGCCCCAGTGCACTGGTTTCCCGAATAAACCTTGTGCATTTGCAGCAAGAACGGTCTCTCGTGAGTTTCTTGGGGGGTCGCGCTATCCCGAGGCTTGAGTGAGGGTCTCCTCATTTCGAGGGTCTTTCATTTGGGGGCTCATCTGGGATCCGCGACCACCCTCATCTCCGAAGACCCACTTGGAGGTAAGGTCTGTCTGTGTTCTTGTCTGTCTGTGCCAGCTGAAGTCTGATTCTGTACTTTCGGTTTATGCAGTCGCTCGCGTCTTCGTGAGGAGACGATGATCTCTTGGTCTCGGGTAGAGGCCGAGGGCGTGATCGGCAGACGTGCCAGGGGATCACCGACTGTCGCCCTGGGAGACGTCCCAGGAGTTCTGGAGGGACCCCAGGGATACCTGGGAGATTCCTGTCAGGGTGCCAGAGAGGACACGGTCCTCCCGGCCATCTGTTTTTCTGAATTGGGCTCGCCTGCCTCAGTGGAAGTGGGCGCTTGTCAGTCTTTGTCTGTGTATTTTCAGTCTGTTTATGTTTTTGTCCGGCTGTGCCGGCTGAAGTCTTATTCTTTACTTTCGATTTATACAGTCGCTCATGTCTTCGTGAGGAGACAATGATCTCTTGGTCTCGGGTAGAGGTCAAGGGCGTGATCGGCAAACGTACTGGGGATCACCGACTGTCGCCCTGGGAGACATCCCAGGAGGTCTGGGGAACCTCAGGGACGCCTGAGAGATTCCCGTCTGGGTGCCAGGGAGGACACAGTAGTTCTTTTTGAGTGGAGAGACTATACGCCCTCCCGGCCATCTGGTTTTCTGAATTGGGCTCGCCTGTCTCTGTGGAAGCGGGTGCTTGTCAGTCTTTGTCTGTGTATTTTCAGTATCTGTTTTGTCTTGTTTGTGACTTTGACGATGGGACAGACGATATCTATTCCCCTAAGTTTGACTTTAGAACACTGGACTGAAATTAGGGTTAGGGCACACAACTTGCCAGTAGAGGTCAGGAAAGGACCATGGCAGACTTTTTGTTCTTCGGAGTGGCCAACCTTTGATGTTAGCTGGCCTCTGGAGGGCACTCTTAATTTAACTATCCTTTTTGCAGTTAAAGCCATTGTTCTTCAGAAAGGACTGGGGTCCCATCCCAATCAGGCCCCCTATGTCTTTGTCTGGGAGGATCTTGCACAAAACCCTCCTCCATGGCTCAAACCTTGGGCACAGAAACAAAAGCCAGGCTCCCAAGTCCTGGCCTCAGAGAATTAGAAAACAAACTGAAAACAAAAACCCGAAGCCTGAGACTCAGTCCGAGAGTCTACCTTCGGCTCCTCCTAAGATTTATCCTGAAGTCGAGGGGCCACACAAATGGCCCACTCCTCTCCCTCCCCCTTATGCCTTACCTCAGATGCCGGAGCCCGGAGTCGGCAGCAGCGCCAAGAGCGGACCGGCCCCCGAAACCCAAAGTCGGCGCGCCCAGTGTCCTGAGCAAGGCCCTGGAGGACCGGACTCCACCATGGTGTTGCCACTTCACATCTATGGGCCCCCAGTTGACCCACCCCAACTTCAGCCCCTCCAATACTGGCCATTCTCCTCCGCTGATCTTTATAATTGGAAGACTAATCACCCTTCTTTTTCAGAAAATCCTACCAGCCTAACAGGGCTGGTGGAGTCCCTAATGTTTTCTCACTAGCCTGCTTGGGATGATTGCTAACAACTCCTACAGGTTCTCTTCACTACTGAGGAGAAAGATAGGATTCTCCTGGAAGCCCGTAAAAATGTTCCAGGAATAGATGGGGCTCCGACCAACCTCCCAAATGTGATAGATGCTGGATTTCCCTTGAACCGCCCTGATTGGGACTTCAACACAGCAGAAGGTGGGGAGCGGCTGACAGTCTATCGTCGGGCTCTCGTGGCAGGTCTCAAAGGGGCGGCCAGATGCCCCACTAATTTGGTTAAGGTAAGAGAGGTCCTCCAAGGACCAGCCGAACCCCCATCTGTGTTTCTAGAACGTTTGGTGGAGGCTTATAGGCGTTATACCCCTTTTGACCCAACTTCTGAGGGTCAGCAGGTGGCGGTAGCCATGGCCTTTATAGGGCAATCAGCATCAGACATCAAGAGAAAGCTACAGCGTTTAGAAGGACTGCAGACCCTGTCTTTACAGGATCTAGTCAAGGAGGCAGAGAAAGTGTTCCATAGAAGAGATACTGAGGAAGAAAGGCAGGAAAGGGAGAAGCAGGAAGCAGAGCAAAGAGAGAACCGGAGGGATCGTAGGCAGGAAAGGAATCTGACTAGGATTTTGGCCACAGTAGTATGAGAAAAAGAGAAGACAGGATTTAGACAGACGGGGGACCTGGGCAACAGAAGACCACGGATGAGAGAAGGAGGGCAACCCTAGCTGCCCCACTGTACCCCTTAACTAAAGAGGGGCGAGCATTCATGTGGACTCCAGACCATCAAAAGGCCTTTGAAACAATCAAAAAGGCCCTTTTGACTGCACCTGCCCTAGCCCAGCCTGACTTGACCAAACCCTCCACCCTATATGTGGATGAAAGGGTTGGGGTTTTGAGAGGGAACCTGACCCAGACCCTGGGACCTTGGAAGACCCCTGGCTTATCTGTCAAAAAAACTGGACCCAGTCGCAAGCAGGTGGCCTACCTGTCTAAAAGCCATCGCTGCAGTAGCCCTACTCCTCAAAGATGCTGACAAGCTCACTCTGGGGCAACAGACCACTGTGATAGCGCCCCACACGCTCGAAAGCATCATCAGGCAGCCCCCCGACCGCTAGATAACCAACGCCCCGATGACACATTACCAGAGCCTCCTGTTGACTGAGCGAGTGACCTTTGCTCCCCCTGCTATCCTCAACCCCGCTACCTTGCTGCCAGAGGCTGACGAATCCCAGCCTACTCATCACTGTGCTGACATCCTGGAAGAAGAAACTGGCACCCAAAATGACCTCAAGGATCAGCCCTGGCCTGGAAGCCGCAACTGGTATACCGATGGCAGCAGCTTCGTGGTCGAAGGTAAGCGGAAGGCGGGGGCAGCAGTGGTGGATGGAAAACAAGTAATCTGGGCCAGTAGCCTTCCCGAAGGGACTTCGGCCCAAAAAGCTGAACTTGTGGCTCTAATACAAGCTTTACGGATGGCCGAGGGGGAGTCTATCAACATCTACACTGACAGCAGGTATGCTTTCGCAACTGCCCACATTCATGGGGCAATATATAGACAGAGAGGGCTGTTGACATCTGCAGGAAAAGGCATCAAAAACAAAGAAGATTTTGAGTCTTCTTGAGGCCATACATTTACCAAGGAAGGTAGCCATTGTACATTGTCCAGGACACCAGAAGGGTCGGGATGCTGTGGCCAAAGGAAACCAGATGGCAGACTTAACTGCTAAGCGAGCAGCGCAGGGAGCCATGATTCTGGCTGCTCAAGAGTCGAAGGATTGTTATGATGTCAGAGGGACCAGCTTTAGATACACTCCTAAAGATTATCAAGTCATGGACAAACTAGGCATAGTTCAGGGTTACACCCCCTATGGAGTGGCTGAAACTGAAGAAGGCAAGCACGTTCTTCCCCAAGACAAGGGACATAAATATGTCACTAACCTTCATCGTTTAACCCACCTAGGAACAAAGAAATTAAAAGACATTGCGAAGTCCTCTGACTACCATGTTATTGGACTTTCAGATCTGGCACAAGATGTGGTCAAAAGATGTGAGGCATGTACTCTGACCAATGCAGGACATTCCATAAATGGTCATGGCAAAAGACTTAGGGGCGACCGCCCCGGAGCATATTGGGAAGTGGACTTTACAGAAATTAAGTCAGCCAAATATGGCAACAAGTATTTGCTAGTTTTTATAGATACCTTTTCAGGATGGGTGGAAGCCTTCTCTACCAGAACTGAGACTGCCAATGTGGTGACTAAGAAGATCCTTGAAGAAATCTTTCCAAGGTTTGGAATTCCCAAGGTAATTGGGTCTGATAACGGACCTGCCTTTGTTGCCCAGGTAAGTCAGGGACTGGCCACCCAACTGGGGATTAATTGGAAATTACATTGTGCTTATAGACCCCAGAGTTCAGGTCAGGTAGAGAGGATGAACAGAACTCTAAAAGAAACCTTGACGAAATTAGCCTTAGAGACCGGCGGGAAAGACTGGACAGCCCTCCTTCCCTTTGCCCTGTTCCAAGTTCAGAACACCCCTGGAAGGTTTAAACTCACCCCCTATGAAATCTTATGTGGGGGACCACCACCACTTACCAAGGCAGGTGGAGTTTTTGACCCTGATGCTTCTCTCTCTAAACCCCTGTTTGTCCACTTAAAGGCCCTTGAGTTGGTCTGATGCCAAGCCTGGGAACAGATAAAAGAAGCCTATGAGACTGGGAGTACAGACGTGCCCCATCAGTTCCAGGTTGGAGACATTGTCCTGGTCCGATGCCATCGAGTGGGCAACTTCGAACCTCGCTGGAAGGGACCATACTTAGTGCTCCTGACCACCCCTATGGCAGTTAAGGTTGAAGGCATCTCAGCTTGGATCCACGCTCCCCATGTCAAGAGAGCCCCGGAGCCGGTCCAAGATGAATGGAAATTGGAAAAGACTGCCGATCCTCTTAAGCTGCGTCTGTGTCGTGTACGTGACTCAGAGACCGCCCCCTAAGTTCAAAGTGCAGAGGCAGAGCCGATTACTACTGTGGTAGCTGGGGCTGTGAGACCACAGGTGACACTTACTGGGATTCTTCTTCCTCCTGGGACTACATTAAGGTTACCACTAACTATACGCACCCTATTCTTGGTAAGGTAATTTATGACTGGAAAAGTGAGCCAGAATGCTCAGGCTGGTGTCACCCATTACATATCCAGTTTAGAAGAATCCTTAACCTCCCTATCAGAAGTAGTTCTCCAAAACAGAAGAGGGTTAGATTTACTATTCTTAAAAGAAGGTGGATTATGTGCAGCCTTAAAAGAACAATGTTGCTTCTATGTTGACCACTCAAGAGCCATTAGAGACCCTATGAGTAAGCTTAGGGAAAGGCTGGAGAGACATAAGAGGGAAAGAGAAGCTGGACAGGGATGGTTCGAAGGATTGTTCAACAAATCACCCTGGATGACAAGTCTGTTCTCCGCCTTATTAGAACCTCTGATGATTTTACTCCTTTTGCTCAGTCTTGGACCCTGCTTAATTAATAAACTAGTAGCTTTTGTTAGAGAACGAGTAAGTGCTGTACAGATTCTAATGTTAAGACAGCAATACCAGGCTTTGGGGGAACACGACAAACAGGTCTATGACGATACAGAAATAGAGTTCTAAGATTAGAACTAGCACTAGAAGAAGTGGGGAATGAAAGACCTGACCCCCTTATGAGGAAAGTTAGACCCCTAGCACACTTGGAGCCAGAAATAGGACTGAAATTGCATGCTTGGCCAAACCCCACCTGGCTGCATTCTTTCCCCTAAGAAACGGTTGACCTTGGCCTGGCCCCAGGGCCAGAGGCACAATGTTCCAGGAACTAGCTAACCACAAAAATGTTTGTGCAACTGCATTGTGACTAACTTAGAACATTCTGTACTTCCCCATAACGCAAATTCTTTTCGTTCTCCACCCCTTGCTTTGTGGTTTTTTCCTTTAAATACCCCTGACTTTAACTGCTCGGGGTCGAACTCCTCTGCCCCTGTGCGGGTTACGAGCTCGGCCCCAGTGCACTGGTTTCCCGAATAAACTTCGTGCGTTTGCAGCAAGAACGGTCTCTCATGAGTTTCTTGGGGGGTTGCGCTATCCCGAGGCTTGAGTGAGGGTCTCCTCATTACGAGGGCCTTTCATGAGAACCTTCATATTATATCCTTATATTTTGCATAGTTGAGAAATTATATATTTTCAAACTCATGTTTTCAGAGTTCTTTCCCACAGCCTTAACGGCTGTCCTGAAGATCTCAGCATTTACAATTTTGCTGAGACATACACATACTCTTGGCTTCTGGACTCATGCTACTTCTAATTATCATGGAGTCATTAACCTTGTCTGGGAGAACAGTCCCCCAAAAACTTCACAGAAAGAATATTTCCTGAAGGAGGAACATGAAGTAAAATATATATACTTTTATACAAACAAGCCTCATGTCCACAGCAAATATCAACACTCATAGAGGCCCACACCCTGCTGGCTCTGTTCCAGGGGCAGAAACCATGTCATACCTTACATGGCAACCCAGACTCATCATTGACCCTGCCAGCTATAGCACTTGGTAGCTAGCCAGGGCAATACTAAAGAGTTCACCCCGGTCCTGTAAGTGCAGAACTCGCAGGCTGACCACCTCAGCTACCTCCCAGGCCCAGATCTAGGGCTTCCGATTGACCCACACCAACATCTACCCCATCTGTGAACAGCTGGAGTCTGTGAAAGGGCTGATCCTGCAGATCCAAAACTGCAGGATCTCTATGACACAGGGTAACATCAGAATATCTGAGAAGAGTCCCCAAAAGGATCCAGTATAGATTGTGTAGCAGAAGCCAGAGGCCTTGAAACAGAGCAATGACTCTTTGCAAAGAACATTTGCAAATAAAGTTGTGTGGGCAGAATACTATGCTATGTGACACACTGTGACACTAAAGCTTCTATGACAAGATTTTTTCTTTTCTTTTTTCTTACCTTTTCAAGGAGGGGGGAGTTGCAAGGGCAGAAGGCAGATACAAAGGGGATGCACAATGTGAAATCCACAAAGAATCAATAAAATTTTTTTTTTAAAAACCTGATTTCTCATCACACACAGACCAATTCCCAGAGATGAGTTTCAAAACATTTCAAAGAAAGTCCAACTTGCAAAGGTGGTTGGTGTTTGAGGAAAACCAATCTCAAAGCAGGCGTTTCTGTGTGCTGAGCCAGTGCCAACCCCCCTCCCCAAAGTAATCTCTTAACATTCCCACAAAGTCACACAGAATACTCCAAGTTGAGGTAAAAGGTCTTTATTTCCTGATGCATCAAGGGCTCCTGTACTCCTTTCAAGTTCCTGGAGCCAAAGGCAGGTCTGTCAGCCTAATCCAACCTTCTTATTCCAACCCTCTGAAGGCATCCCTGATGAGACCTGTCAAACTGTGTCCTCTAGAAACATTCATCTCCTTTCTCCCCTTCCTGAGACCATAGAAACAGACAATAAACAATGGTTCCCAAACGAACTTGAGGTCATTGGTCCAAACTGATTCAAGTGTTGATTACAGGGAAGGCCATTTTCCTCATGCATTCAGGGGAGAAATAGAATTCATCACTGAGGTGTGAGTGTGGTAAGGCTGTGAATCTGTGTGCAAGCTGCATATGACAAGTGGGTCCCACAAAGACTGGTGGCATGAGGGCACAGTAACCACCTGTCACCACTCAGTCCTCATATTCTAAGATGGCAGGTAGTGGTGCACTTCCCTGATCACATGGCAGAATAATACAGGTAAAGATTTTAGATGCCCACTAACACATTCTGACAAAATGGCACTGAAATTCACTCTGCCCTCTTGAGAGCCCTGGAATAAAAGGTGTTATGAACAAGAAAATACATGAAGGGAACAGCTGAATCCAAGCCACACACTGAGAAAGGACAAAACAAAATTTCCAACCAGGCTTTTCTGAGGCTATCCTACATACTTACCCTACCCCTCCTATACTTCCTGTTTAAAGTTGGGTATGATGGTGCACACCTGCAATCTCAAGTACCTGGGAGACTGAGGCAGGAGGATCTCAAAAATATAAAAAGATACTTGTGATAGCTCAGGGACAGAATACTACTTAAAGCCCTGGGCTTAATCCAGGAAGGACTACACATATGCAAGTGTGCGTATTCTCTCCCCCCCCCTCTCTCACACACACACACACACACACACACACACACTTTTTAAAATAATATATACTCTAGGGGTCCTGTGAGATGACTCTGGGTAAAGGCACTCATCACCAAGTCTGACTTCAGCCTAAATTCAATCCATAGGACTTACATAGTGGAAGGACAAAACCAACTCCCAACAAATTGTCTTCTGACTTCCACACATGCAACCCTACTCTTAATACATGTAAATTTAAAAGAAAGAAAGAAAGAAAGAAAGAAAGAAAGAAAGAAAGAGAGAGAGACAGAGAGAAAGAAAGAAAGAAAGAAAAAGAAAGAAAGAAAGAAAGAAAGAAAGAAAGAAAGAAAGAAAGAAAGAAAGAAAGAAAGAAAGAAAGAAAGAAAGAAAGAAAGAAAGAAAGAAAGAAAAACATATCCTGGAAAAGAAGTCCACATTGAGCTTTGTTACAGGGAACACAGGAACCATATCCATGCCAAGTGCTGTGCTTCACACATAGGAATTGGCCCCAATCCTCATGACTGTTCTATTGCATGAGCTATTCCATGAGGGATAGGAAAACTGAAAGCTGGGAAGCCCTAAACGGGACATCAATACCCAGACCCCACTCACCTGAAAAGGCTTGAAACAGAGGAAGAGAGGCCTGACTTGGGAGGGTAGGAAGGAGTGCTGAGATATCACCCTCTGAAAACAATGTAGCAGTTTCGGGTAGCATCCTCTGAAGACAATGTAGCAGTTTCGGGTAGCATCCTCTGAAGACAATGGAGCTGTTGCTCATGAACTCACAGCAGGAGTGATGCCCTGTGCAAGGCCAGATCCATCCTCCCCAAGTAGTTACAGGCATGGTAATTAGGGGAAGGAAGCCCTATTTCTTAGTGCTGTAGCCACTTCTAAGTTGCCCTTGTACCAGTGTATAACTCCCTACTCATACTCATGAAAGCAACGGTAAGTAAATTCAGTAACACCCCCCCCCCCCAAAGTAAGACAGGGGCTTGGGAGGGTTTAGTGGGAAGGTGAAGGGGTTAATGGATAATGGGAAGTCTGGTTTTAAAAACTGTTAGAAATTGTGGATGATGATGATGATGATGATGATGATGATGATGATGATGATGATAACGTGGCTTAAGCAGGCAGAGTTGTGCTTGGTTTTCTTCAGTCCTAGCAAAGGGGAGGTAGGATCAACTGATCTCTGTAGTTCAAGACCAGCCTGGGCAACAAAATGAAGCACGCACATTGGGCTGCTCAAAATTGCCTGCAACTCCAGCTCCAAGGGGAATCCACAGTCTCTGGACCCCAAGGGTACCTGTGCTCACATGTACAGATGCACACATGTACCCATAATTTAAAATAATCCTAATTTACCTCAGACAATGTGGATGCACAGTCCCTGGCTCTCAACCCTGATGCTCTGTCTTCACAAAGGTCTGTTCCATAGCACTCAATACTGTTTGGCCAAAGACATATGCTCCTAATTATTGAGGCAAGGAACCCTGAGAAAACTGGATAGACACCAGAGGCAGGATTCCTGGCTTTTTATCTGTTGTCTCTGAACTTGGAGCTGTGTGGGTTTGGGGGTTACAAAGCCACAGCACTTCACAGTCACACCTTCAAACAGTAGAGAATTTTTTTTATTTGTGTTCATATGTGCGAGTTTGTACATGGATGTGTTCATGTGCACACTAGTGTGGATGCTGAGGGAAGTCAGAAGAGGGCATCAGATCCCCTAGAGCTGAAGTTACAGAGGCCACCTGAAAGTGAAAGAGCTCTTCAATGCTTGAGAGGCCACTCCAGGGAAGTTAGCACTCCTTCACAGGAGTCAGTGCTTCCTATCTTAGGGCTCTCTCCTCTCCATCTTTCAGTTTTTTCACAATTGTCTAAGGCCCAAAGATAGGATGCTGAAACACCACAAATACGTTTACCACCAGGAACTGAAAGAGCAGTGCAGGGGAGGGCAGACCTCCATCACCTCTTCAAGTTTCCCAGCACAGTGTTCCCTATGTCACCAGTCACCAGCAAGGTAGCACCACTTTTATTTATTTTAGGTTTTCTGAGACAGGGGTTCTCTGTGTAGCTTTGGCTATCCTGGAACTCAATCTGTAGACCAGGCTGGCTTCGAACTCATAGAGATCTGCCTGCCTGTGCTTCCTGATTAAAATGCTTGTGCCACCACTGCCTGGCCTGTTTCGTTTTAAAAGATAAACTCTCACTATGTAGCCCAGACTAGCTTAAAAAAATTCCTCAAGCCTCTTGGGAGTGAGGACTGCAGGTGTGCGCCCTCACTGTTAAGCACCGCTCCTCCATCTTAACCACAGAGAGAAGATATGAGGTGCCTTCCTTAGGACAACAGAGAAGCAGCTCCAGAAACACAGGTAACAAGTAACAACATTGAGACCGAACCACTGGCAGGGAACACATGAGGCCAGCAATGGGGACACATCAGAGGGGCTTGTCTACAGTGAAGGAAGAGATACCGTTAGGATATTCATATCCAAATTCAAACAGAAAGCTGGGACAGACACTGGAGAGAAATCCCACAAAGAAGCTTAGCTATTAAGAAAAATAAAACAAAAAACTAAAGATTTTAGTCATCCAAGCTTATAATTTATCCAAATGATTTCCCCTTGTCCTGTAAAAAATGAATATATCCAAGCATGCAAAGGAGAAGCACAGTGACAACTCAAAAAAAAAGAATTGTTTAATAAAAATTATTCATAAAAATCCTAATAAATTTCAAAGAACAAGATATTCCTTAGTACATTTATAAAAGAACATTTGGTCCTTTTACAAAACTCTCTCATTTAATTTAAATACACTTCTTATTTACAGATTAAACATGAAATATCATCTATGGTCGCCAAGCATATTGCACATCACAGAGAGAGAAACATTTGTGCATCTCAGTAAGGTTTCCCAGAGTTTCCAACTCTAGACTTTTTATTTTATAGAAACACATTTACTTTTCATGTATGTAATAAATAAAAACACAGCTTGTGGGATGCTATTTAAGACTAAAACTAAATACCCTTAAAAATATTGTTTACCTCTCAGAAAGAGAAAAGCAGTGAAGCAGAGTTTCACAGGAACTTGATATCTTTAGGATACTCACATCCAAATTCAAGAGGGACCTTAACCCTGAGCCCCGCTGAGTCGAGGCCACAAGGCCCACACACACCACTGGTTCCAATTCACAGGGGTTCCTGCCCTGCAGGGAAGAGGCACTAGAGTAGGTGCTGTACAGCTAGGAACAGAAGAGCAAAGATCAGCACCTTCTTCTCAAGGGCCTGCCCGGCTGCTCTGTGCATGTGCCTGAGGTGACCCGCCCTACCCTCTGACCAGCACTGTTTGTCCATGTCAGGAGAAAAGGACCTCAGAGCCCGGAAGAAATGAGACGTCTAAGGTAGAGTCTACAGGATCCAAAGTGAAGAACCGCAGTGGAGACTCATTCACTGGGCTGGTGGAGAGATGGGTAAGAGGGATATTTTTCTTGAGAGAAAAGGGAAGACAGGATAGAGACAACTGCATTTATTGAAAGCAGTAAAACATGGGCTCTTGGGATACTCCTCTGGGTATATACTACCCTCACATGCTTTCAGTTCAACACACAGAAAACTACTTGAATGTCATGTAGAGTCTGCAATCCAAGACAAGAAAAGCCCAGACATCAGAACAAGAAATCCAGTTTCAAAGAGCAAGCTCTGGTAGAAGAGCAGCAAGAAACTCAAGGCCTGTTTTCCATAGCGACCAAAGCAATCAGAAAGCCACCAAATATCCCTTTGTCACCTCCTCTTCCAGGGGAGTGGAGTTGCCCTGTCACAGTATCTAGAGCAGCTAAGGCAAGTCTGTTGGCTGTAGAACGGGGCTCCACCACGCCTAACCATAAGACAGCCTGCCATGTAGTCTGCAACTTTGCACATGTTGGCAACTGGACACTACCGGCTACTCCTCAGAACACAGGCATGATTACAAACATCCGTGAAGCTGTCTGTTCACATTCCAACAATTCCTGGAACAAAGCAGGGACTTAGAAAAGTTCTACCCATATTTCAGCACACAAATTGGAAGGAACAGCAGACATACTGCAAGATATACACTGCAGTTGCTGACATTCAGAAAGCACGCAAGTCAGCTTCTAACTTGACTCAAATAATGTTTTTTATATGACTGGCAGTAGACAGTGTTCTTCATCTAGTCCTACAAATCACTGGCTTTGGTCTGAGCAGTCTAGAAGCTCAATAATAGGATTTATAGGCATTATCTTACTTACCCTCAGCCTTGTTAACAGGTGAAAAACCTAGTGCCCAAAAGTCAAGAGGGTTTGAGACTTAATAAAATACATTGCATGCCTGGCTGAAACCCACTGGTAGCACTCAAGGCACCATGGTACTTCCAGACACAGATCACTATCCAAGAGCACAGAGGGAAGAAGCAACCCAAGCTTAATCAAGAGCAACAGATGAAGAACCCGGATGAGAGAGAGTGCCGACATACACTGCTGCTGCCAAAAAAACTAGACAGAGAGATGAGGAAGATGGTAAAGATAATTCTGAGGGGTGTACTTCCTGTCCTGATAGGTCTTCACTGTCCCCAGTGGGTCACTCACAGTCACATGTCGACGTGCCTGGGACAAAGGTAAAAGGGTGCACACACAGGCCTGTGCATGCATATGTTTAATACTTTACTGAGTTAACGAAAACATGTAAAACAGATAATCTGCTTAAAGAAAGCTTTCTAGTCAGTAGATAAGACACTGTGGATACATAGAACAATGTTTGTGAAATCAAAAGAAAGAAAAACAGAAACATTCAATATTCTTAACAAATAAATAAAACCAATTGCATAGTAAGTGTTTAAAAGATGACAGTCACTACTGAAACCCCCTTTCTAAACATGCCAAGGAACTGAATTATATTTATTTTCAAAATAGTATCACATATTAAAGAAAGACTATAATTTCTCCCTTTTGACTAAAAATCCAATGATTCAGATGAGGCTTTTTCCCTGGCTATAGGAGACTGGAATGAAATCATTCGAAGTGTCTATTAACAGTGCAGAGGGAAGACATAAGATATGTGAGGTTGGACCAGCTTTTTCATAAACTTCCTACCCTTTGCCTAGGATGCCTTGACCTGTCCCAGGGCAAGGAGGCCAAGCCAGGGCAGGCCCAGCTCTGCCTTTTAGGAACAGTTTGTGCAAACTTCCCATTTGCAAAGTTTCCCACTTCACCTAAGGAAACGACAAAAGCACTTTCTCATAATTTCCTCCTTTGTGCCTGCTTAAAATCCCAGGTTAAAAGGCAAAGACCGACAGACTGGCTCCAGGGGTCCTCCTCACATACACCCTGTTCCTTATTGGTCCCATCATATGGCAATACAAAACGAGCTGTCTGTAGCAGTGGTTGGGACAGCCCATGGCCCAAACAAAACCCATAAGGCACTAATCTAAAGTCCATATCACACAGAGAAATGGCTCAAGGATGTCAGAAAGTCATCTGATCATTTCTTTGTCCCTGATTAGCTAATTGGCACTACACATAAGCAAAAAAATAAATAAATAAAAAAAAAAATAAACCCAGAAGTCTAACCCAAAGACAGACAGCATTGTGCATCCTTGGTTATGAAACACGAGGGATGGAAGCTCACAATCCTAGGGTTTTCCTCTCCCTAGAAGGCACCTGGTTCTGGAACCATGGGAGTTCTTCAGGTAAGGTGATATTCAAAATAAATGCTAATACAGTATAAAAGATCTGTTAGTTAATCTCTTAGATTTCAACTTAACTTTAAAGGATGCCTTCATATTTCTGGCTAGACTATTATACTAAAACGAGTAACACTGAATAAATTACTTTAGGATGCAAATAAACCAGGTGAATTTCCCCCCCATGTGATCCAAAATCACAGCTGGCTATCTTGGGGACAGCCCAATGATCCCAGAAGAGAGAAAAGGGATGACACTTTGATTGCAGTAAGTAATGATGCCAAGTGACCCTCAGTATCTTCACACAGGAAAAGAAATTCCTGATCCTCTAGCAAAGAGGTAGCAATACTTCCGCACAGCAAGCGGGGGCAAAGCAAGGAGACTGGGGTTCTATGTGAGAAGCTGGGAAGAATAATCCAAAGAGGCTTATCCATTGTGCTTAACACCAGCATATCGCAAGAAGCTCCCCATGTAGCTTCCCATTCTAATTTTATCCTTCAGAAAAATAGAGTATTTTATTAAACAGAAGGGAAACACTAAAAAACACTAAGTGCAAGATTCAAGAAGAGGTGAGTTAGAGCTGAACAGAAACTTCTACAGCATCACAGATGGACAGACTCCACCGCTTCCACCTCAGAGGAGATTTTGGTACGCTTGGGTTTGGCTTATGGTCTGGCCACATTGAGGTGAGCAAGTCAAATTAAGCCAACCATCTGGTCGATCTGGCGCATGTAGATGCTCTTTAAGGGAAGGGAGTACCTCCTCTCATCAGGAACACGATTGCACTGGGAAGACAAAAAAGAAGATGTATGATTTGAATTAAAAACCCAGGGAACATGAGCCCATGGCTGGCAACATTTCAGAGAGATGCCTCTTTGCTCTGGGAAGCTGTTCTGTGCATTAGAGGGTAGGTGGCAAAACGATATCCCTGGCCTTTTCCACTTAAGGGGCCAGCAACAACTTCCAGCCTCCAGTTGTACCAAAAATGACTCTAGACACCGCCAACATCCTGAATGAATGGCCTGACTTAACTACACAGCGAACTTGAAGCCAACGAAGGCTACATGAGATGTCTCAAAATACAATGGACAAGGTAATTTAAAAAAGAGTCTTGTCCTATTGGTGGATGGCAGGTAGTATAGCTGAAATTTCTGTGGCTCCTCTCTTCACCCTCTTCCACTGGTCTGGCCTGAACAAGTGTGTTCTGATAGACTACAGTAATTCTTCTTTGCCCTCTGGCTTCTCAAGAAAACAGCCAAGGAGGATCACCAGTAAGAGATCAAAGAGTGTGAGGCACGGTGACACACATCTGTAAATCTAGGGATTTAGTGGCAGGAGAACCAGGGGTTCAAAGCTAGCCGCACTACAGAGTCCAAAGCCAGTGTGTGGTAAAATAGTGTGTGGAATCGTGCATGCATCAAAATAAAGCAATTATAACCTCACTCCAGAGACATCAGATGAAGAGATGGGGAAGGGACCAGGTGTTGATACTGCTGGCTTCCTTTCTGGATGTCCCTGAATCCAGATCTAAGCAGTGGGACCTGCTGGTGGCCTTGCTTCTGGACCACTTTCTACCTGCCCATGGAGTCAGGACTGATATGTCTATACTGCCGGTCCTCAATTTCTCTACATCCTAGTGGCACCTCCGTAAATGGTCCCTTTATGAACTCTTGTCAAATTATACAATCTGAGTGCGCCATCTACTTCATGTTAGAACTCTTGACTGCTGACAGAGTTACTATTTTCTCTTTTCCCACCTGCAATGGAAAAAGCAACTCACATTAGAACTGGAGTTAATGACTCTGAGCTCCTGAGACTTAGGCCTGTGCACAAACTTTTCCTCTTGGTCCCGCTCCCCATCTTCAGAGAAGAATTCCTTCCAAGGCAATTCCCGGAGACGTTTGTCCACAGATATGATGTGGCCCTCGGTGGTAAACATGTATCTGGTTCCAGATTTGTGTACTGGATTCTCTTCATCAAACAGCTAAAGACAGAAAAGAAGAAGCAATAAGAAAACATGTTGGCTGAGCATAGTGGCATGTAAATTTAATCCCAGCACTAGGGAGGCACAGGCAGGCAGATCTTTATGAGTTCGAGGCTAGCCTGGTCTACATAGTGAGTTCTAGGCTAACCATTGCATGAAGAAAGAAAGAAAGAAAGAAAGAAAGAAAGAAAGAGAGAGAGAGAGAGAGAGAGAGAGAGAGAGAGAGAGAGAGAGACGGGCAGTGGTGGCACACGCCTTTAATTCCAGTACTTGGGAGGCAGAGGCAGGTGGATTTTTGAGTTCGAGGCTAGCCTAGCCTACAGAGTGAGTTCCAGGACAGCCAGGGCTACACAGAGAAACCCTGTCTCGAAAAACCAAAAAACTAAAAAGGGGGGGGGGGGGAGAGGGAGGGAGGGAGAGAGGGAAGGAGGGAGGGACAGAGGGGTAACGGGAAGGGGAGAGGAGGTCTAGGGTTGGCTATGGCTCTGATAAGTCCTTACAGAGCACACGCAGCCCCTGAGGTCAATCCCTAAGACCGACTTTAACAACAAGCCTACAACTGGTAACTGGTGGTTTTTGAACCAACTCACAGCAAAGGGTTCTGAGCTGCTGGGGAACAAAACCAGACAAAAAGGCATCAAAGCCCTGATTTCCAGCCCAGAGTGGCAATGAACTATTTTTGTTTAAATCTGCATGCCTGGATGAGCCCCAACCTTCACTCCTTCTCCAGAACGAGAGTCAGAGACCCCAGGTCCAAGATCCAAGCACAGGCAGTCTGTAAATACTCCCCAGAAAAAATTTCAAATCTCCCCCTAGAGTCCTCATACCTAATTCTAGAACTAACTACCCTCCACCTCATAGACCCCCCCCAGACCATAAACAGAGATGGTAGAGGAGAAGAACAAAGATTTTACCCATCACCTTATCTAAAACTTGGCTTCACACAGAATCAGTACAGGCACTTGTCAAAATTAAATTTTCCAGCCCAATTCTTTTCAAAGGGTTGGACTCAATATAAAAAGGGTC
This sequence comes from Uromys caudimaculatus, assembly GCA_028551405.1. Taxonomy (NCBI): domain Eukaryota; kingdom Metazoa; phylum Chordata; class Mammalia; order Rodentia; family Muridae; genus Uromys; species Uromys caudimaculatus. The sequence continues at coordinate 36,195,833 of CM052700.1, forward strand.
CTAGGGTCACTGCAACCTAGCTAGTCCCAGGCCTGAGGACCAGGGAACTAAATAAAGGGCACAACATATCATTACTGTTGCTGCCCTTCAAAGTGTTGTTTGTATGTAGCCATGATAGATGGCTACACAGATGAGCATACAGGCACTATACATGTTTGTGACAGAATGCAGAAGCTGCAAGAGCCCTGGACATGGCTCAAGCCTCAGTTCTGCCATGTGGTCATCCCAGGACCACAGTAAGTTGGCTGACCTCTCAGTGTACGTTGTAGTTCCCAAAAGGGTAGAATGAAAAATGACTATATAATCCATGGTCTCTGCTATGTCTGGACACCCCCCCCCCCACACACACACACAAAAGCATGGCTGAAGATATGCATGAGGACTGCAGAAGGCTCTGCAGTACCTCTGAGCCATAAATACAACTCTCATATTGAAGTGTAGCTCTATCACCTGCCTGGCTTGCACAAGGCTCTGAGCTCCACACTGCTTTCCTCTTCACAGAGCCTGCAGAACACCAGCAAAGCTGATTTTCTCTCTGTCCTTACCAGCATTTTCCACAGCTCCTAACCCTGAGCTCATTTCTGTTGACATGACAAACAACTTCTCCAGGAGGTTGACAACCATGAAGCAAGACAGACAGCAATATCCTTTTGTCCTGCCCAGGCCTGTAACTCCAGGAATGTACAATGTCCAGCACAATGTAAACAAGTGACTAGTGACTATTTCTTGTACAGAAGACTTCACAAATGCTTGCTCTCTGAAGCACTAAATACCTCTGGTTAATCTTGCAACACACATACCAGATACAAGTACTTGCAAGTCTCGCTGAGAAAGAAGCTTTCCATCCGGTCTTCTTTAGACTTGTCTATGACATGATGCAGTGTAGCATACCCACATCTGCAAAATAAGAGTCTAGTTAGCCCTGCTTTAGTCTCCTTCCCCTGCGCTCACTGCCTGTCGGAATATTCTATTTCCAAGAGAATCAACCTACTTCTCCAACACCTCATAAAAAAATAACTTTGCTAGGTCAAAGATCTGTTCCTGGGCTTTTTCTTTGTTCTTTGTTTTAACATGAATTGTTTGCAAATTTACTTGAGATCATTCTTGGATTGCTTCTTCTCCAGTTAGCTCCAAGCTTGGGATGAGGACAGTGGAGCAAAACACAGCATCATGAAAATGACTGGCAATAAATTTACAAGGACTGACTTATTATTTGTGGAACTGCATTATCATTGGCATAGCCTAAAACAGTATTTTCTATCATATATTTCTGAGGTATGTACAAAACAGCAGGATACAAAATCAAAATATAGGTATGTTTTTATATATATATGTCTGTACACAAACACACACACACACACACACACACACAGACACACACACACACACAGAGGCAACATATGCATAAATGAGCCGGGCAGTGGTGGCGCACGCCTTTAATCCCAGCACTTGGGAGGCAGAGGCAGGTGGATTTCTGAGTTCGAGGCCAGCCTGGTCTACAGAGTGAGTTCCAGGACAGCCAGGGCTACACAGAGAAACCCTGCCTCAAAAAACGAAAAAAAAAAAAAAATGCATAAAGGTAATAAATATATTGAAAAGATTCTAAGCATGGGTACTTCAGTGTTTATCATAGTGATCTATAGGTGTAATCATAAGAATATTTCACTCTTAATATCTTCTATGCTGTTTAAGTGCTTTAATGAATTACTGGCATAGAAAAATAAACTTCTCAAAAAGAATATTGCTGAAATCCACAGGAAGGAGGGTGGTATAAAAATAAAATTTCCACTGTAATGAAGAAATTCTACTGCATCAAAAGGTAAACCATTTTTCTAGCAAACTGACACTTATAATCTGTACTACACATTTCCTGACTGAAGAGATAACAGAGCCCCTTGCCATCAAACCTGACAGCCTGAGTTCACTCCCTAGGGCCCACACAGTGTGGGGGAGAAAAGCCTCCTGCGGGTTACCTCTGACCTCTACTCACGGTCCCCTTTTCTCACATACACACATGCATGCACACACTCCATAAATAAACATAATTTAAAAAATCATAATTAAGGGACTAGAGATGACTCCGCAAAAGAGCATTCTTACTGAGGATCTCACTCTGGTTCCTAGCACCCACAACGGGCAGCTCACAACCAACTATAAGTTCCCACACAGACACATACTCACAGATAAATTAAAATATTACAAATAAACAAACAAATAAACTTGTCTGATAAAGAAATGGCTTAGGGGTTAAGAGCACTAGCTGCTCTTCCAGAGGACTCAGGTTCAATTCCCAGCACTCACGTGGTAGCTCACAAACTTCTATAATCCAGTCATAGGGGCTCCGATGCCCGCTTCTGGTCTCCAGGAGCACCAGGTATATACTGGGTGCACAAACATACATGCGGATAAAACATTCATACATACAAAATACATCAATAAATTTAATTTTTTTAATTTAAAAGTTTAAAAATAACATTTCTCCAGAATAACTCTAGGTCAATCGCAAGCATCCAAACAATAAAATAAAGGAACTTAGCATACTGACTTGACTTTTGTGTATTTTTCGAGACTCTGCAGAATGTCCATCCCTACATGGAGGTAGAAGGGATTCTTGGTTGCCTAGACAGAACATAAGAGAATGTTACACAAGAAGGGCGTGGAAGAGGTACCATCAACACACAGGGTGGAGCCTCAGGGGCTCCCTGAGGAGCTGGATCCCTAGCTGACGGAGAGCCAGAGTCAGACTCTCTTCCTCTGATGAAGGTGTTCAGCCTACAGGCACCTGGGATGTGTGTAACTGTACTCAGCATTAGGAACTCTTCCACAGGGCAGAGCACTCCTTTGGCTCTGTTGACCCCTAGCATGGTCAGAAAAGAAACAAGGCCCAACCTGCAAGTACCATAGAAATCAGAGAACAAGTCCAGTTTCTGTCTTTCCCCAGAACTCCCAAGAACCTTAAGATGCAGAAGAAGGTTAGTAAGCTTTTGCCTCATCCAGTTACTGCACTGTGAGGGCAGAGAGGGGACGACTGACCACCCAGGAAATCCAACCTCAGGTCCTTACTCCTCTGTCACCAGCCCTCTGGTTATTTTAGGGGAGAAAATTCTCTGGAAGATGAGGCTTCTACCCCAAGCTTCTAATTCATGCCTACTGACAACCTATAGCAACCAAAGGAGACAAGTAGCATGCTAGCTGCCTTAGATTAAGAGCCTGGGATGACTCCAGAGGAAAAACCTGTAAGTGAAAGATTCCTCTGGATGCTAAGAACACCGTGGGCAAGGACAGGATGACAAGCCACAGAGCAGCAGGTAAGATGGCTACAGAGCATACACAGCTTCACTTTAGTGTAGGCTCAGAAAAACCACACCTGACATCATCTATCCTTTTTCAAGAGTCTCTAAACCTTGTGAGATCTCTTGAGACATGAGTACTAACATTGGTTTTATTGGATTTCCCCTACACACACACACACACACACACACACACACACACACACACACACACACACACACACACTGAGACAGACAGAGGGGGGTATAGAAAGAATCTCTGGTGAACTGTGTGGAAGCATTGCCTGTCAAGAAAAAGCTCATGGCCTATCAGCAAAAGGCCTGGAGAGGTAATCAGGCGGGAAGATTCTTTGCTCAGAGTCTGAGTACACAGACATATGAAACTGAGGAGAGGTAACCAGCCTTGTGGCACACATAGAATAGAATAAATAGATTATATAAGTTATGAGTTATTTAGGGAACAAGCCCTCGCTTATGGCCTAGGCATTATTCATAAATGCAGTCTCAGAGTTATTTGGGAACTGGGTAGGGGTAGAAAAGACTTGAGTTAACACATACACATGCATACGCACACGTTCTCATGCATGCACGTATCCTATTTTTTCAACCTAGAAGACTTCTAGTTCAGTATAATTTTTTTTTAATAAATACAAAGCATGGAACCCATCCTACCACCTACCATGAGACTCTCTCTAAGGATAAGGATCTTTGCACACTGCAGATGTTTATCTGATACCTACTAAGCTCCCTGGAGCCACCTTTGTTTACCTTGATGGGTTTGTGACTGTGTGTATGTGTGTAGAGCATGTGAAAGGTTTGTGTATCAGGCTTCATCTGTCATGGAGACATCTTTTAGCACCATTTCCTCTTTTACTACAGTAATTGCATAAAAATAAGCCCCTCTTTAGAAAGAAAGAAAGAAAGAAAGAAAGAAAGAAAGAAAGAAAGAAAGAAAGAAAGAAAGAAAGAAAGAGGCAGAAATAGAGAGAGTCACTATGCAACACAAGCCACCGCTCAGTGAAGCCATTACCTGGTAGAGGAGATATGTGGACTCCACTAACTCTGGTCTCAGAGGGTAGAAGAGAACATCAGGGGCCTGGAGTTGCCAGTTATAGCGCTCAGGGAGGGCCCCGTACCGCTTCCATATGGCATAGTAAAAGGCATGTAGGCAGATGGCATCTTCCACATCCCCTATCAGAACCTAGAAAGACAACAGGCACATTATCTAAAGTTCCAAACAGATTTCCAAGTCTAGGGACTGATTTCACAGAGCGATTAAGATGTGCTAGCAACCTCCAAATCCAAAGGAACCAGAGAATGCTAAGAATAAAAGAAGAGGGGGCCTTCCCAATAACTGCTCATCTTGGCAAATCTCTCCCTCTCCCTCTCTCCCTCTTTCAAAGTGTGTGTGTGTGTGTGTGTGTGTGTGTGTGTGTGTGTCTCATGTGTACACAGTTACATCTGCTCATGCTTACACTTGGTAGCTGATGCATGCTCTGTCATTCTTCACCTTACTCCCTGGAGGAAGGCTAGCAACAGTAAACCCCCACTGACCTTCTCATCTCTGCTCTGCCTACCCCTTTCCCCCAGCTCCGAAATGCCATGGGCATGCTGCCACCACTGTCCTTTTAGGTGAGTGTGAAGATTTGAACTCAGGTCTGCAGGTTCACACAGCAACACTCTTACCCACTGAGCTGTCTCCCCAGCCCTTCTCAACACATCCTTGCAAAATACCTGCAGTCCAGGGAAGAAAGCCTGCAGAGAGTCAATCCAGGTGTTCATGAGCTGCCCACTGAACATGTTCACGTTGACATAGAGTGGTGGGTCTCCTTCTCCTTCATTGCAGGCTTCCCGACTGTGGATCCAAAGGGCACAGGCAAAGGTGAAAGGGAAGCTCACTCCGTCCCTCTGGCCTTCTACCTCCCTGTGTTTCACTGAAGCGAAATCAATGCTAACTTTTTCCCACCTCCTGCCTGTAGATGTAAGACTGCCTGTAGATGTCTATACAAGAACCTAGTTCTAAACATATCCTTCATGGAGTATCAAAACTTCATTACATTCACAGAAAACACTTTGACATTCGGGTTTCAGAACACTGACATGTAACAGAATTGGTCTGTGTTAGCCTTGACCCAAGCAGGGACACATGTTTTATTCTGTTTGTTCTGTCTTCTCTGGTATAGAAAGAACACAGCACTGTGTAAAAAAAGGGGGGCTTGGGGGGAGGGCTGTGGAGATGCATCACGGCAGGACCCTGAGAGCGTTCTACTCAACTTAGTTCAGTATTTTGTAAAGCTAAAATGAGCTGGGCACAGTAGTGAATGCCTGTAATCATCACACTCAGGAGTGAGGCAGGAAGATGGCAAGTCTCAGAAAGCAAAGCACACTTCAGCAAAAAAGTAGTGAAACTGCAACGCCACAGAGAAAATGAGCATAGTCTCTACTTAGCAATGACATTCAAAAGCACAGCAGTCCACACTTGCAGTTCCGAGGGCTAAGCACACAACCAAAAGAGTTGTAGAACAATTATTCTCCAGTGCCTCACACTAAGGAAGAGAACACAGAGAAAAGCAAAGTGGCAGCTCTAGCTAAAAGCCTTACACATTTTTTTTTTTTTTTTGGCAAGAGTTTAATTTTTGTGTGTGTGCATTTGTAAGTGCCTACATGTACATTCAAGCATGTACACATGGATGCCTAGAGAGGCTAGAAGGAGGGAGGCATCAGATACCCTGGACCTGGAGTTATGGGAGCTTGTGAGCCACCACATACAGGTTTTAGAAACCAAACTTGGGTTCTCTTCAAAAGCCTTTGCCAGATGTGGTTCCAGCACTTGGGAACGCAGACGCAAGAGAACTGCTGCAGATCTGAGTCCAAATGAATACCAGGTCAGACAGTCTCTCCAGTGACACTCCACCTGAGTCCAAATGAGTACCCAGCCAGACAGCCACTCCAGTGACACCCTACCTGAGTCCAAATGAAAACCAGGCCAGACAGCCTCTCCAGTGACACCCCACTCCCAACATTTTTAAATTCAAGGAAGATGTTTGGCAAGAAAGGTTACAGAGTGAAGATGCTTGCCCTTGACCCAGAACAGCTGGACTCCATTCCTGTGCTAACACAGTAGGAGAGAACCAACTCCTGCACGCTGTCCCTCTGACCTCCACACGTGTGCCAAGGCAAGTTCCCCTCTCCAAAAACAATAAAATACATCATCATCACCACCACCACCACCACCACCACCAATTTTTAAAATTAAAGGAGAGCTGGGCAGGAACATTTCTAAACACACTGTACGGCAAAGAAGCAATGTCAGGGACACACACCCTCTTCGCAGGTAGCTCTGGATGCTCTGATACGCTGCATTAAACATCTCTAGATCTTCTTTTTCTCCAAAAAGAATGTAAGATTTCAAGAGGTATTCATAGAAGGAATCCAGCCCAGCACCTAAGCCACTCTGCTTTCCAACCCAATGGCCTGTCTGGATGTTCACAACATTGCCTGTGGAAACAAACAAACAAACATGGCACTTAGGTCTCAAGCGTGGCAGAAGGACTAGGGGTCTGGCCCTCCTGCCTCTGCCTCACTGCTTCACAGCATCCCTATCCCTGCCAGATATGCGGGATGGGTACTTAAGCCTGCAGTTTTTGACTGGTCTTATCAGTAACTTGGAAAACAGAAAGATCATTCTATAGCACTCAGGTGTGTGTGCATGTGTGCATGCCAGTAGTACTCAGCCACAGATGAAAAATGGGGATAAGAAATAAACAGCTCAACATTCTGCTTTCCCACCGTGGTGATGCATTTCAAAACCCAAAGGAGTGCTCCCAGCCTTTTACCCTGCGTTCTCGTTCCTTGGAATTTGTCCTGAAAATAATGCTTACAAAAGCAACAGGCCAGCACTGGGGAGACAGATCAGGGGTGGAGGAGCTGCCTGACACATACATGGACTGAGTTCTGACACCACAAAAAACAGCCAGGTATGGCAGTGCACATGTGGAAGCCATGAGGAGTTTAAGGTCATCTGGGGCTGCACAGAAAGTGGAAGCCAGGTGCTACATAGCAAGACTTTTATAGGAAAAAAACGTACAGCTTTGCAAACTGGTAACTCTGGAAACAAGGCAACGACCTGGGAACTTTAGACTCATGGGCCACATGCATCCAGCAGACACTTTGGTTCTATTAGTAGTGTGTAATACAGAAAGTCACAAGAGTTAACTCCTGAAAGACTGAGAGGTCCAACTGAAAGCTAAATGTTCAACCATGTTGAGACAAGGTTTCACTATGCAGCCCAGGCTAGCCTCAGAGTCACCCTAATTCCTGCCTCAGCCTCCAGAGTGCTATATTCACAGGTGTGTCACCATGTTCTGCCTGAGTGGCTCTATTTCTACTGTTGCTATTCATTGTATAAAGTTTGCAGATAAATTTCAGAAGACAGAAATTACTTTTAAAAACCTTTTATAAATAACCCAATATGGTCCCCGAACAACCAAGTTATTTCCAGATGCCAAAAAGAAAATATGTCCCAATAAGACAATTTTATGATGTTAAAAACCCATTTTAAAACAACACTGTGAGTTAGCAAAATATGGGTAGCTCCCAAAGATAAATGCCATGATGAACACATAGAGGATATTATTTTTATGTCTACTACTAATGCTTAAAACTTTCTAGTAAGTTTTAAATATCTTGACTAAATATTCTCGAGGGAGAAAAAAATCTATATGTTTCATCTAGGCTTATACTGGATTTTTTCTTTTTTTTTTTTAAGGAAATGCTAAATTCCTGTATTTTTAGAACCTTATATTGAAAGCAATAAAGTCTGCCTGAGACAGTACTTTTTATGGCATTTCTATTAACAATAATTTCCAATGGAATATATATACCAAGGGATCCGAACTAAGGGGGCTCTTAACAGCGGAACCATCATCTTCCATCAAACCCTAAAACTTCACACTAAGCAAAACTGAACCCATTATGCACCAATGGCTGCTGCTGGATTTTCAGATCGGACCATGGAGAGTTACAAGGAAGGAGGAGGAGAGGGGACCAAAGGCCGTACGGCAGAAGGGGGGTCCCACCTAATAATCCTGTATCGTTGCTCCTGAGGTTCCAGAGGGCTTTCACAGCTCGTCTGGCAACCCACTCAAAAGTGGAATCCCCCAGCAGCCGGCTCAGAATCCCAAATTCCACCAGGAGAGAACCAGCCCCCGCTGTGCATGTCTCATTGTTGCTGTCAGGAGGAACACCTGTCTTCAGATTCACCTGCAGTGGGAAGAATCAAAAGCTGTGTGGAAGGAAGACCTAAGTAAACAACCACCCCAGCACTCGGAGGCCAAGGCAGAAGGGTCATAAGTGGGAGGTCAGCCTGGCTACAGAGCAAGATCTCAATTTAAAAAAAAAAAAATTGTAGCAAAACTTAAAAAGTCCTAGTGCTGAAAAGTTACACCGTGAGTGTGACACTGATGACCCAGGCTCACCTGTCATGTTACACTCCACCAACCAACAGGAGGAACAGAGTCTAGCATCTTACGGCATTATTCACTAAACCGTCTCTTTCTGCCAAGTGTCCTTCAAGACTACAGAAGCACCAAACCCAAGGGTGTTTGAATAAATATGTCCCACAAAGGCTCATGTATCTGAACAGTGGGGCTGTTGCCTGCGCTGAGAGAGCCTCTAAGAGGCACAACCTTGCTGAGGAAGCGCATCACTAGGAGTGGGCGGGCTTTGAGGATTTACAGCCTCAGCCTCCTTCCCGTTCACTCTTTCTGCCTCCTGTGTGAAATAAGATCAGTCGGTTCCTGGTCCCGCTGCCTGCACCATTCCTTCCCTGACTCTCCCTCTAGAGCCATGAGCAACAATACGCTCTTCTGCTAAGTGGCTTCAGGTCCTGGTGTTTTATCACAGCATCAGGAGTAACTAACATGAGGTTACAGACAAACACAAGCTATAAATGGCTTCTAAACTTCAAGGAGTGCCTAAAGATTCACTCCTCAGCAAACACAAACAACTGCTAGACCGGGAAAAGAAGCAGATGCTCAGCCACAGTATGACAGCCAGTTTCATCATGGAGGTCCTGTGGTCTGGCATTTCTCCCTGGTTACCACGAAGGCTGACACAATTCCCAGAGGAGTTATTTGGCTTGCTAAATCAGATGCCACAAATATACAATCTCACTCCAGCATCTAATTGGCTGGTTCTGCAGGCTTCACTTCCAGGCATGTAAAGAATTCAAAGGAACATTCACTGAGCTCTTCCAGCACTTGAGGATCTTTGGGAAATATATCCAAGTCAGAAATGAAGAAGCATTCTCTACACTGTGTAGTAAGAGAAAATGCAGACCACAAATGAAGAGTGAACATGGTTCGGCAAGGCCAAAGGCTAACTGCTCTATTACTGTATGTCTAGCACACAGAAGGTACTCAGTAGATATCATGATGTGGGAGAGATGGCTTAGTGGTTAAGAGCACTGGCTGCTCTTCCAGAGGACCCACATGGCAGTGCACAACTGTCTGTAACTCCAAGTACCTCACACAGACATGCAGGCAGAACACAAATGCAGATTTTTAAAAAATGACATTATGTTTAGGACCAAATCCTGTCCAAGGACATCGCTCTCTTCTTATAGCCAGGCCCATTTCTTTTATGAGTCTTAATTCAAGAACACAAAGGAACAAGGCAGCCAGGTCTGGTAACTCATGCCTGTAGTGCTAACACCTGGAAGGCTGAGGCAAAAAGACCACAAGTTCAAGGCCAGCCTGAGCTACATGGCACAAGACCATTTCTCAAAAACAACAAAACAATGGAACAAACCTGTGACTTACCCGAGGATAGGGGATCCCTGTCTTGGTGTTTTCAAAAGCTGGAAGGAGCCGCACAGCCAGGTCATGGGCCATGTACAACAGTTCGTTATCATAATCCTCAATTGTCATGTCACCAAAGGGCTGTTTGGAGTCAGTTATTATTCTGTGAGCAGAAAGGAGGCTTCCCAGAACCCTAATAGCAGGAAAATAATAATTGTAATAATAATAACAACAATAAAAGCATGTTCTTACAAGTGTACAGAATCCAGTTTACAAAGATAAAACATAACTCTACTTTTCAGGATCCAAGGACCTGATTCAGCGTCTTCTTATAGTCCCCTCTGGCTCTAAGTAACTGATTCTCAGCTCACTGCATTGCTGACAAAAAGAAGGGGAATCAGCCATTCAAGACAACTGAGGGTAGCACCTAAAGCATTAATTTCTGATATTAGGGGATTAAGAAAAGGAACTAACTATGTAACTTCCGCATGTGTGACTGCCGGGAGATTGATGAACTGCCCACGTGTGTGGTGAGACAACATGGGGAGGGAAATGAAAAAGTGGAAGAGCCTGAGAAACATGAGGCTACCCTCTTAGATTCATGGTCTTGTAGATATAGAAATGTCCCATCACAATTGTCTAAAAAGGACTGCAACATTTTTCAAACAATGATTTATCTTTTTCTTGTTTTAGAATAATTTCATAACTTCAATTTCAAGGTTCAAATCTGGATCTGGATTGTTGTATAGCAATATAATTTTATTTAAACAGGAAAAGAGTCAACTTTTCACCCTAAAGAAATACAGGCATAAAACTGGGTATAGGATGAGTTCACCAAGTCTAGCTAAGAATGGGTAATAAAACCATATGAGAAGAAAAGACATCAAAAGAGCAAGCAGTGGGTTGTTTTTTTCTCTTTCTTTCCTCTGTGTGTGTGTGAGTGTGTGTGTGTGTGTGTCTGTGTGTGTGTGTGTGTGTCTGTGTGTGTGTGTATGTGTATGTGTGTGTGAGTGTGTCTGTGTGTGTGTGTGTGTGTGTGAGTGGGTAGATGCAAAACTCCATTAAAAACATGAGTGAGGATTCTGGAGGCAATAAAGGAGGAGATGAGAAAGGACATGAACGGAGTTGGTGGAAGTGCATCTGAGGGGCATTTCCGTTACATACCCACTATAACGTGTGTCTCCGTGCAGTTCAAACTGTGATGATGCGCACACATCAAAACTACAAGTTTCCGTAAATACTAAACTAAAATGAACATAAATAATACACGTGGAGTCCATACCCATGTGGACTCTGGTGGAAATACCCTCAGGGGAATCAAATCTCTTACCACACACATAAGAAGTGCTACTTTACCTTATCGTAGCCTCAAAGACTTGGACTGTGGAATCTTTGTCAAATGAAACAGTGTTGATCACTAACTTGACTGCCTTCTGGAACTCGGATGAATTTCCCATTATCTTTAAACAGAAGAACACAAAACATGACAGCAGCTTGAAATTGACACTGAAGCGGCAGCCAGCCGCTGTGTCTATGTGTCTGTACTGCCTATGGCTTTGTCACAGTGGCAATGGAAACCAAAAAGTCATTTCTCACATTATACTCCAGGACAGACATCTCCTACCACTCACTCAAGGGTCCAATCTCCAATACAAAATACACAAACTATCAGCTCCACGTACAATTTAAAAATTAAGGTTACTATGTGACATGTGTAGATACAATACCACAGTGTGCTAGTCCCTTCTAAAAGGGCAAAATGCTACAGTTTAAACTACATGGAAATGATTTGATTTCACCCATATTTTAAAATTATTTTTCCTATGGTCATACACATATACACCAATAAATAAACAAGTGGGGAAAGAGAGAATAACATCAAGGAGAAATGGTTCTTCAGACACTCCTTCTTTGGGGTGTGCCTTATCTCTTAGAATACTGATCACTATTTGTTTCTCAAGTCATATTTGCTTGGGTATAGAGCCGACACAGGCTTTCTGTTCTCAGTTTTCCTTTTTAAAAGATCATGCAATCTTGTTCTGGTTGCATGCAATGGCCAGGAGATTCTTTTCCCCTTGCGGTTCTTGACGTTTATCTGCAAACATCTGTTGAAAATACTAACAACAAAAAAAAGAGAAACCTCAACTTAAGGAACACAGGAGAAATGAGCCAATACACTAACATGTTCAAGACCAGCTATTCTACTCTGAAAAAACCACAGAAATAGGTCTGTTTCCTCACAGATGTTCTCCAAGAACAGTATCTGGTGTACCTGCAAGATTAATATGATCTCAGATCAAGCTGGGGAAGGAGATGAAATCTAGGCACACCAAATTACACCCTGTAAAGTATCTCATTAGATAGCCAGTGAGAACAAAGTAACCAGGGCACAGAATTGCAAAGGCCTGAGAAAGGCTGACTGGACAGAGGAGGGACTTCTCAGAATCTTGAAAATGCTGAAGTACGGCTTCAACCTTTACTTCCAGCACTCTGGAGGCTGAGGCATAAAGATGGTCACCAGTTGGAGACTCTGCCTCAAAGAACAAAATACTTGCCTCAAGTGTGCAGAGTCCTGGGATTAATCTCCAAGTCCACCAAAATAAACAAACAAGCATGCGTGCATGCCTGTAAGCACATCACTTGCAGGCTGAGGCAGGAAGACTGCTACAAGTTTAAGGCCTTCCTGAACCTTATTGTTGAGACCCTGTCTCAAAAATTAAATAAACAGGGCCAGGAAGATGGCTCAGTAGATAAGGCTACTTGCTACCAAGTTTGACAACTTGAGTTTGATCCCTGGAACCCAAATGGTAGGAGAGAACCGACTCCTACAAGCTACAAGCTGTCTTATAGCCTGCACTGACATGCTGTGTCATGAGCACACACACACATACACATACACACAAGCACTAATTAAATGTTCTTCATTTTTTTAATTAAATAACTTCTTTACCTCAACATAAAAGTTAAATAAAATGCTTTTGTGTGATGTGGATCTCTAATAGTCAGAATTTCTCCAGTTTGAGAACTAGACGATTCAAGGGGTGTACCTTAGAATAGATGTTGGACAAAACTGGGTTAGAAAATATTCACTTAAACAAAACTCTGCAATCCTCCTAAGTACCACATACTGTCAAGTGTGGAGGAGAGTACAACAAATAGTAATGATTGCATCTCTGACCTTAGCCAGCAAAGGGGTAGAGAGACATAATGGGATGAGCAGGAGTGCTCAGCAGGGTGAGCTTTCTTAGCTGCACGCCCACCTTCTGACTCTCCTTCCCCAACAGCGGCCTGAGTCAGCCTCCTGCCACTCCAGCGCTTAGCACTAATTACACTGCACTTACTTGTCTGGGCACATTCTGAGAAGTGATGGTGGAGACTTAATGAAGCAGGAATCACTCCAGAAGGAAATACTGGGAGACTGAAAGTACTCTGCAACTAGAGCCTAGAAGGAAATGCAGCAGCCCTACCAGAAGCAGGGCCCAGCCTCTTTCTGCTTTCCATAAAATGAAGGCACCCAGCATGACCTCCAGCTCTCTCCAAGTCCTGCAACTCTACTGTTAGCAAACCACCAGACAATCATGGTGTAAACTTAGCTACCTTACCCAATTCCAACTCTTAGCTGACAGCTTTAAACATTTCTTGGTGACATTTAAAGGAATCAGATAAATTATTAAACACAGGACTTGATACAGTATTTAATAGCTTTCTATAGTAAAAATGTCTCAGAGGGAACAGGCAAGTGTTTGTAAAATTCCTAAGGAGATTGCAGAACACTGGAAATGTCCCCTGGAAACCATGTTCTGTGGTGCTATGCCATGAAACACATAATAGCCTGACATGTCCAGTATGGCTCATCACCTTCAGAACATGTCTTGCGTTTATGTTTCAAGGTCTCTGAGGGTCAATGAGGGATGCCAAGGGACAAGAGGTGTAAAAGCAGGACACAGCTTGGCAGTCCTCATCTGTCATAAACAACAGCCAACACCAAGACACAGGAAATAACAGTTGTCTACAGAGCCATGCCTGGGAAGGCACCCTGCACAGACACCCCTGTGAAGACAGTAGCTAGAAGCATTTTAGGGTAGCTTCTGACCCTGAAATCTTCTGGGTTTTGCTCTTGAAGTACTGTGTTACAAGTTAAAAAGAAGATTGGTAGATTCCTAAAAAAGGAAATTACCCTTCAGAATGAACCCTTAGGAGAGAGCCTTCCAGCTAAAGCCATTTAAAGAGAGAGAGCAATTAGGAAAGAAAGGTGTGTCTACGGAGTAGGGCAGGGTCTTAAAAGGAGAGACTGGACCATGAAGGTCCAGAAAACAAATAGAAGTTCTGACTCTTAAAGGCTCTTAGGGTTTGGGACAAGTTTCATACCTCATAATTTAGCTTAGTCTGCTATATGTACACAGAGACGGGCACTTAGGAGGAACATAAACTTATCTTGCAGCTAGCTGCACCAGGAGAAGCCACTGAGAGGCCCAGTGTCCTTTTTTTATAAACTCTGTCCCAAAGAAGAAAGGTAGCAGGAAGGTGGACCTGATTTCTAGGAGAGAGACAATGAGGCTAGAAGGTGCATATAGTGGTTTGAATGAGAAATATCACCCATAGGCTCCTGTATTGGAACACCGGGTCCCCAGTTGTCGGTGCTGTTTGGGGACCTTATGGGTTCTGTGGGAGGTGCAGCCTGTGGGAGAAACCGTGACCGAACACCCAGTTTCCTGATCTTGCCACCATGCCCTGCCTTTCCCACCACTGAGAGCTACCCTGCAGAACCGTTAAATCGAAATAAACTCTCTCTCCCTAAACTTGCTCTTGGCCCTAGTGTGTCATCGCAACAACACGAAAGTAATTAATACAGCCTATGATCTAACTGTTCGGCCTTCCGGGATATATACATTTTCACTGTTAGTCATAGTTTGAGCAATGAAGAAATATCAGGTCATCTGACAGGGTCCCTCTTCAGTTCCTAATTTTAACTAAATAGTAACTAAATTCTCCAGACTCTGGTAGGACATAGGATGGCAAAGGAAAAAAAAAGTTTTCTAAAAGTTAGCCATGCATTTCTTCTCTACCTTTAGAGGAGAGCCCCTCACTTAGCCTTCCATGCTCCCCGGCCTTCCCATAAAGGTCATTAAAATAACTAACACTCATCAAAGCCTTCTGGGTACCGCAATTCCTGGAATTCCCATTCCTAGGGGAAATGGGGAAATACAATAAACTCCCAAACACTTTATCTTAATTATCTTAATTAAAGAAGAAAAGGCTGAACACTTACTGCAAGTGTATCCAAGGCATCAACCAGAGTCAGAGAGTAATTCCCTAGAACATCATTGATGTTCAGATTTGAACTGAAAAAGAAAGAATTAAAATTAAACAAAGGCACTTTTCATTTAAAGTGAAACAGAAAAAAAGACCATAAAAGGAAACGAAACACTCCTGAGAAACTAAAACTGCTAGCAGTGCTTATGACCCAGAAAACGGCTGTGGGCCGACTGCAGGGTCAATACGGCCTTCTCTCCCAAGGCGGCAGTGTCTATGTTCACAGGATGAGAGCTACAGGACAGCAGAGACACATGTTTAGAGCAGCAGTGAGGAAACTCAAGGGAACACCAGAGATGGGTAAGTCGCTCACTCTCTGAGACAGACTGTCAACAAGTCCCGATCTTTAACCCTGTCTAACTTCAAAACTCTTCGTTTCACAATCAGTAGGAACTGAAGGAGGGATCCTGTCAGATGACCTGGTATTTCTTCACTGCTCAAACTATGACACAGTGAAAACTACTGCATCTGGGAAGGCTGGGCAAACAGTGAAAAGGACCTGGTGTGGCTGAGAAATTCAGATCACGACTTCACTGACTACTCCCCTTTCTATTCCCACAAAGCCAGAAAATGATTACAGAGGCACAAAGGGGAACAAAACGATAGTAAAAGAAGAAATAAGCCAACTACTTAATGGTCTCGTTCACTGGAGATCAAAGTAAGAAAGGCCTACTTCCATTTCCGGCCACTGACTCACTCCTATCTGGCGTCCTCCATCTTGTCTGCATGCCACCTGCCCTGGCAGCATCTCAGGGTCCTTGCCCTACTTCCTTCCTATGAACGAGGTTTGTTTTTTTGGTTTTTGATTTTTTTTTTTTTTTTTTTTCGAGACAGGGTTTCTCTGTGTAGCCCTGGCTGTCCTGGAACTCAGAAATCTGCATGCCTCGCCTCCCAAGTGCTGGGATTAAAGGGGTGTGCCATCACCACTCGGCTGTGAATGAGGTTTTAATGGCAGTACCCCACAGTTCTGGATGGCTTGGTCTGCTACATCTCCCTAAAATGCCTCCTGGGGCTGCTAAGATGATTCATTGGGAAAGGCCCTTGATGCCGACTGTCACATGTTACCTTCACTTGTACACAAGCACCACAGCACACACTACACACACACACACACACACACACACACACACACACACACACACACACACACATTGGGCCTCATTTAGCATGAAATGGAAATTACATGAAGAAGCAGGCATAGACAGCTTCCAAATCCGACCTTATCTGAACCTTCCGGGCTTCTCTTTAGTGTGTGCTGGGCACATAATGGAGGACAAACATTGTAAAGCAAAAACCAAGGGCCCAGAGCGGTTCTGTAGGAGCCACAGCCACCCAACAGCATCGCTGGAAAACCACACTTGTTTCTTTTACTTGATTCTCTAAAAAAATTTGTCTGAAGCCAAAGGTGATCTCAGGGTGAGCATTATGGATCCAAACAGGTCTCTCAGAGGCAGGGCCAAACACACAGGAGTTGCCAAGGGTTGCAGAAGGGTCAAAGCGGACATCCTCACATTCAAGTCTTCAAGAACACTTGGCTGTGTTTAATAGTTAACTACAGGCCTATGCTGCTCAGACACAAAGTGAGTTCCAAAGACTCACCTCACCAGAAATCCCGTATCACTTAGCGTCCCAACTGACAGGACTGAACACGAACCCCACCACCTGGCCCTCTGGTCCTCTCCCGAGTACTCCCTAATCTGGGGTTAAGGTGGCACCCTCTGGAGCTGCCCAGGACCCATGGAAGGCACTACTAATCTTTAGCAACTAGGTTCCTTTCCATGTTTACTGTGCTTTTTCTCTTAGTCCACACATAGAAGGGACACAGTGTTCAACTATTGAAGAGCGGGGTACACAGCCACGGGCAGAATGCTTGCCTTGCATGTTAAGATACTCAGTTTGACACTCAGCACTGACCTTCCCCCCAAAACAAGAACTCCTCAAACACTAGCCAAAGAGTCAGTAACAATTGGCAACTGTTACCAGACTAGGTTTTCTTCAAAATGTATTTGTAATAATTGTGATAGTTTTTCCACTCTAGTCAGGAAATCCACTTAAACAACTAGAATGTTCACTAAAGCATTTTGAAATCTTTTCTACCAAATAATCCCAGCACTTAGGAGACTGGGTCAGGAGGATATCAAATTCTTTGATTACACAATACCATGTCTCAGAAACAAAAAAAAAAAATAGTAACAGAAATATCAAAATAGGAGGAAGAGAGTAGAGAATGAAGAAAAAAATAGATTCAATAAAAGAACTGGTGCTGGCCCAACAGCATAACACTGTCCTGCTTCCATTTGTCAGCCCTTCCAGCAGATAACACAGCTCTGCTCTTTGGACATGCTTACTGTAGCCCTGTCTCACCCAACAGCTCCTGAGGAAGTCAATCTTTCTGCACAAAAATCAAGAGTTCAAGGGGTCCCATGTAAGCAGCTTGTCAAATCTCAACTCCCTCCTAACTTCTTACATGTGAATGAAAGCTCGTGTGTCCATGGGGTCACTTTGAAGTTCTCACTACCACTAAACGAACAAAAGAAGGAAGGAAAGGAGGAGGAGAAAAACAAGGAGGAAGAAGAGGAAGAGAAAAGGAGGAGGAAGAGGGGGAGGAGGAGGAGGAGCAAGAGGAGGAGGAGGAGCAAGAGGAGGAGGAGGAGGAGGAGGAGGAGGAGGAGGAGGAGGAGGAGGAGGAGGAGGAGGAGGGGAGAGGAGAATTAAGAATAAGAGGGTGGAGAAGATGAAGACCACAGTGCCTGCTAGAAAATCTTTGACTATGTAGCTAATAAAAGCAAGCAGACATGTTGGGAGGGGGGGAGTGCTACACTTTACTCAACCTGTAACAGCTGTTTGGAAATGTTGTCTGTTCTGTGTGGGCAGAAAGATAACATAACAAATAGTGCCTGCACACTCAAGGACTTAGTAATCCAGAGAGAAAATGGGACAGGAAGGTAAATACACACAGTGCTCAATTCTCAAACAAAGTTAAAGTCGGAATGGAGGCTCACAGAAAAGGAGCAAACCAGGAGAATCACTTTCCACAGCTTAAGCAAGGCTTGAGCCTTATTCTGAAAGATGTCTGAAAAGAGAATTCTAAAAGAGGCCATTCCCCCACCCCCACCCCATCTGTCTGTCTCTGTGTGTGTGTGTCTCTCTGTGTCTCTGCCACACACACACACACACACACACACACACACACACACACACACACACCCCTGCATGATTGTGAAGGTGTTCACATTTCTTCAGGTAAGATTCAGAGTGTTGATCTTTTCTCTCTCCATCTTACTCCCTAGAGACAGATCTCACAGAACCTGGAACTCACCAGGTAGCCAGCAATCCTCCTCTGGTCTCTACCCTAACCAGTGTTTGGGTTACAAGGAGTGGCCACACCCAGCTTTTTATGAGCTTGCAAAGGAATTCTAACTTGAGAGTTCACACTTTCATAGTGCCCTCTTACCCATTTACCTTAGCCCCAGCCCAGGGTTATGGGTGTGACGTTCTGATCAGGAGCAGGGAGGGTTCGCTCTGAAGCTGAGTTTTCCAAGGGAAACCTATATACCTAGCACTTAGATAAGTGGCTATCTTAAGCTAGATGTGCTGGGAACCAATATGTCATCTGTTCATTTGGCATTTTCTTTTTGTTAGGAGAATATGGTTTGGGGAGTTTGCTGGATCAAGCATGATCACAGTTGTCATTCATGGGATTACAGAAATATCTAAATTTACTCAAAGGTTTGAATTTGGATTCTACAATCCAACAGCAATTGGGAGCTAGAGACTGGCTGTTTTTATAGGGTTCAAGATCCATTTACTTCATGTTAACTCAACACAGGGTCCATGTCTATCAAGATAAGTGTCAAGAAGATGTGACTGAAGAAACGACACAGCCCAGCATGGTGGCCTGCGCCTGTAACCCCAGCACTGAGAGATACAATGCAGGCTGTTCAGCAGGGGTTGAAGGCCAGTCTGTGCTACATGAGACCCTGCCTTAATGAATATATTTAATTTTTTAAAATCCGAAATATATTTTCTGGGCATGGTAAAAGCGCACTTTGTAATTATTATGGGCCGAGGCAGAAGAACCCTCAGTTTTGAGGACTCTTCCTCAGAACACTTTTATTGTTGTTGTTCCTTTATTTTTTGGAGCACTAGTACTGAATTCAGGACCTCCTGCACACTAGGCAAGCACTCACTGAGATAGATCCCCAGACTTTAAAATTTTACTTTGTGTGTGCATAAACGTGCATGTGTGTGCATGTGTGTGCATGTGTGTGCATCTGTGCACGCGTGTATGAGCATCCACAGGGAGGCTAGACGATCACCTAGAGGTCAGGTTATAGGCAGCTTTGAGTGCTGAGAACAAATCCGAGTCCTCTGTGAGAGGAGCTTTTCACTACTGAGTCATCTCTTCGGCCTGCAAAGTCTAATTTTGGAAAGGGCCAAAGGGTAGCCTAGTAGCAGATCACTTATCTGGAATGGGCAGGTCTCATTATTAGAAATAAAAATATTTAAGCCTTTTTTTTTTTTTTACATTTTATTTGGGAAACTTGTTCAGAACCAGAATGACAAAGGACAGGCCTGAAACACTCGGAAAAGTACCAAAGCATGAGAGAACTATACTGCAGAGAGCAGAAACAGAAAAGGAATAGGAAAAAGAAGTTAAGCTTTCTGTTCCTTGTTGGCCAGTCTGAGACTGCTCAAGGCCACAAAATTCCTATGGTCTCTTGTGGGGCAGTGATCTGTGACAGGCAATCTGGCACCTCCTGGGAGGCTTTTGGCTCCAGTCACAGTCTCTACCACCCCTCCTCAGGTAGAGGCCACACAGCCCCAAGCCATCCCCACGTTAATGAGACACCTAGAGGCTTAGCCACGCCCCTTCCCAGTTACTATATCTGCCTCCTCTCTCCCAGAGGAGCGGGGGTACAATTCTAT
Organism: Uromys caudimaculatus; assembly: GCA_028551405.1. Lineage (NCBI taxonomy): Eukaryota > Metazoa > Chordata > Mammalia > Rodentia > Muridae > Uromys > Uromys caudimaculatus. The sequence goes on from CM052700.1 coordinate 36,216,165, forward strand.
CCGCACCACTCTCCACAATGAAAATAAACGTCTTAGAATTATGGACTGTCTCTTCATCTGGACCCACCGTGGGAAGCAAGGGATCCGGCCATCGATTAAGGAGCGCATCTAATCTCTCGCTGAGGGCTTCCCAGTGCTCCCAGATGGTACCCATTCACCCAAACCTAAGCAGCTAGCCCTGTGCCAAGTCGATGAAACCCGGTCTCGGCAGGAACCCCAGCTGCGCTCTGGCTAGCCCGTCTGTGGTACCCTGCAGCAACTGCAGTGCCCCGGGCTAAAGAACCCACTGAGACGGCTGCCAAGTTCCCTGAGGATGGGCCCTCCCCCACCCACAGGCAGGTCCCGAGAAGGCTTCCCACAGCCCCCACCTGCCCATCAGACTGTGTGGGAAGACGCACGGCCACTTCCACAGTGTCTCCTATCCCACCCAGAGCTGCAGCGCCCAGAATGGACACATGGGGCTTCTTTCCACCGTGCCAGGTTTGTTCCCACACTCTCTAACTATGTCAAAAATCACAAAGGCTTACCAACGACAAGTCAAATGCCATCACTCCCCAATAGTGCTAGATGTCATCCCAGTCAGAGACTGGACTTCAACTTGTATAAACTGCCAGTGCATAAGCAAAGCAAACCACAAAACTTATCATAGACCTCGAAAAAGGCCTATGGCCCCCAAGATGCCACTGGGACCAACAACTTTAACCAACCACCATTACTTCACTTTGCAAAAGAGCCCCAACTCCCACCTCTAAATGCTCCAGAAATTGCTTATGGTTCATTTAAAAAAAAAAAAAAAAAAAAAAGATCATTAAAGCCAGGCCTGGTAGGCAAGACTGTAACTCCAACTACTCAAGAGTCTGAAGTGAGGTCACAAATTCAAGGCCTGCTGAAGGTGCAGCCCATTTAATACAACAAGACTATCTCAAACAGATTTAGCTCAGTGGTGGACTACTAGCCCAGCATGCACAAGGCCCAAGTAAAACAGGCACTTCGATGCTGCTTCTGCTGAAAAGCTCTGACTTGACTTCTCATGGAACCCACAGAGTAACTAAAAAGAGGGTCAGGGCCCGGCATCTCTGTCTTCCTTTTGCACCTGTCTCCTTCCCTTTGGGTCACCCAGCTTTCCACTACACATGGGCATGGTAATCATTCCAGGAGAACCCTTCTACCCACTCTCACTCCTATGAGACTGAAGGCATTATCTAAAACCTGTAGTTACCTTAGATTCCAAATGATGAGAACAATTACCTATGAGGTGTATAAACAGATCATCTTACAAGAACGGGCCCCTCAGTTAGGCAATGATAACTAGGAACAGATTAACACTATTCCTCCTACTTAACAGGCTCACCTTGTAGGACCTGAGCTGTTACTGTAATGGCCAAGACCACAGCTTGACCCAGACTGCTTAGCTTTCTAGATCTCATACTGTCTTCACCAATCCTTCCTCTACTTGGTCCTAAGGCTCATGGCAAGTCCCTGAATCCCAACTCAGGGACAGCAGGACCCCTGTATTTGTACCTCTTCCCAGGAGGTTAATTAAGACTCTTTACTCTGCTTTGTGCCAGTGATTGTCTCTTTAATTGGTACCTTGGGATGAGTGGCCAAGCCCAGTTTATTAGGGCAGCTGGAGCTTTTAATGTAACACTCCTGGTTATGTTAGGAACAATCCTCGGGATGAAAGGAAGACAGAAAGACTAACAGACCAGCAGACTGAAGGAAGGAAGAGGGGGGGGGAGAGAGAGAGAGAGAGAGAGAGAGAGAGAGAGAGAGAGAGAGAGAGATGGATGTTATGGAAGAGCCTCTTTCCGGGGAAGCCCATCCATCAGCAGAGCAGTTCCTAGTCCAGAGAAAAAGAAGAAAAGAGAAAGACAATGAGGTCTAATAGATGGGAACATAACTGATGCTGTGCTTAAGGTTCAGTTGGGAATGAATCAGAAATGCCCTGTAAAATATTCAAGGGAGGCTGAACCCAACAATGGTCATCTACAGATTTTCAAACCTTTTCTGTGTCTTGATGTCAACTGTCAACCTTTGGTTGACTTTTGGTACACAAACAAAAATATTGTCTTTGTAAAATAATAATTTAAAAATATCCAAAATAGGTATACACACTTAAGTTGCAGCTACATGAAAGAAGAAAGAGAGAGAGAGAGAGGGAGGGAGAGAGAGAAAGAGAGAGAGAGGGAGGAAGGAAGAAACTGTGCTGCCATATGGACAGGAACTGGCAGAAAAGAGCTACTAAAAATAACTAGTGGGATTTTTTCAGTTTCCCCTCTCAGATTTAATGAAATTTGTTCTCACAAGATAAAGAAAGGGGAGAGAAGAGGAGGGGAAGGAAACGGAAGGGAGAAGAGAAGGAGCGGGAAGAAGGGGGGGAGGATGGAATTGAAGAAAAGAGAACCATAGGTAGAGCCTCCCCTGTGTCTCTTTTAGAAATGAGACAACTCATTCCCTTCCTATAATCCCAAAAAGGACCGATGTTACTTCACAAGACTGTATAGTCCCCCCAAAGAAACTGAGAGAAAATACATTTATATGAAAGAAAAAGCTGAAATTTAGCTCAGTTATAAAGAACTACATGGAGCCATGTGTTCAATTCCCCACACTGCTGAAAGAAAGCAGGAAAATTTTGTTTTGGTTTGGGTTTGTTTTTTTTTTTTTTGTTTTTTTTTTTTAATATATACAACGGCTGACACATGACAAATAGTTCATCAGTCTGCTACAACTATGAAAAGACCCAGTCCCTCTGTGTGGGGTGCTCCCTCTTCATAGTTCATCAGGCTACAAATTAAGACACAAATTTACACATAACCAACACACTTTTATAGCTCTTCATGCCCTTTTAAGAGTGTTAGCTAGCTTTTGCGTGGGAGTCACAGAGTGTGTGTAGAGGTCAGAGAACAACTCCGAGATTCTCTTCGGTTCTTTCTCCTTCTTCCATGTGGGTCCTGGAGAATCAAACTCACGTTTGAGCATAGTACCAAGCGCCCTTACTGGCTGAGTCATTTCATCAGCCCCTAGTTTTCCTTTTAGAAACTAAGAATCCCACCAGGTAAAGGAAAATACACATGCCAGATGTCCAAGGGTGCCCATGTGGAATGCCAAGACAATGAACAACCCAACTCCACTCCCACCTAAGGAGAGGGAAACACCACAGTCACCAACTAGCCTGACTGGGTCTGTGGCAGTGCACACCCTTCAGGGAGGAGGAACTTGGCTGGGTGTCCTGCTCTCTTGGACTTTGAAGTCCACTAGAGTAACCCCGGAACTCCACCTTCCCATACGTGGCTAGTGGACTAGGAGGGCTGGCTGACCTTCTGTCAGCAACATCACCCCACTGGTGTTTACGATGGTACCAAGCAATGAAGGTGTCAGTCAACTCTGCGCTAAGAAGTCATCCTTCCAGATCGCAAATCTGGGCCAGGCAACTACCATCCCTCCCAGCAAGCTCCCCTCCGTCTAAGCAGCCGCCCCTGGGAAGGAGAAACACTTAACCTCTCATCCCAACCCCGTTGTCCAACTCACTGGATGGCCCCTTTCTAGGAACCCGCTCCTTAATCTTCATATTAAAAAGCTTTGGGTGTGGCATTCTGATCGGAATGGAGAGGGTTCGTTTTGGAGCTGAGTTTTCCAAGGGAAACCTATATAACTAGCACTTAGATAATGTGTCCATCTGGAGTGAGGGACACTGTGACTATCCCTTCCGGTCTCTGGGCCTCAGTTTCCCCATCTGCAACAGAAAATGACAGGGACAGCTGTCCTGAAGTTTGGAGGGTCAGGGAGAATCAAGAGGATGGTAGTCCACCGGGAAGCGAAGAGGAGGAACCTCGGACTACAGCGGACCCTAAAGACCCTGGTGTCTTCTCAGAGACCCGGAGGAGCGGAAGGCAGCGCGCGGGCTACTCACGGGTCTCCGCGGTCAGGCCCCCGGCCGCGGCAGTAGATGGGGTTGAGCTCGTCCTGCGGAAAGGCGTGCGCCATGTAGTTGTCATAGCCGAAGACGAACATGCCCCGCGCCAGGTCGCGCATCTGGGCACGCAGCTGCGGCGGGAAGGCGCCGCTGTAGCGCCGCTCGTACTCGTCCGGGCCGCAGCCACCGCCGCCCAGAGCATAGCCCCAGTGCGCCGGGCCGCACACGCCCGGTCCCGGTCCCGGTCCCGGTCCCGGTCCCGGCCCTGGCGGGGTCTCGAGCCGCCCCTCCGTCCCGCGCCTTGGCCGATGAAGCCAGGCCGGGCCTCCGGGCGGACCAACTGGTCCCGAGCCGTCGGGGTCCCTCAAGCGCTGGAAGCCGAAGCTGAGCGGAAACCGCTGGTAGAAGCCCATGCTGGGCCCCAGCCCGAAGACCAACCAGAGCACCGCGTGGAGGCCGAGGCGCAGCAGCACCAGCCCCAGGACAAGCGCTCGCCATTGCATGGTCGCGCGTCCGCCGCGGGCATTATTTTGAAGCGCCGGGCGCGTCCCCAGCCGACCGCCTCCCCGCGCGTCCGCCGGGAGCCCGCTCACTTCCCCTTTAAGGAACTCCCTCGTGACGCACCAGGAACTGATCCATTGTCGGACCGGCCCGCCAGGCCCCGCGTTCGCCCGCCGGCCACCCCGGATTGGCCTCGCACGGACCCGGCCTCGAGGGGCGCGGCCGGGGACTCCCTCCGGCTCTATAGGCCGCCCGGCCCGCAAGGCCCCGCCCCACCGCTGGGCCACGCCCCCCGGGCGGTTCCGAGTCTGGTCTAGCTGGCGTGGCGAGCGTAGGTCGCTCCGGCTTTTGGGGAAAGAACTTCCAACCAATAAGAGCGCAGCACGGGAGCTCCTGGAGCCGGACCCAGACACGGCCTCTGACCCGCCCGAGCCCGGATAAATGGTGTCCCTGAACGGAATGTTTCTTGAAGATGGGAAAGCTCGTCCAGGTCTGTAGTAGTAGGGGTGAGAAAGTTAAGGGCCAGGCCTTTAGGGAAAGGAGGTATCTACGAATAGTAAAGGTTTTTAACTTGGTGGGGGTGGGACTCCCTGGTCCCACGAAACATCGTCCAGTTGTTTTTGTTTGTTTTATTGGAACGCCTTAACTTGGGAGAATCATTCATGATACTTCTAAAATACTCCGAGATCACATCCAATCCTAACAAGGCGGGGGGTGGGGGGCGGACTAACACCAAATCATTTTCATCAGAACTATTTAAACATCTTTTCCCCGACAGTCCCATCATCTTCACAGTGCAAGGCAGTGTCCACCTCGGAAATGTAGGGTAGATTTGGGGTTTAATCCCTTTTAAAACCTAATTTCTGTAATTAAGGTTACGGATTTCTTTTTTTAAGGGCTGTGGCTTTCAACACTTGGAGCGCCTGTAAAAGTTTTGCCTTTCCTAAGATTACACCCTGTGTCTATCAACATGCAAAAAATAAAATAAGGGAAGTAACGAAATCAGTAATTCCTGTCACCAACCACGATGGCAATGACAGGGAGGATTTAGATAAATCCTGTGACATTTTCAGAGTAGTTTTTGCACTGTCACAGGGTTCAACTGAGCAGCCTGCAACAACATAAGTTCTTTGGGTTGGGAGAGCTTATTTTATGAGAGACAAAGGCCCAAGCAGTAAGGGGGGGGGGGGGAGAAAAGGGGGGAGGACTGGTGAAACTTCTGTAAGACCGACTCACTCCAGTTCTTGACCCTGAACTATTAGTTTCTGCCTCCCTAGAGCTAACTAACACAAACTGAAAATAAACATTAAGATATTGTTTCCTCCTTAAACTACTTCTGTGCACATTTTAGCTTAAATTTATCTTGCACTCTAGTCACCTGTCAGCCACTGATGGCAGCAACTGTTCTCACATTACAAAAAAGCCCTAATTTTAAAAGATGTGTCTGATAACCAGAGAAAAGCAGCTAGCTTATGAAAAATGCTTTTCATGGCACAGCTGACAGTAAGCGCCAGTAGAACAGGTTTTCAGGGCACTATCATATATTCCTATTTTATCTTCATTAAAAAAAAAAACAAGACCTTAAAATGGAATATCTGTGACTGGCTCTTTAGACTGGGATTTCTCAGATTGAATGTTAGCTGATGAAACTGAGACTTCTCTATCTAATCAGAATATCCACCCTTAAATATAAAAACAAATTCTGAGACAAGATCTCACTATGTAGCCCCATTTTGCCTCCAGCCTGTAATCCTCCTGCCCCAGCTCCAAATGAGAGATTATATGAGAAAAGGTGATAGGTTTTTCCCAATACATACATTCTCACAAGAGTATCTCAGGATTAGTATGAAAAAGTCACATTCCTTTTACGTAAAGCTTTACTCTGTATCTCCGACGAGACAACTGAGAACCCAGTCGGAATCCTGCCTTTGTAACCTTGCTAAGTTAGTTTCTGCACCTGTTTCCCCTGCAAAACATTCCCCATTTTAAGATATGAACAGTACTTACCACAAACTCTCTCATACACTCACCAAAAAAAAAAAAAAAAAAAAAAAACCAACAAACAACAAAAAACTTGTAGTAGTGTGCCCTGTTAATAATGAGACTGAATTTTATTTGAAGAAACTGATATGCATCCAGGCAGAAGTTACTTTTATGTGGGTGGGACCGAGACAATCTCTTGTGGACTGTTAATTTCTGAAACAAGTTAACTTTACCTATTAAAAGTTAATTTATTCAGCCAGCCATGGTGGCTCAGACTTTTAACCCCAGCACTTCAGAGGCAGAGGCAAGCGGATTCCTGTGAGTCTGAGGCAGCCTGATCTTTATAATGCCTGAAATGCTCCTCAGGATGCTAAGACCGTACTGCTTTGAGACCAAAAGACTAAGACTAGCCTGAACAGAATAGGGAGTCAGCTGTCCCCAAAATAAAGATAGTGAGCTTCCTTCCCCTCCCCCCAGTCCTGCTATCCCACAAAGGGAATCAGTCTTTCTGGAACTGTGGCAAACAGTGTAACAGACAATGTGAATTTCTCTTTGCACAATGGAAATGGAAATAAGTTATAAAAATAGACATAAACTCAAAATACACAGAAACAAAATAATCCATTGTGTGGGACATACTGTGTAACAACTGAGGGCTGAGCACTGACCACTGTCACAGATGACAAAAGGGAGGGAGGGAGATACATAACTGACTGGCTGCTGCTCTGCTTTCCATGCCAAAGGGAGGCCCAAGGGAGGTCTGCTTGCCTCCGCCACCCCCTTATTTTTGGAAGGAAGAATTTTCGAAGTGTCCCAGGTTTCTCAAAAGCTGAAATGCATTTTTGCTGAGCCTACAGCAGCTAAAAAGTGTTATTACTAGTTCTAAACTGCTTTGGAGTAAAAACACATGCAACTGTAAAGGTCTTTCCAAAAAACATAAGTATGTATGTTTTAACAGCACGTCTACATTACTGCATCGTTCTGTAAACTGTGATGACTAGCCCTTCACTACATAAAACAAAGCGCAGGAAAGTAAACATTTCTGTATTTTCAAGTAGATGGCATATAAAACATTAACATAGTTACTAGACAAGTGGTGTGTGTGTGTGTGTGTGTGTGTGTGTGTGTGTGTGTGTGTGTGTGTGTGTGTGTTACCAGCTACTATCCACACCTCTAGTATGCCAGAAAGTTCACTGAGAAGCTGGGTTGGGAATCCTTCTCACTGGATAGACTGGAAAGACTTCAGCAACTCACCAGGGAAACTGCCAGTTAATGAGAAAGAAAAGGGGCATTCCCCCAAGTGCCAATCTGACACTCTTCAGAATCAGGCTACATTAGCATGTTAAACTGGGACTTCTTTGTCACATTCCTTCCTTTTGCCAGTGACTCCCACTACTGCTTCGATTGAGTCTACTCGCTGTATTCTATCTAGAATGTCACTGACCTGTTTCTGTTTCCCCATGACACACGAGGCATCAATGACAAGCGCACCCACTTTTATTAATAGCTCAAATTTAAATAGAACTCTGTGGAGGTTATTTACCAACAGGAAACACCTGCCATGGGCTGCCAACTTGTAGAAGAGCAAACTTTGAGGAAGTCTGTGAGACTACCATTTGCATGACTAGTTTTCCCCTCGAGTCTCCTGACTCACAAGTGTGCACTGTTGGAGGCAGAACGGTCAGTTTTCAATAAAATGTAAATAGTTTAAACAACAAACATGATGGCTGCCTCACAGTGGCCCATTGTCGGAGTCCTTGGCCAGCAGGGTGGTACAGATTGGTACCTTCTGTACCTCATTAAAGCTTCTACTCTCCATACCTTCTGAGAGGCTGTGATTACCAAATCAAGCTGCTTCAACGTCGGATGCAAAAGGAAATCACTTCCCCAGACAAAAATAAAGTACACTAGAGCAGCCATGGTCCCAAACACCCAATTTACTTCTCATAGTCAAAACGACGGATTTTAGAGGCCACATGCCCGTCATCCCTGCACTCAAGGGGCTGAGGAAGGGGGGTTCTGAGTCTGAGTTCATCCTGGGACACAAAGCAAAACCCTGTCTCAAAACAAACAAAAAACACTTTAAAATACTAGACCTTCTGTTTCTGAACTAAGCTAAATGTGTACTTTGTATTCCCCAGCGCCATCCAGACTCATTCCTATTACCATCAATCTCACAAAATAGTAAATACTCATGACAGAAATGCCAAATCACATACTCACTGATACAGAATGACAGTGTGTATGACGACAGCCTAACTCATTTTAAAACTCAATATAGCTTATAATTCATATGATAACATATTAGCAAAATGGGACAAATACCTTACTCTAAAATTAGGGCTTTGGAAAATCAATATTTTTATTTCTTCATGTACATGGCGTGCATGCCTGTATGCATACACTCCCACGTGTGGGAGTGTGGAGGCATATACACTTGGAGCGCCGAGGTTTATGCTGGGCATCTTCTGCATCACTTTCTGCCTTATCTACTGAGGCAGCGTCTCTCAGATGGACCCGGAGCTCGTCTAGCTGGCCACACCATGCCTCCCTCTGTACCCTGCCAGGCTCTACAGTGCTAGGATGACAGGCAAGCCACAACGCAGGCCTAACATCTACTGCTGGGGATCCCAACTTCAGTTTAGGAGGCAAGTGCTTTATCCATTAAGCTATCTCCTCAACCCTAAAACACCATGTCAGAGGACTGAAATTTCATAATTATGGCTTTGACTTTTTTTTTTTTTTTTTTTTAAGCTGGGATGTAGCCCAGTGGTAGAGGGCTTTCCTGACTATGCAAGAGCCCAGCTTCAGTTTCTGGCAGAACAATTTTAAAAAATAAACTGGGTGATAGAATTCTTTACTAGCCCCTACCACTGAAAAGTCTTAGATCTGGGGACAGACGAGAGAGGGTACGGCTCAGTGGCACCAGAGTGCCTGCCTAGCATGAGTGAAGATTAGACTCAGTTCTCAGTACCCCCCACCAAGTGCCACTACAATGTGTAAGAAATAGAATCCTCTCCAAGCAGGAGAGAAGGCAGGGGATCATAGTAGCAATTCTGTAGACACTATAAAAGTTTATTTTAGTTCATCCCACTGACACCTCTGACAGCTGAGATGACAACCTTCCCAGCACATGGTCTGTGGAGCCCTTTTCATAGTGATTATTTTTCCGCTCCAGTCCAAAGGTCTACATCTTTCATCATGATATACATTTTAAGGTAAAATTGTCAATGCAACCCTCAAAATGCAAGTTTATTGAATAAAGCTGAGAGGAGCAGTAAACAGACAAAAAATGCATCCACATCTAAATAAAAAAAATGTACGTATTTACAAAGTTCAGTAACGGTTAGGTTTTCACATGCAGAGGTTATGCACAGGAAAATGTTGGTAGTAGCTTTTAGATGTCCTGAAATGCTGGAAAGCAATGGAAAGACACATAAACAAATTAAAGTTTCCGTAGGTCAATTAACAAAAGCCTATGCAGTCCCCGCTTAGCTAAACTTTCTGGTTCCAATCCCTCCTTTTAGGCACAAGCAAGTTGCCACATTCTTTGAAATGGTTCACAGTGACCATTAGTCATGTCAGGCTACAGGAGCAAAGTCTAAATATCCCTTTATTCAAACCACCTATCCCATTCAGGAAGAGTGCAACATGCCTCCATGAATAAGAAGAGAACTTTAAAGCCCAGATTCTACTCACTGAAAATGTGAATGGAGAAAACAAGTAGGTGTCTGTGCAACACAGTGCAGTTATCTGTGCAGAATGTTCTTAAGGCTATGGCAGTCCGTAAACTAAAACAGTACTCAGTGAAAGAACTCACTATTGACTACACCTGGAGTGCTCAACACATCTGAATGTGTACTGTTGACATAGGTGCTGCTTAACAGAAGAGACAAATCACACACAGTGTGAGCAACACAAAAGCAGGTGGGACCATGGGGTTTATCTACATCAGCATGAGTAACAACTTACAAGTCAACCAGTACTAATATGTCCCTTTATGTATGTGGAGATCACTAAGCTACAAAATATGTTCATTGTAAGTTTTTGTACAGCTCTGTATCATAGAAGCAAACAATAAACAGCATTGGTTCCTCCGTTCTGTGGCTGATCATTAAACAACCTGTAGACGTTGCGCATGATTACATTAGATAAAGTAGGCAGGTCTAAAGTTGTCACAATCAATAAGTCTAGTGGCACCAGTGAAAAGAGTGCCAAACCTTACACTGGTAAGAAAAAAATAAGAATTTGTTTATAAGTATCCTTTGTGCTGAAAGTCAACTTCATGACTAGATATAAAAAGTCAGGAGTTAAGGGTGTCATGCAGCAGCACAGGGTGGGTGACTGGAGACAAACAACAGACGTGTATTCATATGAAGTCGGACATCCTTGAAGGGTTTTATTATATTAGCTGGGATGCTCTAAATTCATGAAAGCCTTTGAAAAAAAATCTTCAATTCCCATCCCTTTAAAAAAGTGTGTTAAAAGGGGGAAAAAAAAACCTAATGATCTGGACAGATACAAAAGAGCATGCTGTAACTCCTCCCATCTCCCCAAACGCTATCTGGTGACAAAGGAGTTTCAGAAAGCAAAATGTTTTTAAAATTCACCAGGTAGAAAATCTCCAGTGTAAGGAACCCACTGTTCTGACCTGGTGCCTCTGTTAACTCCTGACAGACCAATTCTTCCTACAGTGTAAGTCTACATTTCACATGCATGTGTGAGGCGGGATGAACAGTATGTCCGTATCCCACATAAGTCAGGCTTAAAGTTTTTCTAAACACTGTGTGTGGCACTAGGAATTCCATGCTGCATCAAGTCAGTACCAGCAGAAGCTACTGGACTCTGTAATGAAATAGGCAGACATTTACTGAAAACCAATACAAAAATCTGGCCCAGAAAGACCAGAATGGTAATATGCAATTTTCTTAATTAAGATGGTCAAAAATGTGGGTGTTTTTAAAATAGAAAGAAAGGAAAGAGGCCTCAACACACTAGACACCTGTGTGAAGCCTTTTAGTGTATGCTGACTTTTATCATGACAACTCCAGCTGATTTGTTATGAAGGACAGGGATACACATCTTCAGCAGTGCACATGAGAAATAAACTCTGAAAAAGGCAATTTCTTGGGTTTAGGAAGGACCATGTTCTGGGAAGTACTTCGGAGGAACGACAGTAGTTCTAGGATTATAGCCAAGAAGGACTGGAAGACTCAGAAGATGTCTCAGCTTCTCCGGGACTTTGAGTGTTGAATAAGCCACTGAAGTGTGATATCTAAAGACGGGGAAAGTGAGAGTTAAGAAATCAGCATTAAGAAATAAACACACAGACAATACATTAAATGTTCAAGGAGCTACATCTCTTCTGTACCTGTACTGCATTGCCTTAGCTTCAAGAGGGCAATGTGAGAAGTTGCCAGATACCGACCATGAACTTGCTACCTGTCAGATCAGGAACTAATCACAAACTGCCAGGGAGTCAGACATGAAAGAAACTCTCTGACCAAGAAACTTGTAATTGTAATAAAAGATAAAATAATCACTTGAGCTTTGATGTCACTCAGAGACTGGCTTTCAAAGGAAACAACAAAAACACGCAGTCTCAGAAGGCATGCCTCACTGTAGAGGAGGGACTGCTAAGGCGAAGCTAAGCACAAGGACAATGGGGTTGCTAGACCAGGGTGTCAAACTTGTCATTGCTGCACTTCGGGCTGAATAATTCCTATTTAATGAGGTGAACCTTTGCTGTGCCCCACAGAATGTGTTAGGGCATCCATGGTCTTAACCACTCATTATGTGCCATTATCACACCCAGTACCACTGTGACAACCAAAATGTCTCGTGAGGTTTATTCAGTCATGAAGAACAAAACTATGCCATCTGTGTGTGTACGCACATGGGCGGGTGCACGTGCGCGCGTGCACACACACACATACATATACACAAACACACACAGATAGGAGGACCACTTGGGGAAGAGTGAACCTGAAAGGAATAGGGAGGGACAAAAGGGAAGAAAGAATGTGAGTAAAGTATAATTTTTGTACATGCAACTGTCAAAATGAAACACATTATTTTGCACTAAAAATTAATTTAAAAGCAATATCTCCTGGGGAAGCACATGTATTTGAAAACCACTAAGATATAGTGGTGCTAACAAGTTAGGACTTTATTCTCAAGTCAACAAGAAATTAGTGGAGAATTTGAAATAGGAAAGATATGTTAGCTTATTTTACCCAAGCCAGCAAGTACAGTACAACAACTTGGAGGGTTACAATATGCAGCCTGACTCAGCTCAACTGGCCAGCACAGGAACCCAAGCTCAGTATACAGACAACTGAGGAAGGTGCAGACTGGGAGGACTTGAGTCTGCTGGCCAGAGTGAGGATATGAGTAAAACATTGTCTATTTACCCACAGAAACCTACCTGCCTCTCTCTGCCTTCCTAGTGCTGGGCTTAAAACCATGGGCCACCATGCCCAGGTACAACTGGTTTGCTTCCCAAGTGGCTCACATCTCAAATTCTACAGGATCTGACAGGCATTTTTTTTTTTTGGGGGGGGGGGGGTGAGGTTGGAAAGAGGGTTTCTCTGTATAGCCCTGGCTGTCCTGGAACTCACTCTGTAGACCAGGCTGGCCTCGAACTCAGAAATCTGCCTGCCTCTGCCTCCCAAGTGCTGGGATTAAAGGTGTGCACCACCACTGTCTGGCTCTGACAGGCATTTTAATCCTAAAGATATGAAAAGTGGCAACTAACAAGGAATCAACATACATTCAAAGCTGCAGGGCCTAGAGAGAGTCAGGCAAAGTCCACAGACTGAGAAGACAGCTAAATCATAACACTGAGTTATTGTCCTGAGCTCTTTAAAATGTACTAACTACCTCGGGGCTATGGGAGAGTCCACTACGTGTATCACTCTGTCCTACAAGCTTGGAGATAACTAAATTCAGTCTTACATATTCCCAGCTAACACACATTACAGAAATCGTAGACCACAAATATCAAGTATAGATTAGGGCTGGGAGCTCTACAAAAGTGACTATCCACAACTGAGAAAACAATGATTTAACAATTATTGAAACACATCTTCTATATTTATTACTACACCAGTGTGAAATCAGAAGGGAAAAGTAAGCCTGAAGTAAAATGACCACATTTTCATATTTAAGAAACTTAAAAAGAAAAAAAATCCTATCTTTCACAACCACTGGACAGAAGGTAAGATCCCAAAGACAGGTAAGTCCTCAAGACTAGACAAAAACACAGAAGGAAGAGAAGATACTCTACAGTCACAGGGTTATAGGAATAAACAAACTCCTCTTGTGGTCCCAGGACACAATTCTCAAATCATGACACCTCCCCTGCCACATGAAGGGGACAGTAAAACACAAAACCATGTGCAAATACTTTTTAGAGTAATTAATTAAATTTATATTTTTGGAATTAAAGTATGTTAGAAAGATGAAAATTAATGTCTTGATAACTCAGTAGGTAAAATCCATTTAGCTGTCAATTTCAGTTCTTGCTCCACGTATATAGGCATTTGATTCCTATAACCCTCATTTTGAATCTAGCTGAGGGACGGTGGTTTCCATAGCCTCAGTAACGCTGAACACATGAAGCACTGAAATTACAAACTATTACTTTACCCTAGTGAGCCACGATCAGCATCAAACACTACTCAGCTTTTACCCCCACTGCCAAACCCTTAATGACCACACCCAAGATGGACTTTCTCTCATCTACCCATCCCCACCCCTCTCTGAGACAGGGTTCTGCTACCAAGCTGGAGCTGGCCTGGCACTCACCATGTGCCAAACTCAGAGCAATCTTCCTGCCTCAGCATCTCAAGAGCTAGGAATACATGAATGCCTAGCTAACCATGTTGTTGTTGTTGTTTGTTTGTTTGTTCCTTTAGAAAACTTATCTGGCTGACTCTTGACAGTAGTAATAAAAGATTACTTTTCCTCCCAAAGCTTCCTATTTCTAATTTAGTAAATATGAGAAAATAGTTAAGGAAGTAGTTGGGTTTGAGAAAAGTACAAAGCCCTAAACCCAACAGTGAGGAGCAGTCCTCCTTCTACTGACATTCTGTGCTAATTCTTTGCTCTAGGGACTAAGAGATGTTCAGAAATATTTGTGTCTCTACCCTCTCCAGTTATGAGACCCAAAAGAAAATGTTTCCATACATTGCTATGTCTCCTAGGGTAACAACGCATCAGTTAAAAATATGAGCATACATTTAAATTAAAAAACAAAAAAACAAAAAAACAAAACAAAACAAAAAAAACCCTACCATCTAACAATGCCCCCGCTCCCACACAGCGCAGGGAAAAGCCAGAGCTCTTCCCCACTGCACTCATTTCTTCCAAAACCACCATTTCTTACCTATATTATCCTTTTCTTTGCAAGAAATTGAATAGCAGCAAATTTCTCTATCCTGAATAGCGGACAGGTTCCTATAAGAAACACAATGGCCACTGTCAGACTTTTCACACTTTACTCAAGTTCACGCATTTTCACTACTATACAAAAGAATATTTTCCACTAATAAAATCTTACTTTTCTGGTTGCCCAGTTTATCAAACTAAGAACATGGTACAATCATTACTGAATGATGTTATTATGCTTACAAAACAGAAGAAAGTCTATAATACACAAATAAGCTTCTCAGCACCATTCTTAGGACCTACATTTTCTCAATTAGCTGTTTCTCATCCAAGGCATTTGGAAGATCTCTCTTGTTTCCAAGTACTAGGACCTTTAAAAAGAAAAGATTATGAGTAAGTCTCGTATATAAAAAGAAACATATTGTAGTATCTGAATACACCAAAATTGCTTTCATGTTAACATATGCCTTAACCTTAAAGTGCACCTGAGAAGTATTAAATAAATAAAAGCACATTTGAGTGTCTGTGGCCAACTTTTACTTAAAATATTCAGTCCCTGATACTCTAGGAGCTGAGAGATGGGTTAGTAGGGAAAGGCTGATGACCTGAGTTCTACCCACACAACAGAAGGGGCGAAAGGACTCCCATAAGTTGTGGAATCATCTGCCCTCCAAACACAAGCCATAGCACATATGCGTGTCCAATGATTTAATCCACAGAATTTAATAACAAAGTCTAAGGCCGTGATGGATATACTGAGATTTCTAAGAAAGTCATAACCTTTACTGCTGCCAGGTGAGGCTGAGGTAAGCTCGCTGTGATTCTGAGCCAGTCTCTCTACATATTTAGTTCCAAGATAGCTGGACATGTATGTAGAGACATTATCTTTAAAAAGAGACAATCTTCACAGCTAAGGATTTATCTGTCAATCAAATGCAAATATGGAGATCCCAGCTTTTCTTTCAACACCACCACTGGCACATGACCTAGAGTCAAACGACACCTGAATACCAGGCTCATCAACATTCTAGCAAAACAGGAGAAAGAAGCTCAAGCGCCCCTACCCTAATTAAGATGCTAGTATAGTTAATGGCCTCTAGACCAAGGAGTCAGTTTTCTTTAAAGGCGTGGCCTCTGGTAAACTAACTATGCTCCAATGGATGGTCCCACATCCATGAGAATACAGCAGCATAAACTGAACTCAGTGGGTCATAAAAAAATCTTTTTTAAAGGGGGCACAAAGTTGAGTGAGGGTGGACTTGGGAGGAATTAGGGGGAGGAGTAGATGGGAAATATGAACAAAATACATTGTATGTAAGGACCAGGTCTAGTAGCTGCTAACTTTAATTCCAGCATTCTGGAGGCAGAAGCAGAAAAATATCTCACTGAAAGGCCAGCCTGGTATACAAACTGAGACCTTTTACACACACACACACACACACACACACACACAAACACTGACTGAAATGCTCAAAACTGATAGAAATATCATAGGAAATGAAAAAAACAAACAAACAAACAAAAAACAAAACCAAAGAGTCGCTATTACAGACAGCACTTCCCATGAGAGCAACTGTGCTCACAGTTGAGAGCTGTCTTTTATCTCTAAAATCCTTCCTTCCCTGCATGTTGGCCTGACCTAACTAAGCACTATCCTACCACAGAACTCTGAAGAGAGCTTCCTAAAACCATTCACACCCTCACAGTCCCTTCTTCACCACCAGCTCATTCTACAACTGTATCAGTGATATGCTCAAATCCATGCAACCATTTATGTATGGCCCTCTAGTGACACATGCAGCTCAGCATGTCACTCAACCTAGCCATCCCCGAGAATCTGTGCTCTGGAAACTGCTTCTTTCCCCCAAGGGCCTGTGCCTGGAACTCTTCTCTACCAACCGACATGTCCTTCACGTCCCCACTCACCCTCCAGATCTCCATTCATACTGCACTTGCACCCTCCTCCTTCACCCCCACCTATAACTTTCTGCAATTCTAACCACCTCTGCACCTGTCTTCATACTGATCGCCAGAGCTGCACCATTAAATGCCCACTCAATCTATTTTCCCCTTGGGATGCAATGTTCCCAGCAATTTCTGTCTATTAGCGTATCCCCAGAATCGAGCACTGCTCTCACTACACAGTTTGGCGGCTATCTGGTTAAGGCATCTATAGACAGTACAATATCCAAGATCCAGCAGACAATGAGCAAAGGTGACCCTAGTTTTTAAGGACACACCCCAGAACAGTGATTATTCTCCCACACAAGATCTTTAAATCAACACACAACTTTTCCAGGCTAGCCTGGAACTCATAGCAATCCTGCCAGTCTCCCAAGCAGAGGGATTATAGACATAAGCAACCTCACCCGGGTGAGACAAACAATTCTTAACAAAAATACTTCAAATAATTCCTTCAATGAGGAAATAAGATATATATAATTTCATAATGTTGGGGCCATTACTCTTAACCTGTAAAAATAAACACATTTTACTAATTGCAAACATAATTATCTAGACTCACAGGCTCCACATCCATGTCCAACTAACTGCATACCAAAATCACACAGGGAGCAAGGCAGGACTTAGAACTCTAATTCCAGTGCTTAGGAACTGGGTGGAAGGATGACCAGTTTGAGACCTGTCTGGGCTATGCAGCAAGATGCAGGCCTTCCTGGGCTACAATGAAATCTACTTCAAAAAGCAAAAATAAAACTAAGGAAAAATATTGGGGGAGGGGAGAGAGCACTGCAACTTCACTGAGAATGTAGACTTCCCTTTGCTGTCATTCCCTAGATAGTACAGACAGCAACTATTCCAGAGTACTTCTGTTACATCTCATACTATTAGTAATCTAAATGTAAGTCAAAGAACATGGAAGAAAGCTGGAGAGAATGGCTCAGTGGTTAAGAGCACTGACTGCTCTTCCAGAGGTCCTGAGTTCAATTCCCAGCAACCACATGGTGGCTCACAACCACCTGTAATGGGATCTGATGCCCTCTTCTGGTGTGCCTGAAGACAGCTACAGTGTATGTACTCATATACATAAAAAATAAATAAACCTGAAAAAAAAAACATGGAAGAATGTATGGAGTTTGCATGTAAATACCATGCCATTTTCCACAAAGGACCTGAGAAGCCAGGTATGGTGGCAAACTCCTATTATTCCAATACTTGGGAGGCTGAGGCAACAGGATCATGTATTCTAGATCACCTGGGCTACATCATGAAGCTTAATCTCAAAAAACGAAGAGAAGAGAAGAGAAGAGAAGAGAAGAGAAGAGAAGAGAAGAGAAGAGAAGAGAAGAGAAGAGAAGAGAAAAGGTAGGGTGAAGAAAAGATCTTGAGACCTCTATATTTGTGGAAATTGGGGATCCTAAAACCAATCTCTAGGGACACAAGGTTGACTTAATCTCAATGCTAAATGTGTAACTGCAATATAAAAAAACAAATTCTCCAAACTTACTGGAATCCCTTGTAACTGTGGTTTATCTAGAAGATTATGCAGTTCATTTCGAGAGGCTTCTATCTTTTCTCGATCTGCAGCATCTATCATGTAACTTAAAAAGAAAGCAAAGTGATCTCAACATGCCATCTCTATGAATCTCAATTAACTAGGAATTATAGATTTTATATTTTCTTAGTATTTATAATACTGAAACTGCTGGTGAAAAGACATTACAAAACAGTTTTTCTTTGAAGACTAACTGACAGACCAAAAGGAAACAACAACAAAACAGGCAACAACTTACACAATTGCATTGACTCCTCTGCAATACCGCTCCCACATGCTCCGGAACCGTGGTTGGCCTCCTATGTCCCAGATCTTTAATGAAAACAAGGCAATTCTTGATAAAGACACTTCAAGTAGTCATTGATGAAGAAATGGAGAACAATCACAAAGACACGCCAAATGTTACAGAACCAAAGCAGCCCTAAAAACTTAAAACGCAAACTCAACCTGTAAAATCTTAACTTGAAATTCTAAAGATGTGGATACTCGATCTAAAATTCTGCTTAAGCAATGACTTGGTCAAATATGATAATGTGGTTCTTAACTATTAGCCAACATATTTCTAATCACAGATGTACACAACTTTAAGATAACAAGTTTAACATCTACAAAACCATGCAACATCCAGACTTGGATGTCAAAACAAAAACAGCAGCTTGGGATCTACTAAAGTTGAAGCATGTCTTTTTTAATTGCTCTGTAAGTATCAGAGTCAACATTCCTTCCCTTAGAATTTTCCATAAAAATGTCACTGTTCTGCCTGCTCTATTAGGCACTGTGCTGTATATGGCTACATAAAACTCATGAAGAGTGTCATTGAGAAAGCCACAGAGACTTAGCAAAGCACATCTGTCAACAAGAACTAGGTAAAATGGTCACTGGTTCGGGCTAGAGGCCTAAACTCCTAGTTATTACAGAATGAAAACAAGAGCTACAAGAAAAAGTTAAATCCCCTAACAGGAACTAAAAGGAAATTACGCTAAAAATAAGCTGCACTTTTTGCACCTATTTTGGTTTCAACTTTAGGCTTAATAATGAAAAAAAGAAAAAACTAGATTATGATATCTGCTACCACAAATATACTGAGCTAAAATTATTGTAATTACCAACTTTCAATATAAAACACTACTCACACAGAAGATGGGACTGTTATTTTCTGGAACTCTCAAGATATCATATGTTACTTCTACTGACCCATATGGTAAGTTGACTTTTATAGGCTTCTATATTTCAACTCTTAAAACACTTTAACCTATCAGAAACCATCAATAACTGATCTACAGTCTTTCAGAACATGCCATCCATTACTGGCAATTATAAGTAACAGGTAAAACCAGAGAAAACAGAAACTTTTCTGATTACAATTTAAATCAATTATAAAAGGACAATACATAACATACATGCATGCATGCATGCAGACATACACGTACCCATACATACATACTCATATATACATGCATGCATACATACAAATGCACATGCATATGGATGCATATATACATACATATACACACATACACATGAATGCATATACACTTACATGCACAATGTATGAGAAGCCAACATACCTTTATTGTGACGTTACCTTTAGTTACTTTCCTCATGTTGAAGCCCACTGTGGGTATCATATCTTCACTGAATTGACCAGACTAAATAAAATAAAACATTTCAAATTAGATTAATCAGTAATAAAGAACCATAACATTATATAATCTTCTAGTTATCAATACTGCATTTGCACCTATTTTTAAAATGGAAACATCTGATTTTTAAAAGGTTATTTTGGAGCTGGGGAGGCACTTGCTGAATGAGCCTGGAAACCTGAGGTCCAGCCTCAGAACCCACATAAAGGTGGACGAAGAGGAGTGACTCCCCAAAGTTGTTCTCTAACCTCCACAAATGTACCATGGTAAGCATACTACACACACACACACACACACACACACACACACACACACACAATAAATGAATAAAAAAGTGTATGTATTTTGGGGCAGACATAACGGCTCATACTTGTAATCCCAGAATGAGGAATGCTGAGGCAGAAGAACTGCCACAGGTTTAAGAGTTGTCTGGCCTGGGCTACATACCAACACTCTGTCTCAAAAGAAGGACATTTTGAACATGTGCTGGTATTTCTTATAGATGTTCCTAAGTTAAAAGGGAAACTTTTGCCAGGTATAGTAATATACATAAACCTTTTGTGTCATAGATGTGTATCTCTGTGAGTTCAAGGTTAGCCTATTCTAAACAGCAGTTTCCAGGCCAGAGAGGTCTATATATAAATAAAACATGGGAAGGGAAGCTGGAGAAATAGCTCAGCACTTAAGAGCACTATCTGCCCTTCCAGAGGGCTCGGTTTGATTCCCAGAACCCACATGGCAGCTCACAACCATTTGCAACTTTATTCGGTTCCAGGGATCTTGATGCTCTTTTGGGGTGTGTGAGCATTATGTGCACATGGTAGACATACATACTTGCAGGCAAAGCACCCACATACATCAAATAAAAATAAATCTCTTAAAATGCAGAGGAAGAGTTTTTATACTATGACATGAAAATTTACAAACTCTCACTTCTATACACATTTTCACAAAGAAATGAGAAGTCAGAAGTAAAATTTTAGTTTTATCTTCGGTGGCTAAATTACTTTGGCAATAAATGTTTAAAACTTAATGCTGAAACAAATAGTTCTGAGAAAAAAATACTGATGAGCAGTTTATTTGAGTTTGTCTCTAATAGGGCTAATAAAACGCACTTTCATTTAGAACTCCATTTTATGAATCAATTTGTCCTCTTTTTGGCTTAACTTTAGTATCTGTGTTAAGACTAAAATTAGGTGTTTTTCAATAGTGTTTTAATATTTTACATCAAAATGCTCATCCAAGGCTAGCAAGACAGCTCAGTGGGTATAGGTGCTTACCAACAAGCATGGTAACTAAATTCACTGGGCCCACACGGTGGGAAAGAAAGCTGAGTTGTGTGAGTCATCTGAACACACACGCATGCATGCATGCCATGATATGCATACATGTGCATGCAAACACTCAACACATAAATAAATGTAATACTTAAAATAACACTCCTCTCCTTGGAATGGGAAAGTTTCCCTTCCAACTGGATAACCAATAACCATTGTACCACACTGCCTTTAAATCTACTCTTTCTAACTGATTAGAAATGGCACGCTAAACATCATACAGAGAAAACTATACGGCTGGGTCCTCGTTTTTTCCCCATTACTGTGTATTTCTGAATAAACAGTAGGTTTGTGTTAGAATATTACAGTGTATCAAATATTAAAAATTGAGAATGGTTTCAAATTGTCTTGATTCATCGCCCACATTACAAATAAACGTTTACAAATTTAATAATTTTGTTAACACATCAGTCAGAATTATTGCTACCCTTTGTCAGCGTTCAGTATCTAATAGCTACCAAGTCATTCCACAGAGCACCTGATTTACCCACTTGGTTATTATTCTAATCTATTAGAGCTTCCAATACAGTGTCATATTACTCAGGAGTCTCACAGTCCATACCATATCCTCTGGTTCTATTGTGAAAAACAACTTACTGAACCATAATTAATGCTATGTTTGTTATGTGTTTATATCCTAGACACTTTACCAACTATAAGCACTTCTCAGTTGAACTGGCTGACTTCTGTACTGGCCAACATGATGTGCTGGGTAAACAAACAGGGCAACTCTCAAGAGACCACTCAAATAAATAAGATTTTTTTTTCCTGTGAGGCCCCAACACTGGCTTATTGTGTACTGTGACCTTATGTCACCCACAGAAGCATTCTATAGTTTTAAGTTCTCAGCAATATTGACTCCAATTTTACAAAGTAATTTCCTGTGCAGAACTCTGAAAATTTTTTTGTTTTGTTTTGTTTTGTTTTGTTTGTCTGCCTGTTCAATAGTGTTTTGTTTGATCCATGAAGGAAAAATGTTAAGTAACTGAAATCATTACTTTCAAATATTCAACATTATTCTCACAATAGTCTCACATAAGATATGTTTGCTTGAAACAGTCTAAGTAGCCCCAGCTGACCCTGAACTTATGCAAATACTCCTGCCTCTCCCTCCCAAAAGCTGGAATTAGTCATAAAGCACTACATTCAGTCCATATAAATTACACAGTAAAAAAAAAAATCTACTGCTAGCTGGGCCATGGTGGCACACGCCTTTAATCCCAGCACTTGAGAGGCAGAGGCAGGTGGATCTTTTTGAGTTCAAGGCCAGACTGATCAGAAAGAAGCCAGAGCTGCATAACGATCCCTTATCTCAAGAACAACAAAACCTAGTGCTATCAAAGTGTCACACACACATAAGCCCATGAAAAGCTGTTTTACATCACTAGTCATTAGGGAAACAAAAATTTAAAACAAAAATAGTGTTGTACAACATTAAGACAGCTACTAAGAAGGTAAAACTTAAAATTCAGAAAATAAGTGTTGCTAGGCTTAATGTCAAGCACCCGTAATGCCATCTTGACTCAGGAAGCTGAGGCAGTAGAACCACAAATGTAAGGCCGAAGTCTGAATTACACAGGTAGATCCTGTCTCAAAACAAAAGTAAAGAAGGTTGTAAAGAAACTGAACCTTTTGCTGTGTACAGGGCAGAAGACTTTGTTACAGGGCTGCTTATCAGAAAGTGTGAGACTCTTCAAAAGCCAACATGCTTTAGTCTGGATGCAGCTTGCTTCCCCAGGACTCGTGTTTATTAAAGTTTGACCCCACAGTGGCATTACAATGTGGGGTCTAGAGGCATGCTGGTTTACCAGGAGCACCACCTGAGAAAAGACCACCCACTCACATGCCAGCCTGCACTAGTTCCCGAGAACAGCGCTGCAAGTGCTAAAGACTGGCCCTAAAGGTGCTCAGCCTGCTGCCAGGAGGTTCCCACAGAAGCCAGGGGAAAGGAGGCATACGCCTGTGAACACCTGGGCCTCTCTGTGTTTGAACTGACAGCTGTGTTCTATAAAGCTAAAGCTACAGCCTGAACTCAAGGTGGCTGGAGCAGGGGTTCCTTTTTATTTTTCTATCCTTTTCAATTTAGGAGCATACTGTTTTCTCCCCATATCCTTCTCTTTTTTTAAGCTGCAAAATATTTTTTTTTGTAAAAATAGTCAACAGAGGTCGACAATGCAAACGTTTTATCTCAGGACATTTCCCCTTGGTTCCTGAGCGTCCAAGTTTCCATCAGCATTTCTCTGATTTTTATGGTCTTTTCAAACATGCTTACTGACTACATGTACATGTTGCTTTGAAACAAACAAAAATCCATCTGATAGTAAAACCAACCAAAACAAAAAGCAGGAACAAAGCCCCCAAGCCATGTTCTAGTGTGCTTTTTTTTTTTCACATTTCCTACAGAGAGACCCATATAGTTCATATTCTTTCAAAACTGGACAGCAAAATAACATTAGTACTGTAACCACATAGTGAAAGAGCAATGATTCTCCCACTCACAAGTCACTGAGTCAATCCCAGGACAGCTGGGAATCATGCAGGGTTTAAAATTTGAAAAAAAAAAGGGGGGGGGGATATTTGAAAAGAACTCTGGAAAAAAAAAACTTCCAGCTGATGGTTTCCCACGTTTGGAAACCTAGTTACTGCAGCATGCCAGTGGCCAGAATGTGCACTGCACGTGTGGCTATGCAGTGAGCTGGCCTACAGCCTCCAAACATAACGAGAATAACCTCCAGTTCTCAAAGCAATCTCCACCAATGGTCACAATTCAGAAATATCAACTGCTACTCTATTTCCATATATTGCAAAATGATTTCAGAAACTGATTAAACATACAATTGTTTTACAAAAATAAAAATTGTTTGGGGCTTCATAAACTCTGTAAAATACAACACCACGTTGTAAATCAAGATAATTTTACACACAAAAAAATTGACGATGCTTGCAGACAGGGAATCTAGTCAAACTCTGATCTCTTCTGATCTATAAGACTCCATGTTCTACTGTGAGAATTTTCTTAAAACTTTTCATTTTTGTCAGGTGGTAGTAGTGTCGGGGAGGCAAAAGCAGGTGGATTTCTGAGAATTCAAGGCCAGCCTGGTCAACAAACTGAGTTCCAGGACAAGCAAAGCTACACAGAGAAAGCCTGTGTGGAAAATGTAAGAGTTTTCTAAGATTTTTCCTTTTAGAAATAATGTAAAGCAAATAAAGTTCTATGCAAAAATATCTTAGGAAAGTAGATGCTAATGAATATGCTACTTCTATACTGGTGATGAATTTCAAATCAGATTCTGAAGAGTGGCAACTGGTAATTTTAAACATATATGTAGCCATTATAATTTGGTGCCTAAAAGATATAAAAATATAATCACAATTATTTTATGAAAAATATGCATAAGAGTGGAGATACCTCTAAATTTAGTTACTTGTAGCTGTCAAATAAATATTCTTAACTATATCCATCAAACACTCATTCTGCACCTGTAAGAGCACCAGTGTGTTTAAACCAATCACAGAAGTAAGAAGGTAGGGCTTACGTTTATTTCAGTGACAATGCTGCCACAGTAAGGCACAACTTGGTATTGAGAAGAGAGAATAAAGAATTTCCAAACCATGTTCTGTCACCGGTGTCTTAACCATTACATAGAATGCTTGGGGGAAAGCCACGGGTATCAATTGCATCATACTCTAGTTCCCATCATTCTGTGCTTTTAGTTTTTCCATATCAGGAGGAAAATGTAATACAAGATCTGTTAAAGAAACATCTTTTCCAACTTACAAGAAAATAATCTAGAAATAAGGAGAGTAGAAAGCCAAGACCCTATTGGGTGTATTTGCAACAGTCTGTTCCTGTGAGTGCAGAGAGGTGCAGAAGTAGGATACAGAGAGGCACAGACGTTAAGACCTTCTCAGGCAGTCATGGTTAGAGCAAAACTGAGAGAGCCAGGAATTTTACACTTCCCCCAAAGCTGATTCTCCGGCAGTCAATTAAATATTTCACAGCATGTCCTTAGTCACTGCTATCATCTTGTCATTAGATGCGTCATTTAAAGGAGACTTCAATGACTGACTGCAAGAATCTGATTTAGTCGGCTGACATGCGGCCATGTCCCCAGTAGAAAGCAGGTCTTAAAATCCGCACAGGCTTAGAAGACTGGCTGGGAAGAAGAAATCTCTTTTCCAAGCAGGGACCACAAACAACAAAGCCACATTTGCGGCAATGGTGCCGTCGATTCACTGGTGTGAATTTTGCTTTCTGACAGCGCATACACACGTGGCCTCAGAGTCAGGAACCCAGACAGCAGCATGCTCATTGCCAGGCATCTTCCCACTTTTGGAGAGTAAATAAGTGACACACTTATTTATGTGATTCATCCACTCTGACTTCTCCGTAGCAGTGGCAGCATAAACTGCAAGCGACTTAGTTAGTGTCTTAATAAGCCATCCATTCCGTAATTCCCCTTCATATTTGATGGAATCAATGGTGACATTTTCCAAGGGAATAATATGTTGTTTGTTGTATTTTTTTTCTTCTGGATAACAATATTGCCGTATATAAGAAAAACTGTCTTGCTTTAAGCATCTTTCTGCACAGCTTAGTCAATACTCCTCCAATAAGCACCCATCCAGGGATGGTCAAGGGCTGACCAGCTGCTCTAAAACAGTTCTCCACAATACTTATGCGTCTAGTGTTTGCTTCACTATTTGCAGGGCGATCCACTATCTTTTGCTAATAACCCGGCCCGGAGGGGGCAGCGGCGCCGAGGGTGCGAGTCCTCTGCCTGCTCCCCAACCCCAGCCTCGCAGGGTGCGTGGGGCCCTGCTCACAGGTGACTTGACCGTCACTCCAGTCGAACCCGACAACCCCATATCCTTCTCTTAATGATTAACTGTAGAACTACTTGAATTGCACTGATAGTGCTACAAGCAGCCTGTAATCCCAGCACTCAGGTAACTGAGGCAGGAAGAGATCATAAATTCAAGACTACCTAGGCTACATAGTGAAATCCTGTCTAAAAAGAAAACCAAACCAAACACAAAAGACCATATACATTATGATTTCATCTTTACAAAACGTCCAGAAAAGAGACAGAAAGCTGGTTACCTGGAATGAGACTAGGAATGAAGCTGACATAGGGGATCTTCCTGGGGAAAGAAAATGTTTGAGAGCTATGTATCCACAGCTATGCAACTCAGACCATTTGTTGAAATCACTGATTTGTACATCTGAAATTGGTGAGTTTTACAGTAAGTAAATTGACACTTGAGTAAGATTTTAATGAAGTGGGAAGGACCAAGAGCTAGATGTCACTTAATAACGAGCATTTGCCCAGTTTTGTAAAGGACTGGGTTTGGTCCCCAGCAAGAAAGTAAGTCAACAGAAAGCACTGACCCACTCCCCAGGTACTACTCACTTACTTCCTGGCCACACAGACAGTCACAATTAAGAGGCGACTGTCAATGGGACCTCATGAAACTGAAAAGCTTCTGTAAGTCAAAGGATGCTGTCATTAGGACAAAACGACAGATTGGGAAAAGATCTTTACTAACCCAATCTCTGACAGAGGGCTAATAACTAAAATATATAAAGAACTCAAGAAGCTAGACACCAACAATCCAAAAAACTCAATTTAAAAATGAGATACAGAGCTAACTAAACAGAGAATTCTCAACAGAGGAATCTGGAATGGCCATGAAGCACCTAAAGAAATGTTCAAAGTCCTTAGTCCTCAGGGAAATGCAAGTTAAAACAACTGTGAGATTCAACCTTACACCAGTCAGAATGGCTAAGATCAAAACTCAAAGGACAGGACATGCTGGTGAGGTTGAGGAGAAAGGGGAACACTCCTCCACTGCTGGTGTTAGTGCAAACTTGTACAATCACTCTGGGAATCAATTTGGTGGGTTCTCAGAAGATTGGGAATAGTTCTACCTCAAGACTGAGCTATACCTTTCCTAGGCATATACCCAAAAGATGCTCCAGAATCCCACAAGGCACTTGCTCAACTATGTTCATAGCAGCTTTATTCATAATAGTCAGAAAATGTAAACATCCTAGATGTGTCTCAACTGAAAATGGATACAGAAAATGTGGTGTATCTATACAATGGAATACTACTTAGCCATTAAAAACAAGGACATTGTGAAATTTGCAGGCAAACAGATGGAACTAGAAAGCGTCATCCTGAGTGAGGTAACGCAGACCGAAAAGGACATACATGGTATGTACTTACTTATAAGTAGATATTAGCCATAAGGGATAATTAGCCATAGCAGGTGTGATGGTTTATATATGTTTGGCCCAGGGAATGGCACTATTAAGATCTGTGGCTTTGTTGGAGTAGGTGTATCACTGTGAGTGTGGGCTTAAGACCCTCACCTTAGCTGCCAGGAAGTCAGTCTTCCACTAGCAGCCTTCAGGTGAATATGTAGAACTCTCAGCTCTGCCTGTACCATGCCTGCCTGGATGCTGCCATGCTCCCACATTGATGATAATGGACTGAACCTCTGAACCTGTATGTAAGCCAGCCCCAATTAAATGTTGTCCTTATGTATGGGATGGTTTTGTGTGTCAACTTGACAAAAGCTGGAATTAGCACAGAGAAAGGAGTTTCAGTTGAGAAAATGCCTCCATGAGATCCAGCGGTAAGGCATTTTCTCAGTTAGTGATCAAGGGAGGAGGGCCCCTTGTGAGTGGTACCATCTGTGGGCTGGTAGTCTTGGGCTCTATAAGAAAGCCAGCTGAGCAAGCCAGGAGAAGCAAGCCAGTAAGGAACATCCCTCCATGGCCTCTGCATCAGCTCCTGCTTCCTGCCCTGCTTGAGTTCCAGTCCTGACTTCCATTAGTGATGAACAGCAGCATGGAAACGTAAGCTGAATAAACCCTTTCCTCCCCAACTTGCATCTTGGTCATGATGTTTGTGCAGGAATAGAAACCCTGACTAAGACACCTTATAAGAGTTGTCTTGGTCATAGTGTCTCTTCACAGCAGTAAAACCCTAAGACAGAAATATAACCATGCTATAATCAACAGACCCAAAGTAGCTGAAAAACAAGGAGGGGACAAGAGAGGATGTTTGAATCTTTCCCAGAAGGGGAAACAAAATAGACACTGGAGATGGATGGAAGGAGGGAAATGGGAAATCGTGGAAGAGGGGTGGGGAGGGGAGCAGAGGAGGGGATGATAGGTAGGGAGAGCAGGGGAGAGAGAAGGGAGATTGGGTGGGGGGCGGGGGCAACCTCTAGGATGTGCCAGAGACCTAGAATGTGGAGAAACCCCAGAGGGTCTAAAGGGGGGGGGGGGGTGACTCTAACTGAGACTCCTAGCAGTGGGGGATATGAATCCTGAAGTGGCCACTTCTTGTAGCCAGACAGGACTCCTAGTGGAAGGATAAAGACAACAAAGTCTTTGACCCAAAATGTGCAGGGGCAAGATAGAGCAGAGACTGAGGAAATGGCCAACCAATGACTGTCCCAAATTGAGACCCATCCCATGGGCAAGAACCAATCTCGGACCCTATTAATAATCCATTATGCTTGCAGACAAGAACCTAGCATAATTGTCCTCTGAGAGGCTCCGCCTAGCAGCCAATGGAAAAAGATGCAGAGTCTCAAACCCAAACATTAGATGGAGCTCAGGGAGTCTTACAGAGAGTTGGAAGAAAGATTGAGGGACCAGAAGAGGACAAAGACTTCACAGGAAAACCAACGGCGTCTACTAACCTGGACTCTTAATGCTCCCAGAGACTGAATCACAAACCGAAGAGCAAGCTCATGCTGGACCTAAGCCCCCCAACCCCACACAAATATAGCGTATGAGCAGCATAGTTTTCATGTGGGTCCCCCAAACTAGAGCAGGAATTGTCCCTGAGCCTGTTGCCTGCCTGCCTGCCTGCCTGCCTGTGGATCCTATGCCCCTAAATGGACAGCCTTGTCTAGTCTCAGTGGGTGAGGATGTGCCTAGTCCGACAGCAACTTGATGGGGAGGGAGTGTGGGGGATGACACCCAGAGGGGGTTTTCCCTTCTTAAGAGAAGGGGAAAGGGGAATGCAAGGAGGACTTAAGTGAGGGGATACAAGGAGGACAGGAAGAGCTGATATTGGTTGTAAAGGGAATAAATAAATTTAATGAAAAAAAAAAAAGAGGCAATTGTCAATACAAAGCAAAAACCAGCAGTGATGGAAACCAGATGCACAACCCACACACAAGTCTTTGAATAATCATGTTTTCTCTGGTTTACAAGCACAAGATGCTCTGGACTAAGCTAAGAATTCACAACCCACGTTCCAGAACTGGACATTTATGTTAATTAATGAACTGCATTGTACTCACCTGGTTTTGGTAGCACAGTCAAAACAGTGGCAGACATCAACATCCCATCTTCCAATGCCCCATTTTTTTCTCCTAATAAAGCATTCTCTACTCCTGTCACTGTCTCAAGTTACTAGCTTTCTTCGGCCGCAATCTTCTGCAGCCCCAGATCTTTTAATATTGTCACCAAAAGTGCATTAATATTCCATATGACCCAGCAACTATGCTTCTGGACACAAACTCAAAGAAATAGAACAAAAGCAAGGAGTCTAAGAGATTTTTGTGGGCTCATGTTCACGGCAGCATCAATTAAAATACTAAGAGGTATACAGACCCCACATGTGCATGAGAAGACAGGTAAACTAACTGTGATACATACATACAAAAGAATATTAAACAGCCTTGAAAAGGAAAGGAGATCCTGACACATGCCAGATGAGCTAAGTAAACTAAGTCAATCACGAGAAAGATAACTAGCACAGGATCTTGTTGAATGGGGTCCTCAGAGATAGTCCATCTATGGTGGTGGTCAGTCGGCAGGCAGCACAGAAAGCTTTTTAAATGAACGCACACTTGGATACTTCTCCCACACAACCTATGGACTAGGAGTCAATGCTCTTGTGTTCAGGGACTCCCCAACAGTTAGGTAACAACAAATCTCAATGAGGGGATTAGGTACATAGCCCGGGCTTGGAGGGATGGAAAGGGGGGACAATGGGAAAAGAGAGAAAGGAAGAAGACCCTACCCATAATTGATGTAGAATTCCAGCACTGTGGAAGACTGAGATACGATCAAACAGCTCATGGTACACCAGTAGGCCTTGAATTCAACTTCCAGTGCCACCAAAAATAAATAAATAGGGCTGGGGAGGAGGCTAAGCAGTTAGGAGCACTGACTGCTGCTGCTTCCAAAGGATCTGGGTTCAATCCCTTGTACCTTTATGTTGGCTCATAACCATCTATAATTCCAGTTCCGGGAAAACTGACACCTCTTCTGGCCTCAAGGGGTACCAGGCACGCACATGGTGCATTGATATACATGCAGGCAGAACACCCATATGCATAAATAAAATTATTGAAGGGGGTAGATAGATAGTTCAAAGCACTTCTCTCACAAAGGACCTAGGTTTCAGTTCCCATTACCACATGGCAGCTCACAAAGATCTTTAATTCTAGTCCCAGAGACTCTAACACCCTCTTCAAGCCTCTGTGGGCAGAGAATACAAGTATTACACAGACACATACTCAGGCAAAACACCTATGCTCATAGAAAAAAATAAATAAGATTTCTTTTTAATGGGGAAGAGACTAGAAAGACTTGCAAAAGACCCGGGTTCAATTCTCAGAACCCACATGGCAGCTCACTACAGTATATAACTACAGCTTGAAGGGATCCAACTCCCTCTTCTGACTTTTTAGGCACAGGCTTGGACACACTTCATATATATAAGTACAGACAAAACATTTAGACAAATCAATAAATCTAAATTTTTCTTTATTTTAAAAATAAATATGTAACAAAGGAAGAGAGGAGAATGCAAGGAGAGTACAAGGGGAGGGGGACAGGAAAGCTTACCCTCCTGATTAAATATGTAAAATTGTGATAATCAGGAATGCTGCCATAAGAAAATGCACTGACAATATTATGCCATTGCTACAAATAATCTACGACAGCTAAATATTAAACCACCCTGGCTGAGAACAGCTCTCAGTGGGTAAAGTGCTTGCCATGCAAGCAGACCTAAGAGTAGATCTCTAGAACACATGTAAAGCTGAACGCAGTGGCGTATGGCTGTAAGCCCAGTGCTCCTACAGTGAGGTGCAAGGTAGAAACACAACATTCAGAAACTAGCAGGCCAGCTAGCATGGCATATGCACTAACAAGAGACCCTGCCTCACTTCCTCTTATTTTACTTTAGATATATTTTACTCAACCAAGTTTCCGGGATTCAATCTTGTGACTTTAGCTCATAGAGTACGCATGGATAGCCATACAGAACATCACACAACCAAAAGAGTAAAGTAAAATGCTGATAAGAGTTTGATTCTGCTGAAGGGCATATGGGTGTTCTCCAAAATGCTTTTTAACCATGCAGTTTTTCTATATACTTAAAATAATTCCAAAGATAGCATTCTTAATTTTTTTTTTGATGCACTAGAAATCCAACGGAGGGTTTTTGGTCATGCTAAACAATTGTTCTTTTCAGAGCTACATCCTTGTGGGGCAAGTGAACTGTGCCACCAGACAGAAGAGGTGAGGTTGTGTGAGCCCAACCCCATGAAACTCAGAATTGAGTACAGTAGGCGTGGGGCCAGCTCCCTGCCAAACTCTCTCTGCTCTGGAGCACATAACCACAACATCCTACTGAAGTACCATGACGATCAGTCACAGGGGGAAAACACCTTTAGTGCTTCCCCATGCTACTAGAGCATCACTAGCATCTCAAACTGAGCCAATAGGAAGCATCTACCCCTGGATCCCAACCTACTCCTCAATGTTTATAAAGTCCTTGTCCATACGGAATAAAGTACACAAGCTATTTCACAGAGAATCGTCTGAGAGTAGCTGTTTTACTGAGTTGTAACACTTTGGGGAAGAGTTTTCTCTTCTGAAGCATTCAATGCTGTACCTTAGACCCGCCTGGCAGGCCAAGCTCACACCCCTGCCATCCCTGCTGCTGGCATTGGCAAAATCATGGTAGTGGGCGAGACCTGGGACCCTGCTACCTACCCTGCTTGGACTTCCCTTCTGAGAGCTGGAACCAGAAACCCACAGAATCCAGTTCCTCGGAAGACAGCACATCCTCAACCTTGAATGGCTTTTAAAATAGGGACAGTCAAAGAACACTTTACAGCATCTCCTACCAACTCTGTCTGGTCGTAGAACACAAATAGCTTTGTCACAACTTTTATGTAAGGAGCAGAGCAAATTTCATGATTACACTCAATCATAAGGAATTGACAGTTACTTCAGAAATGGATACTGAATACAAAGCAAATTGAAAATTTCCTCAATATTCCAAAGGACACTAACTTACAAATGTCTTCTAATAGAAGAAAACATGCTTTATAATTTCTGTAGAAAGAAAAAACCCTTGACTTTCTAACTGCCTGGTTTGTTGTTTGTAGCAATAGGAACTGATTTACAATCCACTTCAATGTTTCCATTGTAACTTAGAAGCCAGAAAGTGAACTGCATGTGTGCATTCTTTCAAGACCAAGCTCGTCTTTGTTTGGAAATGTGTGTATTACTACAACATGCTTCTTTACACAGCTGCCGCCACCACACACACACACACACACACACACACACACACACACGCACACACACACACATACATACACACACACACATACACACACACACACACACACACACACACACACACACACACACACACACACACACACTATTATGGCACTCTCTTTGAAAGGGTGTCATCCCTACTTGTCCATTCTAGAATCATCCTGAAGATCGTGCAGACCACTGTCCCTCTTCAGAACACTTGAGCCAATCGTCCCTTCAAAAGCCCCACCATCTGTTCTCACTCTTATGCACCAATTTGGATTCACTTCTAACTGCAGACACACTTCCTCCCTACAGGACATTATTGGAAAAGTACAAGGTATGAGAGTCATCTCAGCAATTAAATCTTACAATCAAAACACAAAGTCCCTCAAAATTCCCACAGCCTTTGAGTGAGAACTCTCTTCAGAAATATAAGCAAAGTGAAGGAATAGTGTGCAGAACTGTAAAATGAGACTTTCCATTCTTTCCATTCCCTTACAGACACAGGCAGCCTAGCCATTCTTTTTCTAAATGATCCAAATTCCCCACATGGGCCATCACACCAGATAAGCCAAATTCAGAAAGTGTTTCTCTGAAGAAAAAAAAAAACAAAAACAAATAAAACTTGTTGCAAAATTCTAACAATGCAAGGTTATTTTTTCTTCAAAACCAGCATAACTGGCAATACCAGACTCGAAAACAATCTTCAAACTACTCAGAAAATCCCTGGCAGAGCCAAAGACAGCCTTCCATGCATGCTGCAGATAGGACCTCTGTAGAAACAAGATCTCCATGCAAGCACACTGGTATGTAGCCAGTTTTATATCTACCAATTCAAATCAACTGACAATGGCTTCCACCACTGAGTGAGGCAGGTTGTTTTATCTGGAGTGTCTGCACAGATGAAAGGGGTGTTTCCTAGGTGTACAAGACCGCAGGTGAGTAAGTAAGACACAGGCCAAAGCCACTCCATCACAGGCATCCAGTGTTCAGCTACTCACAGCCTCGCCTCCGTGTGTCTCTGACAACATGTATAGAATTAACTGTGCCATACAGTTATAAGCACCTACTGCGCTCTTTCCTGTGTGGTCTTATAAAATCATTCAGCTACTCTGCCTCTTCCACTCTGCATTCACATAATCATTCACTCATTTAATGAACAGAAAGAAAAGAGAAACTACAAAACAAATATAAAAATATTGCTCAAGAACTATTAAAATAGGCTATGCAAGGTAGTGATATAGAGCAAATGAGTATCCAATAAAATCCTTCCTCAAGTGGAGATTTTTACATCCCCTAGGTAATGATACAAATTGCCGATTTCATAAAGCTACGACAAAGTGTTTTGAGTGTTTTCACCATAAAAAAAGAAAATTAACAGTGGCCTGGGTGTTGTTTGGCGGTAGAGCACATATCTGAGCCCACATAAGGCTAGGGTTACATCCCCACAGGTGGTTACCTTGATTTAAACATCAATGCAATGTAGGATTATACGTGTATTGTACACCACATACGTATCTTAAAAATTGTTTTCATGTATCATTTATATGAATAACTTTAAAAGGACAATTAAAACTCAAAAACAGCCTAGCAGTGGAGGTAGCATGCCTCTAAGCACTTGGAAGCAGAGGCAGGTGGATCTCTCTGAGTTCCAGGACAGCCAGGACTACACAGAGAAACCCTGTTTCCAAAAACAACAACAAAAACCTTCAAAGACAAGTTGCTGCCACGTATCATCCTGATGGTGCTCCTTGAAAATGGATCTAGATCTCTACACCCCAGTTCAGCTGTGTCACTTCTGATCCCATACAGATCTAGAAAACGGTGACAACCTCTCACAGAACGGACGCATGATCTGTTTCTATAATTGCTTTTCCTAAGTTCCTACTTAGCAGATCACACCTCCTTGCTTCAAAGGCTTACTGCTCCCTTTCCTCTGGCTTCTTTTTCTCTTGGTCTCAAAAGCCACAGAGATTAAGCATCTTTCTTTCTTTCTTAGCAGCTGGCCTTTAATAAACTGCTTTATTTAATAAAGTACATTCCTTTCATTTGTGAAGCAAACCTACACTTGGGCAGTGTTGTGTCTAACTCTTCATAGCTGCAATGTTCCCATGAGCCACTCTAATTTTAATTTTACCTCTGATGAGCAGCTCTTGAGAGGCAAGCAGGTTTGCCTGGTCCAGATAGTGGCTGCAAAGTTTATTTTTCAAGATGAGTAGTGGTAAGTTTTATATATAGTCATGATACACATCACCACAAATAACAATATGGATTCCAAGACAGATCTTTTGACTAGAAACACTAAAACCACCACATGAAAGCCTTACTATTATGTAGTATTAGGCTATGCAAATTGAACATATCAGACCAAAATTCTCTCTACAACAACTTGCTATATAATGATAAATGTGAACTACTAATGAAAAACCTAATTGTATTCCAATCTTAACTCACTTGAAACAACTAATTAACTCTCCTTGTCTGCGTTCCAGGGGAGCCACTCAGCAACAATCTCCTTTTCAGACAACTCCTGAGGATTCAGATGTTCTCCAGCCCCAATTTCAATTAGGAGCACGACACTCTCATTCTGGTAACCTCTATTCCTGAAGAACGTTCACTTCCAAAGATCTTGAGATGCTTCCTGTGGGCACTACCTGTCACAACACAGCATTGTAATACGCTCTCACTAAATTCATGCCTAAAAAACTGCCTACAATTTTCAGTTTGCCTATGTGTAAATTCATTTTGCTACTCAACCAACCCAGCAAGCAGCCCCCCATGTAATATCTTTAAATATTCGGAAACACTGATAAGCCATCAAAATTAAACAGACACCCTAAAGAAATAAGTTAGAGAGCTACAGTAAGCAAAGTATGAATGCATCTCCCATGAACACTGAAGAGCAAGAGTAATTGTTAATAAACAACTCTATTAACAGATATGAATTAAAATAGATGGTTTCTTTGTTTGTTAATATAGGATCTTACTATGTACTACAGCATAGACTAGAACTTAGTTGCAGACCCTTTCTGAAATGGATGGATGGATGGATGGATGGATCGATCGATCGATGGACAGATGGACGACAGATGGGAAATAAAGCAAGGTGAGTCTTCAAGCTTTCCTTCCTTCTGGTAAGAACTGGGTATTTCAAGAAGTCACAGGGAAAGGACAAACCTACTCCCCACTGCCTGCCCTGAAGTGTGTATGTGCTGCTACCTATTTTTTAAAAAGTTACAAAGAGGGGAAAGGGGTACACAAAGAGAGGTCCAGCCTATAACTGCAGCTCTTGGGAGGCTGAAGCAAAAGAAGAAAGTTGTGACTTCCAGGCCACCCTGGACTACAGAGTAACAGCCTATATTTTAAAAAATGGCAGCCTGGTGTAGTGACACATAACTTTAGTCCTCGTGCTGGACAGGCAGAGGCATATAGATCTCTAAGTTCAAGGCTAGCCTAGACTACAGAGTGAGGTCCGGGCCAGCCAGGGCTACATAGTAAGGACCTGTCTCAGAGAGGGGAAAAAATATATTATAGAAAGGAAAAATAAGTCAAAGTTCCAAGTTACCTACCGTCTAGGTATTTATCAGAGCTTTACTGGGTGGTTGATAGGGGCACCCAGTGATAGCAACCCGCACACCATGCAACGTAGTCCTTTAGTCTAAAATACACAACAAAAAGCTTCATGGAAAGGCTTCAGAATATGCTGCAACTCTGTTCTCTAAGACTTTCCTTTTAAGTGTGTGTCTATGCATGGGTGTGTAGGGGTATGTGCATGTAAGCACCAATGTCCTCTGAGGAGAGAGGCATCTGACCCCTGGGAGCTAGAGTCACGGGTGGCTGAGAGCTGCCCAGTGACAGTGCTAGAAATCAAGCTCAGGTTCCTCAGAAAATTGGAAATAGACCTACCTGAAGACCCAGCTATACCACTCTTGGGCATATACCCAAAAGATGACCCACCATGCCATAGGGGCATGTGTTCATAGCAGCCTTATCTGTAATAGCCAGAAGCTGGAAACAACCCAGATGTCCCACAACAGAAGAATGGATACAGCAAATGTGGTTCATTTACACAATGGAGTACTACTCAGCTATTAAGAACGAGGACATCATGAGTTTTGCAGGCAAATGGATGAAACTAGAAAATATCATCCTGAGTGAGGTAACTCAGACCCAAAAGGACATGCATGGTATGTGCTCACTGATAAGTGGATATTAGGGCTGGAGAAATGGCTTATCAGTTAAGAGCACCAACTGTTCTTCCAAAGGTCCTGAGTTCAACTCCCAGCAACCACATGGTGGCTCACAACCATCTGTAATGGGATCCGATGCCCTCTTCTGGTGTGTCTGAAGACAGCAACTTATTCATATACTTTTAAGTAAGTAAATCTTCTAAAAAAAAAAAAAAAAAAAAAAAGTGGATATTAGCTTAAAAAGTACAGAATACCCAGGATACAATCTACAGAACTCAAGAAGGTTAACAAGCCAAAGGGCCCGAGTGAGGATGCCTCAATCCCACTTGGGAAGGAGAAGAAAACAACCATAGAGGGGTGAGGGGGAACAGAGGGAGGGACCTGGGTGGGAGAGGGGACAGGGAGGGGGAAAGGGGAACATGATCAGGTATTGGGGGGAGAGGGGAAGACAGGACTGAAGCCTTGAGGGCCAGCAGAAAGGATGGAAACAGGCAACCTTGGGAGGTAGGAGGTGGAGGGACCCTCTAGAAAGTACCAGAGACCTGGGAGGTGAGAGAGATTCTCCTGACTCAAAAGGAGGGACCTTAGATGAAATGCTCTACAGTGGGGAGAGGGAACTTGTAGAGTCCATCTCCAGTAGAAAGACGGGACATCAAGTGGAGGAATGGGGTGCAATCCCAGTCAAAAACTCTGACCCAGAATTGTTTCTGTTTAAAAGAACTGCAGAAACAAAAATGGAGACGAGACTGAGGGAAAGGAGGTCCAGTGACATGCTCAAAATGGGATCCAGCTCAAGGGGAGGCCCTAAGGCCTGACACTATTACTGATGCTATGGTGTGCTTACAGACAGGAGCCTACCATGGCTGCCCTTTGAGAGGCCCAACAAGGAGCTGAAAGAGTCAGATGCAGATGCTTACACCCAACCAATGGACCCAACCAATGGACAGAAGCTGCTGACCCCTGTCCTACGGCTGAATTAGAGAAAAGCTGGAAGAAACTGAGGAGGAGGGTGATCCTGCAGGAGGACCAGCAGTCTCAACTGACCTGGACCCCCTAGATCTCTCAGACAATGAGCCACCAAACAGGCAGCATACACCAGCTGATATACAGCAGAGGACTGCCTGGTCTGGCCTCAGTGAGAGAAGGGACACCTAACCCTTTAGAGACTTGAGGCCCCAGGGAGTGAGGAGGTCTGGTGGGGGAGGCATCCTCTTGGAGAGGAGGGGAAGGTATGGGATGAGTGTCAGAGGGCAGACCAAGAGGGAGATAACAACTGCAGTGTAAAAAAAAAATAAATTAATTAATTAAAGAATAATAATAGAAAGAAAAAAAAGAAATCAAACTCAGGTCCCTAAAAGAACAGCCTGAACTCCTAATCACCCAGCCTTCTATCAAGGCCTACACTGCAAAATTTCAACTTATTAAGCTTAACGTTTGAATTCATAGTCCTGGCTCAGCCTTCAGAATATTGGGATTACAGGCTTGTACCATTGTACCACCATGCATGGCTTGCTCCACAAGGTTGAAACAAAATCTCAAGTCTCAAACTACACCCATAAAATCTCACCAACATGACTGCCTAATCAGGAGCTGAAGGACAACAACAGACAAACCAAAGTGAATGGAGGAAAGCCCACAAGCTCTCAACACTACACAAAGATCTACAAGCAACCAAGAGTGGGAAAAAGTCTTCCCCGGGAAGAGCACACCAACTGCATATTCAATCCCAGATGGTCGGTTCTGAAAACATACACAAAGTAACATTACACAGGTCAACAGGTTATATTTAGAAAGATATGTTTATACATATATACATGTAACAATTAATGAAACAAGAGGCCATGAATTTGAAAGAGAGTAAGGAGGGGTACATGGAAAGGTTTAGAGGGAGGAGAGGGGAGGGAGAATGTATGATATTTATCTTATAAATACATTTAATTATATTATAATCCTCAAAAATAAAAGAAAATATGTCCAAAAAAAAAAAAAAGTAAATGAGGGCTAATGAATGAGTGGGGACACCACCAAGCTGAGCAACACAAATACTTTGGAAATTCCAGATGACTCTAAGCCGAAACCTACACCAAGACATATACCATCAAACTATCTAAAGACAAAGACAGAGACTCCTGAAGGCAGCAAGTGGGAAGCAATCCGTCACAGATTTGTATTAGCAGATTTTTCATCAAATATTTTAGAGGCTTGGCTCTAGAGTGAAGTCCAGAGACAGACCACCTTCTTAACATGCATTCTATACCCAATACCAAAAAGAGTACAGGTGACCACCGGAAGGACTGTTACTCAATGTGCTAAGAGTAGTCTGCGGATGTAATTCCATGGCAAACCTACCTAACCTCAATAAGCCCCTGGATCTGATACTTAGCACCAAAAATAAAAAGTTAAAAGCAATACAGCATTTGAACAGAATAGAGCTGTCCACACAATCACTTATCGACGGCCAGGCATGGTGGTGTGTGCCTATAATCCCAGCACTTCTTGAAAGCAGGAGGAAGCTTAGGAGTTGGGGCCAGTGGCTGGCATCAGACATCATCCTCAATCATTCTCCATGCTATTTTTTTGAGACGGGGTCTCTCACTGGAGCTAGGTGCGTTCCTGGCTGGCCAGCAAGCCCCAGGGGTCCTCCTCTCCATCTTCCCGCATGCCCACTCCTGGACTCATACTTGTGTGGCAAAGTACTTTACTGTGCTTGAGCCATCTCAGCCCTCATCCTGAGCTGTAAAGCGTCTGAGTATAGCAGGAATCATGGGTTAACTGTAACCTAGGAAACGGTTTCTGGGTGACTTCCTCAAGCTTCTCGCATTTGCTTAATTGCAGACCTAAATAGCCATTAATGATGTTAGAGTTTCAAACAGCAGAGTTTATTTCCTTAGAAGCAGAATGTGACCAACTTGATGGTCAGCAATTTATCTTGAAATCCACGTTCAACTCTGCCAATTGACTTTTTCCCCTTCCTGGTTCTTTGAGACAAGGTTTCCTGAAGTCTAGTCTGGTTCCAAACTATGTAGCTGAGGGTGGGCTTAAACTTCTGGTCCTCTTCTCAGTCTCCTGTGTGCTGGGATTACAAGTGTGCACTATCATGCAACATTTAATAAAATTAGGGGTTTTAACTTGATTATTATTACTGGGAAGAAAAACATGCCCCAGCTCACACGTGGAGGTTAGAGGACATTTTCTAGAAGTGGGTTCTCTCCTTCTACCATGTGTGGGTTGTGGTTTTAAACTTGTTTATCCACTGAGCTATCTCACCAGTCCTAATAACACTGTTTTGAAAATACTGAACAGACTCTAATTCCCCAAAATACCTTAAACCATAATGCAGTCCTTTCAGCTATTCTCTTAATTCCTCTTCTATTGCTATGACAAAACACCATGACCAAAGGCACCTTATAAAAGAAAGCATTAATTTGGAGCTTATGGCTCCAGCCTTCTCATTCAAGCCACCAGAGCACTATTTGTTTGAGATATCAGTAGGACATTTCTATACCCATATCAGTCTCTCTCCTGTGCAGCATAATGTTCCTGCAGAAAACACCAAGGATAACACCGATTCTCTTTCAATGGCTCCTCTGCACTCTATCTCAGGGTGTTCTTGAAGAAGCACAGAGCACTGCAAAACTGTTTGGTCAGCCCTGTCAGTTTGAACAGCATTGTTTTACAGTGAGGCTGGGCTCTTATATGAAATATTGAGTCATGGCATGTGGCAGAGATTCCAAAGGGGATTGCTTTCTAGATAGATACACGCATCATCACTTATAGCTGCTTATAACCCGCTTACTATTATCAGAGAGTGGCAGGAAACAGAAGTTCAGAAACAGGTTGTAGTGCCGAGAATGTTCCTAAGGACACACGATTTCTTTACTAAGCCAGGTGTGATAGCACAAATCTGTAGTCTCAGCACTCAAAAAGAGGCAGAAAGGTCACCAGCT
This sequence comes from Uromys caudimaculatus, assembly GCA_028551405.1. Taxonomy (NCBI): domain Eukaryota; kingdom Metazoa; phylum Chordata; class Mammalia; order Rodentia; family Muridae; genus Uromys; species Uromys caudimaculatus. The sequence goes on from CM052700.1 coordinate 36,257,183, forward strand.
CAGAGCCAGCCTGTGCTACATACTATAAATTCGTAAATAAATAAATAAGTGCAAGAAAGAAAGAAGGAAGGAAAAAAGGAGCAGATAGGGAAGGAACATCATTATAATTAGCAGGATTCCTACTGCTGATGAATACTATTCATAAAAATAGTAATGATGGTGAGCTGAGGATGTAGCTCAGTGGCAGCATGCTTGCCTAGTATGCATGAGGCCCTGGGTTCAATCCCCAGTAGCATATGTTAATAATAGTATAACCTCAACAATGGCAATAATAATAGTAATGCCAACACATCATCCACTTTACTGACCTCATCTACAGAAATGAAAATTTGATATCAAGGTCACAAATACAATTAAATGGTGTCAAAACTGTTAGTTAAGCCCAAGTCTAACTTTTAAAAACCGTAAAGTTATATTACACTTAAATATAAACCTCAAACACTTCAAGGTTATTTGTTGCCAGGCAAGCAAGAATCATAGCTTATAGGGAAAGAAGGAGTCAGTGTTAGCATACTGGGGTAGTTACCTCTTATCATCACCATGACAAATAATGACAAAATGCCAACAAGAAGCAACTTAGAAGAGAAGAGGTTTACTTTGGCTCATTGTTTTGATGGAGGCAGGTGATAGATGGCTACTAAGCAGAAGCCAGCACTGTGAAGACACAAGCCTGCTCACATAAGAAGCAGAGATCCACTTCCTCCAGCAAGGCCCCACCTCCTAAAGGTTTCACAACTTTGACAGCGCCACCAGCTGGGGACATGAGCTCAGAGGCCATTGTGCATTTAAAGCACAGCATCACTCATAGCCATTTGAGACATTTTCAAGGGGACAAAGCTGCTGGCCATAGTCTACATTCCACACTGACAAAGAGCATCGACTTCAAGCTACTGCAGCTTCATCTAGCCTAGGCTAGTAATGAAAACCAATTTTGTCAGCTGGAAAAGAAAAGAGATGAGTGAACTGCTCAGCAGGATGACCTAACACATGCACAGTGAGTTATGACAAAGGAACATTTTAGTTGTTCTCTCTCAGAATGACCAAAAAATTTGCAGAAAGAATCAGAAACTAGTGCCAGGCATGGTGGATCATACACATAACCTTAGCTCTTGGGAGACAGAAGCAAAAGGATAATGTGACCAATTTAAACCAGCCTGAGCTACATAACAAATTCCAGGCTAGCTTGGGCTATATAGTGAGAACCTGCCTCAAAAGGCTATCAAAAAATAAAAATAAATAAATAAATAAGCATTACCCTATACTGCTTCACTATATTAAGTCAGTAATTACAATGTATCTGCAGAGTCAGGCCCAGTGCTACATACCAGGAGAGTATGTTGTGCAAGCAGAGACAGGAATGTAGATACTCACCACAAATAACTCCAATTTTGAACAAGTAACAAAAAAAGAAAACAAGGCATAATTACCTTTGCCTAGGAAATGAGTTGAGGCAGGCTCCACAGATCTCGGACCTGAATGAATGTGTAAGCAATGCTATCTAAGGGAAAGGAGCAAAAACAGACCAAAGTACTGAAGGCAAAGAAAAGAGCTCAAGAGGCTGGAGAGAGAGCTCAGCTGGAGGACCCAGGCTTAATCCCTAGTACTCACATGGGGGAGGCTCACAACCATCTAGAACTCCAGCCCCCAATGCCATGGACTCCAGATACGCACATGGTGTCCAGGTATACATGCAGGCATTACACCCATACACATAAAGTAAGTAAATACAATGAAAATAAAGAGAGAAGAAAGAAAATGGCTTAGTACATTGACATCTCCTTCTGTCAGCATCACCGTCAAACACTTACAAGGAAGGTCCATTCCCTTGTCTCTCTCCCCACACGCATCTTGCTAATTTACCTGCAAATCCCCTCTTCCAAAGTTTGCCAAAAAAATGCCAAAATCTACATATGTTCCTAGGAAGGCTAATATAGTCAAGAGCCAGTAACAGTGGCTTCATATGTAACAAGGAGGCTAAAGTAAGCATGTAACACTACAACAGGCTATACCCAGTTTCCAAACTAGCAGTCCTTCCAGGGCCTGAAGGAGCTGATCGTATCAAGTGGCAAAGCAACCCATTGTCTATGGCTATGAAGTCACATACAAAGTTCAACTACTTTATGGACCCAAACTCCAAACTCCAGGCAAAGTAGACATGGGTGGCATACACCTGTAAGTCCAGAATTCAGTAAACAGAGGGCAAGGCATTATGTAGTCCAAGGCCACCTTAAGCTTCATAGTGCATTCGAGTCTTCTTGGAAGTATGTGAGAACCTTTCTCACAAAACAAACAAACAAAACTGCTTCAAGTTGCCCTCAAACTCACAATTCTCTTGTCTCAGTTCTCCACTGCTGGCATTGGAGGCACATGGCAGGTTTAGGTCAGTGATGAAGCTCCTCTCAGTTCTCCTCTTACATGGTGAAGATAGGTATCACATATTTCCTGTACTGGAGCATTACAGTATTCATTGTAGAAACAACAATTTTCAACATGAGGTTAGATAACATAGGTATCTTATACTTTGCCCCATTGTTTATAAGTTATGGGATTACAAACAAGTCAGCTAACCAACCTTAGTACTGTTCAGTTTTGATGTTTATGGAAACTCAAGAATGGTATGAAGACCTGGAATCTTGTACCTTAGATTAGAACTCTTAGGCTCAGAACACAGAATTAAACCAATGCTGGCAAAGAAACCTCAGTGTCTTTCAAGGCAACAGCAATGTGGTTTGCAGCTTTATGCCACAAGATGGTAAGGAGACTAAGCCCATAGGAAAGAAAGAACTGGCCTTTAACCAAGGTCCCTCCCTCCAGAACGCTGGAATTCTGGTCAAGGGTATACTTAGATGGGACCTTCAAGTAAGACTATAATGTTGCTTTCTATTTGTATATATAGTAATTAAAAACTTGCAATCCTCCTGCCTCAGCTTCTTGGAGTGTGACAGAATTTTTCCCCAATTGATTGACTGGGTAATAAAGATGACAAGAAGCCAATCACTGGGTGAGGAGGAGGTGGGCCTTCCAGGTCCGAGAGAAGAAGAGAGAACCAGGAGAAATGAACAGGCTTTTGACAGAGAGGCAGGAGCACAGCAGACAAGACAGGGGACTGTTAGATCTGGTGGCAGAATCCACCAGGATCAGTCACAGGAAGATTTCTAGCATAGAATAATTAATGAATTTAGGATGCTAGATTCCGAACCCAGCTGCCGCACTCTCCCACGAGGGGAGAAACGCAGACATGGACGGGTCCCCTGGCTCCGGTCCGGGCAGCCAGAGATGGGGCAAGCCTCGGGCACTCTGCAGTCCCGGCCCAATAATGTGGCTGTCCCCACCCGGGCGTGCCTGATGGCCTCGGCACAGGGAAGGAGCTCGGATAGAGACTAGCCGCAGGCGCTCTCCAACTCCGTTGTGCTCAGAGCACTCACAGCCCCGCGCCAAGTCTTGACCCTAGTGTACTTCCTGCAGTACCTGCCACCGTTAGGAGTGCTCCACCACCGTAGAGCGGGTCTCCTCGCGGGCCCAAGTGTTACACAGCCCCTTAGACAAAGTTCTCCGATGCCAAAGTAGTTTTCATCTTTATTCCTTCTGGATGGCGGGCAGTGCTCACGGGGCAGGCAGGTGGAGAAGGAGGGGAGAGAGAGAGAGCTACTCGGGTCAGGGTGCTCTATTTATATTGTTCTGGGAGGGGACAGAGGTTTGGTAGCCGACACTTTCCATTGGCCCAGCTTGGGGACCTTCTGATGCCTCATTTGCTTTGCCCAGGACTCAGGGTTGCTTTCTACGAGTCTCACACAAGTCTCACACGCCAGGCCTCTCACTATACAGGGGTTGTAAAGGCTGTGACCAGTTGTACAGTAGTCTTCCAGGAGCATTGGCTAAAAATATGGTCTGGTCCCTTGTGAAAAAATATCACAGGGTCTCCCAGAATTTTTTTTGCCTGAGCTCAACCGGATGTCAGATTGCCTGTCACAGATCACTGCCCCACATCCAGCGATTATGTTATGTGTTGATTCTAAACTAAGATTGTCTGGTGTTTTCCATTCCAGACGACTCAGGTGGGCCAGAGGGAAAGAACTTAGCCAAGGCAGATTTGGCCAAGCTTTGGGACTGGAAGATTGGGCAAGGACTGAGCTCCAAGGGAAAGGTAGTGAGTGGAGCGCGAGCTGACAAGAGCACACCCACAGCTGCCCACAGGGACCAAGAGAGCTGGGGACCAAGAGAGCTATCTCGGAGTTCTGGAGAGGCAGAGCTAGTGTTGGTGGGCAAGGCCTTGGCAAGAGGAAACATGCAGTATAGATCTCGGGGTATGTACTGGGCTGGAAACAGACTGAGACCCCAGGCCAGTGCCTAGCCCACGATAGTGTGGATTGTTTTTTAACAACTACGCACAACATTGAGAAGCTAGTATTATCAGCCTGTACTTCCAAGCCAGCTTAAATGTACTATTCTCACATCCAGTCTAGTTAGGAAAGAAAATGAGGCTGAGAATTTAGTTTAATGGAAGAGTACTTGCCTATCACAAGGTCCTGAGTTCACACTCCAAAGCCTCGAGGAGGTGGGGGATTACTAGTAAATCTAGGGCTGAGGATCTTTTTCAGTCTGTCTCAGTGATTAAATCAACATACTCAAAAATTTCCAAGAACTAAACAAAAAAGGCTGACTTACTAAACAAAAGCTACTAATCCTTAAAGTACAATCAAGTGAAATTTGGACAGGAATTGAATCTAAATACCACACAAAGAGTCTTAAGAAGTGACCATTTATTGAATGTTTTAGTACTAGCACAGTGCTAAGCAAGCAGTTACTCATTTAATTCTCAACTCTGTGAAGCAGCTTAAAGACCATCTCACTGCCCAGAGGAAGGAAAGTAGCTGAGAGATACTTCCACAGATGAGTTCTGGCCACCAAAATAGTCAAGCCCAAACATGCTGCCTCCAGACCCCCATTTGGTTTTATTTGCCCCCACACCCCCATTCGTTTTGTTTTCTGAGACATGGTCTTATTTGGTAGCTCTGGCTGGCCTAGAACTCATTATGTAGACTCACAGAACTGACAGAAATCTGCCTGCCTCTGCCTCAGAGCACTGGCATTAAGGTGTGTGCCAGGGCACCAGGCATAAAGCCTACTCTTAACATTATACTTTGAGCTCTAGAAAATGAATATGAGTTCAAAATATATTTTTTGCTTAATTCTATATTTTGGATACTACTGATTTACTGGAAAACATAGCCGAGCACTTAGTATGTACCAAACACCATTCTGGGCAGTTCCACTTTCAAGGTGAGCAGATTACAGTAGTATAATAGCTACAGCTTACAGTAAATCTTGTCAGTTTGACTAGATAGAAATACCTAGAGGGTCAGTAAAGCATATCTCTTTGGGATATGCATAGATATGATGGCTAGGTTTAGGTTTATTTTAGTTTGGGTTTTTTGTTTGTTTGTTTGTTTTGTTTTTTGTTTTTGTTTTTGTTTTTCGAGACAGGGTTTCTCTGTGTAGCCCCGGCTGTCCTGGAACTCACTCTGTAGATCAGGCTGGCCTCGAACTCAGAAATCCACCTGCCTCTGCCTCCCGAGTGCTGGGATTAAAGGCGTGCGCCACCACTGCCCGGCTGTTTAGTTTGGGTTTTTAAAGAAGGGTTTCACTCTGTAGTCCAGACTGACCTAGACCAACATTGCTGAGGCTGGCCTCTAACTCCTTTCCTCATACTTCTGAATGCTGGATTTCAGGCACGAACCCCCACACTGAGATGAAGCCCTTGATGGATTCATAGTAGGGCAGTATTAGGAGAAGTAGGTCAAAAGTAGGAGGTGGGGCCCGGTTGGAGAAAGGTCATGACAGCAAGTCCTTGGGAAAAATATACTTTATCCCTGATCCCTTTCTGTTTCCTCTTGCTGCTCCCAATGCCAAGAAAGTTAGTAACAGGGCTAGCGAGATGGCTTAGTGGATAAAGGCACTTATTGCCAACCCTGACAAGTTTAGTTTGATGGACCCATACAGTGGAAGAAAACAAGCAACTCTCACACATATGTGTATGCACACACATACACACAACACACACACACACACAATTTGTACAAACATGTGATTTTTTTAAGTTAGAAGTATGCTAAGCCACAGAGTCTTGCCAGTTTAATGTTCTGACTTAAGAGCATGGGAACTGGTGAATACTGACTGAAGCCTCTCAAGTCACAAGACAAAACAAAGAACTATTCCTGTAAGATGAGGTATTTCAGCCACAGTGACACAGGAGTCACTAAAATAGACTCTTCTCATGTGCCCACTGCTCAAAGAGTTTTTATATACTGACTTTACACGCTGGAAGACACACCCTACTTTACACATGCCCATTTTATACATGAGGAAACTGGCATTGAGAGGGGTGTGCTGGTTAGATTTTGTCAACCTGACACAAACACAGACATAGCTACGAAGAGGGAACCTAGAACTAAGGAGTTATCTCCAGTAGAATGACCTGTAGATATGACTATGAGGCATTTTCTTGATTAATGACTTTTATAAATTTTTTTTTTTTTTAAAACAGCAAATAAAGCTGGGCAGTGGTGGTGCACGCCTTTAATCCCAGCACTTGGGAGGCAGAGGCAGGCAGATTTCTGAGTTTGAGGCCAGCATGGTCTACACAGAGAAATCCTGTCTCGGAAAAAAAAAAAACAAAAAAAAACAAAAAACAAAAAAAAACAAACAGCAAATAAATGAAAACAACATCATGCGCCAAAATTAACCAGACTCAAAGTCTATACAACTTAATAAGCTTATATATGGTTAGAATTGGCATTCACAGAGAAGCTATTACACTTCATATTAAATTTTATACTGACTCTACCACGCTGATTTCAGTATAGAATATATTTTCTCATTTAGCCACCACCAAACCCAAAACAATCCACGACAGAATTAAAACTAGAAAAACAATTAGGTATGTGTTTTATCCACTGCTTTATTCATCCTTCCTCATCCTCTGATGTTTGGTTTTCTTCATGTTATTCCACACCCGCATGTGCACTCACTGTGAGTGGTATTGGCCCTGGGCATGTGGTCCTGGCTGTATAAGAAAGCAAGCTGAGCAAACCACAGGGAACCACCTGTAAGCAGCCTTCCTCAGCTCCCAACCTGCCGCCCTCGCCCTCAGAGATGAACTGTTACCTTGAAGTGTAAGAATAAATAAACCCTTTCCTCCCCCAACTTGCTTTAGGTCATGGTTTTTATCACTATATCAGTAGACAGCAAACTAGGACAAGGAGGGGTAAGAGGGTTTGCAAACAACAGTACAGCAGAAGTCAGGCCTTCAACTAGGGAGTATAGCTGGCTCTCTGTTCTTAAACTCTATCCTTCAAACTCACATAGTCACTTAAACATAGTTCAAATAAACTCAACCACATAGAACTCATATACTAATAAATTTAGCCTCAGAGTAACACTTTGTACATGCTAAATTAACTGTTAAAGTAATTGGTGCAAAAATATTTTTAGTATCATTCTACAAACACATGATTTCCTTTCTAACCCAGCTTAGGAGAAAAAAAAAAGTCAATTTCTGAGGGGGGAAAAAAAAGGCTACTTCTTAGATACCTGAAGCCTACAATTCCTTTGCCAGTATAGTTCTAAAGACATATTCATAGCAACTGTTTTACAGTACTGAGCACTGATAGAACTGAGTCCGTCTATCAGTGAGGTGTATCACCAGCCTCTTGGAAATTACTAAGTAATCCCTAAAACTCTAGTAATTTTTTAAAAATATGAGGAAAGAATATCATTCTGAGCCGGGCAATGGTGGCACACTCCTTTAATCCCAGCACTTGGGAGGCAGAGGCAGGTGGATTTCTGAATTCGAGGCCAACCTGGTCTATAGAGTGAGTTCCAGGACAGCCAGGGCTAAACAGAGAAACCCTGTCTCAAAAAACAAAAAAAAAAAAAAAAAAAAACAAAGAAAGCATCTCAGAGCGCAAGACTATGAAGCCACTAAGTGAAACTGTCACATCTTAGAAAAATTAAAGCCAACCTGGAGGTGGGGGCGGGGGGCACACCTTTAATCTCAACACTAAGGAGGCATAGGTAGGAGGATCTCTGAGTTCAAGAACAGCTTGGTATTCAGAGTGAGTTTCCAGGAAATCCAGGGCTACACTGAGAAACCCTATAATGAAAGACAAAAACAAAAACAAACACAAAAAGCCTCAAATCTTTTACCTGAAATAGTAAGCAAATGGGTTATATATTTCCTTAGTTTTTCTTAAATATGACCTTCAAGAACACAAATTAACTTTACAAACAATATGCAAGTGATTTCTTAGTTATACTTAAGAGTGTGTGGTGAAGTCAGAGGACAGCTTGCAGGTCTGTTCTCTTTCCAACATGTGAGACTCAGGAAAAAAAAAATGATTGTAAGGAAGGGGGACAGGCAAGCAGCATCCCACCACTACAACAAGATCAAAGAGTAACGAAGGATACATGGAAACACCAGAAATCTAGAACATGTCATCCACAAGGACCTGTACAGCAAACCATTATAAAGCTACAAGGACGGGCTGTACTTACTTACAGTCTGCCTCGAAGACTCAAAGAAAAGATAAAAGCTGCCCAGAGTCCCAGTGCTAGCAGCTTCTGACACATAAAAGGCACTCCTTAAAATGTGCTCTGCCTAAACACCAAGCAGCTTCTAAATGCTACCAGTGTAAGAGTTGTTTGCCTTGCACATAGCAACCAAGCATTGCTCCCCTGATGTCCAACTTTACGGAGATGTATCTTCAGAAGAGCTCACCACTGGAATACACTTTCTAGAATGTAATTTGGCCACAGGATAGAAGTATGTTCAAGTCTCTTCATTCACTGTCAACTCCAGAACTCATCCTCAAGAAATGCAGGTCAGGTTGAGGTAAAATGGCAAAACCCTGGAAACCACTCATGTTCCATGATGAGGAAATGATCAAATATACAAAGTGTGAAGCACTGAAAAGTTCAGCTACAGTGAACTTTTTAATAGCACACCCTGCTATATTCTGGCCCTAGATGGCTCCTGTGCCAGGGAAACACCTCCTATTACTGCTGTGCCTTTCCCTGATGGCAGGTCTCCTGCAAGCCCTGAAGTGTGTGGACCGAAATCATATCAACAAGGTGTTTGTGAACGTGGTGAAGCCGTCTACAGGCACAAAGGACTACCAGTTCCTGTGGACAATCACTGAAGGTAGTGAGGTAGGTAGGTGGTGGCTTCCAGGGTCTGAAAGAAACTTTTCCTTGTCCTTCCTGCAGCAAATGCAAAAATGTATTTTACATGCTACAGTGACAAATTTTTCTGTGACAAACTAGCCTTTTCTTGCCTGGTTCTAGTTAATGCTGTTGATGGGCTCCTAGCCCTGAAGCATTCTATCAACAGCCAATGACTGAACCATATCTCAAGCCCTCTAGCCCGCTTTAGAAATTCTTTTAGTTCTAATTCTGTGCATGCATCTGCATGTGTCAGGGCATGTACACATGAGCATGCCCGTGCCCCAGGAGGCACTAGGGATCAGATCACCTGAAATCAGAGTTACAAGGAGTTGTGAACTGCCTGATATGAGTGCTGAGAACTGAACTCATGTCTTTTGCAGGAGCAGTACACTCTAAGCCTTTGAGCCATCTCTCTATTCCCTACATCCTGATTTTTTTTTTTTCCTGGTTTTTTGAGACAGGGTTTCTGTATAGCCCTGGCTGTCCTGGAACTCACTCTGTAGACCAGGCTGGCCTCGAACTCAGAAATCCGCCTGCCTCTGCCTCCAGAGTGCTGGGATTAAAGGTGTGCGCCACCACTGCCCAGCTGATTTTTATATATATTTATCTTTGCAACTGAAAATTAAAAAAAAAAAGAGGATGAGCTGTACTTACACAGGCCGCCTGTAAGGCTAGGGAACTTTTTTATAACACACCCTGCTATATTCTGGCCCTAGATGGCTCCTGTGCCAGGGTGAGGGAGCATGAGGCAGCGTCCCTGTGGAAATCAGAGGGCAACTGGTAGCACTGGGTCTCTTAGTTCGCTATGTGGGTCTCAGGGATGGAACTCAAGCTTGGTGACAAGTGCCATCTGCTGAGTATCCTCGCCTGCCTAAAACTTCTTAACAGGAATTTGGATACACACTTGAAAATGATAAGACAAAAATGCTTTGAAACACTGACATGAGTTCAGCTCAGATGATGGAAATACAAGTGATTTCTTCTGCATCTCTTCTACACAGCCCTTCAAATTCCAAGCAGCCTATATCAACCTCAAGAAACAGGGCTCCAGCACTAGACGGCTTTATGGCTGAGAGGGCATGATATGCAGTCATCAAGACCAGTGTTCAGGTAGTGGTGGCGCACGCCTTTAATCCCAGCACTTGGGAGGCAGAGGCAGGCGGATTTCTGAGTTCAAGGTCAGCCTGGTCTACAGAGTGAGTTCCAGGAAAGCCAGGGCTACACAGAGAAACCCTGTCTCAAAAAAAAAAAAAAACAAGACCAGTGTTCAGACCCCAGCACCCCTGTAACAAGCCTGGTGCCACACTCAGATAAAACCAAACACAGACACACACATGAATAAATAAATAAATTTTCTTTTAAAAAAAATCAGGGAAGCTCTCTAGGTCTTCCAAAACTAAACTTTATATAATATATATGCACAGTCTTCTCTGCCTCCAAATTCAGTGATAATCTGGGAGAAACTGGGAAGTTTACTAAGTTGTCAAATAGTCTTTAAACACCATCATCTAAAATGGATTTTAATGAGAACATCAGGTTTTCATAATTCCTAGATTACACAGAACAATACTGAAAGAACTGACTGAAGAAAGGACCCAGAGGAGCTGCTCCAGGGCAGAATGTCCTGGGCTCCTTACCTATGAACCTAAGACATACAGAAGGCTAGCCTCTACACTGGAGTTTTGGATTTGTTTAACATCTAAACTTAAGGCAGTACATTTAAAAACAAAACTGGTTTGCCATTATTACCCCAAGTTAAAATAAGCCATTTTTCAAAATTCAAAATTAAAGCCAAGTATGATTCTATGTATCTGTACCTCAAAATTCAGGAAGCAGAAGGGTTATTACAAGTTTGAGGCCAGCCTAAGCTATAAGGGAGTCAAGATTAGCCTGGGATACAGCTGTCACCTTGTCTATAAAAAAATAACTTAACATGAGTCTGCTTTGGAATGTTAAAGATGGCTCGATAACAATGTGTATTATTAGCCAGCTATGTAAATGTCCATGACTGATTGTCCACTGCTCCCACCTTTCATGAATAATGGCTTTCTCCTAATTTATGTCACTATATGATGCCTTGATTAGGGGTTGGGGATGCAGTCAATTGATGAGTACCATCCAACATCGCACAAAGTCCCTGGGTTCAGCCCCTAATATCACCATATAAACAATATACGAAATCAGCACAGGAAATCAACATATCCCTGTACTTTACATAGAAAGATGCTTTTTAATTATGTGTAAGTATGTGTCTATGTAGCAATGTAGCAATCACACATAACTCTTTCAGTTAACCACAATTAAGAGAACTATACACAATTTTTATGACATCCACTTTTAAAATATATAGTGTGTTTCTGTGCATCAAGGTGTTCTCAGAGGCCAGAAGAGGGGACTGGATCCTCTGGAGCTGGAGTTATAAGCAATTGTGAGATCCCTGACATGGGTGCTGGGACTGTACTCAAGTCCTCTAGAAGAGCAGTAATGGCTGAGCCATCTTTCCAGTCCCAGAAAAAGATCTGTAAAGGATCTAGATCTCCCAGTTCTCCACTCTATGGTGGAGACTAAAGATAGACTTAAAGAGGCAGATGAGAATAGTAAAAACTACACTGGCCTGAGCCCTAATTATATTCTGCCTACCTGTCAGCTTTGTCACTGGAACCCTTGGCCTATGTAGCTTTCCTAGCCACATGGGTAAAATGAAGGTAAAAATCAGATGATCTAAAGTATCTACAAGCTCTTACACATCTCAGGTGGATGTGGTACTCCAGGCCTGTAGTACTAGCACGCCACAGATTAAGGAAGAAGAAACCCCAGTTTGAGGCCAGCCTGAGCTATATAACCAGACCTCATCGCAAAACAAAATACACTAGATTTAGGCTTCTTCCATCTTACCAAGTATCTTTTCTTAATTTTCAGCAGTAATAAACTTATCCATGGATTAACTTTTTCAATTAATCACAATTTGAAGAATTACACACAATTTTATAATTTTAAGATACATATTTTACATTTTTAAGATACATAATGCTTACAAGAGTTTACCCTATAATAACTTGCCAAGTTCAATTACATATTTCTTAATAACTATGCTATGATCCATCTAAGTGTCCCAGTAAATGATTACTCAACAAAACATTACATTACACATATAGGACACATGACTGATTACACAAATGTACCAACATTAACACAGTGACTAGACATTATTTCGTTTCTATCACATATCAGAAAATTAAAGTCTAGAGGTGTTTCTTTCAATAGCATCCAAAACAAATGACAATACTCTGCACCTCATGTCTCTTAATAAACGAGGTGCCATTTCAGGTTTAAAAGCATAAGAGAAACTAAGTATCTTTTTTCTTGAACAGTCCAACATTTTAGGATTGGACCAAACCCCATGTAAGAAATTAAGCTTCCCAATCTTTGTAAACCAATTTTTAGGTAGATACAGGGACATTAGATTTAATGTTGACAATCCCTCCCACCTGGGAGAGTTGACCAGGAGCATCCCCGTGTGTGTGCTTGCCAACCCAGACTACCTAGAGATTTCAAGGACAGGACCACAGAGTGAAATTGTCTCAAAAGAACAAAGACTAGATGAAAGAGAGACACAAGTTAAGCTAGTAGTACCTAAGGAGTCAACCCCTTTCTCAGCATTAAAAATCCCATCGCCACTTACAGTCTAGCCTTTTTGTCTTCTTTCCCTAAATTATTTTTGCTCAGTGTGTGTGTGTGTGTGTGTGTGTGTGTGTGTGTGTGTGTGTGTGTGTGTGTTGGGGAGGGGTTCCTTACAGTGTAGCCTGGTCTGTTCTTGTTATGTAGATGTACATCAAGCTGACCCTCAAACTTGTAACTATCATTCTGCCTCAGCCTCTGAAAAGCTGGAATTACAGGTAAGCATCACCAAGTCTTGGGCATTAACATATTTAATCGACAGACCATAATTATGTATGTGTGTATGGGGGGAGATAATGTAATATTTTATGATATATAGAATTTGGAATGATAAAAATAAGTTAAACATAGCCTCTCTTTTTTGTGGGATCTTCTTTTTTAACAGAGACTATCTACAGAACCTAATTCAGAAGGAAGGGAGGCTTAAGGTGCTTCCTTCCCACAAGCCATAAATCTGCAAGTGCATTCCACACTGGCCAGAGAGTCAAAGGAAATGAGCCCCCTCAGTCCTTTCTCAATGTATTTCCCTGTGCCTGCTTTGGGTGGTACAGCCACGCAGATATCTACATGTTATCACTTCCCCACTGCTACTGGTTAGACCTTAGAGCAACTCTCTTAAGAAATCTATTATTGCCGGGCAGTGGTTGCGCACGCCTTTAATCCCAGCACTTGGGAGGCAGAGGCAGGCGGATTTCTGAGTTCGAGGCCAGCCTGGTCTACAGAGAGAGTTCCAGGCCAGCCAGGGCTACACAGAGAAACCCTGTCTCAAAAAAAACAAAAAAAAAAAAAAAAAAAGAAAAGGAAGGAAGGAAGGAAGGAAGGAAGGAAGGAAGGAGGGAGGGGGGGAGGGAGGGAGGGAGGGAGAGAGAGAGAGAGAAAGAAAGAAAGAAAGAAAGAAAGAAAGAAAGAAAGAAAGAAAGAAAGAAAGAAAGAAAGAAAGAAAGAAAGAAAGAAAGCTATTATTATCTGTATTTCATAGATAAGAAAACCGCAATCGACACACCAGACCCAAGGCTGCTAAGTGGCAGATCCAGATTTCAAATCCAGGACTGCTTGGCAAAAAAGTTCAGGCTTGTTGTATCAAGCTACTAGTAATAATATATGAATATATAGTGAATATATAAGTAAGCAGTACATCTCTTGAATTCTACTCATTGGTGCAGGTTCTTGCATTAACTCCTCCTCCACAGCAAATACAACTGACCACACCAACACACCCACGTGTACCAATTCAATCTTGTCCAAGGGAAAGGATTCCCACGGCAACACCAATTCTTATCTAGGGAAACAGAAAATGAACAGCTTGAAGACTACAGAAAAGTTCTAGTATGAAAGAAAGTCTAAAGTTTGTTCTGCCTTGTTCTCTTGGGGTGGGGGTGGGGCCAATATAGAAAGAGCCGAACATGAAGCACATGGATTTTCCTTATACTTATATCCAGCCATCTTCGAAAGAAATTTGAGCCTCTGCTCCTCTCTTTCATGCCTGCTGCTATATTACTACAGGAACTGAGTCACAAGTTACCTAGTTTCTCCCATGGCAGTGTGGAGCCAAACCAGTTGGGCAGCTCAGCTGTCTCCTGCGTGAGGATTGCAACAGTCCTCTTGAAGGTTTGAGAACTGCTGAACTGCTGCCACTTCTCATCAGAACAATTGTAAAGCTCAACTCTCTAAGTACCGCCTTAGGACTATGCAATGACTCCCTGGCTCCAAAGACTGACATTCACTCCCATTCCTTTCCCAACCAATCAAAAACGCAAAACTCAACAACCACTCTCCCACTGAATTAACCACCACATTATATTTAAGTTCTCCAGGCAATTTTCCCGAGCCTGCATAAGCTACGTCCCAATCCAAACAAATTCCTTCTCTAGGAGAAAAAAAAATATCTCTAATGACCAAACCCTGCAGGGTAGTTAACTTTATGTTGAATGCAGATCTATCTATCCGTTTAACACAGTCAGCTCTGGAGAAACAGAGACTCGCCTCGCCCTTACTTTACTCCTTGCCTTAATAAATACTGGGATCTGAATGGTCTCTCCAACAGCTTCCACCAGTAAGCTAGGTCATCAGTTTGATCTCCGATTCTCCATGGACAAATGACAAAGATCAAGCGAACTGGAGGCGCCAAGGCCCCTCCTGGCATTCACAGAAGCGCCCACACGGGTTGCCTGCTTTCACAATGCGGCTCCATCGTCCCAAGTGGAGATTTCGGAGAGGCTTCCCCGTCGCAGGCGGTCTGGAAAAAGCCAAGCTCACTCGTCTGGGTGACCAAGTGACAGGTTGGAATTAACCCTTCAGCCTCCACAGCCTGAAAGGCGGCAACTGTGGCAGACTCAGATTAACCCTTTCCAGGCCGAGTTAAAAGCACAACCCCCACCAAAACGCAACGTGGAATTGACCCTCCGGCTGCTGACCCTCCGGCTACAACCTCCAAGGCCCACACACGCAGGATCGCCCGGCAGGGCCCTCGGGGAGGTGACAGGCGCGGGACGCCGCCCAGGCCGGCCGCAGAGGGCTGCTCACCGCGATGACATTGACGAAGGTGGTCTTGCCCGAGTACTGCAGACCCACGAGCGTCAGTTCCATCTCCTCCTTCCAGAAGAGCGAGCGGAACCAGTCCAGCAGGCGGGAGATGAGCGCCAGCATGGCGGCGGCCGGCAGCGAGCGAGGACGGGCGCGGACGACGGCAGACACTGTTTCCCACGAGCGGGTATCGGCCCCGAACCCGCCAACGGCTCTTCGGCGGGCCCCCGGGCACGACTCGGACAAACACAGGGAGACGGCTGCGACGGCCGGAGCCAGGAAGCCCAGCGGGTCATATGACTCGCCCTACCCCCGCCCCCCACGCCTGGTCCTGCGCAGGCGCGGAAGCACACGGCAAGAGCGGTGCAGTCCCGTAGACTCTGAGCGGCCGCCGGCCACATCGCCACCTGGTGGTGAGTCCCAAAGTACAGTCTTCCATCGCCTTGGTGTCAATTCACTTTGTCACATGCAGTTCCATTTTCATTGTAGGTTCATACACCATTTTTTTCCAACTTATTGGTCTCCTCAGCCAGATGCATGCCAACAATTTCAGTACTTGAGAAGTGGAGGCAGGAGGATCAGGAGTTCAATAAACAAAAAAGGTGGGGTTACAACAATGACTCGGTGGTTAAAAGTACTTGGAGCTCTTTCAGAGACCCAAGTTCAGGACCCAGCACCCACATCTGGCAGACCTCAACAGCCTGTAACTTCAACCTCGTACATTCCTGCAAGCACATACACATACTCCCACAGCGAAACACATGAATAATAATCTTTTTTCAAAAAGTTTGTCCTCGTTCATTTATTGATTGAATTTTTCTATAATTGTTCATTGACAATGTACCTTGAAAGAAAATGTTAATATTCGGTGGAGACCTCTGCCTGGGTCACCAGGGGTCCATAGCCAAGGAGTGCCAGGAGAAAGCTACCCTCCCAGGAGCATGGAAAAGCCGTGAGTGGGGTTAGGGCAAGCACCAATGCTCACCAGGACCCGCCCGGAACCAGCAGAAAACAGGTTCGGAGGAAAACTCCAGGCCAGGAAACCTCTGAACCTTCTGGTTTCCATCTGTGCCTGGGGACCTCAGCATGGGCCGCGGGGCTCCAGGGGAGAGCTGGTATCCCAGGAGTGCTGACACACCTTTGAGCACAGGCAGGGCCACCACTACTGTTCAAACTCAAGGGATCAAGAGGGACCCTTGTAGAGCCATCAGGACATAGGAGCCAAGGGACAGCTGGGGACAGGATCCTTCTGGTTTCTGTCTGCACCCCAGAGCTGACCCCGAGCCACAGCTCTCCAGGCCCAAGTACATCTCAGAGAGAGCTGGTCTTCAAGGAGTATTGACACAGAGGCCTGCAGGAGAGGCAAGCCACAGCCAGACAGAGTAAGACCAGCTAACATCAGATTAACAAGATGGCAAAAAGCAAGGGTAAGAACATAAGGAACAGAAACCAAGACAACTTGGCATCATCATAACCCAGCTCTCCCACCACAGCAAGCCCTGGATACCCCAACACAACAGAAAAGTAGGACTCAGATTTAAAGTCATTTCTCATGTTGATGATAGAAGACTTTAAGAAAGAAATTAACATCCTTAAAGAAATACAAGAGAACAAAGGTAAACAACTAGAAGTCCTTAAAGAGGAAACACAAAAAATCCATTAAAGAATTACAGGAAACCTCAATCAAACAGACAAAGGAAATGCACAAAACTATCCAGGAGCTAAAAATAGAAATAGAAACAATAAAGAAATCACAAAGGGAGACAACCCTGGAGTTAGAAAACCTAGGAAAGAGATCAGGAACCATTGATGCAAGCATCACCAACAGAATACAAGAGATAGAAGAGAGAATCTCAGGAGCAGAAGATACCATAGATAACATCGACACAACAGTAAAAGAAAATACAAAATGCAAAAAGCTCCTAACCCAAAACATCCATGAAATCCAGGACACAATGAGAAGACAGAACCTAAGGATAATAGGTATAGAAGAGAGTGAAGATTCCCAATTTAAAGGACCAGTAAATATCTTCAACAAAATTATAGAAGAAAACTTCCCTAACCTAAAGAAAGAGATGAACATAAATATACAAGAAGCTTACAGAACTCCAAACAGATTGGACCAGAAAAGAAATTCGTCCCGTCACATTATAGTGAAAACACCAAATACACAAAACAAGGAAAGAATATTAAAAGCAGTAAGGGAAAAAGTTCAAGTAATATATAAAGGTAGACCTATCAGAATTACACCTGACTTCTCATCAGAGACTATGAAAGCGAGAAGATCCTGGGCAGAACTCATACAGACCCTAAGAGAACACAACTGCCAACCCAGGTTGCTATACGCAGCAAAACTCTCAATTAACATAGATGGTGAAACCAAAATATTCTATGACAAAACCAAATTTACACAATATGATTCCACAAACCCAGCCCTACAAAGGATAATAGATGGTAAACATCAACTCAAGTAAGGAAACTACACCCTAGAAAAAGCAAGAAAGTAATCTTTCAACAAACTCAAAAGAAGATAGCCACACAAACATAAAAATAACATTGAAAATAACAGGAAGCAACAGTCACTATTCCTTAATATCCCTTAAAATCAATGGACTCAATTCCCCAATAAAAAGACATAGACTGACAGACTGGATCCATAAAGAGGACCCAGCATTTTGCTGCATTCAGGAAACACACCTCCGTGATAAAGACAAACACTACCCCAGAGTAAATGGTCCCAAGAAACAGGTTTGGAGTAGCCATTCTAATATCGGATAAAATCGACTTTCACCCAAAAGTCATCAAAAAAGATAAGGAAGGACACTTCCTACTCATCAAAGGAAAAATCTACCAAGAAGAACTCTCAATTCTGAACACCTATGCTCCAAATGCAAGGGCACCCACATTCATAAAAGAAACTTGACTAAAGTTTAAAGCACACATTACGCCTCACACAATAATAGTAGGCGACTTCAACACCCCATTAGTATCAAGGGACAGATCTTGGAAACACAAACTAAACAGAGACACAGTGAAACTAACAGATGTTATGAACCAAATGGATTTAACAGATATCTATAGAACATTTCATCCTAAATCAAAAGGATATACCTTCTTCTCAGCACCTCATGGTACCTTCTCCAAAATTGACCATATAATGGGTCACAAAACAAACCTCCACAGATACAAGAAGATTGAAATAATCCCATGCCTCCTATCAGATCACTACGGATTAAGGCTAGTCCTCAATGGCAACAATAACAACAGAAAAACCACATACACATGGAAGCTGAACAATGCTCTACTCAATGATAACTTGGTCAAGGAGGAAATAAAGAAAGAAATTAAAGACTTCCTAGAATTTAATGAAAATGAGAGTACAACATACACAAACTTATGGGACACAATGAAAGCAGTGTTAAGAGGAAAACTCATAGCTTTGAGGGCCTCCAAAAAGAAACTGGAGAGAGCGTACACTAGCAGCTTAACAGCACACTTGAATGCTCTAGAACATAAAGAAGCTAATGTGCCAGGCAGTGGTGGTGCACACCTTTAATCCCAGCAATTGGGAGGCAGATGCAGGTGGATTTCTGAGTTCGAGGCCAGCCTGGTCTACAGATTGAGTTCCAGGACAGCCAGGGCTATACAGAGAAACCCTGTCTCAAAAAAAAAAAACAAAAAAAAGAGGAACCTAATGTACCCAAGAGGAGTAGAAGGCAGGAAAGGATCAAACTCAGAGCTGAAATCAATCAAGTAGAAACAAAAAGAACTACACAAAGGATCAACAAAACCAGGAGTTGGTTCTTTGAGAAAATCAACAAGATAGATAAACCCCTAGCCAGACTAACCAGAGGGCACAGAGACAGAATCCAAATTAACAAAATTAGAAATGAAAAGGGAGACATAACAAAAGATTCTGAGGAAATTCAAAAAAATCATCAGATCCTACTACAAAAGCCTATACTCAACAAAACTGCAAAATCTGGAGGAAATGGACAATTTTCTAGACAGATATCAAATACCAAAGTTAAGTCAGGTTCAGACAAACCATCTAAACAGTCCCATAATGCCTAAAGAAACAGAAGCAGTCATTAAAAGTCTCCCAACCAAAAAAAGCCCAGGACCAGATGGGTTCACTGCAGAATTCTATCAGACCTTCAAAGAAGA